>JAHZTW010000002.1:89511522-89543821 GCA_020283515.1 Alliaria petiolata
TTGATATGTCTATATTTTGCATCATTTTAGCATCCATTTAGTGCAAGTTTCTCATCATTTAGGAGTCTAAAATAGCATCATAGTGTTACATTGCACCATTTAGAGTCCTAGAGTGTTTTGCATGGTTCTTTGCATAGTTTGTTGCATTTGGAACTCTAATCAGGTGAAAAGGACGCTATGGAGATGAGGATGGAGCTGGAGAATGATGCACATCACTTGGAGGGACAAGAAGAAGCAAAAAAGATGAAGAAGAGGATTTCTCGCAACAGATCGACGTACCAGATCGACGAAGCTCACCGATCCAGATTTCCAGGGACACGTATCGACGAGACGGATCGACAAGCCACGCCGATCCAGATTTCCAGGGGCATGGATCGATGAGATGGATCGACGTAGTCTCGTCGATCTAAAATTCCAGGGAGTCGGATCAACGTACCAGATCGACGAACCACGTCGATCCAGAAGCGAAGACCTTGAGCATGGATCGACGTATCGTTGATCCGTCCTTAAAAAGACATGGATCGACGAGACAGATCGACGAACACGTCGATCCAACCCCAGACGAACTCTTTTTCCTTCTTTTCATGGGTCCCCCTATAAATACTCTTTAGACCTAATTTTTCAAATCATCTTTTTATCTCTTGTTCTTAGCTTAAACTTTTAGCCACTTTTGGCAAATACTTTGTTTATGCTTTGGATTCGATTTTAATGCAATATCTATCTTAGATTTCTTGTTTATCTTCTCTAATTATGTTTAGTCTTTCTCTAATCTTTGATTTGATGGGCTTAAACATGATTAGTGAGTAGTTTCCTTATGAACTTGGGGATGGGTTAGATTTAGGGATTTCTACTGGTTCAAACTTGCAATCTAGGATAGATTCTTCCTAATCTCTTCTTATTAAGTAGTTCTTCATGCCAAATAGCTAACCTTTGCTATTTTGGATTATAAGCATTTCACACACCCACCAAGTGTTTAATGAAATGCTTGAACCAACTTAATAAGAGATTTACATTTCTAGCCTAAGACATTAGATGTTTAGAGTGTTTATCATACCATTTAGACTTGTTTTTAATGCTTGTTGATTACCTTAATGCTAAAATATCATTAGTTCATTAGGGTAATTAACAAAGGGATTTGAGCCACACATCATGGTCTTATCTTGATTAAGAGTTCTAGGTATAGAGTTTGCTTGATTAGTAGCTTAAGTGATTGCAAGAATGTTCCTTTAGATTCTCAAATCAATGATTCCATCCCTAGGTTTCGATTTAGTATAATTGATAATCTTGTTTAGTAGTAATCCTTGCTTAGTTTCTTGATTAGCTTCAATTAAGGTTTAATATCATAGTTATTGCTTAAGTAGTATCTCTTTAAGTTTGAAGCTTGCTTTAAATTGTCACTTGTTACTTGAATTTGCCAATTTAGCTTAGCTTAAACAAAACTTTGCATTCTTAGTGAATCATCTCCCAAGATGGATTGATACCTTAAATATTGCAATGATATGAGCAATTAAGGAATTGCTTGCAAGAGCAAAAAACTCTTGTTTCAGGGGTATCGAGGTCGATAAGGCGAAAATAGAGGTCGTGGTGCATTTGAAGCCACCCACCACGGTGAAAGAAATCCGTAGCTTCCTTGGTCATGCGGGCTTCTACAGAAGGTTCATCCGTGATTTCTTCAAGATAGCTAGACCACTAACACAGCTCTTATGCAAGGAAGCCGAGTTTGTCTTCGACGAAGATTGCCTCCAAGCGTTCAACACAATCAAGGACGCACTTGTGAGTGCTCCCATAGTTCAAGCTCCTGATTGGGACCTTCCATTCGAAATTATGTGTGACGCGAGTGATTATGCCGTGGGAGCTGTTCTCGGCCAAAGGAAAGAGAAGAAGTTACACGTGATCTACTACGCAAGCCGAACGCTAGACGATACCCAAGTGAAGTACGCCACGACCGAGAAAGAACTATTGGCAGTAGTGTTTGCCTTTGAAAAATTCAGAAGCTACTTGGTGGGATCAAAAGTGATCGTTTACACGGACCATGCTGCACTAAGGTATATCTATGCGAAAAAGGACACCAAGCCGAGACTGCTAAGGTGGATCCTCCTGCTACAAGAATTTGACATGGAAATCCTGGACAAAAAGGGGATAGAGAACGGTGTAGCTGATCACTTATCCCGGATGAGGATAGAAGACTTGATTCCCATCAATGATGCTCTACCAGAAGAACAACTCATGATGGCAGATGTCCTAGGAGGAATGTACCGAGTTAATAAGAGTTTGGAAATTGTAGCCAGCATGGAAGAAAACGACATTCCTTGGTATGCAGACTACATCAACTACTTGGTGAGTGGAGACATCCCAAATGACCTCGATGCTTACCGGAGAAAGAAATTCTTCAAGGACATTAATTATTTCTTCTACGACGAGCCGTATCTCTTCAAGAGAGGGATAGATGGGATCTACAGAAGATGTGTGTCGAAAGGAGAAGCGAGAGGGATCATATTCCATTGCCACGGTTCAGCCTACGGTGGCCACTTCGCCACGTTCAAGACCGCAACAAAAATCTTGCACGCAGGATTCTGGTGGCCAAGTTTATTCAAAGACACTCATGAGTATGTATCCTCTTGCGAAGCGTGCCAAAGGAAGGGAAACATTAGCAAACGGGACGAGATGCCACAGAACCCGATATTGGAAGTCGATATTTTCGATGTATGGGGGATTGACTTCATGGGACCGTTTCCTTCCTCTTATGGCAACAAGTACATACTAGTTGCTGTTGATTATGTCTCGAAATGGGTCGAAGCCGTAGCTAGCCCCACCAACGATGCAAAGGTAGTACTAAAGCTATTCAAGTCAACTATCTTCCCAAGGTATGGAATCCCAAGGGTGGTAATAAGTGACGGTGGTAGTCATTTTATCAACAAGTTGTTCGAAAATCTCTTGAGGAAGCATGGAGTCAAGCATAAGGTAGCTACACCTTACCACCCACAGACAAACGGGCAAGTCGAGATATCCAATCGCGAGATCAAGGCGATATTGGAAAAAACAGTCGGAGCCACAAGAAAAGACTGGTCAGCAAAGTTAGACGACGCTCTGTGGGCATACAGGACTGCTTTCAAGACGCCCATTGGAAGGTCCCCTTACGCTCTCCTATATGGCAAGGCATGTCACTTGCCCGTGGAACTTGAGTACAAGGCTCTATGGGCCATTAAACTCTTGAATTTCGACATCAAGACAGCTCAAGAGAAGAGACTGATAAACCTACACGAGCTAGAAGAAATCCGCTTGGAAGCATTCGAGAGCTCGCGGATCTACAAGGAGAAAACAAAGGTCCTCCACGACAAGAAGATCAAACCGAAAGAGTTCGCACCAGGGAATCAAGTGCTGCTATACAACTCAAGATTGAGATTGTTCCCTGGGAAGTTAAAGTCACGATGGTCCGGACCATACACCATCAAGGAAGTATTGCCATACGGAGCCGTGACACTTTTCGGGAAGGACGGAGAGGATTACACGGTGAACGGACACAGACTGAAGCCATATTTGGGGAATGAGGAATACCAAGTACTGGAAAAGACCGTGGTTCGTCTCCAAGACCCCAACAAAGCTTAAACGATCTGGAAAAGTCAAGCTATGAGACTCTAAACAAGCGCTCTTGGGAGGCACCCCAAGCTTATCCTTTTTAATTATTTTGCTATTTTTCTCTCTTTACTTTGCATTATCCAGAATAACCATGAGTGGAACGGTGATAGAGATATCAGGAAGTGGAGCATCGGGGAGTCATAACGGGAAGAAAACTGGACGAATTGGTCGTTACGGCAGTGAGACCCATGTACCAGCCAGTTTGAAAGACTCATACTCCGATATCGGGTTAAGATTACGGTCTGAGACCGTTATAGAAATATAACCTGGCTGGGCAAAACGGGTTCACCCCGTAACGATCAACCAGATGCAGTCGAGCCCGTCTGCAAATTACTGAACCACATTATACCGAACTCCTCCAACGGCCACAGCCCGATATAACCAGAAGTACCACTCCAAACTCTTGTACACAAGCATTTCTCTTTATCATTTTCATTTTGCTTGAACTTTTGCTTTATCATAGGATCATATTCTTCCTCTCTTCTATCACACAGAGACTGTCTGATTTAAGTTTGGGGGAGCATGTAGTACTTGCATTCAAATAGATTAGACATCATGCATTCATGAAATTGCATAGAAAAACACAAAAAAATTGAAAATGTTTGAAAATTATCCCACAAAAAGAACTCATGTAGTTGCATTTCCATGTTAGGATTGAGTCTAGATGCATTCATTTAGGATTCACAAGCATTTGCATAAGGTGTTAAGCATAACGAATCCTTGTAAATAGCCATTTTTAAGTCATGAACTCTATGCCTTGGTTCTTGTTTGTTTGATGCAATTGGAATTAGACCGAGCTTAAGGCAGCACCACATTTGGAATTTGTCCTGTGAAATTCAGTTTTGACTTGATCCATTGCGACTTGAACCATTTCCCTAATAAACTTGAACAGTTAATTTGAAAACCTAATCATCTCGTTCATATTTGTCAAATAGCTCATGGATTTCACTTGGACTTTCTTTTCCCCTTTTACCACCCTCTTGCTAGTCCAAGTACCAGACCATACCCTAAACCGAAACCATTGTTTTTAAACCAATAAACACTTTCGTGAGAGCATGTGAGGCCTTTGCACCATTTTCGAATCTTCTTAGGCAAAAAGTGTTGGGTTCAGATCGACAAGGTTAAATTTCCATGTAGACGTTGGCTCACATCTCGGGTCAACACTAGGTTAAGTGGTTTGGTTACTCAAACGTTTTGACACCAAAATCGGAGGCCGATTTTGCTGGGTAGACTAGGAAAAAGGGGTTATATTCCAACTTGATCATGCGTTGACAGAAGGAAAAGAAAGGAAACCAAGGAGTCAGACGGGGACACGAATAAAAGAGATGGCAGCAACAAATGGAGCTCGAAACCAAAAGAAGAAAAAGGCAATTCCAAGAAAAAACAAAAGAAAGCCAAACAACAAAGCATAAATCCGGCCAACAACACTAAAGGTGAAACACAAGGAACGCAACAAAGGAGCCAGATAGCCAAAACCGATCTCCAACAAAGAAGAAGTCCCCCGAAGATGACCAGGAAAGGTAATATCGAGGAATGATATCGGGATAACGGCGAAATGCCGAGAGAAAGGGTAGCTTAGGAGGGAGTAATTTAGATTAGGGTAGGAAACGAAATAGATGTTCTGGGTAGATGGAAATCTAGCCTTGTATGCATCCATTGGTTCTTACCCTTAGCATTTTGCAATAAGAAGGTTCCTTTCATGAGTGATCCCACTTAAACACTTAACCCGATCGTGCCACGAGTGCATATTTAGCTCGTTACCTTACCCTGAGCCAAATGAGTTAGTTGACAGGTATGGATGAGATCCACGTTTTAAATTTTATAATGAATGTGAAAGGGAATTTGGAATTTGAATGTGCATCCTAGAAACCTGAACTCAGACATTGAGTTGATTTCCTTTAAATGGTGTTTTGGATTCGAACTTACATCTTTTATTTTAAAACCTCACCCCTCCGGTTGGCTTTTGCTTGAGGACAAGCAAAAAGGCAAGTTTGGGAGTGTTGATATCTCTGTAATTTGCATGATTTTAGTACATGTTTCATGATAGTTAGGACTTCATTCTTGCACTTTAGTGATAGCTTGCATCACATTTTCACCCATGTTAGGATTAGATGCATTAGGTTATGTTTCTGCATAGTCTTGCATGTTTGGAGTGTGTTCTCAGGTGCTTAGGATGATCCGAAGAAGAGACCGAGGAGAGAGGTCACAAATGGGGAATGAGCCAGCGATATCGAGCATGGATCACGACATGAGGTCGATTTAGACGAGTAGTAGCGGCTTAGTCCCGAAAGGAGAACCTCGGTGTGAAGATCCAGCAAGAAGATGCCCAAAGGACGGATATCGGAACAAGGCAACGGGAAGTGCCCGATTAAAGTACCAAGAAAGGGAAGCCATCACGACATGACCCCGAAATCCTTACCCAATATGCAGCCTGACCGAAGAATCAGAAGAGTTAGCGTTTCGGATCGTCCATAACGACGTGAGCCCGAAACGCTAAAAGCCAAAAATGTACCATTTCGGGAAAGTGGTCCCAACGTTTATGTTTTTCCCTTTTTGTGTATAAATACCTACTCCCTCACTCTTATCTCTTCATCACGCTTTCTACTTTTATTTTCTGTCTTCTTTTTCAAGAACCGAAACTCTGTATTTTTCCACCATTGAAGCTTGTTTAAAGCTTTGATTTTTATGCAATCTTGAAGTTTTAAGTCTTATAGCTTAGTGTTATTTTCTTAAAGCTTCTTATTTTTCTTGTCTTTGATTATCTCACGGCTTATGAGTTACTCTCTCATCCTTATGGATCTTGAGGTTTCTCAAATGGCTTGTGAGTAGTCTATTTCGGTTTTAGGGAAAAAAGAGTAGGGAAAATGAGTTAAAGCTCCAACCTTTGATGCGGATCTATGCTTAATCCATCTTAGTCCTTTCTTATTTGATGTTGTTAATGCTTAGTCATCTTCGCTATTTGAACTTTGCCATCGAGCTTCTTCAAACAAACGCCATGTTTGAATGTTTGCAAGGACCAATCTCATAAGAGATTCGCTCATCCTAGCCTAAGAGATTAGATGCCTAGGGAGCGTTTTGGCATTAGTAGAGTTGTTTATTCAAGCTTGATGTTCTCATGGATCACTACGTGATAGCGAGGTTAGGTCATGAGACAGCAAAGAGACTTATACCACGACAGTGGATTTGTCCAGATCCTGAATTCTACGCTAAAGGATTAGCCTTTTAGGAAGTAAATCCAGCATCAAAGGAAAGATCTTTAACGTTTGGACCCGAAAAAACTCCCTTGTCCTGTAAACCGATTCTTGCTTTCTTTTAAAAGTTTGTACTTTAACCATCTTATTTTCGGTTCTTTAGCATATTTAGCTTAAATACTTGCTTTCTGCTCTCTTAGTATCTTAGTCTCAGATTTCCACCATTTCACCTTTTTCTTTTATCCATCCTAGCTTGTGAAAGAATTCCATAAATGCAATGCCTCGAAATCTCTCATCGGATTGATAAGACCCATAACCTATACTACATTCGGTTATAAGTAGTGGGTCATTGACTGAGTAGAACCCATATAAGAAATCTACTTATCAAGGTGCAATAGCTTATGGAAATCTTTGATCCACCAAGCACAACAAATGATGAGCCTAAGTCTATCTCCAATCTTGGAAATCCCGGTAAGGTTTTGATTTCTTGCTCTCTTGGAGATTTGAAGATAGATGATGCCTTGTGTGATTCTGGAGCAAGTGTGAATGTTATGTCTCTTGAGATGGTTAAGAGTCTAGGGATCAAGATCATGAAGAAGCCCTCATCACCAATCACTTTTGGAGATGCTTCTTCAAGGTAACCACTAGGCCTTGTTGAAGAATATCCTCTAAAGATTGGTGATTGTCTTATCCCAACTGACTTCATAGTCATGAAGATGGCATAAACCAACAAGCTCCCTCTTCTTCTTGGGACTCCATTCCTCAACACCAGCGGTGCAAGCATAGACTTCGCAAACAAGAGAGTAGTGCTCAAGAATATGAATGATAAAGTTTTCTACCCCATCAAGCCTTCTCCAATTAGATTTTGTGGTACACTCACTTGTGAGAAGGTGGAAATTAACCAAAGGCCAAAGGATTGGAAAGGTAAACAAATGGAGGTCAAAAGTGTGAGTGTGATGGATGAAGATGCTCTCTACATAAATGAGTATGATGGAAAAGGCTTTGATGGTGAGTGCCTTCTTGCTATGTTTGATGGAATAAAGATGGTGGAACATATAGTAGAGCCACCAAATAGGGCAAGAAAGAGGTCTAAGAAGAAGAAGAAGGTGCTACAAGTTGGGGCAAGCACAATGATCATCAAGAAAGGAGAAAGAACTTGAGTTCCACTCCAAGACCCTCCCATTGCCTAAAGGGTTTGAAAAGTCAAGTTAAATGACGTTAAACAAGCGCTCTTGGGAGGCATTGCCATGTTTATCCTCGCATATATTCTTGCCTTTTATTTACATAATGTGTTTTTGAGTGTTTGTGGTCAGCATGAACAAATAAAGAAGGTTGAGCCATTAGTTCGTCATCCTCCTCCTCCTCTTCACGTTTTTGAGGTAACACTTCCTCCTCCATTGTTCATATTTCTTTTATATTTTTATTTTGTCATTTTTTCATATTGATTGCGGTCTCTCTCGGCCTTTTATTACACAAGAGACTGTGTAAGTTAAGTTTGGGGGAGAGGTTGAGAGATTTGACATGTGTTTTGTGATCTTATTTTTCTTTTTATGCATATTTTAGTCTCATGCTTTCATGCATTCATCTAAGGCATAGATACACAAAAACAAATCGAAAAATTTGAAAAAATTTCAAAAAAAAAGTGAGTCATTTAGATGTTGCATTTGCATTATAGGATTGAGTCTAGATGCATTTCATGTAGGTTTGCATTCATGTACATAGGGAGCAATGATGAGCCTTTCCTTGTAGGATGGCAACTCATTGAATCAATTCAATGCCCTAGTAAGTAGTTCTTTGATGCCTTTGAACAAGTCTTGAAAGTAAGGAATAACCATGTTTGGATCACTTCGCTTGTCACTTAGATCTTGGTCGAAACATTGTCTTGAAATTGATAACCAACTCTACTCACTTGAATCGAATTTGGACATTTAATTATCATGCCTTGCATCGAAAGTGAACTCATGGATTGTATACATATTTGAGCTTTCTTACTCACTTTACCACTCTCTTGCTAGCTCAATTAGTTACCACTACCTTACCTTACCTCCTTTGAAGCCAATTGTTCTAGTGTGAATATTTGCGAGGCCTTATTTTAATTGAACTTGGCATAAAGTGTTAGATTTGAGAAGACAAGTTTAGGCTCTCATGTAGATTATAGCTCTCGCATTTTGGGACTAGTAGTAGGCTTGGGATTGGGGTTCGGGTCTTGGTGGCACTTGGTGTTTTAAAAAGGAATTGTATGCTTGCATTTAAGCATGATGAGTTGTGAAAAAGAAGTGGAAAGAAAGGGATGATTAAAGGCATTGTGCAAAGAAAGGGGAGAATAGTTTGAAATGGTGGGTCTTATGTGGTTAAAAAGTATAGCTCAAGGTTTGAAAAAGCTATTGGTAGTCTTTAGAAAAGAAGAAAAGAAAATCAAAAGAGGCAAAAAGGCCAAAGAAAATAAAGACTAGCTAAAAATAAAAAGAGGAGCTAAGTTGTTAAAAGACCACACCATACGCTATGAGTCAAAGGTTGAAGAAGTTCCCCCTTCGGGCCTTAAAAGAAGAAGTGATTCATGAGATTTTCGCGTGTTTACCAAGGCACAAAGAGCATTGAGAAAGAAAGGGTAGATTTATAGGGTTGAGTGAGATTGAAAAGAATGAAAGAGATGGGTTTAAGATCATTGGTAGAATTGATAGAATCATAATTTAACATGTTTTAGCATTCATTTTAGATAGTTTTGCATTCACATATGCATTCATTTAGTTACTTTTAGTCCCATTTGCATGCATGTTAGAGTTTAGTAAGTTTTAGTATAGGTTGTTGCATATTTGTACATATTGAGTCTTTATTAGGTGTTTTGGAGGCTTTGAGGACCATATGGAGAGATGGATGATCAAGATGAAGAAGAGAAGTGGCCAAATGAGAAGGAGAGAAGATGTAGCAGCATATCGAGCTTGGTATCGAGTTTCCAAGCTCGATACTATCCACCAGGGAAGACGAAGCATTCATATCGACCGTTTGTATCGAGCTACTAAGCTCGATACATATCTATCCGGGATTTTGAAGATGGCTTATCGACCATTTGTATCGAGCTACTTAGCTCGATACAAACGACCAGGGAAGCTGAAGATGGCGTTTTGAGCATTCACATCGAGCTTGGTAGCTCGATACAACTTGCGAAGGAAGTTTTTATAAGCCTTAAACCGGGTCAACACCCGGTTTGTCCGGGTTGACCCGGTTCATCCACTGTTCACTATAAATATCAAATGACCTAAATTTTCCTAAGTATCTTTTAATCTTTTGTTCTTACTTAGAAAACCTTATTCTTTGGTTTCTAAGTGATTTTGTAAGACCTTTTATGAGTTTATGCAATTTAGTATTTGTCTTTGCTAATCTTTCATCTTCTCTATTCTCTAATCATGGTTACCAACATCTCTTTCATAGGATTTGCGGGTTTAATCTTGATTAGTGAGTAGTTCATTAGAATCTAGGGATGGGTTAGATTTAGGGTGTTTTAAGGATTGATCTTGATGTCTAGGGTTAGATTCTTTCATTTTCCTCCTTGTTTAGTGATCTTAATGCTAGTTTGGCCATGATAAAGCCAAAACTAGATTTTAGGGAATTTTCCACCCACAAGGTGTTTGTTGAAATTCTCCAATCAACTAAACAAATGATTTACATTCCTAGCTTATGAAAGTGATTGTTTAGGGTGTTTATTAGCAATTTAGAACTGTTTCATAATGCTTGTTAGCTTCTTTTTCACAAATGAGAGTTTTTCTTGATTATGATGATTATGA
This sequence comes from Alliaria petiolata, assembly GCA_020283515.1. Classification (NCBI taxonomy): domain Eukaryota; kingdom Viridiplantae; phylum Streptophyta; class Magnoliopsida; order Brassicales; family Brassicaceae; genus Alliaria; species Alliaria petiolata. Next base: position 89,522,132 of record JAHZTW010000002.1, read on the forward strand.
AGGGATTAGTGCCATGAAAGTGGATTAGTCTTGCTTTTGAGTTCTAAGTTTAGGGATTAGCATATATTGTGATTGATTGACATCAAAATTTGATTTTTGGAACACCTTAGATTGATAACCCCACCCTTAGATTTGTTTTAGTTAATTGTTAATCTTCCTTAGTGAGTAATTAGTCTTTGATTGGCTTAATTAGCTTGTCATTTGCTTAATTAAGGTTCTAGTTTATTTTGTCTACTTGTTTGATTGGTTTGATCTCTTAGGTTGTTAGTGAAACACAAAACCTTCTATGCTTGCTTAGATTAAAGAGTTGTATGCATTCCTATTGTCACAATCATACCCAATTGGATTGATCCTCAAGTACATACAATGACATGAGTGTGATTGAGCAATTGATAGCTTGAAAAACTCTTCTATCAATTTGGCGCCGTTGCCAATTTGGGTTTATTTTTTTACATTATGGTTTTAATTTTACTTGAGACTAAACTTTATTTTTCTTTTGATTACTAATCTCTTTTGCTTGGTTGGCTCTTTGTCTCTATAGGTGTATGAACTTGAGATCTAGTGGACACAACAACCTAGTTGAGCCTCTAGACAACATTCACCGCTTGACTAGGGGAGCTATTGCAAGAAGAGAGCAAGAACGCCTAGCACACATAGAGTGTTTGGGTATGAATAACCAACAAGGATTGGGTGGTAATGGACCACAACAAGGAGCTCGAGGGAATGAAGCTCAAGTCACAAGAGTTCCCCAACACCCTCCATGCCCACCTAGGCACATTGGAGCTGGAGATGCTCCTAATACTCATGCTAATTGTCAAGGTATCATCCCTCCTCCAGTTGAGAACAACAACTTTGAGATCAAGAGTGAGATGATTAACATGGTGCAACACAACATGTTTCATGGGTTGGCTATGGAGGATCCTCTTGACCATTTGGGTGAGTTTAATAGAATTTGTGATATGACTAAGATCAATGGTATATCCAAAGATGGTTTCAAACTGAGGTTGTTTCCTTTCTCTCTTGGAGACAAAGCACATCAATGGGAGAAGACACTTCCAAGAGGTTCCATCACTTCATGGAACCAATGCAAGAAGGCTTTTCTTGCCAAGTTCTTCTCCAACACAAGGACAGCAAGGTTGAGGAATGAGCTATCTAGCTTCACCCAAAATAACAATGAGAGCTTTTGTAGCATCCGTATCCGAGAAAAATGAAATGATCGAGCCGGACAAGACGTTGTTCGAGAGATTGGCAAGATCAGTCGAATGGTTGTCCGAACGGATGGGAGGTTCAGGACGTAGTCGAGTGACGGCTGGAATGTAGCCGAGGGAAAACTGGACGTAGCCGAGATGGACAGACTATATTCGGGAGAGAAAGGGATAAGTCCTAGTGAAAATCCAAAAGTGTCGAGAAAACGATTAAGTGTCGGGAGAAAAGGGGCTAGGCCCGTGGGCCGAGAATTCTATCGATGAAAACCGGAGTTTTCCTAGGCGGAATGGGAAATCTCGCGAGTATGATGGAGGCCGTTCGGTTTGGCCGAGAGAAAAAGGAAACTGGCCGAGAGAAAAGAAGTTGGGCCGTGGGCCGTGACTTATGTCGGTTTAAATCAGATTAATCGCGCGGATGGTCGAGCCGGTACGGGCTATAGTCGAGGAAAAGTCGGAACGAACCGGGATAAATCTTACTGGAACAGGAAACGTCGATTATAGCCGAGTTACCTAGGGTTTTGCGAGTATATAAGAGTTTTTGAGACTTTTCTCGCGGCTGCCGCATTATTTCAAGGAAATAGAGCGAGAGAGAGAGAGATTAGTCGAGAAAAAAACTTAATATCCCGAGTAATCCGAGAGATAGCCGAGAGAGATCGAGAGCTAGCCGTACGGATCCGACTATCGGCGAGAGAATCTGAGTTTGGGTCGAAGGAAAATGAACGGATCGAGAGATAGCCGAGGAGAGGAAGCTACGGACGAGCAATAGCTGGGGATTATCTAAGGCGATCGACTATCTTCGTTTCCACGCGAGTTTCACCAATTTTTCTTCCGACCAATCTGTTTATAGGCGTGTCAAGGTGAGTGTGTGACTGTGGCTGGAGTCCATGGATCGAGGGATTGCTATGTTTATCATGATTGCTTGCGTGAGTTTGCGTGTTTGGTTGTTTGTGTTCTTAGCAAGTGTTAGCGTGTTACATGATATTCTGTTGTGAGGTGTTTACCGTGGCTAAGTTGATGTCTAGTTAACCGTAGAATAATCTGGATCATGTGCTAGCTTAGGAGATGTGGTATTCTCGCTATAGTAGACGTGAGACTTAAGAAGGGATTGACCGTGGGTTAGGCTAGATAATCAAGCCGAATGCGAATTGTTGTTTTACTTGCTTAAGCGTTTATGTGAATGTGGAATCTGTTGCATGATTGCGTGATTGGCTTTGGGTAGGTGTTACAGGATGACTGTACTCACTAAGTATTTGTGATAATACGTATGCCTCTCTTATGTGCTGAGTGTGCAGGATCTAAGAAGTAAGTGGAGCGAGACCGGCGACAGTGATGGACATGGATGGACATGGATGGATCCGAGGTTTTGGTTATTTAATCGTTGAACTTGTTGTTCGTTATATGGGCCTTGGTGTTTTCCGTTTAGGTTAAGCTAGATGATATGATGCATTGTTTAGCAACCGTGTTGTTTCTGATTTATGAACCCTGAATCTTGTCAAGTGTTTTTATTCAATTTAATGAAAGACTTTGTTTTGCTTTGACCGCTTGTTAAATGGAATTGCTAAAAAGAATTAAAAACGCAAAATTTGACTAAGTATATAATGGCCGATAGGATGTTCGGTGGGAGGCACGACCGCGGTTCAGATAGTCGGGTCGGGTCACCACAGCTTTTGTGAAGCATGGGAAAGGTTCAAGGGTTACACGAGCCAATGCCCACATCATGGCTTCTCCGAATAAACTCTCTTGAGCACACTCTACCCTGGAGTTCTCTCCAAGTTTAGGATGCGTCTAGACACAACAAGCAATGAAAACTTCTTGGAGAAAGATGTGGATGAGGGTCTTGAACTTGTGGAAAACTTGGCCCAAAGTTATGGCAACTATGGTGAAGACTATGATAGATCTTCAAGAGGTGATGGTGTTTATGAGAACCAAAGAAGGAAGGAGCTGAAATCTCTTAATGAGAAAATGGATAAGTTGCTTCAAGTCTCACAAAAACATGTTCACTTTGTGGGTGATCATGATGAGTGTCAAGGGGTTCAACAAGAGTTGAATGAGGATAGCCAAGAGGAGGTCAACTATGTGGGTGGCCAAGTTTATCAACAAGGATGCAACAACTATAGGAACAACAACAATCTTTCCTATAGAAGCACCAATGTGGAGAACCCTCAAGATCAAGTATACCCCCTCCCACAAAACCAAGGTCAAGGAGCTCAACAAAAACCATTTGTTCCTTACAAACAACAACAATGTTATGTTCACAAGAACAACTACCAAGGGAACTATCAAGGGAACAAAGGGAACAATCAAGGGAACTTTCAGTCCAAGCAAGGTCCTCCACCGGGTTTTGCACAAGATTTGGATATGAGGACTGTTCTCCAAAAAATTCTTCAAGGTAAGCAAGTAGTGCTATGGATGTGAGTAAGACAATGACTGAAATTCACAACAAGGTGGATTGCTCTTATAATGAGCTTACCTCTAAGTTTGACATCTTGAGTTCCAAGATCGAGAAAATGGAGAGCAACAAGAGTGTTGCTTCCTCTTCTACACGAGCTCAAGCTTCTTTGCTCGGTAAACCTGAGCCAAACCCCTAGGAATATTACAATGCTATCTACTCTATTGATGAGGACGAGTATGAGCGTGTGGTGGCCGGATTTGAGCAACTATTTGAGAGTCCCAATGATGAATCTATAATCAATGAGGACATTGAGGTTCAAGTGGGGGAGGAGGTCATTGAAAATAACCATTTTGGAGGTTGTTAAACCAATGGGTAAAGAAGAGTTTGATGAGCATGTGATTTCTACACAAGCAAGTGTTCTTGAGAAAGAAAGAGAAGTGGCTAAGAAGACTGAAGTTGAGGCTTATGATCTCCTTGTATACAAGCCACCACTCCCTTTTCCCGAGCTGGTTTTGACTAAGGCACAAAAGAAGCTACTCTCAAGCTTTAGAGGGAGTATAGAGAAAGTTAGTGCATGATGGAGTCTAAATAGTCGTCCGAGATTGGAGGATTTCTTTGGGGACTCGTCGAGCTTTGAATTTGTAGGACCCTAAGCTGCAAGTGCACAGCGTGCGTTGTAGTACTTAGGGTATCGAACCACTTGGAGGAGGTCAACTGCAAAACAGAGAATCAAGTCAACCAAAGTCGCAGGGAACTGGGGTTTTGGGGTAAGTGTCACAGTTTTTGCAAGAAATAAAGAAAGCAATATCACGCCTTATATAGAAAAGGTTGTCAATCTCTTCTATAACCGACCGGAAAAGAAAAATAAACTTAAAGACTTGTAAAAAGGAAATCAGACGAGCAGTGCAGAAAAAGTAAGTATTGAAGTGCGTAAATCTCGATTTAAAAGCAGATGGGGTAAAACACGTTGGGAATCTTCTCGGGAAATCTAGAGGGTTCTAACTAGAAATCAAACTCACAAAAGTCAGGCAAATGAGACTAGGCGATTTTTCCTAAACTGAATCACTGGTGTTAACAACCTAACTTTGTCAAGCAAGGTCGATATGTGAATATCTATTTCGCAGGTATACTTTCGTATCCTGCGTCCTAGACGAACACGCAATAAGATCGGGACGATAAACATTCAGACATTTTTTAAAGGATGCTCTCTACCCTATTTTGGTCTAGATCTGAGATTCAGGACATTTGTCGCTATCAAGACCCTGCGATCAGAATATAGTTCATGACGCTAGACTCATGCAATACGAACGAATATGGTGAGACAGAAAACCCTAATCTTCGGCCTAAACAATCGGTTTAAAAACAGTTAATGAAATTCTCCATAGATCCCCTTAAAGAACACCCAATGAAAATAAACTACTCAGACATGAAAGAAGAAGTAGAAAACGTGATTGATGAATGCATAACTTGTATAAATCGATAGGAAAGAAAGAAGGTTCAAAAACAAATCAATCTTCCTTAAGAACAAGGTGAAAACCACGAAACATAGACTCGCAGCCACCAAAAGAAATCTATAACTTAGAGTATTTCGTGATGCTTAGAGAAATCCTAGACAATGAGTATATATAGGTCTTCAAGTGCCCTAAGTCGTGAATTAGGTCTTGACTTGCTTAAGACGGCTGCGGGTTTAAGTTAAAATGGGCTCGCGAACCGCGAGTGGCCTGGCCGCACGAGCGACCGGCAGTGGCGCGGCCACTGGTCGTCTGGCTTGGCCGTGGTGCGGCCAGCTCGTCCTTCCGGGGTTTGACGGACCTTCTTGCTACTTTCATAACTTGAGATTCAACCGTGGGATCGTTCTCAAACCACTTCGATGTGAAAGGCAGCTGATAAGGCTATGTTGTCTCCAAATATGAGCTTGATCTCGTGGTGAGAAGGCCCTTGTTTGATGTTGAACTTTTGTCCTTGAGCACTGTTTCCGGAAATGTCCATTTTGCTCCAAAATAAGCGTCTTTTGCTAAGTTTACCTGAAAAGAGTCTTGAACAACCAAATACTCGAAATCTAGTGTTTATGCATTAAAACCTTAGTGAAATGCTTATTAAAGCACTCACTTATGATAGTAAAAACGGGTAAAATATGCATGTTATCAACTCCCCCAGACTTAAACCTTTGTTTGTCCTCAAAGAAAATCAGAAATCTAAGTAAGGAAAAGAGGTTTGAAAACGTGGAAACTCACCAATACTTGGGAACTCATCATGTCTAGCAATCGACCTTTTTGAGCCACGTAACTCGAAATCTAGCTTCAAGGCGTTTGGGTCTAGTTACCTTGAGCTTTTCACCCTTCCTGGATACGCTTCATGGTCCCTTTGAGTATTTCGAGCTCTCTCTTGTTGACCACTTTATTCAATTAGGCGTGTGGTCTCATTCGAGGGAGTATTGGTCGACGAGACATTATACTCTATTCTTCCAAACATCTAGGCAAAGACATTGCAGATACAACTCTCCTATTTTCTATTCCCTAAGTCGATTTCTCCCTACTTTTCTAGGGTATCATTTTATTTTTTCTATCGACTTTCTTATCCATTTTTTTCTTCTTTCTTAACTTGACAATGATCACTTCTTCGAAGCTTTCATGATGTCTGCGAACCGTCATTGTCCTTTGTGGAACTCGAGTTGCCATCCTCAAACTAAGACTTTTCTTTTCTATTTTTTTTCTTTTCTAAAAATAAGGGAAGATCAAGGAGAGGTTGCATTGCATCTACTTAGTCATGCTAGAGTTTAAAAGAGGAGCAAAGTTCGAAGTACCTCAAGCCCCTTGACGAGAAGTTTTGATTCATTAGGTGCGGAGTCAACGCAAGATCCTTCGAGTACTCTAGAGATTAGAACTTTCTCTGTTGGAATGATCCACTCGCAGTGTTCCACTTAGTTACCTTGCTTCTAAAACCGTGAGAATGGTCATTAAGGTTCCTTGTTCGAAATGACTTGTACCTAGCAAAGTTCATTGTTTTCGACTAAAAGAAAAAAAAGTTTTGACTCTATAAAACGACTCGGTAAATGATGCATGTATGCTTAAGACTCATCAAATCAAATCATAGTTAGTAATATAAGAACCCCCCCCCCATGCTTAAACCAAACTGTCCCCAGTTTTTTTAAATCGAGTTGAGGTGAAAATATAGGTAAATTCAAGTACAAGCTTGTGAAGACTTACTTGAAAGTGGCGTTGGGTTTGGTATGGGTGGATGGGCGTGTGGTATGATTGAGCTAAGAACTTGATCATTCTCCTTATGTCCCTGCTTAGAATCGATTTAATTGAACAAAAGAAATCGAAAACTCAGCTCGAAAGGAAATGTGTTGCGCGGTTGAGCTTCCTTGCTTCGTTTGGTGGTGGTGGGCGTGTGGTGATGATGGATGAGGGTGGTGATAGGCGTTTGGCGGTGGTGATTGGATCGCCTTTGTTGGGAAGAACAGGTATTGCGGTTGTTGAGTAATCGTCTTGGATCCTTGACCTTTGTAAAACACCATGAATGAGAGATGGAAAATCTTCCGTCTTTGCGTCTTGAAGATTGCAACACCTCAGAAACTTGAAGTTTGGGTCTATGCTGGCCTATCCGGTGATGTGTTCAGAATCCCGGAAGACAGGTGTTGCTATTTTGAACTTCAATGACAAGGAGGAAGAAAAGAAGGGAGCCAAACATGAAGCAGACAAATTTTAGAAGTGTATCGACCTTGGTGTCGACCTACCAAGGTCGATATAGCCCAGCAGGAGAGACGAAGTGCGCGTATCGGACGTTTGTATCAAGCTGCTAAGCTCGATACACAGGCCACCCGGAGTTTTCAAGACGACGTATCGGGCATTCGTATTGGACTGCTAAGGTCGATACACATCTCATCCAAAGATTGAAGAATGGCGTATCGGGCATCTGTGTCGAGCTACCAAGCTCCACATACTCCTTGAGGAAAGCTTTGCAGCGTATCGAGCTGCGTATCGACCTAGCAAGCTCGATACGCTGCCCGATTTTCAGACCTAAACCGGGTCAATACCCGGTTTGTTCCGGGTTGACCCGGTTCGTTCACTGTTCACTATAAATAGGAAAAGACCTAATTTTTCCTAAGTATCTTTTAATCTCTTGTTCTTGCTTAGAAAAATTTTGCCTTTTGGTTTCTAAGTGATTTTGTAAGACATTTCTTTAAGTTTATGAAATCTAGTGTTTATATCTTTTAATCTTTCATCTTCTATCTCTCTAATCATGTTTATATCTATCTCTTTCATAGAATTTAAGGGATTAACTATGGTTAGTGAGTAGTATCATTAGGATCTAAGGGAGGGTTAGATCTATGGTGTTTTAAGGATTAATCTTGTTGCCTAGGATTAGATTCTTCCATTTCCCTCCTTTTTAGTGTTCTAAATGCTAGTTTAGCCTTGATCATGCTAAAACTAGGCCTTAGGGAATTTCACACCCACAAGGTGTTTGATGAAATTCTCCAACCAACTAAACAAGGGATTTACATTCCTAGCTCATGGAAGTGATTGTCTAGGGTGTTTATTGGTAATTTAGAACTGTTTTGTAATGCTTGTTAGCTTCTTTTTCACTAATGAAAGTTAGATCTTGATTAGGATGATTAATGAAGCGATTAGTGCCATGAAAGTGGATTAGTCTAGCTATTGAGTTCTAAGCCTAGGGATTAGCTTATATTGTGATTGTTTGGCATCAAAGATGGATTCTTGGAACACCTTAGATTGATAACCCCATCCTTGGATTCGTTTTAGTATTTTGATAATCTTGATTAGTAGTAAATTAGCTTGCTTTGGTTTGTTTGATCACTTAGGTTGTTAGTTAAACTTCAAACCTTTATTTCTAAGCTTAGATTAAGAAGTTGTATGAATTCCTACTGTCTTAACTATATCCATATGGATTGATCCTCAAGTACCTACAATGACATGAGTGGGTTTGAGTAATTGCTAAGTACCGCAAGAAACCGCTTATCAATGATTTTGCAAAATTTAATTGTTGTCCCGACACTGACTCATATTATTTCGAAATATTGAGTGGTATAAGTGTTTTCTCCTTAGTTGCCTTACAAAAAAAATAGACTATGATCCGCAAAAAGCATATGTGAGATCAGTGGACATGCTTGTGCTACTTTCATTCCCGTAATCAATTTTTCTTGTTCCGCTCTCCCCAAATTTGCTATTAGGACCTCCGTATAGAGATTAAAAAGATAGAGAAATAGAGTGTCGCCTTGTCTAAGCCCCCTCCATGGTGTTATATTGCCTATGGGTTGACTATAGATGAGAACCTTATATTGTACATACTTGATACCCCACATTTTCCACTTTATCTTTTTTTCGCAAAACCTATTTTCGGAGCAAGTGCTCTATGAAAAGCAATCTGACGCAGTAATACGCTTTGCTAATATCTATCTTCACCGCTATATACTCGCATTTGCATGATTTGTTAGTTCGTAAACCATGGAACATCTCATGTGCTATTAATATATTATTCGATATGAGCCTCCCAGCCACAAAGGCGGACTGGATTTATGAGATAAGCCTAGGTAGCAACTGACGCAATCTTTGACACAAGACTTTCGAAATAATTTTATAGCCCACATTACATAGACTTATGGGTCGTAGTTCCGTCATTCTGGTTGACCGCTCTATTTTTGGAATAAGACAAATATTTGTCATATTATATCTCTAATCAAAAACTCCCGAGATTAGAAAATTATTAACCATTTCTACCACCTCTTGTTTAATTATATGCCATGCTCGTTGGAAAAATAAAACCGTTGTCCCATCCGATCCTCGAATTTTTTCGGGATGCATCATGAATAACGCTGATCTGACCTCTTCCTCCGTTGCCAGTTTTGTTAAGCCCTCATTATCACATTTTGTCACCTCCGCTCTTACTTCCTTGAGAGCCTCCACAAAAGATGTTAGGGATGTGGATGTAAATAATTTGTCATTATAATCCACCGCAACCTTTCTCACTTTATTATCACCAATCACACAGACTTCCTCATTGTTATGCAATCCCACAATTCTATTTATAGTTCTGTGATGGGGTCAAAAGTTGCGATCAGAATTAAACTACTTTTTAGGGACTCATCGAGCTTTAAATTCGTAAGACCATAAGTTGCAAGTGCACAACATCCGTTGTAGTATTTAGGATATCGATCCAGAGGGAGATGGTTAACTTCAAAACAGAGAAATCAGAGCAACCAAAGATGCAGAGAATTGGGGGTTTGGGGTTTGTGTCACAGTTTCTGGAGCAAATATTGCAAGGCAAGCCAAGTCTTATATAGAGGAGGGTGTCGACCAACTCTATAACCAACGGGAAAGGAAAATCAACTTAAAGGGTGTCGGCCAACTCTATAACTAACGGGAAAGGAAATTGTAAAAAGAAAATCAAGGCGAGCAGTGTAGGAAAACTAATTATTGAAGGTGCGTAAATCTCGATTAAACAGCAGAGATGGGAAACACGTTGGGGATCTCTTCGTGAAATCTATGGTGTTCTAACTAGAAATCAAACACACATTGAATCAGGTAAACGAAACTAGGTGATTTTCTCAAAACTGGAATCACTGGTTTCATGACCTGACTCTTTCAAGCTAGATCGTCTATGTTATTAAAACTTCGTAGGGATGACCTTTTCGTATTCCTATGTCGTAGGCAAACACGCAGTATCAGATCAAGTTCATAAATGTTCACGTCACTTTGTGGATATACATCCGTCGAAGCTTCGCTCGGCCAAGCTATGTCCGGTAGTAAAATTCAGCATCCTAAGATCAGACTCTAGTTCATGATGCTAGAATCATGCAGGAAGAAGAAAATCAGGCACGAAAGAAAATCATAATCTACGGCCTAGATAATCATTGCAGTCAGTTTAAGAACAGTTAATAAAATTCCCCATATATCCCCTCAAAGTACACCCAAGGAAAGTAAACTACTCAGACATATAAGAAGGAGTACAAAACGAGATTGATGAATGCATAACTTGTATAGATCGATAAGAAGTAAAGAGGGGTCAGGAAGAAATCAATCTCCCTCGAAAAACAAAGGTGGAACCGTGAAAAGAGATTCGCGGCCACAAAACAAAAGTGTCTAATGAGATGAACGGAAAACGTGATGGTAGATGATACTAAAAACCCCTAAAACATCGAGTATATATAAGTCTTCAAGTCCCCTTGGGCATCTCTTAAGTCTTGTTTTGCATTTGATGACTTCGGGTTTTAGTTAGGCTTCAAATGGGCTTAGGAATTACGAGCTGGCTGGCCACGCCATCGAGGGGCCATGGCGTGGCCACTGGTCTTCTGGCTAGGCCGTGGTGCGGCCACCTTGCTTTTCTTTGATGCTTGACGAACCTTCTTGCTTCCTTCATAACTTGAGATCCAACAGTGGGGTTAGACTCAAACCACTTTGAGGTGAAAGACAGCTGATAAGGCTACCTTGTCTTCAAATATGAGCTTGATGTTATTGTGGGAAGGCCTCCATTTGATGTTGAACTTATGTCCTCGAGCACTTATCCCGGAAATGTCTGTTTTTCTCCAAAATATGTGTATTTTACTAATATTACCTGAAAAGAGTCATGAACAACCAAATACTCAAAATATAGTGTTTATGCATTAAAATCTTAGTGAAATGCTTATTAAAGCAATCACTTATAATAGTAAAAACGGGCAAAAAATGCATGTTATCATTCTGTGTTGTTTTGTCGTCGCGTGATAGAACTTTGTGTTTAGATTTCCATTTTTATGCCATAAATTCATTATTTTTTGGTGCCACAATTGTTCCTCATCCTTGTACGCCTCTTTAATTTTCGATTTATGTCAACGAGTTCCTCCTGGGTGCGGGAATCATCACTCTGAATTTCCTCTAACGCCCGTTGTACTTCTGCTATCTTATCTTTCCCATTTGGTTGATTTCTCTGCCTCCATTTGGACACTTCTTGTCGGCAATTGCCGATTCTGTCTATTAATGTGATAGCCTCGCTTACATTTGTGCGTTGTGATAACATGCATATTTTACCCGTTCTCACTATCATAAGTGAGTGTTTTAATAAGCATTTCACTAAGGTTTTAATTCATAAACACTAGATTTTGAGTATTTGGTTGTTCGAGACTCTTTTCAGATAATCTTAGCAAAAGACGCATATTTTGGAGCAAAATGGACAATCCCGGAAACAGTGCTCGAGGACAAAAGTTCAACATCAAACGAAGGCCTTCCAACCACGACATCAAGCTCATATTTGGAGACAAGGTAGCCTTCTCAGCTCTCTTTAACCTCGAAGTGTTTTGAGAACAATCACACGGCTGGATCTCAAGTTATGGAAGAAGCAAGAAGGTCCGTCAAGCACCCGGAAATATGAGCTGGCCGCGCCACGGCCTAGCCAGACGACCAGTGGCCGCACCACAGCTGGTCGCTCACGCGGCCAGGCTACTCGCGGTTCCTGAGCCCATTTGAAGTCCAACTTAAACCTGCAGCCGTCTTATGCAATCCAAGACATAATCCACGACCTAGGGGACTTGAAGACCTATATATACTTGTTGTCTAGGGTTTTTTTTAGAGAGAGACGAAACACATATTCATAGATTTCTTTTGGTGGCCGCGAATATCCTATTCGCGGTTTTTCAATTTGTTCTTCGACGGAGATTGATTTCTTCTTGAACCCTCTTTGTTTCTCATCAATTTATACAAGTTATGCATCCATTAATCACGTTTTCTACTTCTTCTTTCATGTTTGAGTAGTTTACTTTCGTTGGGTGTTCTTTAAGGGGATCTATGAGAAATTTTATTAACTGTTTTTAAACCGATTGTTTAGGCTGAATATTAGGGTTTTCTTTCTCACCATACTCGTTCTTATTGCATGAGTCTAGCGTCATGAACTAGAAGTCTGATCGCAGGGTCTTGAGAGTGACTAACGTCCTGAATCTCGGATCCATACCATAGTAGGGTAGAGCGCATCCTTTAAAAGATGTATGAATGTTTATTGTCCCAATCTTATTGCGTGTTCGTCTAGGAAGCATGATACGACAGTATACCTGCAGAATAAACCTTCACAGATCGATCTTGCTTGTCAGAGTTAGGTCGTTAAAACCAGTGAATCAGTTCAGGGAAAATCGCCTAGTCTCGTTTGCTTAACTTTTGAGATTTGATTTCTAGTTAGAACCCCATAGATTTCCCGAGAATTTCTCCAACGTCTTTCCCCCATCTGCTTTTCAATCGAGATTTACGCACTTCAATATTTACTTTTTCTGTACTGCTCATCTGATTTCCTTTTTACAAGCCTTTAAGTCTATTTTCCTTTTCCTGTTGGTTATAGAAGAGATTGACAACCTCTTCTATATAAGGCGTGGTACTGCCTTCTCTATTTCCTGCAAAAAACCGTGACACTTACCTACAAACCCCCGACCTTTTGCGTCTTTGCTTGACCTGATTCTCTGTTTTGCAGTTGACCTCCTCCATGTGGTTCGATACCCTAAGTATTACAACGCACGCTGTACACTTGCAGCTTAGGGTCCTACAAATTCAAAGCTCGACGAGTCCCCAAAGAAATCCTCCAATCTCGGACGACTATTTAGAACCCATCACTTTGCCAACCACACCTATGGAATCCATTAATCCATCTTTGCCAATCCACCGTTTATTAAACCGAAATTATTTTTGTCGCTAAGGAATTGTCGCTTGTATCATTGCCACTATTGGCCGATGATTGGATCCCACCATTCGGAGATACTCCACATATGAGTGCGGGAATTTGTCATGCCAATCTTCTGTTGATAAGGTCCTATCTAATATGCACTAGACTATTTGTCCATTTCTTCTTCCCCACCACGATAGTTTATTTCCTCGGTTTGGAAAGTCAAGTAACCCGCAATTGTTGATTATGACGTTCAAATCAATAAAGGTAGATGCTTGTCAAAGTGTACCGTCTGGTTTTTCATGATTCCCCGTTATCTCATTAAAATCTCCTATTAAAAACCACAGATCCGTCCTATTTAATCTCGTTCTCGTAAGTCTTTTCCAGACTTGATTTCTAAACTTTGGGATTGGGTCACGGTATATAAATGATAAATATATCGTTTGTCCTTCAAAAATTGCATCAATATCAATAATCCGTTTATTTGAAAAAACAACTTCAACATCATAATCATTATTATAAAATAAAGCTAGTCCGCCACTGGATCCGCACGCTTCAACCATGTACATGTTATTATAACCGAAATAAAATTGAAATTGTTGCATAAAAGAAAAACAGTTTTTGTTTTCTGATATCTCTCTAAATTACACATTTTTCTCTTGCATTTTATACTAGTTAGGATCTCATTTATGCACTTTTATCTTTGTTTTTTTTCATTTCCACTCATGTTAGGTCTAGATGCATTAGGCTAGGTCTTTGCATATTCTTGCATGTTTGGAGTGTTTTCTCAGGTACTATGGTGTATGGAGGATGGTCCGACCTCTTGCTAGCTCAAGTATTACTCCCACCTTACCTTACCTCTTTAAAAGCCAAATGTTCTAGTGAAATTGATTGTGAGGCCTTATTTTGATTGAACTTAGCATAACGTGTTAGGTTTGAGACGACAAGTTTAGGCTCTCATGTAGATTCTAGCTCTTGCATTTTGGGGCTAGTTATAGGCTTAGGATTTGGGGTATGGGTCGTGGTATCGCTTGGTGCTTTGATTTTGGAATTTTATGCTTGCATTTAGCATGATGAGTTGTGGAAAGGAGTAGAAGGAAAATGGTAATAAAGGCTTGGTAGAGAATAAGGGAAGCATAGTTTGAAATGGTGGTTCTTGTACAATTAAAGAATATAGCTTTAAGTTTGAAAAGTTTAGGTAGCCTTAAGAAAAGAAAAAGAAAAGAATCAAAAGAGCCAAAAGGCCAAAGAAAAGAAAAGGCTACCTAAGAATAGAAAGAAGAGCTAAGTATGTAAAAGATCACATCATTCGCTATGAGATAAAGGTTGAAGAAGATTCCCCTAATTAGAGCTTTAAAAGAAAAGAGAATTTGTGGGGTTTACCAAGGCACAAAGAGCCTTGAAAGAAAAAGGTAGGTTTAGAGGGTTGAGTGAGCTTAAAAAGAATGAATGAGAGGGGTTTAGGACCATTGATAACATTATGGGTAGATGAGAGTCTAGTCTTGTATGCATCACTTGTCTTTTACCTTTAGCATTATGCATTAAGTTCAATCCTTTTTGAGTGAAAACCCTTATGCGAATTGGAAGTGATGTGATATTGGACCAAACTCAATCTTTGTAACATGACGGGAAGCCAGAACCGGTGTTAGAAAACAAGGATGTGCCCAACATTCCCATTGGTCCTATGACACGATCAAGAACTAAACAACTCAATCACACCATCGAGAGACTTCTCCATAACACCATACCACCAATCAAGACGTCCATTCCCAAGGTGTTCTTCCACAAGACACCTTGATCCTTCTTCAAGGGATCTAAGTTAGCAAATGGGATAGCAAGAGGTTATACTCTTTTTCTCTTGCCAGGTTTTATCCCAATGGATTTTCCTGGTAAGGTTTTTAATGAGGTGCCTTTTGCTAAATCAATCCCCATTTGTTAAACTTCCAATAAAGCGCTATACTCCCAAAGAGTTCATAAGGGGTATCAAGCAATAGTTTTCTTCTCTTCTCTTTGTGTAACTTTCATAACAAGCATTGTAAAAGAACAAGGACAACAAGGCCAAATTGGTTTCGGGATTGAAAGGGGCAGGCACGCAGTCAAGTAGCTGATCAAGGCCAAACCGTTTTTTTGATGTGTGAAAGCAAGTGAGCCAACCAGCTGCAGCTTTCTAAGCCCATAAAGAAGAAACAAAAGCAAGCAGCTCTACAAGTCCAATCAAAGCTAAGCAGCTCGCTAAAAGCCCATGCGCTTTATATAAAAGGCTAAGCAGCTATCCAAGACCTATCAAGCTAAGCAGCTCTCTAGGCCAATGCGTTTTATTAATTCAGAAACAAAGCTTGAGCAGCATCCCAAGCCCAATCAAGCTAAGCAGCTCCTTTATGCCCAAGCGTTTCTGTTTCCCCAAAACAAAGGCAAGCAGCTCGCCACCTCATGCTTGAAGAGAGTCCTTAAACAAAGCAATAAAAACAGACTGAGGTTTATGTTTCTGTTTCCCACGCTTGGTCCTTGCCCATCATGTCTCAAAGCAAACAAAGTCTTGCCCATCCTCCTTGGCCGCAGCTATGTCCTCTAAATGAAGGAAATCCTTTTATCCTTTGTTTACTTGAGCTTTATACAATGCCCATGCTGAGACTCTCTTATATAAAGGGTCTCACCTCTGTTGTAACCAGATAACTTACAACTCTGAGTAATAAGAAATTATAAGTTCATTCTCTCTTCTTTCTTTGTGCGCCTAGTGAGTAATATCTAGACAACAAAGGGGTGTTCTTACTTGTGAGTAATATCAAGTTAAGAACTCTTAAAGGATTAAGTAAGGGATATCTGCAGCCTTTACCTTCCATTCGTTTCATTCTCTTGCACTTGTTCCATTTGGTTCAAACGCAAGCTTCCCCTCTCATTCCCCTTAGCCGCAGATTGAGGAATCCTTGGGAAGATCACTTCAGGAAGCCCCTTGAATTAAGATCATTCTTATCTCAAAGCCTAGTCTCTTAGCCAAATAAATCCACTTGCATTGCATTGTCATGATACACGGTTTGCAATTTAATAAATGGTAAAGAGTTAATTGGATAGGGAGACTTATCAAGATTGAGTTCTTTATGCATTTGATTGTTGTGATGAGCATGGCTAACTCTTTTGGAGTAGGATGAATTCAAGTGCATCTTAGAATTAAGAACTAGGACATCAAGTTGATTATCTTTGTTGGCATTCTTGGATATTGAGCTCCCACTTTCAAACCTCTCTCTTTGATTTGTCATGTTTGTGATAACATGCATATTTTACCTGTTTTTACTATCATAAGTGAGTGCTTTAATAAGCATTTCACTAAGGTTTTGATGCATAAACACTAGATTTCGAGTATTTGGTTGTTCAAGACTCTTTTTAGGTAAACTTAGCAAAAGAGGCATATTTTGGAGCAAAATGGACAATTCCGGAAATAGTGCTCGAGGACAGAAGTTCAACATCAAATGAAGGCCTTCCCACCACGAGATCAAGCTCATATTTGGAGACAAGGAAGCCCTATCAGCTGTCTTTCACCTCGAAGTGGTTTGAGAACAATCCCACGGTTGGATCTCAAGTTATGGAAGAAGCAAGAAGGCCTATCAAGCACCCGGAAGGACAAGCTGGCCGCGCCACGGCCAAGTCAGACGACCAGTGGCCAAGCCAGACGACCAGTAGCCGCGCCACGGCCACTCGCTCGCGCGGCCAGGTCATTCACGGATTCTCGAGCCCATTTGAAGCCTAACTTAAACCCGCAGCCTTCTTATGGAAGCCAAGACCTAATCCACGACCTAGGGCACTTGAAGACCTATATATACTCGTTGTTTAGGGTTTTTTCGAGGAGAGGAAAAAACACATATTCATAGATTTCTTTTGGTTGCCGCGAATCTCTGATTCGTAGTCTTCCCTTGGTTATTTGAGGGAGATTGATTTGTTCTTTAACCCTCTTTTCTTTTCATCAATTTATACAAGTTATGCATTCATCAATCACGTTTTCTACTTCTTCTTTCATGTATGAGTAGTTTACTTTCGTTGGGTGTTCTTTAAGGGGATCTATGGGGAATTTCATTAACTGTTGTTGAACCGATTGTTTAGGCCGAAGATTAGGGTTTTCTGCCTCACCTTATTCGTTCTTATTGCATGAGTCTAGCGTCATGAACTATATTCTGATCGCAGAATCTTGAGAGCGACGAATGTCCTGAATCTCATATCTAGACCAAAATAGGGTAGAGAGAATCCCTTAAAAGATGTCTGAATGTTTATTGTCCCGATCTTATTGCGTATTCGTCTAGGACGCAGGATACGAAAGTATACATGCGTAATAGAAGTTCACAAATCGACCTTGCTTGATAAAGTTAGGTTGTTAAAACCAATGAATCAGTTTGGAGAAAATCGCCTAGTCTCGTTTGCCTAACTTTTGTGTGTTTGATTTCTAGTTAGAACCTCATAGATTTCCCGAGAAGATTCCCAACGTGTTCGCCCCATCTGCTTTTCAATCGAGATTTACGCACTTCAATATTTACTTTCTGCACTGCTTTTTAATCGAGATTTACGCACTTCCATACTTTACTTTTTCTGCACTACTTATCTGATTTCCTTTTTACAAGTCTTTAAGTTTATTTTCCTTTTCCCGGTTGTTATAGAAAATGCTGACAACTTTCTCTATATAAGGCGTGGTACTTGATATGTCTATATTTTGCATCATTCTAGCATCCTTTAAGCATTAGTTTCTCATCATTTAGAGTCTAAAGTAGCATCATTGTGTTGCATTGTATCATTTAGAGTCCTAGGGTCTTTTGCATGGTTCTTTGCATTCTTTGTTGCATATTGGTACCATAAACAGGTGAAAAAGGAGGCTTTGGAGATGAGGATGGAGTTGGAGGGTGATGCTAGCTACTTGGAATGGCAAGAAGGAGCAAGGAGAAGGAAGCAGACGATTTCTGAAGNCATTGTATCATTTAGAGTCCTAGGGTCTTTTGCATGGTTCTTTGCATACTTTGTTGCATATTGGTACCATAATCAGGTGAAAAAGGAGGCTTTGGAGATGAGGATGGAGTTGGAGGGTGATGCTAGCTACTTGGAATGGCAAGAAGGAGCAAGGAGAAGGAAGCAGACGATTTCTGAAGATGGATCGACGACCCAGATCGGCGAAGGTCGTCGATCCACAAATCCAGAAGCACGGATCGATGTACCGGATCGACGAAGACTCACCGATCCATATTTCCAGGGACACGGATCGGTGACATGGATCGACGAAGACTCACCGATCCATATTTCCAGGGACATGGATCGGTGAGATGGATCGACGAGCCACGCCGAACCAGAAGTCAAGCCTCGAGACATGGATCGACGAAGGAGATCGACGACCTCGTCGATCCGACCCCAGACGACTTCTTTTTCTTGCATCTTATGGGACCACCTATAAATACTCTTTTAACCTAATTTTTCTAGAGGGCTTTTTTCCATTGGTTTCTAGACTAAACTTTTAGCCTCTTTGGGCAAAACTCTTTGTTTAAGCTTTGGATTTGAGTTTAATGCAATATCTTTCTTAAAATTCTTGTTATTTTTCTCTAATTATGCTTAATCTTTCTCTTATCTTTGATTTGATGGGTTTAAGCATGATTAGTGAGTAGTTCCCTTAGGAACTTAGGGATGGATTAGATTTAGGGAAGTTCAATGGATTAATCTTGCAATCTAGGGTAGATTTTTTCATTACCTCTTTCTATTAAGTGATTCCTAATGCCAATTAGCTAACTTTTGCTAATTTGGAGCCTAAGCATTTCACACACCCTCCAAGTGTTTGATGAAATGCTTGAACCAACTTAATAGGAAATTTACATATTCTAGCCTAAGACATTAGATGTTTAGAGTGTTTATTATGCCTTATAGACTTGTTTTTAATGCTTGTTGATTATTCTAATGCTAAAACATTATTAGTTCATTAGGATGATTAACAAAGGGTTTAATGCTACACACCATGGTTTAAACTTGATTAAGAGTTCTAGGCATAGAGGTAGCTTGTTTAGTTGCTTAAATGATTGCAAGATTGTCCATTAGGCTTCCCAAATCAATGATTCCATCCCTAGGTTTCGTTTTAGTTAATTTGATAATCTTGATTAGTAGTTAATTGCTTGTTTAGTGCTTAATTAGTGGTATTTAAGGTTTAGCTTCATATTATTGCTCTAGTAGTGTCTTATTTAGGTTGTGTTTAGCTTTTAATTCTTGTTTGTGACTTGACTCTATTATTCTAGCTTAGCTTAAACTGAATTTTGCATTCTTATTGCACCAAACTCCCAAGATGGATTGATACCTCAAGTATTGCAATGACATGAGCAATTGAGGAATTGCTTACAAGACTAAAAAGTCATGTATCACATTGCTAGACCCATCCTTAGGATTCTTGAGTAAACTCATCAAAGGGCCCTTTTTCTTGCCCATTTTGGTGTTGTTTCTTCTTGAGAGGTGTTTCTTCTTCACAACCAAATAGTGTCAGTAGGGACTCACTATCAGGCTCTTCTTCAGCTTTGGACTTAATCCTAGGCTCAGCTTTGTCCATCCTAGCTCCCGAGACACAACCAACCTTAGCCTTTCCCGCGGGCTTGTCTTGCAAGCACTTAGCTAGTTGCTAGTTTCTCAAAGCTTGGACGTCCAAACGCCTTTTCAAGTCAGCCTCCTCCCTAATCTTCTTAAAGACACATTCCTCTTGATCAAGAGTGTCTTCCTCAGCTTCCATCATTCCACAAAACCTTCCTATAGGAAGCGTGGTCGAGTATGAAACCGAGTTACTCACATTCTTTAGGATGACCTCTTGTTTAAAAAAAATCAATGGCTGCACCTACAGTGCTGAGGGATGGCGTACCTAGGAGCATAGGAAGGTTCTTGGACTTATCAATGTACATTATCACAAAACCAGTTGGTACCAAGCAATTCCCGACCTTCACCAGATAGTCTTTTATCAAACCAAGAGGTTTCTTTGTAGACCCATCTCCAAACGTTATCTTAGTATGATGACAATCCATACTCCTTATACCAAGTCTCTTGGCCATGTCAAGTGCCATAACACTCACGGTGGAACCCGAATCACACATAGCGTCTTGAACTTCGTCATCGCCTAGCTTGCACACAATGGAGAATTTTCTCGTATTGTTGTGCTTTGCCAAGGTTTTGAGCTCATCAATTTCTGCAATGTACTCTATTGTAGGCTCCTTGGTCTTGAAATGATCTTCCTAGGATGTGCCAGTCTGAAGCTAAAAGGGTGTGGATGTTGATGTGAAAGAACTGTGAAAGAACAGAAGTAACAATGGATTGAATGGCTTTACTTAAAAGGCTGCAGATTTCCTCAAGTAAACCAGGGTGAATTCTTTGATATGACACACAAAGAATTCGAAATTTGCTGTTAGATATGACACACCAACAAGCAGAGATCTAGATTCAAAAGTTGGGATAAAAAGAAAATAGCTGATCAGTTACAGAAATGGTTCCCAAGACATATATAGGAAAACAAAACCAACATCCTAAGTCTAGAAAACCACAAAACCCTAAATGAAACAGTTTGAACGCCCCCCTTGCTTTCTCCTTCTTCTTAGGCTTCAAAATGGGCTTCTATTTTAACAAATGGGCCATTAGAAAGTGCTGGACTTACACATTAAAAACCTTGTCAAAAAAACTCATTGGGACAAAACTTGACAAGGAAAAAAGAGTATAAATCCAACACTTTTCCCAGTTGTTAAAATCATATAACTTGAATGTATAGTTGAATCATAAACGAGGGGGTAGCTTCACAACGAGTTGCTTCCTCAGCTTCAAGCTCCTCCTCGGCTACAAGCTCTGGTACAAGATGCTCCTTATCTTTATCCTCATGATCCAAGCTCCTGGTCTTGTCTAGGATCACATCATCCCCTCCCTCTTGAAAAGGATTTGACCTCAAATACTTGAAATGGAGATTTCTAAAACATAGTTCCTAGACCACTGATTTATTATGAAATCATCCCAATAATAGTTCAAATCTCGAGCTTCACTTACTTGTGTAATTCCCAGAATGCCTAGCAATGACTCAGCTTTAAAATTTTTGTTTCTCAAAACAAGATCAGCTGCAATAAGTGGCTCAAGGGCAGATTGCTCATACTCATTGTCTTTAAATTTTGGCAAAGTGTAAGCTCTTGGACATCTCTCCTGCTTGTCTATACCTATCTCAACTTCTTTCAAGCAAGACAAGTACTTTAAAACAGTTAAAAGATCAAGAGAATTATATGGAATCACGTGTGTACTTAACTTAGCCTTAGACATTGCATGAATGATTCCTTGCTCTAGTTTCAACTTCCATTTGTTGTTTTGTTCTGGATTGAACTCATGATCTAGCTCATCATTTGGAGCATTTAGAACAGAAGTCATGAATTCACTTTGAATCTCTTTAGAGAGCTTAAGATTCAAACCTCTTGTTTCTGCATCATTAGAAAA
>JAHZTW010000002.1:89550722-89615846 GCA_020283515.1 Alliaria petiolata
TTAATTGCTTGTTTAGTGCTTAATTAGTGGTATTTAAGGTTTAGCTTCATATTATTGCTCTAGTAGTGTCTTATTTAGGTTGTGTTTAGCTTTTAATTCTTGTTTGTGACTTGACTCTATTATTCTAGCTTAGCTTAAACTGAATTTTGCATTCTTATTGCACCAAACTCCCAAGATGGATTGATACCTCAAGTATTGCAATGACATGAGTAATTGAGGAATTGCTTACAAGACTAAAAAGTCATGTATCACATTGCTAGACCCATCCTTAGGATTCTTGTGTAAACTCATCAAAGGGCCCTTTTTCTTGCCCATTTTGGTGTTGTTTCTTCTTGAGAGGTGTTTCTTCTTCACAACCAAATAGTGTCAGTAGGGACTCACTATCAGGCTCTTCTTCAGCTTTGGACTTAATCCTAGGCTCAGCTTTGTCCATCCTAGCTCCCGAGACACAACCAACCTTAGCCTTTCCCGCGGGCTTGTCTTGCAAGCACTTAGCTAGTTGCTAGTTTCTCAAAGCTTGGACGTCCAAACGCCTTTTCAAGTCAGCCTCCTCCCTAATCTTCTTATAGACACGTTCCTCTTGATCAAGAGTGTCTTCCTCAGCTTCCATCATTCCACAAAACCTTCCTATAGGAAGCGTGGTCGAGTATGAAACCGAGTTACTCACATTCTTTAGGATGACCTCTTGTTTAAAAAAAATCAATGGCTGCACCTACAGTGCTGAGGGCTGGCGTACCTAGGAGCATAGGAAGGTTCTTGGACTTATCAATGTACATTATCACAAAACCAGTTGGTACCAAGCAATTCCCGACCTTCACCAGATAGTCTTTTATCAAACCAAGAGGTTTCTTTGTAGACCCATCTCCAAACGTTATCTTAGTATGATGTCAATCCATACTCCTTATACCAAGTCTCTTGGCCATGTCAAGTGCCATAACACTCACGGTGGAACCCGAATCACACATAGCGTCTTGAACTTCGTCATCGCCTAGCTTGCACACAATGGAGAATTTTCTCGTATTGTTGTGCTTTGCCAAGGTTTTGAGCTCATCAATTTCTGCAATGTACTCTATTGTAGGCTCCTTGGTCTTGAAATGATCTTCCTAGGATGTGCCAGTCTGAAGCTAAAAGGGTGTGGATGTTGATGTGAAAGAACTGTGAAAGAACAGAAGTAACAATGGATTGAATGGCTTTACTTAAAAGGCTGCAGATTTCCTCAAGTAAACCAGGGTGAATTCTTTGATATGACACACAAAGAATTCGAACTTTGCTGTTAGATATGACACACCAACAAGCAGAGATCTAGATTCAAAAGTTGGGATAAAAAGAAAATAGCTGATCAGTTACAGAAATGGTTCCCAAGACATATATAGGAAAACAAAACCAACATCCTAAGTCTAGAAAACCACAAAACCCTAAATGAAACAGTTTGAACGCCCCCCTTGCTTTCTCCTTCTTCTTAGGCTTCAAAATGGGCTTCTATTTTAACAAATGGGCCATTAGAAAGTGCTGGACTTACACATTAAAAACCTTGTCAAAAAAACTCATTGGGACAAAACTTGACAAGGAAAAAAGAGTATAAATCCAACACTTTTCCCAGTTGTTAAAATCATATAACTTGAATGTATAGTTGAATCATAAACGAGGGGGTAGCTTCACAACGAGTTGCTTCCTCAGCTTCAAGCTCCTCCTCGGCTACAAGCTCTGGTACAAGATGCTCCTTATCTTTATCCTCATGATCCAAGCTCCTGGTCTTGTCTAGGATCACATCATCCCCTCCCTCTTGAAAAGGATTTGACCTCAAATCCGTTTTATCTCCATATCGGGTTTTTCTGCGTTTTGGCTTGTACGCTGCATCTTGTGGCTCTTCTTTTATCAGCATGAAACAAAGGACGTCTTGGGTCTTCTTTTGGTCCAGAACAGGTTGTATAATTTGTTTGTCTCCTTTTCCAGTTTTAACGTTTGCAGGATGCTTGAAAGTTGCTGAAAAAACTGTTTTTGACATTTCTGACCAAGACAAGTGCATCATATCTGTTTGATCACGAGACAAAAGAACTTTGAGTTCAGGGATGCTTACCTTAGTGTATACAAGCTCATTACCTCTAGCTTGTATTATGATTACTTGTTGGGGATTGTAAATTGATCTGAGCATAAGTAACACATCTGGTGGTTTGTCTTTGAATGTTAAAAAAAGCTTTAGCTACTTGTACATGCTGCTTGTATCTGGATTCGAGTTGTATGGGTTCAGACCCTCCTCTGTCTTCTTTCTGGTCATAAACGAAGATTATTGTTTCTCCATAAGTCCATTGCTTCTTTTTAGTACCAAAACCTGTCTCAGCATAATTTGAACAAAGCAAGTGCATTATCTTTGTCATAGCAGTTTCAAAAACATAATAAACAGGTTAGAGTTTATCTGCTTTTTAACAGCTATTTGAACAATGATGTACTCTGATTTTTGTGGGGCTTGCTTGTGATCTGAAGTGAAGATCACCACTGTTGTATTTTCTTCTTTCTGGACAGTTTCAACTCCTTTTTCAAAACGTTTTGTCCTTAAAACTTGTTGACCTCGAGTATGCTGCTTTGGAGATTGTAGATAGGCGTATGGTGGTTTCTCCTTAATCTGAATAGAACATGGGAGTTCTTCTTCTAAGACCTTGCAGTTTTCCATAGAACCTGCTCCTTTGTTAACACTTAAGGAAAAGAACAAGTGCATTATACTTGAAATGGAGATTTCTAAAACATAGTTCCTAGACCACTGATTTATTATGAAATCATCCCAATAATAGTTCAAATCTCGAGCTTCACTTACTTGTGTAATTCCCAGAATGCNTTATACTTGAAATGGAGATTTCTAAAACATAGTTCCTAGACCACTGATTTATTATGAAATCATCCCAATAATAGTTCAAATCTCGAGCTTCACTTACTTGTGTAATTCCCAGAATGCCTAGCAATGACTCAGCTTTAAAATTTTTGTTTCTCAAAACAAGATCAGCTGCAATAAGTGGCTCAAGGGCAGATTGCTCATACTCATTGTCTTTAAATTTTGGCAAAGTGTAAGCTCTTGGACATCTCTCCTGCTTGTCTATACCTATCTCAACTTCTTTCAAGCAAGACAAGTACTTTAAAACAGTTAAAAGATCAAGAGAATTATATGGAATCACGTGTGTACTTAACTTAGCCTTAGACATTGCATGAATGATTCCTTGCTCTAGTTTCAACTTCCATTTGTTGTTTTGTTCTGGATTGAACTCATGATCTAGCTCATCATTTGGAGCATTTAGAACAGAAGTCATGAATTCACTTTGAATCTCTTTAGAGAGCTTAAGATTCAAACCTCTTGTTTCTGCATCATTAGAAAACTCTTTAGTTCACAGAGTATATATGGTTCTAGACAGTTACCTGAGTAAAACAGAACGTGTGGTTCCAGCCTATTCTCTTTAGACCACATCGAACATGTAGGGTCTAGTGCTGATTTTAGATTTGAAGCTTGAGTTGGTAACTCCTTTTCTAAATCTGATTGCTTCCTTTGTTCTCCATTAGCTTCTGTACCTATCTCAATACTTTTGGGAAAGGACAAGTGCATCATTCCAGTCATGGAATCATTCAAAATAGTTGGAGAAAGTTCAACTTGTACCTTTTCATTTCTAGAAGCTAAAACAATTTCTTGTTTCTGGTTTTCAAGAAGCATAAAGTTCAAATCTGCTCCTCTTTGAGCTTGTTTTGGTTCCATAGCAAGGTCTGTTGATGGCTATGCTTCTTTGGACGTGTAAGCATGGTGTGTGGTTGAACTCTTCTTTTGATTCTTCATCACATCCTTAGCTCCTGCTGGTAGCATCCTTTTTATTTCATCATAACTCAAGTGTTTCTTCAACTTGTCCTGAAGTTGCTTAGCTTGCGTAGAACTCTTCTACTTTTCACAGATGTAGGATTCATACTCTATTTCTTCTCTAGCTGATTTGCTTCTCCAATTAGGCTTCTCTGGCAGCCTTTTGTGTGGTGCTTCTTTTGGTACAGAATCAGAATTACAAAAACCTGATTGTTGTTGTTGCACACTTGGTTTATTTGTGGAGAACTCTCTTGATTGCCTTCGTGGCTCTCTGTTTTTTTGTGGAGATATCTCTTGCTCCCTTCTAGGACGTCTCTGCTGTTGGTTTGAGATTTGTTGAAGCTCTTTAACCTCATGTCTAATGGTTTCCATCTCGGTTGCAATTATTTTCTTCATTTGAGCAGTAATGGCCTCAAATAGCAGTTTGTTGTTCTTCTTGTTGCTGGGTTTTTCTTCTTCATCTCCATGCATCTTTTCTGCGAAAATAACAACAAAACACCAGTAACAAGTTCTTAAAAGAAAATTTAACTAGACTAAACAGATTCATTAGAAACAATAGGGATAGAAGAGACAGTGTTTCAATAGGGATAGAAAAGACATCAAATTTTCAAATGAATATTGGTTTGTTGCATGTTAATGATTGAATTTGGTGCACTTATGTGTTAGATCAATCTATGTGGTTGTTTTCTTAAACTTTTGTTGTTTGTTGATTGGTTATTCTTCTAGTATAAATTTAGAATTGCCTATAACTAAGATTTGTCTGATTTTCTGTTTTGATCTTCATACAAAACTCTTAAGTAAAACTATTAATGTTGTCATCTTGTAGTATCTTGATTTCATATCTTACGGTTAGGCTGATGCTGCTAAGAGAGCTGCTACACTCACATCTCGTCTCTGTCAGGTTGGGGTTTTCGGCTCTCTCAGATTTTGTCTCTCTTTTACTTTTTGATTCAGTCATGACTCAGATTCTAAAATTTGAGTATTTTATAAAACCCATTTTGTCTCTCTCAGGTTTTTCATTTGGGTTTGGAGATAAATGTGTATTGCTTCTGTAATTGGGATTAGATCCTAGTTGTAACACCCCGACCGTCCCTACCGGCGAGTCACCCATCCCTCCGTCGGGTGTGTGTGCCCCCGTCCCTGTCCGACGGTCGGTGCGTTATTTTTCTCGGTGACCCGACCGACTGATTTACTTGTCCTGCAATCACCACGTGACCTTTTCCCGTGTTTTGACCTCACTCACACGGTTCCGCAAAGAACTTCCCGGAAGGTCACTCATCATAGTCCTACTCCAGCATAAGCACGCTTAACTATGGAGTTCTCTCAGGGTAAGTGACCAGAAAAGGTAAGTGCACTTTTGATGACATAGGTAGCCAAATTAATTCATTTAAACTTATTCAAATGGGCCGGACCCGGGTCATTACAATTCTCTCCCACTTAACGGGAATTCTTCCCCGAATTATGATCCCGCCAGTGTGAACCCTAACCCCCAAACCCCAAAACAGTCTCCTGGGACAGAACCAATTTGATTCCCTTGGTTCTGATACCATTTGTAACACTCCGACCGCCCCTACCAACAAGTCACCCATCCCTCTGTCAGGCTCTTGGGCCCCGTCCCTATCCGACGGTCGGTGCGTTATTTTTCTCGGTGGCCCGACCGACTGATTTACTTGTCCCTGTAATCACCACGTGACCTTTTTCCCGTGTTTTGTCCTCACTCACACGNAAGACATCAAATTTTCAAATGAATATTGGTTTGTTGCATGTTTATGATTGAATTTGGTGCACTTATGTGTTAGATCAATCTATGTGGTTGTTTTCTTAAACTTTTGTTGTTTGTTGATTGGTTATTCTTCTAGTATAAATTTAGAATTGCCTATAACTAAGATTTGTCTGATTTTCTGTTTTGATCTTCATACAAAACTCTTAAGTAAAACTATTAATGTTGTCATCTTGTAGTATCTTGATTTCATATCTTACGGTTAGGCTGATGCTGCTAAGAGAGCTGCTACACTCACATCTCGTCTCTGTCAGGTTGGGGTTTTCGGCTCTCTCAGATTTTGTCTCTCTTTTACTTTTTGATTCAGTCATGACTCAGATTCTAAAATTTGAGTATTTTATAAAACCCATTTTGTCTCTCTCAGGTTTTTCATTTGGGTTTGGAGATAAATGTGTATTGCTTCTGTAATTGGGATTAGATCCTAGTTGTAACACCCCGACCGTCCCTACCGGCGAGTCACCCATCCCTCCGTCGGGTGTGTGTGCCCCCGTCCCTGTCCGACGGTCGGTGCGTTATTTTTCTCGGTGACCCGACCGACTGATTTACTTGTCCTGCAATCACCACGTGACCTTTTCCCGTGTTTTGACCTCACTCACACGGTTCCGCAAAGAACTTCCCGGAAGGTCACTCATCATAGTCCTACTCCAGCATAAGCACGCTTAACTATGGAGTTCTCTCAGGGTAAGTGACCAGAAAAGGTAAGTGCACTTTTGATGACATAGGTAGCCAAATTAATTCATTTAAACTTATTCAAATGGGCCGGACCCGGGTCATTAAAATTCTCTCCCACTTAACGGGAATTCATCCCCGAATTATGATCCCGCCAGTGTGAACCCTAACCCCCAAACCCCAAAACAGTCTCCTGGGACAGAACCAATTTGATTCCCTTGGTTCTGATACCATTTGTAACACTCCGACCGCCCCTACCAACAAGTCACCCATCCCTCTGTCAGGCTCTTGGGCCCCGTCCCTATCCGACGGTCGGTGCGTTATTTTTCTCAGTGGCCCGACCGACTGATTTACTTGTCCCTGAAATCACCACGTGACCTTTTTCCCGTGTTTTGACCTCACTCACACGGTTCCGCAGAGGACTTCCCGGAAGGTCACCCATCCTAGTCCTACTCCAGCATAAGCACGCTTAATTCTGGAGTTCTCTCAGAGTAAGTGACCGGAAAAGGTAAGTGCACTTTTGATGACATAGGTAGCCAAATCAATTCATTTAAACTTATTCAAATGGGCCGGACCCGGGTCGTTACAATTCTACTCCACTTAACAGGAATTCGTCCCCGAATTCTGATCCCGACAGTGTGAACCCTAACCCACAAACCCCAAGATAGTCTCTTGGAACAGAACCAGTTTGACTTCGCTTGGCTCTGATACAACTTGTAACACCCCGACCGCCCCTACTGGCGAGTCACCCATCCCTCCGTCGGGCTAGTGGGTCACGCCCCTGTCCAACGGTTGGTGCGTTATTTTTATCAGTGGCCCGAACGACTGATTTACTTGTCCCTGCAATCACCACGTGACCTTTTGTCGTGTTTTTACCTCACTAACATGGTTCTGAGAGGACTTCTCGTGCCACTGCCGGTACCACTCCTGGAACAGGCGCAACCGCCGATAAACGTTCCAATACCTGAGCTAGCAAGCCCAACACGCCCTCTAACCCCACTGGTGCGGCATTCGCAGAAACCCTCGGCCGCAGCCTCGGCCGCAGCAGCAGCCTCAATCTCATGCTGGTTCCCAACCGCATTCTCCGTTCCAGAACTCACCGAGTTCACAGCCCCATTCAACCTTGCAGCCCTTGTCCTTCTTGGAGCCATCAGCAACTAGAAACCACGGTTAATTAGCTCGAAGCTAACCCAACCAGAGTTCACAAACTCAACAAAAATCTTACCGCGAGACCTGTCAGTGAAGAATGGATCAGACCCCTTAACCCCACACATCAGCAACAGCAAACACTAACTAGTCCTTGAAACGTGAATGCTCTGATACCAACTTGTGGTGACCTGACCCGGCTCTCTATACCGCGGCTGTGACTCCAACTGAACCAGCTATCGGCCATTCTATACATAGTCAAATTTCAAGTTTTTAATTCCTTTAACAGTTCCGTTCAACAAGCGATTAACCAAACAATGCCTTTCATTAAACTTGAATAAAAATACTTGACAAGATTCGAGGTTCATAAATAAGAAACAACACGGTTCCCTAAACAATGCATCATATCATCTTGCTCAACCTAATGGAAAACACCAAGGCCCATAAACGAACAACAAGTTCAACGATTAAATAACAAAAACATAGATCCCAATCCTCGATCCATCCATATCCATCACTGCCGCCGATCTCGCTTCACTTACTTCTTAGAACCTGTACACTCAACACATAAGAGAGGCATAAGTATTATCACAAATACTGAGTGAGTACGGTCATCCCGTAACACCAGACTAGAACCAATCACGCAATCATGCATCAGATTCTACATTCACATAAACACTTAAGCAAGTAAACAACAGTTCGCATTCAGCTTGATCATTTAGCCTAACCCACGGTCAATCCCTTCTTAAGACTCACGTCTACCATAGCGAGAATACCACATCTCCTAAGGTAGCACATGATCCGGATTACCCTGCTGTTAACTAGACATCAACTTAGCCACGATAAACACCTCACAATAGAATATCATGTAACACGCTAACACTTGCTAAGCACATAAACAACCAACACCCAAACTCACGCAAGCAATCATGATAAACATAAACCCTAGCAATCCCTCGATCCATGGACTCCAGCCACAGTCAAGCACTCACCTTGACACGCCTAGGAACATATTGGTCGAAAGAAAACTCGGTGAAACTCGCGTGGAAACAAAGATAGTCACTGCACTAGAGATTCCTCGGTTATCGCTCGTCCGTAGCTCACTCTCCTCGACTATCTCTCGATCCATTCACTTTTCTTCGACCTAAATTCTGTATCCCCTCGGAAACCCCACAAAATACTTCGATTAGTCCAACGTTACTCGACGGAAACTTGATACTAAAAGAAATATCAGATCGCTTACCAAATTCTCTCGGCATTAGTCGGATCCGTACGGCTAGCTCTCGATCTCTCTCAGCTATCTCTCAGAACACTCGGAGTATTAGTGTTTTCTCTCGGCTAATCTCTCTCTCCTGCTCTATTTCCTTGAAATAATGCGGCAGCCGCGAGAGAAGTCTTACAAACTCTTATATACTCGCAAAACCCTAGGTATCCCGGTTCATTCCGACTTTTCATCGGCTATAGCCCGTACCGGCTCGACCATCCGCGCGATTAATCTGATTTAAGCCGACCTAAGTCACGGCCCACGACCCAGCTTCCTTTCTCTCGGCCAGTTTCATTTTTTCTCTCGGCCAAACCGAACCGCTGTATCCGAACTCGCGAGATTTCTCGTTCCGCCTAGGAAAACTCCGGTTTTCATCGAGAAAATTTTCGGTCCACGGGCCTAGCCCCTTTATCACGACACTTAGTCGTTTTCTCGACACTTTAGGATTTTCAGTCGGACCTATCCCATTTTCTCTCGGATACTGTCCGTCCGTCCTGACTACGTCCAGTCATTACTCGACCACATTCCAGCCATCATTCGACTACGTCCGGAACCTCCCGTCCGTTCGGATATCCACTCGACCGAACCCACCAGTTCCTTGGACCACGTCTTATCCGGCTCGATCATTTCAGATTCCTCGGATACGGATGCTACAAGAACCGTGGAGAGAGGTGAACCACCGCCGACCACCAACTATCACCGTCGTGAACCGCACATCCCCAGAGAGGGAGCCACTGCCGCTGCAAATCCAAGCCTTGCGGAGTTCGTGCATTTCTAGTAGTTTCTTGCGTAGCAAGTTACCAACCCCAAAACCCTAGTTTTGTTTCCCTATCCGTTTCCATGAGCTCCTCGTCGTTGTTCCTTTCCGCCATCGTTTAAGACTAAGATGAGGATGAATGTAAATCATTTTCTTAATACTCTTTATGGTGTGTTGCGCGCTATTTCGTATATGTAAAGTAATATAAAGGTGTAAATATTTTTTTAATAATTAGGTAATTAATAAATATATGGTTTATGATTGATTGTTACGTGTTAATTATGAACCAAAATAAATAAGAACATTCAAACATAGAATGAATATTATATTAACTAAATAAATAAATGGCGGAAAATTATGTGTGTTTAGTTGTTTCATGAGAACTTAATAAAATAAAAATAATTAAAGATGGATTAATATATGTGGAGCTAAAATATGGCGATGGTTGAGATTATATACGTGTTGTTTAATCCGACTATGTTATTGTGTGTTGAACTATGGCAACAGTAATGTTGAGTCATAGTTCATTAACGGGTAGTTCATTAACAACAGTGGGTGTTCTGCGTGGCGGGATAGGTCAGATGGACTCAAGTTGTTTTGGACATGTGAATAATGTCCTTTGGGACATGGCATTACCGTCTTGTTCCGACAGTGGTGGGAACTGGTAGGTGTTGTACATATGCATTGCATATTATGTGTGGAGTCTGTTTTTCTAGTGTGAGGTGATATCGTATTTTGTGGTGCTAAATAGTTTTTGTTTAGGCGCATTCATAGTATAGTATCTCCTATTCGGGACTCGATTTCGGTTCGTTATTTTTGGTGTTTCAAATTACTCATCCTTCCCTTTTTTCCCTTAATTTCTCTCTTTTGCAGGTTAGTAGGTCAGAAATGTCGGTTCAAAGTTAAAGTTAGTGGATTTTGTTTGAAGAACGTTTTGGGATTGGATTCAAGAATACAAAACGCTGTCGTTTTCAGAAGGGTTGGGAGCGGGGTGTTGCATGGGCGATTCTCTTGATGTACTTGTAAGAGCCTTGAGAACATGTATATATTTAACAAGAATGACATTTTCTTTTTCGTTCCCAATTTTTTGCCCTCTCTAAGATGTGCATTTCCATGCAAACAAATCAATGGTGGCTTACGCAGTTAAGAAATAGCTTTAATATGATTAGATACATGAATGTTGATTTTACACACAAAACCTTCAACATTTCATATCTAACAAGATTTTGGAAATCAGTGCAAAGAATTATTGGTTCCTGTAAGTATTTGCAAGATGCGTGAGCTTAAAGTCTAGTTATTTGTACAATAAGGATGCACTGTATGAAAGGAGATTTTATTCTTGGTATAAAATCCTATAACTTGGTAGGGTTTGGATTACCAGAACGTTCTAATGCAATCTCAAAAAGATCAGCATCGGATTCTTCGTCATAGTCAAGCTTACGTCTGTTGCTATTTCCCACTGTTGTCCTTCCGCTAGAAATCTCGTCACTGTTCCCTCTAATGAAAAAATTGCTTAAATACTGAGAATCTAATCTTCCAATGGAGAACAGCTCTTTGCTGTCCTCAAGCTCGGGTGCAGTACCAGCACAAGGGTTAGGTGTGCGATGCACATTTGCTGGACCGTAATAAAATGGGAATTGCCCCAAGTTGACAAGAACTGTGGCTTCTGTGTTTGAAGCAAGAGTGGGGTATAGAGGTGTCCCAAATTCGTCTGCTTTACAGTTTATAACGTGANCATAATAAAATGGGAATTGCCCCAAGTTGACAAGAACTGTGGCTTCTGTGTTTGAAGCAAGAGTGGGGTATAGAGGTGTCCCAAATTCGTCTGCTTTACAGCTTATAACGCTGTCTCTTATACACATCTAGATGTGTATAAGAGACAGGCCCCAAGTTGACAAGAACTGTGGCTTCTGTGTTTGAAGCAAGAGTGGGGTATAGAGGTGTCCCAAATTCGTCTGCTTTACAGTTTATAACCTGTCTCTTATACACATCTAGATGTGTATAAGAGACAGGTATAGAGGTGTCCCAAATTCGTCTGCTTTACAGTTTATAACGTGAACCAGGTGCGAGTTGACTGTGAAGTAAACCTTCTTTTTCCTTGGATCGTAACCACAACCAACAATCTTGTTTTCCTTTGCCCACTCATGTTTCTCCGATTCACAAACCAGCTTCATTCCTGACACACATAATAATAATGTTTAAGATGCGAACTTACATATCCACATCATCATCTACATGATATCATCTAATAAGTTTGTATTTGCATAACAGTTTGCAATATAAGAAAATAATAAAGTTCAAAATAAAAAATATAAGAAAATAATCAAGAATAATGAGCAAATAAATATTTATATGCTTCATTCCTGACACATCATAATAATAATGATTAAGCGACTACCTAATTTTATATTCACAATTTCACATCATCAACACGAGATCATCTAATTAGTTTGTATTTGCATAACAGTTTGCGATATAAGAAAATGATCAACAATAATGAGCTAAAGAAACTTTGATCACAATATTTTATTTATAACTTTTAATATTATAAATAAAATAATGAGATTAAGTTTATATTCGAAACAACTTTGACTTTTACTAGATAAACTAATGATTTATCATGCTAAAACTTATGTGTATGTCGTTGGAAACAAAAAAAAAAGTCTATCTAAGATGATTATCATTTTTAAGCAGTATGCCTTCAGCTTATCAAAACAAGATAACAAAATAAAGAAAATATTTTTGGAACGAAAATAGTATAGTTAGAAAAAAAAATTATTGTTTTAACAAACATATAAACAATAATGGAATAAAGTTTTTAATCAGCATGGTTTAATTATTGAGAAAATCAGCGAAAAGTCCACGCACAGGCGGGATCATATTCTAGTTGATAAATAGAGTTGTTGGCAAGGTATCAACAGAAGCAATGAGGATATTATAAGAATGGGGGACTTCTAGATGATGTGGACGACCGTTCTATGTTCGTTTCAGATTACGACGTTATATTCCTAAGTGGGTCTCCATTTCCTATTAACAAAATTAAGATCTCAAAGGACGGCCAACTTTTTATTATATTTTATGTCTCTTTTGTTCTTCTAACATTACGTATTTGAAGATAAACTAAATGATTAAAAAAAAAAAATGGAAATAGAAAAATAAATACATACCGTCGAGATAAACAGCACCGTCCGATTGGAACCCAATAGAAGCGGGGAACTTTCCAGGCAGTCGTGCCTCGCCGACGCCAATGGAACCACCAGTCCCTAGTCCTAGAGACAAAACGTCTTCTTCGTTTCCCCCCTCCCATCCATTTCTTTTTACGAGTTTTGGTACTTCGCTTTTGAACAACTTCGTTTTTTCACCTTCCACTGATGCAAGGTTCCTGCCTGCGTCACTAACCCCACAACTGCGATGGAGGATTTCGAGGAGTGTGATTTCAAAGTAAGCCTCTTGTGGGAAAGCAAAATTGATGAGTTGTGGTCCGGGAAGAGGTAGAGCTGCTTGGAGAACCATTAATGGGTTTTTCCCGTTGACAGTTTCTCTAAACACTTGATTAAACTTAATTGTCTGTGTGAAATCCACGGAGCCGTTTGACACTTCCCATGTGATCACTACACCAGGATCTTCGTTCCCTGCCGACGCGCAGAGTCCTAGAAGAGCGGACCGTGGAGAAGCTCCAAACACCAAAGGAGCTGATGCATGGACAGCGAATCCAAATCTTATCCACCCATTCTCGACCGCTTCAGTCGCCAAAGCAGGATGGTCTGTCCAGGTGAATAGACCAGACTTCGACGGGAATCCTCCAGTTGCGGGGCTACATGAGACAGAATAGCTGTTGATATTTCCACGGCGTTTGATGTAGGAGGTATCTAGCTGGTGGATGAGGCTGGTTTGGTGGAGCTTTGAGATTCTAGCCTGAAAGCTATCGCTGCGAATGGGGCTAGCCGCGTTAAGGCCGATGGAGCTCTCTGGTCTACGGAAACAGCACCAGCGACGGAGGAAGACTACGAGGAGAGAAGAGAGGACGACAACAGAGAGAATCCCTGCAGTTAAATGGGCCCATTGCAGCATCTTTGAGATAGAAGATATTCTGAGGTAGAGAGACAGGGAAAGAGAAGGACATGGGAATAGTGGACTTGGACCCGTTCAAGAAGGCTGGAAGATGAAAGTTTAATAGAAAAACCTATGAAACTGTACTATGAAAAAGTCAAGTTTTGGAAAAATATCAAACTTCGTTTTCAATATAAACACGGAGTTACAAAAGAGTGAGTTTAATGGTTTTGTTATTGTTTATTTTTTAAGAAGATTTTGATATTGTTTTTTTTTTTAATAAATAAAAATATTGTCTCTTTAATTGTTTTTTGGTTTGACGTAATTATTTGACATGTTATTGATCATAAATTTTTTATGGTTGGTGGTTCCGACGTCGATAAAATGGAGTTGAATTCCGGCGACACTGCTGATAAGATTTCCTGCAATGAAGCTGCGGTTTCAATGGTTATTAATTTAATTAACATGATATATATTATTGTATTTCGATAACTTGAGTAGTATGTGTTAAGTTTATTTTGACCATGCCAATCAATGTTGTGTTATTTATGGTATTGTTCGAGAGCAAATTACGAGATGCAAGAAGGGGTATGTCTTTGTGGGATAGTGGATGACCTTGAGGTAGATGATTGCCTTCTGGAGGGTTGAGGAATACTAGACAGGTTGCTTCAATCGTGGTCCAGTGGTAGGAGAGGCTTGTGAATGTGTTAACAGCACTTCCCTGAGTTCGAACCTCCATGTACAAAGGAGCAATGAGACGTTTAGTGAAGCTATGGAACGGTTCAAAGACTACACAATACAGTGTTCTCATCACGGCTTCAGTGAAGAGTCTCTCTTGAGTACCATCAATAGAAGAACATTGTCCAAGATTCGCATGCTTCTAGACACAGCGAGTAAGGGCAACTTCCTTGGCCAAGATGTAATCGCGGGTATAAAGTTAATTGAGAATCTTGCTTTGAGTGATGGGAACTACAGTGAAAACTATGACCGAGCACTAAGAGGGTCTGATCTTGAGGCACACAAGAAGGAGTTGAAATCTGTAACGACCCGGTTTTCTTAAAATGGGCTGTTGATAACGGATCGTGAGAAATAAGTTATTTGGCCGAATGATAGTTGAAAGGAGGGAATGGATTAAGCAAATTAATTAAGAGGTTAAGGCCCAAATTAACAAAACTCATGTCAGAAAACCTAACCTCTATCCCCTTCCCACTCTATATAAATGGCCCGTCACAAAGGAGAGATGACAGAAAGAGTATATACGGCGAAGCTCTGCCCGTTTTGTTCTTCACCACCCTAAACCCTAGCCACCGCTGTCACCTTGAAAAACGTTTTTCCGCCGAACCCCGAGGAACCACGTGACGTTAAACCTATCTCTAGAAATCCCCAAGTATCAAGTTTCCAGAAAGCACAAGATCGCCGTCATCGAATATATGTGCTAAAAGATATCGCCATTTTCTTCTGTCTGCTACAATCTGGAAAATCTCCTATCTTCACCGATCTGACCTATTTCAGTACGAAAGGAAAACGAATAAGTAAAACTATTGGTATCGATCTGAAATTTGGTAAGAGCATCCCTGACTCTAATATCTGTGTATAGCTGAAATCGGATTGTCATTTGGGATCTTGGTATGAAAGTTATGAATGCGTTTTTGGACCTGATTTGTGTAATGCAAGTGTGAGACCAGACAGAGGAGACGTCGCGTTTCGGGAGATTCTGTGATGCGTTTGAGCTGATTTTTGGTAAGAAGATTCAAAACCCATAGGGATAGAGGAATGTTATCTATCTAGGTGGTAGCTATTTTGGTCTGGAAGTTACAACTATTTTATTGGGATTATTTTTTGCAGCGTGTGTCCGAAATCAGACTGAGGATTGAGGTCGTTTGGTTGGGCAAACAAGGTCCGTTTGCCCTGAAACTTTGCGGACATGTTAAGGATACTTGGATCCATATCTCTGTTGAAGGAGAACCGTTTTGAGACTCTTGACCATGAAGATAGAAGATGTTAAGTGCGTGACAGCGAATCGGTCTAAAAGAGTAAAAAGGAGATGAGTTGGTATTCATCATCAAAGTGGCTAAGGTGAGGATTTGTGACTTGTGGATTCATATTATTCAATGGTTAAGTTCTGTAATCACATATGTTGAGTCTAGGAGATTGTTTGTTGATTAATGATGATTGATGATTATGATGTGTGATGTTAAGTATTAAAAATGATGATAGTATATTGTAAGATTGGTATTGTGGAAAGTGTGTGATGTATGTGTGTAGTCGGACTGAGGACGAGGACATGGAGATACCGTTGAAGCCCGTAAACTTACTGACGAGGCAAAGGTGGCGTACGACCTTTCGAGGTGACGGCCAGCCCAAGTGTGTCAGGTGTCAATGTCATGTGTCATGTGATATGTGTGAAGTTATGATATGTGATGTGACTGATGATAAGTAATGTGATGTTTGTCTGTTCTAGGCTTATTAGTAAATTGGTTGCTGAGTTATATTGTTGATTGTATGAATCATGTGGGCAGGGATGATCTTTCCTCACTGAGTAATTCATTACTCACCCCTCCTTTTCCCCTTTTTAGTGTGTCCAGGTGTGTCGCTTGTGATGCAAGTTAGGGCGCGAGGCCTAGGACACAAAAGTGACGGGAACGGGTCCTTCCAATTTGGTATCAGAGCCTAGGTTAGCCAAGCCGGTTCTGACCCGAAAGGCTGGTCCTACAGAAAGAAAAATGTTTTCAAGAATGGTTTAAAAAAAATAAATGTTTCCGGAAACTTTAAAAAAGATATGGGAGATTGTTTTAAGGGAAAACGATCTTTAGGTGTCTATGGTCTCGCGCTAGAGATATGTTGTTTGGTTGTAAGTCTTTGGTTGATTGAGTTGGTAAGTTATAAGTGCTAAGTTGTTTTATTTTTTTAAAAAAGGAAGTTGTGTAGTTTTCTGGTTAGAAGAGTCTAGTCCCACACTTTGTTCAATATCGGATCCACACCTAGTTTGTGACTTTCGAATTGACAAGTGTTGAGCTTCCAGAGGCGTGTTGTTAGGAAGGCAAATAAGAGTTGGAACCGTACGAGCATTATTGGTGAAATCTTGGAGACTTAGAAGACATTTGGTACAAGCTGAACAAAAATTGGTGGTGTACGAAGATCTTTTGGGAATGAAGTTGAAGCAAAATGAGGTGATCACATAAACATAAGTGAGATGTTATGTCAAGATCAAAGGAAGTGTATAAGCTCATGGCAACCGTGGGAAACGAAATCATCGGTGAAACGTCGAACGAAGTATAATAGTCAGATGAGGTTCGAGGGAAAAAGCATGTCTAGTGGGAGACGTAATGATAAAAGAGTAAAGGCGTGATTATGCGTATCAAAGATATGCAGTGAAGTTGGACAAGAAAAGGACTTAAAAAGCTAAAAAGGTAAAGCGATGGTGTCAAACGTGAAGGACTGAATGAATATTAGTCAGGGTGATTGGTTAGGATGAGGAGAATCCAAGTAAAGCGATGGAAGCTGGAAGATGTTTAAGGTGGAGAAAGAAACTTTGTGTTTGGAATGTTTGTCGGGTATCAAGATTGACTTCCGGAGGGTGCTTAGTATGATATCTTCAGGAACATGTTATGGAGGATTGCACCTAAAAAGAACGGGTAGCTATAGCATGGATATTAAAAGAAAGGGAGATAAGATATGGTGGAAGGATATATCTGCTAGTTCTTGCCAATGTAATGCAATACATGAATCTGTGGGCTAAAGAAAACCGTGAGAGTTATGGGTATCACCTTTTGTGGCCATTTTGCTGGGAAAAGATGTTTGGATATGTAATAGCCGTAAAGGAAATACAACCCAAATGAAGGAAAGGATTAGAGAGGTAGCGGTCTGAGAAAGAAGAGTCCATTCAAATTTTCTGAGAAGAAGAGTGGCGTAGCTGGCGCGGTAGTGCAATGCTCAGTCTGGATGTTTCCACTACAATGATGGCTAAGCAATGATCTCTTATTAATCGTTGTTAGTGTTACCCAAATATTAAAGAGAAAGGTTTATGTTTAGATTAGTAAAAGCAAAGGAACGCTTAATAGTTTGAGGATATGTAAAAATTATTTAACACATGTGTAGTGAGTCATATGCATGATTGAAAAGTTTTGCGGGAATATACCTCGTGTGCAGTGGTTGTTGTACTTTGAATGCAAGCCGTCTAGTAAAAAAAATTCATAGAGAGTGTTTCAAAGAGTGGGATTGAAAGGTTAGCGGTTAATTGTTACGTTCTTGGTGAATTTTCGAAGTAGCTAAGAGAGTTTACTCTATCAGTAAAGGTGAGCGTGTTGTCGCAGAATGGTAGTAGGAAGAAGAACTATTGCGTTTGAAGTTATCTAGTAGCAAGTTAAACTTCGTGTGGTAAGTGGAGATGGAAACCTTGGAGGAAATGTTGGTAAAATGCTACGACCAAACGACAAGGTAGGGAACCTTGAGTTAGAAGCCAGTTTTGCATCTGAATGAAGCATACCAGAAGCGTAGTGGGGCATCATCCGCTGATTCAGAAAGCCATAAAGGCATGGTTACCATCTTTCGTCAGCAGTGTGTAAGGAAAGGTTATATGCCTGTCTGATGGTCATCGCCTGAGTTAGACGGTATAAATGTTGGGCATAATCTATTTGGAAGTAGAGGATCTCCTTCAAGTTAGAGGCACCTGAAGAAAGAGTGATGCGATTAAATGTTCTGCAAAATGGCATATATGACACTGGTCGTTCCCTATGTTTATATTGCTAAGCGTGAGTGTTGACCATTCACATCGAAAGAAATTATATTTTATTCGACTCAAGCGAGAGATGGAATGTGGTGAAAGACTTGTACAGAGAATTGTAAGCTAAAAATTTTAAACAACCACATCAAAGTGTGTAACGAACCCTAATGAACATGGGAAGTAGCAAAGTGACCTCTGTGTTGGTTATTTGAACTTGTTGGAGCTAGGTATCAAACAGAAAAATATTACATGATTTGGTTGAGAACTAAGTGGGGAGAAGCAGATCCATGGATTGGAGATCGAAAATTATTTTAAGCAATAAGTGGTATGGGTTCAGTTTTTTTTCTTCACAAAATCTTGTCATCATTTAAAAGGTTGCAATGGAGAACTCTCGCAGCAGAATTGTAACGACCCGGTTTTCTTAAAATGAGTTGTTGATAACGGATCTTGAGAAATAAGTAATTTGGCCCAATGATGGTTGAAAAGAAAGAATGGATTAAGAAAATTAATTAAGAAGTTAAGGCCCAAATTAACAAAACCCATGTCAGAAACCCTAACCTCTATCCCCTTCCCACTCTATATAAATGGCCCTTCACAAAGGAGAGATGACAGAAAGAGTTGATACGATGAAGCTCTGGCCGTTTTGTTCTTCACATCCCTAAACCCTAGCCACCGCCGTCACCTTGAGAAACGTTTTCCGCCGAACCTATCTCTGGAAAGCCCCAAGTCTCAAATTTTCAGAAAGCACAAGATCGTCGTCATCTAATATATGTGCTAGAAAATATCGTCATTTCCTTCTGTCTGCTACAATCTCGAAAATCTTCTATCTTCACAGATCTGACCTGTTTCAGTACAAAAGGAAAACGGATAAGCAAAACTATTGGTATCGATCGGAAATTTGGTAAGAGCATCCCTGACTCTAATATCTGTCTATAGTCAAAATCAGATTGTCATTTAGGATTTTGGTAAGAAAGTTTTGAATGCATTTTTGGACCTGATTTGTGTAATGCACGTGTGAGACCAGACAGAGGAGAAGTCGCGTTTCGGAAGATTCTGTGATGCGTTTGAGCTGATTTATGGTAACAAGATTCAAAACCTATAGTCCTAGAGGCATGTTAAATATCTCGCTGGTAGCTAATTTGGTCTGGGAGTTACAACTATTTTATTGGGATTATTTTGTGCAGCGTGTGTCCGAAACCAGACTGTGGAGTAAGGTCGATTGGTTGGGCAAACAAGATCCGATTGTCCTGAAACTTTCCAGACATGTTAAGGATACTTGGATCCATCTGTCTGTTGAAGGAGAACCATTTTGAGACCCTTGAGCATGAGGAAACAAGATGTTAAGTGCGTGACAGCGAATCTGCCTAAAAGAGTAAAACGCAAATGAGTTGGTATTCAGCATCAAAGTGGCTAAGGTGAGGATTTGTGACTTGTGGATTCATATTATTCAATGGTCTAGTTCTATAATCACATATGTTGAGTTTAGGAGATTGTTTGTTGATTAATGATGATTGATGATTATGATGTGTGATGTTAAGTATTAAAAATTATGATAGTATATTGTAAGATTGGTATTGGGAAAGTGTGTGATGTATGTGTGTAGTCGGACTGAGGACGAGGACATGGCGATCCCGTCGAAGCCCGTAAACCGGCTGACGAGCCAAAGGTGGCGTACGACCTTTCGAGGTGACGGCCAGCGCAAGTGTGTTAGGTGTTAGTGTCATGTGTCATGTGATATGTTTGAAGTTATGATATGTGATGTGATTGATGATAAGTTATGTGATGTTTTTCTGTTCTAGGCTTAGTATATTGGTTGCTGAGTTATATTATTGATGGTATGAATCATGTGGGCAGGGATGATCTTTCCTCACTGAGTAATTCGTTGCTCATCCCTCCTTTTCGCCTTTTTAGTGTGTGTTGGTGTGTCGCTGTGTTGCAAGTTAGGGCGCGAGGCCTAGGGCACAAAAGTGACGGGAACGGGTCCTTTCAAAATCACTGCATGAGAAGATTGACAAGTTGGTACTTGCTAACCAAAAGCATGTACATTTTGTTGGTGAAGTCACAGATGTCTTGG
Source organism: Alliaria petiolata (assembly GCA_020283515.1). NCBI lineage: Eukaryota > Viridiplantae > Streptophyta > Magnoliopsida > Brassicales > Brassicaceae > Alliaria > Alliaria petiolata. The sequence goes on from JAHZTW010000002.1 coordinate 89,571,015, forward strand.
ATGAGCTAGAACAAGGCCAAGAAGAAGCCAATTGGGTAGGAGGCCAAGACTATCCAAGACCACAAGGATACTTCCCAAAGTACCAAGGAAATAACAACATGTCCTATAGAAGTAACAATGTTGAAAATCCACAAGACCATGTGTATCCTCAACAAAAACAGTATGTGAAGCAAGGTGGATATGTGAACAAGAACACATATCAAGGATCAAGACAAGGGACCTTTCAAGGTCAACCACATCAACGAAAACAAAGGATAATCCCCTGGTTTTGTTCAAACTTAACAAGGTCAATATTCTACTCAAGGTCTGATTCAAGCAATGCTCAAACAACTCCTACAAAGGCAAGCGAATGTGGAGCTCACTTTGACCAAGAAACTTGCTGAAATGAAAGTTAGGCAAGACAACTCCACCAATGACCTTGCTAATCAGATTACCGAGCTCAAAAACAAGATTATGCAGTATGAGAAAGGCACATCAAGCACATCCAACCAAGGAACATTACCGGGCAAGTGTGAAGCAAATCCGAGAGAGCATGCTCACATGATCTCCCTTCGAAGATGTTAAGTGTTAACACCACGGTCACCACCAAAAGACAATGAGGACATTGTGGTTCAAGAAAGGGAGGATAGTTTTTCAAAAGACCACGAGATCACGTTTGATGATGTGTACATTGAGATGCCAAGAAAGAGCAAGGAAACGGTTGAGGACGATTTGTTGGGAGAAACACCAAAGAAGCAAGAAGTTGTTCTTCCTCCCTACAAATCGAAGCTCCCTTTCCCTGCAAGGTTTAAGAAGCACCTACTTGAAAAGTATAGAGCTTTGTTTGAGAAAAGTATCAAGGACATAGAGATAAGGATGCCCTTGCTTGACGCTTTGACACTTGTACCAAAGAGTGCCAAGTTCTTAAGGGAAGTGATTGCCAAAAGAGCAAAGGAGCTAGGAAAGGTAGTGTGGATAAGAAAAGAGTGTAATGCCATCACTCACGAGCTTATCACACCAAAGAAGCTTTGCGATCCCGGTTCATTCACATTACCTTTTGCCATAGACCATTTGAAGTTTGAGAATAGTCTTTGTGATTTGGGGGCAAGTATAAATCTCATGCCATACTCGATTGCAAGGAAGCTAGGTCTTACAAACTTCAAGGAGAAGGAGTGCAATGTCTCCCTCATCCTAGCTGATAGGAGTATAAGACTACCAAAAGGGGTGCTTGAAGACTTACCCTTGAAGATCAACAATGTAACCATTCCAACCGACTTTGTAGTTTTGGAGATGGATGAGGAAGACAAAGACCCTCTTGTCTTGGGAAGACCAATCTTGGTTACTGCTGGAGGCATCATTGATGTGAAAAATGGAAAGATTTCTCTACACTTAGGAAAAGGTGCAAAATTCAAGTTTGGTATCAAGGATGGTGTGAAGAAGCCAACGATCAATGGTCAAGTCTTTCAAGTGGACATCACAAGCGAGCTAAACCCATACAAGGAGAAAGGTGTCTTCGTGGACCAGAGGGTTTATACTGAGAGGAAACACCATGTGGAGGCTGAATCAGTGAGGAAGAAGGAGCAAGTCAAGACCTCGCTCTGCAAGAATGTGAAAAAACCTAAGGTTTCTTGTTTCGCGGTTGCAACAAGGGAAATAGTTAGCCTTGGGGACAAGATCAAGGCTGAGAAAGAATCCTATGGAGAGGCTTTCCTAGCAATGTTCAGCTGTGAAGAAGGAGAAGAGGCTCCCAAGAGCAAGGCATCCGAGAAAAACGCCAAGAAGGAGATCCCTTTAAAGGTCTTCTATGGTAATGATAAGAGAACGCCTAGCAAAGGTCGAGCTCAACCTAATAGCACCCTGAGTTTGCCAATAGAGTTCAGGGATGGCTCTATAATGTGCAAGATCAAGTGTAAAGGGGGTTCGAAACCATTTGCACAGGCACGGTTTTTGCTTCCACCGGGATTGATAGAAAAGGACGAGGAAAGGGTAATGGAGCTGATGAGCACTATTTACACTGTTGAGATTCAACGAGGCTCAAGCTCCACTGTGTCTCCAGCCACCCCATCCGTCTTGACCCCACGTTAAAGGAAGAAGAAAAGTTGAGTTAAACGACGTTAAACAAAAGCGCACTTGGGAGGCAATCCCATGTCTATCTTTGTATATATTCTTGTTCTATATGCTTTTTATGTTTGTGTATATAGGTACAAGGAAATGGAGAGCAGAAAGCACGTTCTTGTGAGTGTATTAAGCTTTGAAAAGAGGAAGGTAGGCAAGAGATCAAGCCATTAATCGGCCAGACGTAGCTCGATCCTTACTAAATCGAACAACTAAATCAAGTGATTCAGGTCTATTCAATTCAAAACGACCAGACGATCAAGTGAACAGTTCGATTTAAAGAGGATGACCCACCCATGAGTTAGAAACGAGTATTCAAACGGGGTGTGGATCGAGCGAGTTCACTCGATCTTGGAAAGAAAATCGATGTCTGGATCGTTCACTTTACTCGATCTCTGCCGGAACGATTGCACAATCGACCCTGGGGTTCGATATGAGAAACGTAGCCTTGACCCTGAGGAACCGTAAAACAAGGAGGAAGGTCGATCTTCGGGTCGATTTAACTCTAATCAAGGCAATGATCGATCACGATGATCGATTTCTGGCCGCAAAGGCATGAGATCGAGGTCAAGATCGACCGAATTGATTCGATCTCATGCCAAGGTAAGTTTTCAAAATTCCCTCTTTTTTTCTTTCCCTCTCAATTTAAATTTGAATTCTGGTCAAGGCTGACACCTTTGACCATGGTAGAGGAGTTTTGACCATAAATTCCAAGACCACTTGTATGCATATGTCCAAAACATTTTCTCTTTAAAGACTTTGCCACCACACTCTCTCTTTATATGTGTTTCTAAACTTGTTTTCTAAGAAAAAGAGAGATAGTGTGAGTTTTGGTTTTGGCAAAAGAAAGAAACTTTCATTTTCACTCCTTGCATCCAGATTTTGAAAGGTATTTCAATTTGAACTCTGTTGCATTGAAATTTTTAGTTTTTAGGAGTCGAATGAGAAGTTTGTTAGGGATTGTGTTTTTAATTTTTGAAAATATCTAAGTTTAGGAGAAAAATTCTGAATTTTGCCATGTTTTTAATGATCTTCCCCTAGATTTAAAGATATATTTTAGAATATTCCCTAAATTTTGGAAACAATGTGTAGGGTTTTAAGAGCCTAATCTTCTTGTTTGCCTCGATTTTCTTTAGCCGTCATTCTCTTCTCACTCTCTTTTCAAGCATTTGTTTTTTAGGCACAATGGTTTCAAAGAAGAGAACAAGGACCTTGGCAATCCAAGAAGAAGCAGCTTAACAAACCATGGAAGAAGTGGTTAGATGGAGCAAGGATGAGAAACAAGCAAGGAAAAGGCTAGAGAGGTTACAATTCGAGCCAACAAAGTTTGCAAGCCTAGAGTTCTTGCAAAGAGATGGTTTATTGTAGGGGTTTGATAAGCTGCTCGAAGACATGGGGCTGTCATGCTTAGCAACCATAGACTGCCCCACATACCCCGAGGCAACCCGAGACTTCCCCTCTACCTTAACATTCACCTATGACGATCCGAGCATTCCAACTACACAAACGGGTCACTTGGCTTTCAAGATACGCAAGCAAGCCTATCATCACACAATCCCAGACCTATGTGAAGCATACAACCTCAACCTCGGAGCTACACTTGTAGATTTCCTCCCATTTAACTCGGCTAATGCACTTTGGAATGTGATTAGCGATGGGAACTACAAAGGGAATACATCAAAGGTGAAGAAGGTGCGGAGCCCTTTGATACGCTACACCCTCAAACTCCTTGCCAACACCTTCTCCGGACGAAGCACAACCGGGACAGTGACCAAGAATGAGCTTTACTTCATGTTCCAAGGGCTTTAGAAGATTTTATGCGACAAGGAGGAGAATTTGGATGAACCGTTGGGGCATGATCTTGGGAATAAAGTAAACTATAGCTGCATCCTAGCCACTTCACTGATGAAGTTCAAGGCATGGGCTTTGAGGGAAAAGCTTCTTTAGTTTTCATTGGCACTTTGGAATGTGATTAGCGCCTTTGTTCATGTACTCCAGGGTGGTTCTCACGGATTTTCAATCTTACACAGACCGTGCATACATGGATCAGCACTATATGGTACAACAAGCTCTCTAGGACCGACTCCAGCTCCATGATACTTCGCTTACATGTTCAAGACCGAAAAGAATTAGAAGAAGACATGTATTCTCCCAAACCAAGAAGAAACGACATTGAATTGTTTCGGGAACATAGAGTTCTTGCCGGATGATGAAGATTGCTTCGCACCGCTTGGGAGGACAGCAGCATCACCAGAAGCCACGAAGTCTCCCTCTTACTCTCCTCCTTCAGATGATGATATTCCATCAAGCTATGACCTCCCCAAGCTAGAATACGAACCGAGAACTAAAGCCGAGAAGTTTCTTGCCTCGGTGGTGGAGATACAAAGGAAACTAAACAAGTGGCAAGGCAAGACGATCAAGAAGCTGGTTAAGAAGGTCAAAGATCTCCAGAAGGACAGTAGCTCGGAGATGAGCTTGAGTGATGATCAAGCAGCTTCAAGTAGACCCGTGCAAGCAAGACGCTCAACCGGAGGGATAGTGATCCGAGAGCCGGACCAGCCACAACTCTTCTCTCTCCAAGAGCGTCCAACTCGAAGGAAGGACAAGGGAGTAGCACCAGCTGAGGCTTCACGCAAGAGGAGGAGAACTGGAGCATCCTCTTTCTCAGGTCAAACTTAGTCTGAGGTACCACCAACACAAACTTATAAATATCATGCATTTTTATTTTTCTTTTGGGAATTTTTGTCCCCTCTTGGACTTGTTTGACACTGAGACGTTGTCATTCAAGTTTGGGGGAGAATGTGTGCTTTAACATGTTTTTATTATTTTTTTATCTTATTTTCTATTTTCATTCTTGAGTCTTGCATACATCTATTTGCATAGAAAAACACAAAAAAATTAGGAAAAAAATAAAAATTTCAAAAACAAAATTCATGTAGTTGCATTTGCATTTGTAGAATACTTTAGGATTGAGTCTATATTTTTTTATCATTTAGGATTGCATTCATATGCATTAGGAGCAATGATGAGCTTATCCTTGTTGATTGTTAACTCATGTAATCAATTCAATGCCCTAGTTAGTAGTTCTTTGATGCTTGTGAATAAATCTTGAAAGTAAGGAAGAACCATGCTTGGATCACTTCACTTGTCACTAGATTTTGGTCGAAACAGGGTCTTGAATTTGATAACCAACTCTACTCACTTGAACCGAATCTTGACATTGAATTATCACGCCTTGCATTGAAAGTGAATTCAAGGATTGTAAAAATATTTAAGCTTTCTTACTCATTCTGCCACCCTCTTGCTAGCTGAAGTAGTACTCCCACCTTACCTTACCTCCTTTGAAACCAATTGATCTAAGTGAAATTGATTGTGAGGCCTTATTTTGATTTAACTTAGCATAAAGTGTTAGGTTTGAGACGACAAGTTTAGGCTCGCATGTAGATTCTAGCTCTTGCATTTTGGGGCTAGTTGTAGGCTTAGGATTTAGGGTTTGGCTGTGGCATTGCTTGGTGTGGTTAAAAAGAATTATATGCTTGCATTATAACATGATGAGTTGAGGAAAAGAGTAGAAAGAAAGGGATGGTAAATAGGTTTGGTAAAAATAAGGGAAGCATAGTTTGAAATGGTGAATCTTGTGCTTAAAAAGTAAAGCTCTAAGTTTTAAAAGTGCTAGGTAGTCTTAAGAAAAGAAAAAGAAAATCAAAAGAGGCCAAAGGGCCAAAGAAAGAGAAAAGGGTTACCTAGGAATGAAAAGAAGAGCTAAGTTATAAAAAGATCACACCATTCACTATGAGTTAAAAGGATGAAGAAGTTTCCTCTTAAAATCTTAAAAGAACAAGTGTATTTGAAATTCATGGGTTTAGCAAGGCACAAAGAGCCTTGGGTGGAAAAAGGGTAGTTCTAGAGGGTTGAGTGAGCTTTAAAAAATGAATGAGAGTGGTTTAGGACCATCGATAGCATTTCGGGTAGATGAGAGTCTAGTCATGTATGCATCACTTGTCTTTTACTTTTAGCATTATGCATAAAGTTCAATCTTATTTGAGTGAAACCCACGTTTGAAAAGTAAACCACATGAATTGAGATCACTTTTATCTCAAAGCCTAGTCCCTTAACCAAATAAATTCACTTGCTTTGCATTGTCATGTTTCACAGTTTGTACTTAATGAATGTTAAAGAGTTGGTTTGATAGGGAGACTTATCTAAATTGACGTCTTAGTGCATTTGAATGTTGAAATAAGCATGGCTAACTCTTTTGGAGTAGGATGAATTCAGATGCATCTTAGAATTAAGAACTAGGACATTGAGTTGATTATGTTTGTTAGTGATATACTCATAATTTAGCATATTTTAGCATTCATTCTAGATAGCTTTGCATGTTCTTATGCATTCATTTAGCAACGTTTAGTCTCATTTGCATCCATATTAGAGTTTAGTGAGTTTTAGCTTAAGTTGTTGCATATTTGTACATATTGAGTCCTTATTATGTGTTTTGGAGGCTTGGAGGACCTTATGAAGTGATGGTGACAAAGAGGAGGAAGAGGAGTGGCCAAACATGGAGAAGAGTTCTTTTGGGAGCGTATCGACCTTCATGTCGAGCTACCAAGGTCGATACAGCCTATCAGGGAGAACGAGAAGAGCGTGTCGACCATTTGTATTGAGCTAGCAAGCTCGATATGAGCCGATCCGGAGTTTTGGGGAGAGCATATCATGCATTTGTATCGAGCTAGCATGCTCGATACATGTCCCAGCCGAAGAACAAGAACTGGCGTATCGAGCATTCATGTCGAGCTACAAAGCTCGACACGGCCTTTGAAGACGATCTTTAGCAGTGTATCGAGCTGCATATCGACCTAGCAAGCTCGATACACTGCCGATTTTCAGTCTTAAACCGGGTCAATATCCGGTTTGTTTATGGTTGACCCGGTTCGTCCAATGTTCACTATAAATAGAAAATAACCTAATTTTTCTTAAGTATCTTTTAATATTTTGTTCTTACTTAGAAAACCTTCCTCTTTGGTTTCTAAGTGATTTTGTAAAACATTTTATTAAGTTTATGCAATTTAGTGTTTTTCTTAATCTTTCATCTCTATCTCTCTAATCATGTTTATCTTTATCTCTTTCATCAGATTTGAGGGTCTAATCATGATTAGTGAGTAGTTTCATTAGGATCTAAGGATATGTTAGATTTAGGGTGTTTCCTGGATTGATCTTGATGTCTAGTATTAGATTCTTTCATTTCCCTCCTTGTTTATTGTTCTAAATGCTAGTTTTGTCATGATCAAGTTAAAACTAGGCACTAGGGAACAATTTAGAACAAGGGATTTACATTTCTAGCTCATGAGAGTGATTGTCTAGGGTGTTTATTAGCAATTTAGAACTGTTTCATAATGCTTGTTAGCTTCCTTTTCACAAATGAGAGTTTGTTCTTGATTAGGATGATTAATGAAGGGATTAGTACCGTGAAAGTAGATTAGTCTTGCTTTTGAGTTCTAAGAGTAGGGATTATCTTATATTGTGGTTGATTGACATCAAATATTGGTTCTTGAAACATCTTAGATTGATAACCACATTTTTGGATTCGTTTTAGTCATTTGATAATCTTGCTTACTAGTTAATTAGATTTTAATTTGCTTGATTAGTGCTTTGATTGCTTAATTAAGGTCTTAGTTACTTTTTTTTGGTTTGTGAAACTCCAAGACTATATTGCTAGCTTAGATTAATAAATGTGCAGGTGTGTCGCTTGTGTTGGAAGTTAGGGAGCGAGGCTTAGGGCACAAAAGTGACGAGAACGGGTCCTTTCAATTTGGTATCAGAGCCTAGGTTAGCCAAGTCGGTTCTGACCCGGAAGGCTGGTCCTAGAGAAAGAAAAATGTTTTCAAGAATGTTTTTAAAAAAATAAAATATTTCCGGAAACGTTAAAAATGATTTGGGAAATTGTTTTAAGGGAAAACGATCTTTAGGTGTCTATGGTCTTGCGCTAGAGATATGTTATTTGGTTGTAAGTCTTTGGTTGATTGAGTTTGTATGTTATAAGTGCTAAGTTGTTTTATTTTTTTAAAAAAGGAAGTTGTGTAGTTGTTCAGTTAGAAGAGTGTAGCCCCACACTTTGTTCAATATCGGATCCACACCTAGTTTGTGAGTTTCGAATTGACAAGTGTTAAGCTTCCAGAGGTGTGTTGTTAGGAAGGCAAAGAAGAGTTAGAACCGTACGAGCACACCGGTGAAATCTTGGAGACTTAGAAGACATTTGGTACAAGCTGAAAATAAATTGGTGGTGTACGAAGATCATTTGGGAATGAAATTGAAGCAAAATGAGGTGGTCACAGAAATAGAAGTGAGATGTTATGTCAAGATCAAAGGATGGTGTCAAACGTGAAGGACTGAATGAATATTAGTCAGGGTGATTGGTTAGGATGAGGAGAATCCAAGTAAAGCGATGGAAGTTGGAAGATGTTTATGGTGGAGAAAGAAACTTTGTGTTTGGAATGTTTGTCGGGTATCAAGATTGACTTCCGGAGGGTGCTTAGTATGATATCTTCAGAAACATCTTATGGAGGATTGCACCTAAAAAGAACGGGAAGCTATAGCATTAATATTAAAAGAAAGGGAGGTAAGATATGGTGGAAGGATATATGTGCTAGTTCTTGCCAATGTAATGCAATACATGAATATGTGGGCTAAAGAAAACCGGAGAGTTATGGGTATCAACTTTTGTGGACATTTTGCTGGGAAAAGATATTTGCATATGTAATAGCCGTAAAGGAAATACAACCCGAAAGAAGGAAAGGATTATAGAGGTAGAGGTCTGAGAAAGAAGAGTCCATTCAAATTTTCTGAGAAGCAGGGTGGCGCAGCGGGCACGGTAGTGCAATGCTCAGTCTAGATGTTTCCACTACAATGATGGCTAAGCAAGGATCGCGTATTAATCGTTGTTAGTGCTACCCAAATATTAATGAGTAAGTTTTATGTTTAGTGTGCGTGCTGGACTTCGCACAATAGAATTTGTCGCGAGCCGAACTGTTCTGAGAGTATAGTGAGGCGTTGTTTCTCGAGCTTTACCGAGGTGAAATATTCCATGTCTTCTGTTTGTACTATGAGGTCGTTGCTGGAACTGAGGACCCGTTTCGAAATTAGTGAGGGTTCGAATTCAGGTTCCCTTCTGCAACAAATCGAGCCGAAAGGCCCCCGCCTGGCCACTTTACGGCTTACGAAGTCTTCTTCGACGCGTGCTGGTTGTGGTTTCCGATCGCATAGCTCGTCTCGGAATTTCTGTGGTCGTATGGGCTAGCCCTTGCTCAATTCACGCCGCGCTCGATAAGGCATCCTGTAGGCTTGTTAACTTTGAGTTTTGAATGCGAAGCGGAACTTGCACTTAGCCACCTTGATAACCTTATTGAGATCAGGCGCAGGCCGGGCACCAAGATGTTCTATATTGGGAACAAAAAGGACAAAAGAGTAATCAAGGATTTCCCGGACAGGGAGAGTCGATTCTTCTATGTTCTCATCAACGATGCTTCCGTCTCGGCCACTTGGATCGAAAAGACGAAGACAGAATGGGACCAAAAAGGTAATAGATCGAGATAGATGCTGAAGATTCCCTTTCCTTTTCCTTCGCATCAACTTAATACATATATATTTATTTATTTTTGCTCTGCAGTTGTTCGCTCGGTGCTCAGATGTCCCGACGATATCCGAGATGTTATCGAAGCTTTCAACCGTAGAAAGGTTTCCTGGCAGAGGAGCTTTTCCTTCCAGAGAATCGAGCGTGCTCGGGCCTCCTTCCTCAATGGTCACCGAGTCGAAGATTCCGAGATGTCTTGTTCGCCTGAGGATTCTCGACCAAGGGTTATTCTACGGTTAACTTCTAACGATGAACAAGCGCGAGAGGCCGAGGAGGCCGCTAGCGATGAAGAGAGAGAGATCCCAGAATTTCGAGAGTCATCTTTCCCAGTTAACCGGGTTTCCGAACAGGAAGATGAAGTCGCCCGGGGGGCAGGAAATCTGAATCCTGACGCGATTGTCATTGACGGGGCTGCAACGCCGGGATTGCCCGTTCGGCTTGGGATTCCGCCGAAAGGTTTGGGAATCGTGCTTGGCCTTAGAGCTGGGATGACATCTGGGGAATCCGCTCTTGGCCGTTGGGTCGACAAGGAGGTTGCGACGCAGGGTAGCAAGAGAAAACGTGTGGACGTGTCAGACATTGATGTGCTTGATGTCCCCGAGGCCAGCGAGCTGCGAGGATCCGAGCAACATCATTCAAACGTCGCGGGGATGGGTGCTCACGACACCAGTCCCGAAGCGACGTGGGCGTCTTTCGAAGAAGAGGCCTTTGCCAAGAATGCAACCTTCGGTTCTCGTTCTCCCTGCCTGGACGGCCTTGCGATATGGAGCGTGCCTAGTGTGACGAGGCTTTCGGGATCCCAGGTAGTGTCCCATTTTTCTTTGCCCGTTCCGATTTCATTTCCAGTCTCCTTCTCTTTTTTTTTACTCTGGCTTCTTCCTTCCTTTTTAGTTTATCGCTGCGGCCAATGAGGTTGTTTCGGGTTATGAGGCCGACATCCAAAGCGGCCGGAGGCGAACCGAAGCTGCTCGCGTGGAAGCGTCCCATTTAAGGACGAGGCTCGAGGAGGTCGAGGCTCAGCATTCCCGACAGATGGTAGATATTACGAGGCTTTATGACGCTATGGAGACCGAGCGTGATGACCTTAGGCGCGAACGGGATGAGTCCGAAAAGGTGTCGGCCCGTCTGCTGGACCAGAAGACTCGGTTGGAAGCGAAAGTGGAATCCTTGCAAGGGCAGGTTTTATCAGCGCGGGAGGTGCGCAAAGCGATCGTCGAGCCGAGGCGATCACTGAATTGGCCGAGGTTAACAGCAATCTTGAGTTGGTGCGCATCCTTCAAGATCCTGATCCTCCTTCTTTGGAAAGCGAAAAGGCGAGGCTGATCGAGAAAAAGTCCGAGTTAACGGGTGCCGACGAGGAATTCGAGCGGCTTGCCGCAGATCTTCGTGTGGATTTGAGGCCCGCGACGTTTACACCGGAGTTCTCGAGAGAAGCTACCGACTGAGGAAAGCTACCGCCCAATACGCATGTTGCGTTGTTGTTCGGGGCGTTATTATTCGTTGAACTTTAATGCCTGGACGGATTTATCCATAACTTTCTGTTTGTGCGAGTTTTAGTTTTTGTTATTGAATGGTTTGAGATATTTCGTTTTGTTCTGAATCTTGCCGAGGCGAAGTGCTCGGATAGTTATGCGTAGATTAGGCCGAACGCGAATTTTTTCGAACGTTCGCTGCAAATGAAAAATTCGACGTTTATCACAGTTGTTTATAACCAGCGTTGCTTGGGAGGAAACCGTTTGCCGGGTTTGAGTCTGAACACATTTGGTCTTTTCGTACTCGATTGTGCACATCGAGCAGGAAAAAATCTGAAGTGTTTTGAGATGAAGCCTGACTTGATTTCAAAGTTGTTGTTTTGAACAGCTGGTGGTGTAATGCCGAACCTATTGGTGTGAGTGTTTGGTGCATCACCCGCACCAATGATTCTTGGCATCCTCTGAGCGTGGTGAGAGTTTCCATTGCCCCTACCATCTTGAGCATGTTGTGGACAAGCCTCTTCCTGGTCTTGATCAGCCATGACTTGCTCAACAATACCCGGTTTCTCAGTTTCCTCACAAACTTGCCCTTTTTCTTTCTCTCTTCTCAAACGTGCACTCCCAAGTAGATGAATGTTGTCCAAAGGTTGTACCAGATTGTTGTCACCTCTAGAACGCAAGTTTATGTACCTGAGATTACAATGAGCAACAAAGAGAAATCAGTATCAACAAAGTAAAAAGAAAGAAAAATTTAGTCTCCAATAAACTTGAAATCCTAATAGGTTCAAACAATCCCAAAAGAGAATGTGATTGCCTATGCGTCAAGGCAGTTAAGGAAGCATGAAGTGAATTATCCTACGCATGACTTGGAGATGGCGGCTGTAGTCTTTGTGTTAAAGATATGGCGATCTTACTTGTATGGTGGGAAAGTCCAAGTGTTTACGAATCATAAGAGTTTGAAGTACATCTTCACTCAGCCTGAATTAAATTTGAGGCAACGTAGATGGATGGAGTTAGTCGCAGACTATGACCTGGAGATAGCATATCATCCGGGAAAGGCTAATCTCATTGTAGATGCATTAAGCCGGAGAAGGGCTAGTGTATCATCTGCTAAGGATGTGGAAGGAGTTGTGGATCTCCTAAGGACGTTAAGGCTGAACGTTCTGGACGAAGATACAGAACCATTGGGTTTGGGAGCGAATCCGAGAGAGCATGCTCACATGATCTCCCTTCGAAGTTGTAAAGTGTTAACACCACGGTCACCACCAAAAGACAATGAGGACATTGTGGTTCAAGAAGGGGAGGATAGTCTTTCAAAAGACCACGGGATCACGTTTGATTGATGTGTACATTGAGAGGCCAAGAAAGAGCAAGGAAACGGTTGAGGACGATTTGTTGGGAGAAACACCAAAGAAGCAAGAAGTTGTTCTTCCTCCCTACAAATCAAAGCTCCCTTTCCCTGCAAGGTTTAAGAAGCACCTACTTGAAAAGCATAGAGCTTTGTTTGAGAAAAGTATCAAGGACATAGAGATAAAGATGCGCTTACTTGACGCTTTGACACTTGTACCAAAGAGTGCCAAGTTCTTAAGGGAAGTGATTGCCAAAAGAGCAAAGGAGCTAGACAAGACAGTGGGGATAAGCAAAGAGTGTAATGCCATCACTCACGAGCTTATAACACCAAAGAAGCTTTGCGACCCCGGTTCATTCACATTACCTTGTGCCGGAAGAGCATGAGAAGCATTGGAGGACTGTTCTAGGGAAGTTGCGGGAGTAGAAGTTGTTTGCCAAGTTGAGCAAGTGTAGCTTTTGGCAGCGGCACATTGGGTTCTTGGGTCACATTGTTTCGGACAAGGGAGTATCTGTGGATCCTGAAAAGATTAAGGCCATTGCAGATTGGCTGAGACCTGAGAATGCCACAGAAATAAGAACTTTTCTAGGATTGGCTGGCTACTACCGGCGTTTTGTTAAGGGCTTTGCCAGCATGGCTCAGCCGATGACGCGTCTGACTGGTAAGGATGTTGAGTTCGTATGGACATCCGAGTTTGATGAGTGTTTCTTGAAGTTGAAAGGAATGCTTACAAGTGCACCAGTGTTGGCTTTTCCTGAGCCGAACGAGCCGTATGTGGTGTACACGGATGCTTGTGGGAAAGGTCTAGGTTGTGTCCTAATGCAGCACGAGAATGTGATTGCCTATGCGTCAAGGCAGTTAAGGAAGCATGAAATGAATTATCCTACGCATGACTTGGAGATGGCGGCTGTAGTCTTTGCGTTAAAGATATGGTGATCTTACTTGTATGGTGGGAAGGTCTAAGTGTTTACGGATCATAAGAGTTTGAAGTACATCTTCACTCAGCCTTAATTAAATTTGAGGCAACGTAGATGGATGGAGTTAGTCGCAGACTATGACCTGGAGATAGCATATCATCCGGGAAAGGCTAATCTCGTTGCAGATGCATTAAGCCGGAGAAGGGCTAGTCTATCATCTGCTAAGGATGTGGAAGGAGTTGTGGATCTCCTAAGGACGTTAAGGTTGAACGTTCTGGCCGAAGATACAGAACCATTGTGTTTGGGAGCTGCGGATCAGGTTGACTTGTTAACAAGAATCTGGTTAGCTCAAGAAGAGGTCGAAAATTTGATTAAGTTGTCACAAGCTGAAAAGACCGAGTATCAGAATTCAAACAATGGGACGATTGTGTTGAATGGCCGAGTGTGTGTTTCGAATGTGAAAGATTTAAAGGATGAGATCCTAAAGGAAGCACATCAGTCAATGTTTTATGTTCATCCGGGAATGACAAAGATGTACCGCGATCTGAAAAGGTACTATCATTGGGTCGTGATAAAGCGGGACGTGGCCAAGTGGGTGGCTAGTTGTCCGACGTGCCAGTTGATTAAGGCCGAGAACCAGTTTCCGAGTGGTTTGTTGTAAACATTACCAATGCCGGAATGGAAATGGGATATGATCACAATGGACTTTGTGATGGGTTTACCGAAGACTAAGAATAAGTATGACGCGATTTGGGTCATCGTGGATCGATTGACCAAGTCTGCTCATTTCTTACCTATGAGAAAGACGGATGGCGTTGCTAAGCTAGTAGAGCTATACGTTGATGAGATTGTGAAACTTCATGGTGTGCCAGGGAGTATTGTGTCCGATCGTGATCCGAAGTTCGCTTCACGATTCTGGAAGGAGTTCCAGAAAGAGTTTGGGACGAAGGTACACATGAGTACTGCGTATCATCCGCAAACAGATGGTCAGTCTGAAAGGACCATCAGGACGTTAGAGGACATGCTGAGAGCGTGTGTTCTATATTGGGGTGGTAACTGGGATAGTTATCTACCGTTGGCTGAGTTTGCGTATAACAACAGTTATCAAAGGAGCATTGATATGTCTCCGTACGAGGCGTTGTACGGACGGCCGTGCAGGACACCGTTATGTTAGACCCAAGTGGGGGAGCGGAGTGAGTTAGGACCTGCTATAGTCGAGGAGACTACGGAAAAGATTCGTTTTCTGAAGGTTAAGGTAAAAGATGCTCAAGACCGCCAAAAGAGTTGTGCCGATAAGCGCCGAAAGGACTTGGAGTTCAGTGTGGGCGATCTGGTTTATTTAAAGGCTATGACTTATAAAGTGAAAAGCCGAGCAATGTTTGATGCTAAGTTGAGTCTGAGGTACATGGGACCGTACAGAATTTTGGAAAGGATTGGAGCAGTGGCGTATAAGTTGGACTTACCGCCGGAAATGAGTGCGTACCACGATGTGTTCAACGTGTCACAGCTGAGGAAGCACATGACCAAACGTGAGAACATTATTTCTCGCGATTTGGTCTGTGGGCTTTAAGTTTGGCCGAAGAAAATTAGAGTTTTCCTAGTCGGAATAGAATTTCTCGCGAGTTGGTCGAGCGGTTTGGGAAACTGCCGAGAGAAAAGGAAATTATGGCCAGTTAGTCGAGAGAAAGTTAAAACGAACCGATTCTAACCAAGATAAAAGGGAAAACACGCGTGGTTTGCCGGTTTATTCCTACGGTTTCGCGTTTATAAGCCGAGCTTAGGGTTTCATCTCGAGCAGCCGTGCATTATTCGAGAGAAAAGAGTTTTTACCCGAGAGCTTGTGAGAGATCATCGAGAGATCGAGTTTCCGTGCGAGTTCTGCGTATTTTGACCGAGAGATTCGATCGGGGATAGTCGATTTGCCGAGGAAGGATCGAGTTATCCGAAGATTTTCGGATTGGATCGGGAGATGGCCGAGAGCACTTGTTTCCGGCCGATAGTTTTCGGTAAGTGTTCGGATATCTTTGTTTGTGCGGCAATTTTGTCGGAAGTTATTCGACTAATCCGATTGTTTTGATCTGTTTACGAGGGAATACTGAGTTTGGTTCGAGAAAAAGTGAACGGTTCGTGAGTTAGCCGATAGGAGATTGGATCTCGCGGTACGAGTCGTAGCGATAGCCGAGGGAGCACGTTTTGAGTCCGACTATCTTTGTTTCTGATCGAGTTATCACCGAGTTTTCTTCGACCAAACCGTTCGTTTGATTATCTAAGGTAACTGCGTGACTGTGGCTAGGATCTATGGATTGACGGATTGCTAGGGATTTTGATGTGTTTATTGATCGCTTAGCAAGGTCAATGTTTATGTTATTGTGATGCGGTTTGGTGAACGTGAGATTATGTGATGTCTAGCTAACTCGTGATCGAGGCAGGATCGTTTCTTTGGCTTAGGTGATGTGTTATTCACGCTAGTGCGGAACCGAGTCCATAAGACTAGATGGTCAGAGTTAGGTTAGATAGTCATGCGTGTTTGATTGCTTGCTTGCTAAGTGTTTTTATATCATGTTAGAATGCGTGATTAGTTGCTGGCTAAGGTGTTACGGGATGACCGTATTCACTAAGCATTTATGGTAATGCTTATGCCTCTCTTATGTGTTGAGTGTGCAGGTAAAGAAGTTGTCCATGACCGTTAGTTCTGAAGGCGGACTTGAAGGCAGTGA
Organism: Alliaria petiolata; assembly: GCA_020283515.1. Taxonomy (NCBI): domain Eukaryota; kingdom Viridiplantae; phylum Streptophyta; class Magnoliopsida; order Brassicales; family Brassicaceae; genus Alliaria; species Alliaria petiolata. The sequence goes on from JAHZTW010000002.1 coordinate 89,587,187, forward strand.
AAAAGGAGTGGATTTAGGATTGGGTTTGGGGTTTAATCGTATAAGTATTGTTTTGGTTCACGGCTTTGGTGTTATTTTATACTTAATCGAATTTGACTAAGTTAGTTTAACCCCGGTTGTACGATTGGATTATTGGTTAATTATGCAATGAGAATTGATATCTCTGTAAATTGCATGTTTTTAACACACATTTCATGCTAGTTAGGACTTCATTCTTGCACTTTCATCTTAGCTTTCATCACATTTTCACCCATGATAGGATTAGATGCATTAGGTTAGGTTTCTGCATAGTCTTGCATGTTTGGAGTGTGTTCTCAAGTGTTTAGGATGGTCCGAAGAAGAAGCCAATGAGGGAGATCACAAATGGAGGACGAGCCGGTAATATCGAGCATGGATCACGACCCCGAGGCCGATTTAGACAAGCGCACGACGAGTAACAGCGACTTAGTCCCGAAAGGAACACCACTGGGCCAAGATCCAGCAAGAGGATGCCATGAAGACGAATATCGGAGTAAGGCAACGGGAAGTACCCGATTCGAGTAACAAGGAAGGCGAGCCTTCACGACATGATCCCGAAACACTTGCCCGATATGGAGACTTCCCGAAGAATCAGAAGAGTTAGCATATCGGCTTGCTCACAACAACTTGAGCCCAAAACGCTAAAGTCCAAAATAGTACCATTTCGGGAAAGTGGTCCCAACGTTTTATGTTTTTCCACTTTTGTGTATAAATACCTACCCTCCACCCTTATCCTTCTATCACGTTTTCTACTTTTATTTTTCTGTCTCCTCTTCCGAACCGAGAACTACTTTGTATTTTCACCATTAAAGCTTGTTTCAAAGCTTTTATTTTTAGGCAATCTTGAAGTTTTAAGTATTATAGCTTAGTGTTATTTTCTTAAAAGCTTCTTCCTTTTCTTGTTTTTGACTGTCTTGCAACCTATGAGTTATCCTCTCATCCTTATGGATCTTGAGGTTTCTCAAATGGCTTGTGAGTAGTCTTTTTAGGACTTTGATGGGTTGAAAGAACCAAGGGACTCTCGGGTTTATATTTCTTGCTTAGCTAAAATATAAAGTTAGATTCTTTCTTGTTTTTCATTCCCAAAGCTTAGTCTAGTCTGGCCATCTAGCCTAAAGTCCACAGACGGCTTGACACGAACGCCACGTGCTTGCTTAGACGGATCCATGAACAAGAGTTTGATTTCTTAGGCTAAGACTAACCATCTGTCTAAGAGTCTTACGGTTCAATAGGGACGTTGTAGATGCTTGTTTCTTCTATTGTACCACTATGCGAGAGTTAGTCTATGGTGATAGAGATTGAAAGAGTTTTGACCCAAACGCCATGGGCTAAACGATTTGAGAATCCCTTTACCTAAGAATCACCATCAAAAGACCAAGTCTTGATGTGATCCAAAAGCTTTAGCTTGATAAGACAAATCGAGAGTCACCTAGTTCATGATACTCATCAAGATCCTTCTTTTACCTTGAAAGCTTATCTTTTTACCGTTTAAATATTTATTTCCTGCTTAGCATCTTTAAAGTTCTCTTATTTATTATCTTGAGTGACACAATATCAATCCTTTAGTCGTTTTTAGTAGTAAAGTCTCAACCTTTATCTATTTCAAACTTGACTTATAACCCGATATGACCGATCTGTTCACTAACACTCCCAAAATGGTTTGATACCCCATACACTGTACTGCTTTCGGTCGATAGTGTTGGGACATTGCTAAAAGGAAGCAAAATCCTATTTGTCAATTGGCGGTGTTGCCGTTTGGGAGAAAGTTTAGTCATTTCGGTACTAGGTCGTTATAAGGACAAGTTTCAATTTTTCCAGTCATTTAACATTTTTACTCGTATATATATGTTTTGACAGGTATATGAACCTACGCTCACACGGTACAACAAATCTTGTTCCCCGAATAGACGATGTCAACCTGCTCGAACGATCAGCCAGACGAAATCGGGAACAAGCCGAAACTACAAACCGTGTGACGATGGAAAACCAACAAGGTTCTCAAGGAGCTGCGGGCGCAGCCGGTGCACAAGGCCAACAAGGCCACCAAGGACCACAAGGTCCACAAGGCGTACAAGGCGCTCAAGGACAGCTTGGTGTTGCAGCTGCTGCAAGAGCTGTGAGGCAAATCGGTGCGGTAGATGCACCGATATCGACCGCAAGCCGACACGGTATCCAGCCACCACCCACTACAAGAAAACAGCGGATTTGTGACTATTATTTGCGACTCTTTTTTTAGTCGCAAAAATAGTGACTCTATTGAGACGATTTTCCGACTGATCAACGACTACCACTTTTGTAGAGGCGAAATAGCCGCACATATACGACGAACGATATTAGTCAGTAAACAGTCTCTGATTAGCGACGATGTTATGACTTCTATGCGACTATGTAGTTTTGGTCGCAAATGAATCACAAATTAAGACGCATTAGCTATTATTATTGTTGTCGTAAAATGTAGTCACAAACGTAGTTACAAATTTGTGACTATTTTGCAATCCTAAAATTGTCGTTACAAATGTGTCGCAAATTAGTCAATAAATAAAGTTGGTAAAAACGTGAAAAATAAATGGAAATATTTGGTTTCTATGAAGTGTTAAGGTTTAGGGTATAGGTTTGTGACTAAATTGTAGGGTGGCATTTACGTCAGAAAGAGCGTCCATTATATGACTAATTTACGATTAGCACCTGAATTTGTGACTGATTTGTTTCTCTTTACCAACATCACTCAATTTATTTTTAAAAAATAAACAATATGCAATTGTAAATATGTTAATTTATATGTTTATAAATAGAATTGTACTACTATATAAATAGAATCTTTAAAGCAAAGAAAAAAACTTTAAAATTCTAATATTTTTAGACTTATGATTGTATCTAACAAAACATCTATTAAGTGTTACATGTAAACACACTTCTAATGTTGGAGAAAGATGGGTTTTTTTAATAAAAAAAGTCACTTACCACATCTTAGTTTACCTTTTTAAACAGAAAGTTCTTCTTTAGAAGATTAAGAATGATTGCAAACTCTAATGAAAATATTTCTTTCAATTAAATGTTAAGGTTTAGGGTATAGGTTTGCGACTAATAAAATAGATTACAAAAGAGTTACACTTTGCTACAACTTGCTACTATGATCACAATATTGCGACTAACTTTGACAAATGAGTCTTAAATTTTGTAGGGTGGCATGGTTCAAAAACAAAAATTGTAGGACTACTAACACCTGAATTTGTGACTATAATATAGTGTCCCAAACTAGTTACAATATGCGACTACTTTGCTACTACATGTACGACAAAATCCATTTTATATTTTGGACAGTAGCATTAGCGTCGCAAAGAGCATCTGTTGTGCGACCAATACCTGAACTGTTTGCAACAACATCTGAATTGTGACTAATTTGCTACTTTTTACCCACGCCTCACGATTAGTTTTTTGGAATTCAATAATATAAAATTACAAACATGTTAAGTTATACGTTTCTACATTGATTTGGAGTACTATATTCACTTAATCTTCACAACAAAGAAAAAAATTCTAATTTCAAATATTTTACAATTATGTTTGTTTGCTTCATACATATGTTAAGTGTGTATATACACATGTGTTTTATACAAATGTCTTAGTGAGAGTTTTGAATCTTTAAAAACTTTCTTACCCTATCTTAGTTTGCCATTCAAATAGATAGATCTTTGAAATTAGAATAACAATGCTTGTAAACTCATATGCAAATAATCCTTGGTTCTTAAATTTTAAAATTTGGGGTCTAGGTTTGTGACTAATAATATAGTATCACAAACTAGTTACAATATGCGACCACTTTACTACTACTCGTGCGACAAAATCAATTTTATATTTTGGACAACACCTGAAATTTTCACTAATTTGCTAGTTTTTTTTTTTGGTAACTCATGGTAAATTTCAGGCTTATGGAGGGATCCACACTAATTCCTGGGGGTGGTGCAGCTCACAGATAGACCCTCACCTCCGGATATTCAAATGGGCCGAAAGCATGGGCCCATATCTGTGTGGTGTCCAATGCATGTGTTTTAATTTCGCGCAGCAGGGGCATCGAACCTGAAACGTGTTGGCGTCCCAGTCCCGACTCCTACCACTTAACCACAATGCCTTAGACCGCGGTTAGTTTTTTTGGAATTCAATAATATTCAATAATATAGAGATTCAATGTAGTTTGTAGTTTAAATATGTGTAAAAACGTATTAATTAACATATAACTTAACATATTTACGATTTTATATTAGTTTTTTTGGAATTCAATAATATACAATCGTAAATATGTTAAGTTATATGTTAATTAATACGTTTTTACACATATTTAAACTACAAACTACATTTAATCTCTATATCATGCTAAAAAATATTTAATTTACAATCTTAAAAGTTATCATATAAATTTATGCACTAATACATACTATATTTATAGTTCATGAATTGATAATAATTTTTTGCAAAATTCCAAAACTTTCTACAAATAAAGTGAAATACATGCTTATGAATTTATTATGTATTAGTGTAGATTTGATATTTGAGATTTGAGCTTTATAAAAATGATTAGATTTGATTTGATTTTTTTTTATCAAATATTACTGTAAATTGCAAAATTAATCTAACAAAAAACAAATAATAAATGCGCTGACTTTTAAAATATAGAGGACTTGCTTCTCATTGGTCAATACTTAAAAACAAGGATCATGCTTTTGTTTTATTTTCAGCCGTTGATAAAAGTAAATCTAACGGACAAAGTCTTCTCTCTTTCTTCATCTTTTCTTATCTCTCAATGTTTCTTCTTCTTCTCGCCTCCACCGAAAACACCACCATCTTTAGACCAAGCAAATATTCTCTTCTCCTCTTCGCCTCCTTGCAATTCTTCTTCTTCTCCTCTTCATCTTCTTCCTCCTCTTCTTCTCCCTCCAAATATTCTTCAGTAAAATCTTTTTTTTTTCTCAGATTCGGTCGCCACCAACACTCTGCCGTCAAGACTGCCGAAGTAATTAAGAGGTGGGTTCATCACCGCCGCCACTCCCATGTTCGATGGTGACAAGAGCCATTGAGAATGGTAAGACAGAGCCATCTTCGAGATCTGAGTTTGCTGAATTAAGTTGTTTCATCACCGCTGCCACTCCCATGCTCGCCGTTTCGTACTCACTCCTCCGTGTTCACCACCATTGATCGCTGGTGCTTTCTGTCACATCGCCGACCACTGATGCCCACAACCATGTCGCCGACGATCCCCACCGCCACATCAATATATAATAGTTATGACTATTACTACAAATAATTTGTAGTTATTTACAGTTTTTGTTGTAGTGTTTTTGGAAATTGAATATTATGATTTGGTATTATTATTTTTTTTTTGTTGGCTTTTTACTGGTTTCTCAAATCAATTGCAACCCATCCAACAATTAAACAACTAATTTGCGGTTGATAACAAGAACAATGATATGTTTTGGTCAAAAAAAAACAAGAACAATGATATGTTTTGGTCAAACAAAAATCAAGAATAATGATGTGGGGATTTGGTGTGGCTTTTTTGAGACTAAATTCTTCTATTTCTTAGTCCTAAATTAGTCGCAATATATAGACTACTTTGTTGCATCTTTTATATAACGTCTGTAATCTATGACTAATAATATTGTCACAACATAGTATGAAATCTACGACTCCAGATTTTTGTTACAATTACGTCTCTAAATTACGACTAACTCTGTCACAAATTAGTCGTCTATATGCGACTTGATTATAGAGTCACCGTTTCGTCGTAAAGTAACGCTGTTTTATGACTAAATAAATTTGCGACCAAATATTTGCGACTATTGATTTCGGTTCTGAATTAGTCGCATATATGTCATTTGCGACTATTTTGTGACGCTTTTGTTGGTCTCAAAATCCATGTTTTCTTGTAGTGACCAGTGCAGAAGAACAACTTCGAGATCAAAAGTGGTCTCATCTCCATGGTGCAGAACAACCGATTCTTTGGTCTGCCCTTGGAAGACCCACTTGACTATCTCGACCAGTTCGATTGTGTGTGCGCCATGACCAAGATCAACGGAGTAAGCGAAGATGGATTCAAGCTGCGTTTGTTTCCCTTCTCACTGGGAGACAAAGCACACGCATGGGAAAAGACTCTGCCCCACGGATCCATTACCTCGTTGGCAGATTGCAAGAAGGCTTTCCTGACAAAGTTCTTCTCCACATCGAGGACAGCCCGATTGGGAAACGAAATCAATGGTTTCACTCAGAAATCCAACAAGACCTTTGGTGAAGCCTGGGAGCGATTCAAGGGTTACACCACTCAGTGCCCTCACCATGGATTCAGCCAAGAATCACTCCTCAGTACACTATATTGAGGTGTCATTCCCAAGATTCGGATGCTGCTCGATACGGCGAGCAATGGAAATTTCCTAGCAAAAGACGTTGAAGACGGTCTCGAATTGGTTGAAAACTTAGCTCAGAGTGACTCCTCTTACCACGAAGACTATGACAGGTCCAACCGTGGCTCCAAAAAAGAAGTGGATGGAAGCCGGAAAGTGATGAAAGAGCTCAACGAGAAGCTTGACAAGTTACTACTTGTCAAAACTCAAAAAGAAGTCCATTTCGTGGAAGAACTCACTCAAGTCCAAGAAGGGGAGGACGTTCAGTATGAAGATGTTAACTACATCAACGCTCAAGGAGGGTATAACACTTGGAGACCCAACAACAACCTTTCTTACCGAAGTACGAACGTCGCAAACCCACAGGAACAGACCTACCCTCAGCAACAAGGAGGAGGAGCAAAACAATTTGTGTCGTACACGAATCAACAAGGCTTTGTACCGCGGTTCCAGAATCAAAACGGCTACCCGCCACGACAACAAGCCGGTGCACCTCCTGGCTTCCAACAACAACAAGGCAACCCACCTGCTCAAGCTGGTTTCAACTTGGAAGGCACTCTAAAGCAACTTCTCCAAGGTCAAACACATATCCAGACAGATATACACAAATATTTTGCTGAAGTGCATAACAAGATCGATGGTGTCCACACGGAACTATCCGAGAAGATTGAAGCTTTGACCGCTCGTGTCAAGACACTTAAAGACAACAAAGGCATTGCATCTACAAGCCAAACAAGCAACCTTCTTGGAAAATCCGTCATGAATCCAAAGGAGTATTGCCAAATGAACACCACTTTCGACGAGGAAAAACGGGATCTACTCGAAATCACTTCTCCAAAACGGGCTCAAGTCAATGAGGACATCGACATCCTAAGAAGGGGAGGGAGTTCTAAAAATTTGGCGATCCCTGAAGAGAAAGCACCATTTCTGCGAGTCTACAAACCGCCAATGTCATACCCCCAGATGCATAAGAAGCGTCTCATAGAGGAACAAGAGGCCGAATTAATCGAAACATTGAAGAAAGTTGAAAATCTCTTCAACAATGCCGACGAGACCAAGCCCATTCCAGATTTCCTAGTAGCTTTGAAGGACAAGCTCTATGCTGATGCAATGGCAACAATAGGGAGGAATGCAGCAGCTCGTGAAGAGAAACCTAAGGAAGAAGCCTTAGTAGTGAAGAAGCTCGAAGATCCAGGGTCGTTCACTCTGCCATGCACACTCGGAGGAATCACCTTTGATAACTGTTTGTGTGATCTCGGGGCAAGCATCAACGTGATGAGTCTAGCCACGGCTAAGCGTCTCGGCTACAACACTTATACCGACAGCAAGAAGCCGTTATCACTGGCTGATGGGAGTGAAAGAAAAACTGTTGGGAAGCTGGTGGACCTACCTCTCATGATTGGGAACGTGCTACTGCCAAGCGACTTCCTGGTGATAGAAATTGATAAGTAGATTTTCGTATGGGTTCTACTCAGTCAATGACCCACTACTTATAACCGAATGTAGTATAGGTTGTGGGTCTTATCAATCCGATGAGAGATTTCGAGGCATTGCATTCATGGAATTCTTTCACAAGCTAAGGTGGATAAAAGAAAGAGGTGAAATGGTGAGAATCTGAGACTAAGATACTAAGAGAGCAGAAAACAAGTATTGAAGCTAAATATGCTAAAGAACTGAAAACAAGATGGCTAAAATACGAACTTATAAAAGAAAACAAGAATCGGTTTTTTAGAACAAGGGAGTTTTTCGGGTCCAAACGTTAAAGATCTTTCCTTTGATGCTGGAATTACTTCCTATAAGGCTAATCCTTTAGCGTAGAGTTCAGGATCTGGACAAATCCACTGTCGTGGTATAAGTCTCTTTGCTGTCTCACGACCTAACCTAGCTATCACGTAGTGATCCATGAAAACAGCAAGCTTGAATAGACAACTCTAGTAATGCCAAAACGCTCCCTAGGCATCTAATCTCTTAGGCTAGGATGAGCAAATCTCTTATGAGAGTTTAAAATATATTGCTACACTAATAACAAATCCAAAAATAAATAATAAAATGTAAAATCACAAACTGTTATCCCTTCTCACAAAAGTTTTGTTTTGAGACATTTATTATGATGTTTTTCCTTTGGTTTTGATAAGAAAGATTTGAATGATATATATAAATAATCTGGACATGTAATGAATGCTGGAGATGATATGGTAGGTTTGGAGCAACTGGAAGAAGACACGGACGGTATGGCTCTACAAAAGGAGAGAAGAAACATATCGTTGAGTGAAATGTCAGGAGCCAAAAGAATGGTCTACATGGAATACAACTCTGGCCGTCTCAAATCTTCTTCTTAACAATTCAAGAAACCTAAAGACCCTACTAAACGTCACCAACTCTTCAAAAAACGTTTCGTGTAACCCACGCATTTTAAGATTATTATATCATAAAATTTGGAAAAATGCCATCATGGTTTTTGTTGCCCATGTGGGCCATGTTCATTCAAGAAGCAATAAACGAGTACAAACTACAAAGGCATCGTTCATTACTGCTTTTATACATTCTATGCTTCATGAATACAAATTAACATAGTTATACAAATCTAAAGGCTAGAGCAAAGGAAAAGAACGAAAATCTAGAGCAGAAAAGCTCCAAAAATAAAATCAGAGTCGAATTTATCAAAAATAAAAAATTTGATATTAATTAAAACAAAATTTATTTATTTACATATTTAAGTTTTAAAATTATATCAACACTATATTTAAAATAAAATACTATATTAATCAGAAATAAAAAATATATAATAAAACGCAAATCCACGTATACACGCGGGTCATCACCTAGTTAAGATTAGTAAATGAAGACGTTAGAACCGGTTTCGAAAACTATAAAACAAGAGGAGGAGCAAGGATCTAAAGTTTTTTTTTTCATACACATTTTCTTACATTCAACGCTACACTCTTTCCATATTTATCATTTCAACTCATTTCTTGTTTTTTTTTCTTGTAAACACACAAAATTGTCAACACTGTCATATGCTTCTATTTTCTTGTTATTTCGCTCACTGGAATAGGTCGATTCGGTTCGGCACCCTCTTTGAGCTCGATTTTTTGAGAATTGCTCAATAAAGTCCCTAACATATTTGTTATTAGAGAACAACCTAGATCTTTTAAATTATTTTTATTTACAAATTTTAACCCGTGTAGTTTCTACTACAACATCTAGTGAATTTGTGTTGTAAAAGTAATGTAAATTGTGTTATATTATTATGACCAAGAGGTCTCTTTATATAAGGATTACATAAGGGTAGAAAAGGAAACATCCTTTTCCTACATGAATAAGGAAAACATCTAATAGACCGTTTAAGGTATTGGGCCTTCACGCCAATGTCTTGATGGGCCGGTTATGGAGATCGAACCTCTATGATTTATAACACTCCCCCTTGATTGACATAACCGGATCGTGATGAATGGATCATAGTAATACGCTTGGGGATGCTGCCTCATTAAAACCTTACCAAGGAAAACCCAGTGGGACAAAACCTTAGTGAAGGAAAAAGAGTACAACACGTATTACTCCCCCTTGTTTTAGTCATCACTGAAGGTCTCTTAGTCGGCGCATGCCGATCTGATACATGAGCTTCTTGAGCGTGGAGGTTGGAAGCGACTTGGTGAATAGGTCGGCTGAGTTGTCACAGGAACGTACTTGAAGCACTTTGATTACTCCGGTCTTCTGTAGATCGTGAGTAAAGAAAAACTTCGGTAAGATGTGCTTCGTCCTGTCTCCTTTGATGTATCCATCCTTCAGTTGAGCAATGCATGCGGCATTGTCCTCGTAGAGTACGGTTGGCTCTTCCTTCTCATCGGTCATTCCACAGTCTCGCCTTATGTGCTGAGTCATCGATCTCAACCAAACACATTCGCGGCTAGCTTCATGAATCGCCAAAATCTCTGCGTGGTTTGATGAAGTGGCCGTGAGTGTCTGCTTCATGGATCTCCATGAAATTGCTGTTCCTCCATGAGTGAACACATATCCTGTCTGAGATCGTCCATTGTGTGGATCCGATAAGTAACCTGCATCAGCAAAACCAACCAAACCTTCATTGTTAAGGTTAGTGAAAAATAGACCCATATCTTTCGTTCCTTGTAGGTAACGAAGTATATGTTTAATCCCGTTCCAGTGCCTTTGGGTCGGACAAGAACTAAATCTTGATAGGAGGTTCACGGCAAAACAAATATCTGGTCTAGTATGACTAGCCAAGTATAACAACGCTCCTATGGCACTTAGATATGGCATTTCGGGACCAAGGACTTCTTCATCGTCCTTCTTTGGACCAAATGGATCACTGTCCAATCCGAGGCTTCTCACCACCATTGGGCTGGTCAATGGGTGGGCCTGGTCCATATTAAATCTCTTGAGTATCTTTTCTGTATATGCCATTTGATGCACAAGGATTCCATCATTAATATACTCAAGCTGTATTCCCAAACAGAACTTAGTCTTTCCTAAGTCTTTCATTTCAAACTCGGCCTTTAAATATTCAACTGTTTGGGCGATTTCTCCAGAGGTTCCGAGGATGTTCAAATCATCCACGTATACTGCTATAATCACAAATCCTTTGTTTGCAAACTTCTTTATAAAGATACACGGACTAATGGGATCATTCTTGTACCCGGACTTTACTAAGTATTCACTTAACCGGTTGTACCACATACGCCCACTTTGCTTTAGTCCGTATAAGGATTTGTTCAGCCTAATGCAGTGTTCTTCTCGAGAACTTTTCTTATCTTTGAGCTCAATACCCTCTGGCAATCTCATATAAATTTCATTATCCAGTGGACCATATAAATACGCGGTTACAACATCCATTAACCGTAAATCCAATTTTTCTCTTATAGCCAGGCTTATCAGGAATCGGAATGTCGTTGCATCCACCACAGGGGAGTATGTCTCCTCATAATCGATTCCTGGTCTTTGTGAGAATCCTTGTGCAACAAGCCGTGCTTTGTGCCTAACGATTTCGCCTAATTCGTTTCTCTTCCTCACAAAGACCCATTTATGTCCAACTGGTTTAATGTCATGAGGTGTCCGAATTATGGGACCAAAAACCTCTCTCTTCTTTAAAGAGTTTAACTCCACGTTTATAGCGTCTTTCCAGTTAATCCAATCTGGTCGCTGAGTGCACTCATATATTGACGTGGGTTCTAGATCCTCGTTCATTACTTCAAGTGCTACATTGCATGCAAATACATTATCAATGTCGACATCTTTTCTGTTCCATTGGATTCCAGACGAGACATAATTGATCGCGATCTCTGTATTATCAGGAACTTCAGGCCCTTGCTGCTTGGCGTCCCAAGCAACATTTTCTGGCACCTTAGGTTCATTTATGTCTGGAATATCCACTATCTCCTCGGTCTGAATCTCAGCACCTTTCTTTAATTTCCGAGGAGTCTTATCTTTGGAACCAATAGGTCTTCCACGTTTCAAACGTGGCCTAGACTCTGTAGCCACTTGCGGTCCATCCTGGACATCAATTCGTATAGGTGCATTCACGGCTGGTATATACGATTTAGTTACCCTCTTTGGGTCTGCAAAGGAATCTGGCAATTGTATAGCTAACTTTTGCAAATGTATTATCTTTTGGACTTCTAAGTCACTCTCTTTAGTTCGAGGATCTTGCCAATTTAAGGATGTTTGATTCCATGCAATTTCTTTCATCAGCCGGTTTTCTCCACCTAATGTTGGAAAAACGGATTCGTCAAAATGACAGTCCGCGTATCTGGCCTTAAATAAATCTCCGGTGGTTGGCTCAAGATACTTTATGATCGTGGGTGAATCATATCCAACATATATCCCCATCCTCCTTTGAGGTCCCATCTTAGTTCTCTGTGGTGGTGCAATAGGCACATAGACTGAACATCCAAATGTCTTTAGATGGGAGATGTCTGGCTCTTTTCCCGTTATTAATTGGGATGGGGAATACTTATGATCACTAGATGGCCTGATACGGATTAGTTCAGCAGCGTGTAAGACAGCATGACCCCAAGCGGATACAGGGAGCTTTGACCTCATGAGTAATGGTCTAGCTATCAGCTGTATGCGTTTTATAAATGACTCGGCTAAGCCGTTCTGTGTATGTACATGTGCCACGGAGTATTCAACACTTACCCCCATGGACATACAATAGTCATTAAACGCTTGGGAAGTAAATTCACCAGCATTATCCATTCTTATGGTCTTTAAAGGAAAGTCTGGAAAGTGAGCCCTTAGGCGTATTATCTGAGCAAGGAGTCTTGCAAATGCCATATTCCGTGATGACAATAAGCATACATGTGACCATCTTGTAGATGCGTCAATGAGGACCATAAAATATCGGAATGTCCCACAAGGTGGGTGTATTGGTCCGCATATATCTCCTTGAATTCTTTCCAGAAAGTTTATTGTTTCCTTAGTCACTTTTACTGGTGATGGCCTTACAATCAATTTCCCTTGTGAACACGAGGTACACATTATATTCTTGGGGATTACTCTCCTTTCTTTCAAGGCGTGCCCATTAGTATTGGCAATCAATTTCCGCATCATACTTGACCCGGGATGTCCCAGACGGTCGTGCCATAAAGTATACATATCCGTAAAGGCTTTATTTACGGCGGCATTGGCTTCTATCATACTGACCTTAGTACAGTAAATGCCAGTGGCTATAGCAGGTATAGTCTCTAAGACTTCTTTCTTTTGGCCTTGGGCGTTTTTAACTATCTGAAGAAATTCTCTGTTTCCTCCGCCCATTGTTTCCACATGATAACCATTCAGACGAATGTCCTTAAAACTCAATAAATTTCGATTTGAGCTAGGTGAAAACAATGCATCTGAGATTTCTAGATGCGTGCCTTTAGGCATTAAAATATTGGCCTGGCCGTGGCCTTCTATTAGGCTGGCTGGTCCTGCTATAGTACTTATGTTTGCCCTTTTAAGTATAAGGTTTATGAAGTATCTTTTATCCTTTAGAATCGTGTGGCTTGACCCACTATCCACCACGAACTCATCCATACTTCATAAAACAATAATTATGTCTTAAAATAAAAACTGAAATCATTCAATAAAATCAAATAATAAAATCCAAAGACATAAATCCAAAGCACAGCAAACATAAAAGCAACAAAGCAAATAGAACTCAAAGTCTAAACTATTTCAAACAATCGGAAGTCTCATGTTCAATGAGATCATCTTTATTGGCGTCAAAATGATCATTCCTTTCATGATCAAAATCGCCTTCATCATCATGCTCATGCTGGATCATATTGGCCTCGGGATTCTTCCCTTTCACACTCTCTTTATAGAGTTCGACGAGGTGTTTGGGAGTCCGGCATGTCTTGGCCCAATGGTTATCCATCCCACAACGATAGCAAATAGACTTGGTCGGGTTGGGCTGATGTCCGGTTGGGTTACCGTAGCCACGACCTCGGCCACGACCCCGACCGCGGTTAGAATTAGATCCGCGGCCGTTCCCACGACCATAAGGCTGGTGGCGACCACGCCCTTGTCTCTTCCCACGTCCATGACCATAATCCTTTTGGTATCTATGGACGTGGTTTGCCTCGGTTTCTTTCTTTGTTTCTGCGGCCACGTTGGCTTCAGGTAGTGGGGCGGTTCCAGCTGGTCTCATCTCGCTGTTGGCCAGAACAAGGCTATTGTTTTGTTCTGCAAGCAACAGGCATGCGATCAGATCTGAGTAAGTCGCGAAGCCTCTCTCGCGATATTGTTGCTGTAGCAACACATTACTCGAATGGAAGGTGGAGAAGGTCTTTTCCAACATATCCTTCTCAGTAATGGTCTCGCCACATAGTTTCAGCTTTGAAACTATCTTGAACAAAGTCGAGTTGTATTCCTCTACGGATTTAAAATCCATGAACCTTAGGTTCAGCCAATCGAATCTGGCTTTCGGCAATACAACCGTCCTCTGATGGGCGTACCTCTTATTCAATTCCTTCCACAGATCCAATGGATCTTCAATTGTAAGATACTGATCCTTGAGACTTTCAGCAAGGTGGTGGCGTATAATGAGGATCGCCTTGTATCTGTATCTCACGGATTCATTGTTTCCGTCGACGATACATTCACCAATCCCTTTTGAGTTGAGCATGATCTTTGTGTCAAGTGCCCACTTTAAGTAGTTGTCTCCAGAGAGATCGAGGGCTGCATAGTCTAGGTTGGCGACTCTAGACATCTGAAAATATGCACCAATTTTCTCTTAGGGCATTTAATAAAATCAAGGCCTTAGAATGATGGCCGATTTATATACATCCGATTTTAGACTTCAAGTAATTAATCATGCAAGCAAATTCAAGCAAGCAATCATATAATCCGATTTTATTCTATACTTATATCAGATTTTAATTAACTTATTCTATATGTAAGATTAATCCTAAAACAATTATAATTAAACACTAAAGGATAATCATGCAAAAAGGAAATTCTTAAACTTTCCTATTTTGATTAGGATTAGGGTTTTTATGAAATCCGATTTTAATCTTTCCTATTCTCTTAGGGTTTCGGTTTCATGCAACTAGAACAATCAATCTAACACTCCTAAAACGCAAAGCTAAAACCTGATTTTAATTTTCTTTACTTATGCGGTTTTAACTAAGCAAGTAAACAATCCTTTACATGAATCGGTTTTAGGGTTTGAGTAAGATTAATGTTCAATTCGATTATGGTGAATGATTCTATCATGCGGTTTCTAAACATCAAATAAACAAGCTAAACAATATGTTTAAAACACGCAAACAAGTTAATCAAGTAAACCGTATTTTAGGGTTTGATATATGTTCAAGTAGGTTTCGGTTTTAAGGTTCTAAAGAGATCAAACAAGTTTAAACAATCAAACCGAATTTTATGTCTTATCTTTAGCTTAGATTCAATGCAATTCAAGTTCTCAAAAGATCAAGCAAGTTTATAAGATAATCGGTTTTTAGGGTTTATGTTTATTAAGGTTGAATTCGATTTTATTTTGTTCTTAGACTTAGGGTTTTACCTTGATCTTCTTTTGGGGTTGAATGGTATGAACCGGGAGCTACAGACCACGGTAAAACTTTGCTCGGATTGCTCGCGGCTACTCGTCGGGTCAGCTACACGGAACTCGCGGCTGCTAGGGTTCGCGCGGCTGGATCGGCTACTCGTCGTCGAGCTGCTGCCGTATGAGGATCACGCGGCTACTCGGGATCGTCGGGTGAAGGACGCGCGACTACTCGGGAAACGCCGGGTGAAGGACTCGCGGCTAGGGTTTCTCCGGGTAAGGGAAACGCGCGGCTAGGGAGATCGAGCGGCTGCGGTTTTTCTCGGTGGCTAGGGTTTAGGGATTTTTCGGTGGCTAGGGTTTAGAGCAAGCTCGTGCTGATAACGTGTTGTAAAAGTAATGTAAATTGTGTTGTATTATTATGACCAAGAGGTCTCTTTATATAAGGATTACATAAGGGTAGAAAAGGAAACATCATTTTCCTACATGAATAAGGAAAACATATAATAGACCGTCTAAGGTATTGGGCCTTCACGCCAATGTCTTGATGGGCCGGTTATGCAGATCGAACCTCTATGATTTATAACAATTTGTCCGTTTTCAAAAGAGTTAATTGGTCAATTATCATGATTCATAAGTATAAACAAAATTACAACACTATTACAAAGTTTGTCTTACCAAAACCAATGTAGTAATGTTTTTTATATGATTTAGGTTAGTAAGGTCTACCACCAGTGTTTCAAATTTCAGATAAGTCTAGTGAATTTGCCCGTTTACAAAAGAGCAATTATCATGATTCATAAGCATAGATAGACTTAGTAAAATATTATAAAATTAGTCTTACGAAAACGAAAGTAGTAATGTTTTTTTATGAGATTTCAGTAGATGCGATCTCTTATAAAAAAAAATCTGTTTCAAATCAATGACTCTTTCGGCCTGTTATATATTTGTTCGTGATGATTTAGATCTTTATAGGTAAAAATCCTCTGATGGAGAGACTTCTCCTTTGCTTAAAAAAATCCTCATTAATGGTTCTCTCCCTCAGGTATGTTCGTTATATACGTTTAATTAGATCAATATGAATTTTTATGCCTCTACTATTCCGTTCAATGATTTTACTCTTCATCAATTTAATGTCAAAAGTAAGATCCCTCCAAAGCATAAAGAATATGAAGAAGAGGCGAAAGAGTGGAAATTAAAAGGAAAAACAAGACAGGCAGAAAGAGTCGAAACAATTTCGAGAACACAAAAATGTAGGAATCAAGACCTGAAGGTCAAATGGTTCGATACCAAGGTCCAAAACATGGAAACAACAAAAACAATAAAAAAAAACAGGGGCAGAAAACAGAGCCAAACTAAAACCTGATGTAAAAAGATTTTGTTCATACAGATATAAATGATAGTCAACGTCTTGGAAGTGATGAGTCATTAACTCAAAAGTGCGTAAGATCCTTCAAGTCCACAGCATACAGGAAACGAAGAAAGGACATAAGACAGAAGCAAAAGAGTCCGGAGATGTGAAATCAAGTCCTTCAAGTCAGAGGGAGAAACCATCGAGCATCCTTGAAATTCATGTTGGCGAGATTGGAGAAGCGTTTGACGGTCTTGGATGCAAGATTGAACACACAGATGTCCAGGTTATAAGGCTTCCGGAGACAGGCACGGTCGTGACGGGTGAAATAGATAGAGTTTGCTTTGATACCAAGGGTACGGTTCGCACTTCGCAGGAACGGTGATACCCAAGTCGAGAAGCAGGGCCTCATCACCAAGAGAATCTACCTTAAGCAGGTCGTGGCGGTAACAATCTGGGAGTAGATTAGGATCCTTCTTGTAGACATGGAAGCTCCTCTGGTTTTCAATGGTTATGCTCTCGACCAACAAAATCTCTCCCGCCGTTGTAACCGCAATGCTGGAATGGGATGAAGATTCATTACGAGGAGAACGCATTTGGTATGGAATACTCACAGTGAGCTCTACTAAACACTTCTGTCCAGACAAATCTAGGACGCGAATGTAATTACGGGTGGTTGAGATGTAAAGACGGTAACCCCGGAGTACCAGATCAGATAATCCATTAAGCAGCTTGGGGATTCCGAGATACAGCGGAATGTCAGTGTAATAATCATCACCTTTCTTGCAAAAGGTTAAATAAGCGGCACGGGAGTCGAAGAAGTACACAACAACATAATCTTCCGTCTTCTCGTCTACCCATAAAGACCCCTCAGAACATTGGATCTCAGAATGAAAGGGGAGACATGACCAGTTCGTGCCCTTTCAAATACCTCATCACCCACACGTTTGATAGTACAAGTAGTTGACAGGAGCTTATCTAGAGGCGGAAGATCGATTCTTTTCTCGCTAAACACATTAAAAGTGAATTCATGGATTGTAAAAATATTTGAGCTTTCTTACTCACTTTGTCACCCCAAGCTCAAGTAGTAATCCCACCTTAGCTTACCTCCTTTGAAGCCAATTGTTCTAAGTGAAATTGATTGGCAGGCTTTATTTTGATTGAACTTAGCATAAAGTGTTAGTTTTGAGACGACATGTTTAGAATCTCATGTAGATTCTAGCTCTTGCATTTTGGGGCTAGTTGTAGGCTTAGGATTTAGGGTTTGGCCGTGGCATTGCTTGGTGTGTTGAAAAATAATTATATGCTTGTATTCTAGCATGATGAGTTGAGGAAAGGAGTAGAAAGAAAGGGATGGTAAATAGGCTTGGTAAAAATAAGGGAAGCATAGTTTGAAATGGTGAATCTTGTGCTTAAAAAGTAAAGCTCTAAGTTTGAAAAGTGCTAGGTAGTCTTAAGAAAAGAAAAAAAAAATAAAAAAAGCCAAAAGGGCCAAGGAAAAGAAAGACTACCTAGGAATAAAAAGAAGAGCTAAGTTGATAAAAAGATTACACCATTCTCCATGAGATAAAGGATGAAGAAGTTTCCCCTTAGAATCTGAAAAGAAGAAGTGTATTTGAAATTCATGGGTTTAGCAAGGCACAAAGAGCCTTGGGTGGAAAAGGGTAGTTCTAGAGGGTTGAGTGAGCTTTAAAAAAATGAATGAGAGGGGTTTAGTACCATTGATAGCATTTTGGGTAGATTAGAGTCTAGTCTTGTATGCATCACTTGTCTTTTACTTTTAGCATTATGCATAAAGTTCAATCTTGTTTGAGTGAAACCCACATTTGAAAAGAAAACCACATGAATTGAGTCACTTTTATCTCAAAGCCTAGTCCCGTAGCCAAATGAATTCACTTGCTTTGCATTTTCATGATTCACGGTTTGTACTTAAAGAATGTTAAAGAGTTGGTTTGATAAGGAGACTTATCTAGATTGAGGTCTTAGTGCATTTAAATGTCGAGATGAGCATGGCTAACTCTTTTGGAGTAGGATGAATTCTGATGCATCTTAGAATTAAGAAGTAGGACATTGAGTTGATTATGTTTGTTAGTGATATAGTCATAATTTAGCATATTTTAGCTTTCATTTTAGATAGCTTTACATGTTCTTATGCATTCATTTAGCCACTTTTAGTCTCATTTGCATCCATGTTAGAGTTTAGTGAGTTTTAGCTTAGGTTGTTGCATATTTGCACATATTGAGTCCTTATTAGGTGTTTTGGAGGCTTGAAGGACCTTATGAAGTGATGGATGACAAAGAGGAGGAAGAGAAGTGGCCAAACAAGGAGAAGAGTTCTTTTGGGAGCGTATCGACCTTCATGTCGAGCTACCAAGGTAGATACAGCCTGTCAGGGAGAACGCGAAGAGCGTGTCAACCATTTGTATCGAGCTAGCAAGCTCGAGACGAGCCGATCCGGAGTTTTGGAGAGAGCATATCGAGCATTTGTATCGAGGTAGCAAGGTCGATACAAGTCCCAGCCGAAGAACAAGAACTGGCGTATCGAGCATTCATGTCGCCCTACTAAACTCGACACGGCCTTTGAAGACGATCTTTAGCAGCGTATCGAGCTGCATATCGACCTAGCAAGCTCAATACGCTGCCCGATTTTCAGACTTAAACCGGGTCAATACCCGGTTTGTTCAGTGTTGACTCGGTTTGTCCAATGTTCACTATAAATAGGAAATAACCTAATTTTTCTTAAGTATCTATTAATCTTTTGTTTTTACTTAGAAAACTTTGCTCTTTGGTTTCTAAGTGATTTTGTAAGCCATTTTAATAAGTTTATGCAATTTAGTTTTTATCTTTCTTAATATTTCAACTCTATCTTTCTAATTATGTTTATCTTCATCTCTTTCATAGAATTTGAGGGCCTATTCATGATTAGTGAGTAGTTTCATTAGGATCTAAGGGTGGGTTAGATTTAGGGTGTTTCATCGATTGATCTTGATGTCTAGGATTAGATTCTTTCATTTCCCTCCTTGTTTAGTGTTTTAAATGCTAGTTTAGTGATATAAGACTCGGGGTACGAGACTTATGACACGCGTAATTGTGGCTTGGTGAGAACAACACGCTGGCTATAACGCTCTATCGTGCTGGTCAATTGATGGAAATGATAAGACAAGACTTGAATCCACAAGACTTGAATGCGAACGGGATCTATCGAGCTGGCTTTAATGCTCTCTCTCGAGGGATCAAGGGATGAATCGTGAAGGGAGATTGACTCACTCAATCAGTGGCACAAATAAGGATGTTAAATCACTCAACAAACTTAATCCGCAGACTTTAATAGTACTAAGTGAATCACACACTTAAGAACTAAAGAACAAGAACAACTCAAAGAAACTCAATCTTTGAAAAGCAAACTTTACGTTTATTAAAATCTATATTCAAGGGTGTCTTACATATGAGAACGAACTGAGCTTATATAGGCTCGAAAATAAGACTACTCTAACATTCTAAAACATTAAAAGAAGAAAGAAATCAAAGTATTGAATAAAAACAATCTTTTGGCCATAATGAGCAAATCGGCCAATTAATGTGGACAGTGAGATCTCCTTGTATTTGGACGGTTTGAGGGGATATGTGAGTTTCCTTGGGATATCCTGGTCGTCATATAAGTTTCCTAAATCACCGTAGCTTGGGCAGGAGGGTCGTTGAAGAGTTAAAGCTCCAAATGAGTTGAATGCTCTTGAGTCCAAATACGGAAACTGGAAATGGGGAAGGATCCGCCTGATCCTCTGGTTGATGGTGCAGCTAAGGACGTCCCTTACAGCTTCTGGATGATTTTCATTAACTCCTGGACGCCAGAGATACGTTTGAAGCCTCCTAAACCCGGAAGGTTCCATATAAGGCCAGCCGAGGATCCTTTGTCTTGCAACTTGCATAACTTTCGAGTCAGAACCGGGTTTGATTTGATTCCAATTTGAAAATCTCCCTGGTTGAGTCAATATTTCACGCCAAGTTGGTTTGTAGCTAAATTCCTTCTGGTTCGGTCGGAATCCTCCAATTAGCGCTCCTATGTCCAAATCGGGAAAGCTCCGGTTCACCCAACTTGTAAAATTAATAACTTCATCATATGAGCTCGGCTTGAGCTGATTCCACTTCGGCATGATTCTCTGATGAGTTGGGTTTTCAAAACAATTGGATTTGTTGCTTGGATCATCTTGGTTTGGCCGGAATGACTCGATGACTGATTGCAGGTCTCCATCGGGTCCATTGGAGCTCTGAATGGGTTTTAAGACATGTGAACCAATTTACCTCGTTAAAACCTTTCCTGGAAAACCCATTGGGATAAAACCAAGGATAAGGAAAAAGAATACAAATGGTCACAACCCATTTGTAAGCCTTAGCTACACGTTCATATGCAAGCTCGACAACATGTGCAACTTCGGCAACAGGTTCTAGCATTGCTTCCGTTTGTTGATCTTCAGTGCTCGGCATGATCATACTCTGCTCCAGGGTTGATGATGTCCATGATATTGCATCATACTCTCCTTCTTCAAAAAGTTTTGTCCTCAAAACATGTTTATCTGCACATAGATAACTCAAGTTAGTTTCACGAATTATATGAGAATTTAGAAGCTTACCTCGGGTAAGGTTTTGATTGCGGCTCTGGTGGAGTTGGTGATGTGCATCTGGTGGTTCCTCTCTATTTAACATGGAGTAGATGACAACATATTTTTGTGGCTGCCACGAAATCTCATCATCTTTTGTGAAATCTCCTATTAAACGGTTGTAAATCAATGAATAAAAGGCGTTGGGTTCAGGGGTGTTCTCCGGGGTTCATGGATCGGTTCTAACAAGCAATAGGATAGGTTCTAAATGATTCAATGGGTTAGGTTCTTAAGATGAAACGGTCGACTATGACTACCCCGCTTTCGCGGATCCAGCCACCTATGTTTGTCTTACATTGCGGATATGACTTCTCATCCCACGATGTAAGACAGACGTGCATACATATCATTCACCTATTTGTAAACACTCGCGGTGCGGTCCGTCGATATGCCTAAGCATCCTACGGTGCGATCCGCTCTTTAACTTCTAGATCCAGACGATAGACCACACGTTTGTGTATCTAGCCGTCCTGGAATCAGTTGCTAATTGATAAGAGAAGCAAACATGCAATAAGAACAAGACGTAAACGAAGATACCTAAAGGAACTCTATCTCTATCATCCTAGCAAAATCAATCCATGATTAAACCCCTTCGAAAACCCCTTTAAAGACCCAACTAGATGACTACTCGTTCATGGGAACGAGAGACATCCTTGAAATATGAAAGGTGCGAATTGTATTGAATAAGAAACAAAGTGAGAAAACTTCTTCAAAGGGAATCGATTGAAGAGATCTTCTTAAAGTATTGAAAAACAAAGAACTAAGAACAAAAAATGAAAAGGAAAGGAGGAAGGAGTGGGCGGCTGAAGAAGAATTCTCTCTCGAGGTCTTCAACTCCGGGGCCGTCGAACTCTCTCTCTCTCTCTCTCTCTCTCTCTCTCTCTCTCTGCGGCGTGAAAAATGTTTCTGAAAAGATGTGTGTGAGGTCACGCCTCTTCTGAAACCTTAAGGCCCATTTATATAGGTTCTCCTGTCTTCAGAAAGTGGGCCTCGCGTTTTAACCTCGGGTAATATCAGATAAGTGCAAATGGGCTCGGGATGGGCCGGAATTGTCTGGCCGCGCGAGCGACCAGGCGTGGTGCGGTCACTGGTCTTCTGAGGATCTATGGCGCGGCTGTCCTTCTGGGGATGTGTCTGACGGACCTTCTTGCTTCCTTCTTACTTTGAGATCCGACCGTGGGATTGAACTCAAACCACCTCGGCATGAAAGACAGCTGAAAGGGCTATCTCGTCTCCAAGTATGAGCTTGATCTTGTGGTGGGAAGGTCGTCATCTGATGCTGAACTTATGGCTCCGAGCACATGTCCTTGAAGTTCCCGTTTTGCTACAAAATGTGTTCTTTTTGTCCAATTTCCCTGAAATGACTCTTAAGACTAGGAAACGTGGAAATCACTTAAAAACCATTGAAAACGGGGTTAAAACACTTGTAAATGATCTTGAAAAAATAGGTTTTAGGAGTAAAATATGAGTGTTATCAACAATCTATCTATATTTGCTTAGCTTAAAAAGTTCTATGCATTTCTAGTGTCATCTACATTACCAAATGGATTGATACCTCAACTACTACAATGACATGAGTGGTGTTGAGTATTAAAAGTAATACCAAAAATACTACTTATCAGTAGCCTTGGCCATGAGGAACCGTAAAACGAGGAGGAAGGTCGATCTTCAGGTCGATGTAACTCTAATGGAGGCAATGATCGATCCCAATGATCGACATCTGGCCGCAAAGGCATGAAATCGAGGTCAAGATAGACCGAATTGACTCGATCTCATGCCGAGGTAAGTTTTTAAAATCCTCTCTTTTTTTCTTTCCCTCTCAATTTAATTTTAAATTCTGGTCAAAGGTGTCAGACGAGTTTTGACCACAAATTCCAAGACCACTTGTATGCATATGTCCAAAACTTTTTCTCTTTAAAGACTTTGCCACCACACTCTCTCTTTATCTGTGTTTCTAAACTTGTTTTTCTAAGAAAAAGAGAGAGAGTGTGAGTTTCGGTTTTGGCAAGAGAAAGAAACTTTCATTTTCACTCCTTGCATCCAGATTTTGAAAGGTATTTCAATTTGAACTCTATTGCATTGAAATTTCTAGTTTTTAGGAGAGGAATGAGAAGTTTGTTAGGGATTGTGTTTTTAATTTTTGAAAATATCTAAGTTTATGATAAAAATTCTTAATTTTGCCATGTTTTTAATGATCTTCCCCTAGATTTAAAGATTTATTTTAGAATATTCCCTAAATTTTGGGAAACAATGTGTAGGGTTTTAAGAGCCTAATCCTCTTGTTTACCTCGATTTTCTTTGGCCGTCATTCTCTTCTCATTCTCTTTTCAAGCTTTTGTTTTTCAGGCACAATGGTTTCAAAGAAGAGAACAAGGACCTTGGTAATCCAAGAAGAAGCTTAACAAACCATTGAAGAAGTGGTTAGATGGAGCAAGGATGAGAAACAAGCAAGGAAAAGGCTATTGAGGTTACAATTCGAGCCAACAAAGTTTGCAAACCGAGAGTTCTTTCAGGATATGGTTTGTTGGAGGGGTTTGATAAGCTGCTCGAAGACATGGGGCTGTCATGCTTAGCAACCATGGACTACCCCACATACCCCAAGGCAACCTGAGACTTCCCCTCTACCTTAACCTTCACCTATGACGATCCGAGTATTCCAACTCCACAAACGGGACACTTGGCTTTCAAGATACGCAAGCAAGCCTATCATCACACAATCCCAGAGTTGTGTGCTTGAAGCATACAACCTCAACCCTGGAGCTACACTTGTAGATTTCCCCCAATTTAACTCGGCTAATGCACTTTGGAATGTGATTAGCGATGAGAAATGATATATCATGGTTTTTACCCGTTTTTGGACCATGATATAAGTGATTTTATAGAGTCTTTTGGTATTTTTAGAGTCCTATTAGAATCTTTGCAGGTTCAGCTACGTTTTGAGCATAATTAGAGATTTTGGAGCATTTTGGAGCATTGTGGAACAAGCTGCTGAAAAGATGAACTCGGATTGAAGATTAATGAACAGTGTCGATCGACACTGTTCATGTGTCGATCGACACCAATTATTTCCAGAAACTGGACGCGACTTTACAAGCTTTGAAGAAAAG
Source organism: Alliaria petiolata (assembly GCA_020283515.1). Lineage (NCBI taxonomy): Eukaryota > Viridiplantae > Streptophyta > Magnoliopsida > Brassicales > Brassicaceae > Alliaria > Alliaria petiolata. Next base: position 89,611,708 of record JAHZTW010000002.1, read on the forward strand.
GAAATTGCCCAAAACAGTTTTCCTTATTTCCAAAAGTGTCCAGCTCGTACCTAGGCCTATAAATATAGTTTTTCAGCCATTGTTTAGGCATATTCTCATACTTTAAGAATCATAGAAGTTTAGGTTTTTGGAGAGAAGAATTTGTCTCCTTTAGAGCAAATTTGGAACTCCCTTATTTTCTTCTATTGATTTCTTTTATGCTTTCTATTCAAATTATGATTTATGTTCCATTAATCATGTCTGAGTAGTTTGCTTGTTAGGTTTAGGGTTTTTCAAAGGTGATTATGAATTGTTAGGTTGAATTAAATTGTTAGGATAAAATCATTAGAGTTCTTCATCTGGATTTGTGTTTAATGCTGATTTTAGCTTCATGACCTAGAATCTGATCTTAGGTTAATTGGTAGACACGAGAGTGTTATTGATTGCCTGAACTAGTGTTAGATGAGCAAAATACCTATTCGCAAAGAGATTTGGTTTAGGATTTTGTGAACAATTGAACCTGATATTAATGCTTGTCTGAATTGTTTGAATTCGCAAAGAGATTTGGTTTTCTTGAATTTAGGCATAGATAATCTTCGCAGCGAGAGTTGGTTGATTTTACATTAGTGTTTCGAGTTCAAGAACGGATCTTAATATTTCCTAACATCCTGTCTAGACCTAAAAATTGGATCACCTGAGAATTTCCCTGAACCTAGCGTTTCGTCTCCTGAACTTTACACCGTTTTCTTTGCTTTCTGTCTTTTAGTTCTACATTCTTCCTAGCTTAATTCGAACTTAGAAAACTGCTGTGTGACTATCCCTTCTCTGTGGATTCGATCCCTAAGTACTACAACTGCTCTCTTAATTTGAGAGAGTTGCTTTAGGGTAAATTTGACCCATATCAAATTTTGGCGCCGTTGCCGGGGAAGGAGATTAGTTGCCTACAGATTTCTAGTATTAGGATTTTGTCTAGGTTTTTATTTTTGTTTTTGTTACTAATTTAGTTTCTTATCTTTGGCTTCAGGTGCATACCCAGTATCAGAAGCAACAAGGAAGAGGAAACTAGACACAAGAACTGAGCATCTGTCCGCGTGTCGATCGACACAACCAGTATCGATCGACACCACTCGCAGACAGAGATGGCGGGACTTGTGATTTTGACAAGGGATGAAGCTGGCAATTTGTTCGATATGGAAGGACACCGAAGGAACAACCAAGGCCAGAAAATAGATGAGGCTGGCGCCGTCATCATAGAACAAGCGATGCAAATCGCACCTGTAGAAGCTGGACGTGGAAGAACATTAGGTGAGTACAACCGCCCAGACCAATTCTATGCTAATAGAGCTGCGATCCGTCCTCCTGCATTCCAAAGGAATGACTTCGAGCTGAAGCCTACCTACTTCCAGCTCGTAGCTCAGAATCCTTTCCATGGTCTTCCCAACGAGCACCCCATGGATCATATCGAGAGATTCGAAGACTTAGCTTCAAGCATCAAAGCCAATGGAGTTTCCTATGATTATCTCTTCTGCAAGCTTTTCCCTTACTCGCTTGCTGGAGACGCATCATATTGGCTGAAGCAGTTGCCACCGAGATCCTTAACAACATGGGAAGACACAAAGAATGCATTCTTATACAATTTCTTTGATGATGCGAGATCGGAGGAGCTAAGAATGAAGATCACTACATTCTCCCAAGGACCCACTGAAGCATTCAAAGCTTCTTGGGTGAGGTTCAGATCTTACCAGAGGGACTGCCCACATCATGGTTTCAGCGAGCCGCAACTCATCAGAATCTTCTATCGCGGGATTGACTGGAGGTACCAGATGGCTTTAGACGCAGCAAGCAATGGCAACTTCAACACCAGACGCCCAGAAGACGCAGTGGTGCTTATAGAGAATTTGACCTCTAGTAACAGCACCAAGAACGCAGATTTCGAAAGAAGACAACACGCTGGGATGAATGGAGGAAGCCAAATTGCAGAAGTCAACAAGAAGCTGGACATCTTGATGGGGAAGAAGCAAGTTCACTTTAATGAAGTAGAGACCTTTGAGCGAGAGCAAGAAGTGGTTAACTACATCAATGGTGCTGGATTTCAAAGTCAAAGGTTCAACAATCAGCAAGGCTATGGTTCTTCTTACCAGAAGCCTTTTCAGAACAACAACTTCCAGAGAAGCTATGGTTCTTCTTCCTACCAGAAGCCTCCTGCACAAGACAATAAAATGGAGGTCATGCTTGAGCTACTATTGGAAGGACAGTAGAAGATGACATTGGACTTCAATGGCAAGATTGATTTACTGTATGAAGACCTGAATGGAAAGATTGAGAGCATACACTCTCACATGAAGAAGCTGGATGTTCAGGTTGCTCAAAACGCTGAAGCTGTCAAGCGACAAGTAGGATTTCTTCCTGGAAAGACAGATGTAAATCCGAGACGAAATGTGCATGCCATCAAGACCCAGGACGAAAGGGACCTTCAGCCTGTGCAGAAAAGAGAGTTAAATACTGAAGATTTGGAGGAGCTTGAAGATGAAAAATATGCTGCGGAGTCCATGTCGATCGACACTACTGAGTGTCGATCGACACCCAAGGCGAGACCAGACAAATCAGGCCCGATCGACGCAACATCCTCGACACAAATGCTTAGTGTCGATCGACACCAGCTGGGTGTCGATCGACACCCTTCCCATACTTGGACAAACACGCTTACAACTTCACAAGTTGCATCAGGAAGTGTCTACAGGACCAAGGTTCCCAACCCTCCTCTACCCAAGCATCTCAGACCGCCCATCAGTGGAGAGAAACTGGCTGCTTTCAACAAGAAGGTGGCAATGATTCCTAAGGAACTCTCCTTTGATGAAGCTTATGAGAGATATTCTTTATGTGCCTTCTTCCAGAATAACAAAGAAAGCTTTGAAGAGATGGAAGAACTCTTTCACAAAGCAAGGGAAACACCTCCACCACTGAAGCAGCTGCTTAAGGTTGAAGATCCTGGGATGTTTATGGTTCCATGCTTCATTAGTGGAGTTGAGTTTAAACAATCCCTCTGCGATTCAGGAGCTACCTTGAACCTCATGACAAAAGACATTGCAGAGAGGCTAGGGATTGATGACATTCAACCTTCAAGCATAACTCTTGAATTTGCCAATAATTCTACCGCAGTGTCATATGGTACAATCCCAAATCTACTTGTCTAGGTTGGGAGTTGCCTAGTTCCAACTGATTTTCAGGTTGTGGAAGTGAGCAGAACGTCTAGCATACCATTCATCCTTGGAAGACCGTTCATGGCCACAGTAGGAGCTATTGTAGACATGCCCAATAAGAGAATGTCATTCTCTAATGTTGACAAAGAAGTGTTCTACAAGGCTATCCCTACTACTGAAATTTCCAAACCCATCTCTTGTATTGCTGTGATTGCTGGAGAAGAACCTGATTCTAAAGAGCAAGAGGATAAGCTGGTTATTCAAGATGCATTAGCTGAAAACTCTAAGGAAGTTGTGGAGCTTGAAGATTGGAGTGGGAACAGTCATATCTTCAGGACTTTGGGCGAAAGTGAGTGTCTAATCGGTGCTAAGTTGATGGAGGACGATGTGTTTGTTATGGAAACAAGGATTGCAGAGCTGAGTTGCAGAAAAAGTGCAGAGATTCGAGCTGCAGAAAGAGTGTCGATCGACACCACCTGTGTCGATCGACACCCTTCGCGGATCACACCAGAAGCTGTCTCCAATGCTGCAACTCCATCACAAATGGTCAAACAGATGCTTCCACATCCTTCACGCCACAAACCTCGAATGAAGCAAAGGTATGCATTCCCTGGAATCAATTCCAAACCTCCTGATCTTGTCAATAAAAGCTTTAAGGTTTCAAAGGCTGCTGCGCACTTATACAAGCCACGAGATTTTCGTAGAGGGCTTGCTGTTTCTTTTGATGATGCTGCAGGAAAACGAAGTGTCCCACCCGAAATCAAGGCCCGCCCTGCTACTGTTCCTCATTTCCCTGGCCGCTTTCATGATCCTAATGCTTATACACCACCTTGGATGAGAAGACATTCGTCTGGGAAGCATTCAATGCCACCCTCTGATCCACCAGACGTCTGAACCCCCACACAGTCAAGCTAATGACTGAAAACGAGCGCTGAGTGGGAGGCAACCCACTGTTAGGTA
>JAHZTW010000002.1:89617978-89652683 GCA_020283515.1 Alliaria petiolata
AGAATTTCCCTGAACCTAGCGTTTCGTCTCCTGAACTTACATCGCTTTTAATTGCTTTCTGTCTTTACTTTTATTATTCTTCCTAGCTTATTTCGAATTTAGAAAACTGCTGTGTGACTATCCCTTCTCTGTGGATTCGATCCCTAAGTACTACAACTGATCTCTTAATTTGAGAGAGTTGCTTAGGGTAAATTTGACCCATATCAAGAACTACACGGGGAATACAACAAAGGTGAAGAAGGTGCGGAGCCCTTTGATACGCTACACCCTCAAACTCATTGCCAACACCTTCTCCGGACAGTGACCAAGAATGAGCTTTACTTCATGTTCCAAAGGCTTAAGAATATTTTGTGAGACAAGGAGGAGAATTTGGAAGAACCGTTGGTGGATGATCTTGGGAATAATGTAAACTATTGCTGCATCCTAGCCACTTCACTGATGAAGTACAAGGCATGGGCTTTGAGGGCAAAAGCTTCTTTAGTTTTCATTGACAGTTTCCTCACGCCTTTGTTCATGTACTCCAGGGTGGTTCTCAGGAATTTTGAATCTTACACGGACCGTGCATACATGGATCAGCACTATATGGTGACAACAAGCTCTTTAGGACAGACTCCAGCTCCATGATACTTCACTTACATGTTCAAGACCGAGAAGAATTAGAAGAAGACATGTATTCTCCCAAACCAAGAAGAAACGACATTGAATTGCTTCGGGAACATAGAGTTCTTGTCGGATGATGAAGATTGCTTCGCACCACTTGGGAGGACAGCAGCACCACCAGTAGCCACAAAGTCTCCCTCTTACTCTCCTCCTTCAGATGCTGACATTCCATCAAGCTATGACCTCCCCAAGCTAGACTACGAACCGACAACTAATGCCGAGAAGTTTCTTGTCTCGGTGGTGGAGATACAAAGGAAACTAAACAAGTGGAAAGGCAAGATGATCAAGAAGCTGGTTAAGAAGGTAAAAGATCTCCAGAAGGACAGTAGCTCGGAGATGAACTTGAGTGATGATCAAGCAGCTTCAAGTAGACTCGTGCAAGCAAGACGCTCCAGCGGAGGGATAGTGATCCGAGAGCCGGACGAGCCACAACGCTTCTCTCTTCAAGAGCGTCCAACTCCAAGGAAGGACAAGGGAGTAGCACCAGTTGAGGCTTCACGCAAGAGCAGGAGAACCAGAACATCCTCTTTCTCAGGTCAAACCTAGTATGAGATACCAGAAACACAACCTTGTAAATAGCATGCATTTTTATTTTTATTTTCGGAATTTTTGTCCCCTCTTGGACTTGTTAGACACTGAGACGTTGTCATTCAATTTTGGGGGAGAATGTGTGCTTTAACATGTTTTTATTTTTTTATCTTATTTTCTATTTTCATCCTTAAGTCTTGCATACATCTATTTGCATAGAAAAACACAAAAAAATGCAGAACAAATTAAAAATTTCAAAAACAAAATTCACGTAGTTGCATTTGCATTTCTAGAATACTTTAGGATTGAGTCTAGATATTTTTATCATTTAGGATTGCATTCATATGCATTGGGAGCAATGATGTGCTTATCCTTGTTGATTGTTAACTCATGTAATCAATTCAATGCCCTAGTTAGTAGTTCTTTGATGCTTGTGAATAAATCTTGAAAGTAAGGAAGAACCATGCTTGCACCACTTCACTTGTCAATAGATTTTTATCGAAATAGGGTCTTGAATTTGATAACCAACTCTACTTACTTGAACCGAATCTTGACATTGAATTATCATGCCTTGCATTAAAAGTGAATTCATGGATTGTAAAAATATTTGAGCTTTCTTACTCACTTTGTCACCCTTTTGCTAGCTCAAGTAGTACTCCCACCTTACCTTACCTCCTTTGAAGCCAATTGTTCTAAGTGAAATTGATTGTGAGGCCTTATTTTGATTGAACTTAGCATAAAGTGTTAGGTTTGAGACGACATGTTAGGCTCTCATGTAGATTCTAGCTCTTGCATTTTGGGGCTAGTTGTAGGCTTAGGATTTAGGGTTTGGCCGTGGCATTGCTTGGTGTGTTGAAAAAGAATTATATGCTTGTATTATAGCATGATGAGTTGAGGAAAGGAGTAGAAAGAAAGTGATGGTAAATAGGCTTGGTAAAAATAAGGGAAGTACAGTTTGAAATGGTGAATCTTGTGTTTAAAAAGTAAAGCTCTAAGTTTGAAAAGTGCTAGGTAGTCTTAAGAAAAGAAAAAGAAAATAAAAAAAGCCAAAAGGGCCAAGGAAAATAAAGACTACCTAGGAATAAAAAGAAGAGCTAAGTTGATAAAAAGATTACACCATTCTCCATGAGATAAAGGATGAAGAAGTTTCCCCTTAGAATCTGAAAAGAAGAAGTGTATTTGAAATTCATGGGTTTAGCAAGGCACAAAGAGCCTTGGGTGGAAAAGGGTAGTTCTAGAGGGTTGAGTGAGCTTTAAAAAAATGAATGAGAGGGGTTTAGTACCATTGATAGCATTTTGGGTAGATTAGAGTCTAGTCTTGTATGCATCACTTGTCTTTTACTTTTAGCATTATGCATAAAGTTCAATCTTGTTTGAGTGAAACCCACATTTGAAAAGAAAACCACATGAATTGAGTCACTTTTATCTCAAAGCCTAGTCCCGTAGCCAAATGAATTCACTTGCTTTGCATTTTCATGATTCACGGTTTGTACTTAAAGAATGTTAAAGAGTTGGTTTGATAAGGAGACTTATCTAGATTGAGGTCTTAGTGCATTTAAATGTCGAGATGAGCATGGCTAACTCTTTTGGAGTAGGATGAATTCTGATGCATCTTAGAATTAAGAAGTAGGACATTGAGTTGATTATGTTTGTTAGTGATATAGTCATAATTTAGCATATTTTAGCTTTCATTTTAGATAGCTTTACATGTTCTTATGCATTCATTTAGCCACTTTTAGTCTCATTTGCATCCATGTTAGAGTTTAGTGAGTTTTAGCTTAGGTTGTTGCATATTTGCACATATTGAGTCCTTATTAGGTGTTTTGGAGGCTTGGAGGACCTTATGAAGTGATGGATGACAAAGAGGAGGAAGAGCAGTGGCCAAACAAGGAGAAGAGTTCTTTTGGGAGCGTATCGACCTTCATGTCGAGCTACCAAGGTTGATACAGCCTGTCAGGGAGAACGAGAAGAGCGTGTCGACCATTTGTATCGAGCTAGCAAGCTCGAGACGAGCTGATCCGGAGTTTTGGAGAGAGCATACCGAGCATTTGTATCGAGCTAGAAAGGTCGATACAAGTCCCAGCCGAAGAACAAGAACTGGCGTATCGAGCATTCATGTCGCCCTACTAAACTCGACACGGCCTTTGAAGACGATCTTTAGCAGCGTATCGAGCTGCATATCGACCTAGCAAGCTCAATACGCTGCCCGATTTTCAGACTTAAACCGGGTCAATACCCGATTTGTTTAGGGTTGACTCGGTTTGTCTAATGTTCACTATAAATAGGAAATAACCTAATTTTTCTTAAGTATCTATTAATCTTTTGTTATTACTTAGAAAACATTGCTCTTTGGTTTCTAAGTGATTTTGTAAGACATTTTATTAAGTTTATGAAATTTAGTTTTTATCTTTCTTAATCTTTCAACTCTATCTCTCTAATCATGTTTATCTTCATCTCTTTCATAGAATTTGAGGGCCTATTCATGATTAGTGAGTAGTTTCATTAGGATCTAAGGATGGGTTAGATTTAGGGTGTTTCATCGATTGATCTTGATGTCTAGGATTAGATTCTTTCATTTCACTCCTTGTTTAGTGTTTTAAATGCTAGTTTAGTGATATAAGACTCGGGGTACGAGACTTAAGACACGCGAAATAGTGGCTTGGTGAGAACAACACGCTGGCTATAACGCTCTATCGTGCTGGTCAATTGATGGAAATGATAAGACAAGACTTGAATCCACAAGACTTGAATGCGAACGGGATCTATCGAGCTGGCTTTAACGCTCTCTCTCGAGGGCTCAAGGGATGAATCGTGAAGGGAGATTGACCCACTCAATCAGTGGCACAAATAAGGATGTTAAATCACTCAACAAACTTAATCCGCAGACTTTAATAGTACTAAGTGAATCACACACTTAAGAACTAAAGAACAAGAACAACTCAAAGAAACCCGATCTTTGAAAAGCAAACTTTACGTTTATTAAAATCTATATTCAAGGGTGTCTTACATATGAGAACGAACTGAGCTTATATAGGCTCGAAAATAAGACTACTCTAACATTCTAAAACATTAAAACAAGAAAGAAATCAAAGTATTGAATAAAAAAAATTTTTTGGGCATAATGAGCAAATCGGTCAATTAATGTGGACAGTGAGGTCTCCTTGTATTTGTACGATTTGAGGGGATATGTGAGTTTCCTTGGGATATCCTGGTCGTCATATAAGTTTCCTAAATCGCCGTAGCTTGGGCAGGAGGGTCGTTGAAGAGTTAAAGCTCCAAATCAGTTGAATGCTCTTGAGTCCAAATACGGAAACTGGAAATGGGGAAGGATCCGCCTGATCCTCTGGGTGATGGTGCAGCTAAGGACATCTCTTACAGCTTCTAGATGGTTTTTATTAACTCCTGGACGCGAAAGATACGTTTGAAGCCTCCTAAACCTGGAAGGTTCCATATAAGGCCAGCCGAGGATCATTTGTCTTGCAACTTGCATAACTTTCGAGTCAGAACCGGGTTTGATTTTATTCCAATTTGACAATCTCCCTGGTTGAGTCAATATTTCACGCCAAGTTGGTTTGTAGCTAAATTCCTTCTGGTTCGGTCGGAATCCTCCAATTAGCGCTCTTATGTTCAAATCGGGAAAGTTCCGGTTCACCCAACTTGTAAAATTAATAACTTCATCATATGAGCTCAGCTTGAGCTGATTCCACTTCTTCATGATTCTATGATGAGTTGAGTTTCCAAAATAATTAGATTTGTTGCTTGGATCATCTTGGTTTGGCCGGAATTACTCGATGATTGATTGCAAGTCTCCATCGGGTCCATTGGAGCTCTGAATGGGTTTAACACATGTGAACCAATTTGCCTCGTTAAACATTTTCCTGGATAACCCATTGGGATAAATTCAAGGATAAGGAAAAAGAGTACAAATGGTCACAACCCATTTGTAAGCCTTAGCTTCACGTTCATATGCAAGCTCGGCAACATGTGCAACTTCGGCAACATGTTCTAGCATTGCTTCCGTTTGTTGATCTTCAGTGCTCGACATGATCATACTCTGCTCCAGGGTTGATGATGTCCATGATATTGCATCATACTCTCCTTCTTCAAAAAGTTTTGTCTTCAAAACTTGTTTATCTGCACATAGATAACTCAAGTTAGTTTCACGAATTATATGAGAGCTTAGAAGCTTACCTCGGGTATGGTTTTGATTGCGGCTCTGGTGGAGTTGGTGCTGTGCATCTGGTGGTGCCTCTCTATTTAACATGGAGTAGATGACAACATGTTTTTGTGGCTGCCACGAAATCTCGTCATCTTTTGTGAAATCTCCTATTTCACTTATGGTTTTTCTCTCAGGTTCTCCTCGGCGATGATATGTTGAATCTGAGGGGTCTTGTGTCGCTTGTTTCTCCTTTGTTCCTGCAATAATCTCTACACTTTTGACAAGAGGAAAGTGCATTAAAACAGTCGTGGTATTGTTAACACAAAGGGATAAACTTCAGATTGAACCTTGGCATCCTCGAGCGTAGAAACAGTTTCTTGTTTCTCGTTGACTTGCTGCTCAAAGCTAGATATTTGTCCAGTGTCTAGGGCGAGTGTTACTTGCGGGATTTCTTGCTCCTTGGTCGTCCCTATACCTGTCTCAACATCTCTTGGTGAAGACAAATGCATCATAACAGAGTTGGCAGATTCACAACTTGTTTGAACTAAACATTCACTTAAACTAATTGAATTCGGTTTCGGTCCTAATGATGTCGAATCTATTATTTGTCTTTCTGGACAAGTTGCAGCAAAGTGTCCTTTATTATGACATTTATAACAGATAGTGTTATCTACTTTAGAGAATTGAGAAGACTTACATTGCTTTGATTTGCGGTGAGGCTCAAACAAGGGCTTAGAACTTTGCTTGCGTTTTACGGCATGTTGAGTTGGTTCTGTTGGAACTTTCTTGACCCTAACTGGTTGCTGGATGTTTTTATTTTCCTTTGGGACGTGGTGAGAGACACTCCTTGTCTCAGAACAATAACCTTTCTTCGGCTTAGCCTTTGGGTTTGGCCTTGTTGCTAAAATCCATCTTCTTGGCTCGAGATTTGTATAAATCTTTATGTTGCATTGCTGGTTGGCTTTGTGATGTAGCATCACCTTTGAAACCTAGCTCAATCTAGGGATTCGAAGAATCTCAAGAGAACCGCTTCCTGTTTTGATGAAGTTAATCGAATCAAGAACAAGGTTTAAAGAGAAATCTCTCGTTTATTAATTATCAAAAGCTTCCTCATCAAGTACGCTTACAAGATGCTTAAATAGAACTATGTTCGGGTATAAACTGACTCAAAGAAAAAGGAAAATATCCATAAGATAAACTTGAAAACAAAAGAAAAGGCAATACTAAAACCAATCGTAAAAGGAAACACTAAAGCTCTTAAAAATGGAAACAATAGATCACGATGCTGCTGCAAAACCCGTTAGTACTCTTTCCTTTTGGCGCAAGTTACGTCAAAGGTGATGCTGCATCAGTCTCCCCGTGTAAGATAGATTCGGCCTCGAATCTGAATGGTGATCTGCTCCAAGACTCCAACAAAAGTGCATTTTCAGTTCCTCTTTCAAACTTTCCATTGATGAAATTCTTCATATACTTTAAGCACCTTTGTCTCTTAATTGTGAAATCGCATTAACCCTAATTCTGTTTGAAATATAAGTCTCATGCCTCATCATGACCGTCTCCGAAAGCTATGCTAGGAAACAAACTCACGTACCATTGGTATGGTAGCCAGCCTACCCGTAAAACAACACAACCAATCTCTTTTCATCCAAAAATATTCTCCTCCCCGTCAACATAATCAGTGTCGTTATCACAGATTTCTAATGGTATCAAACGCACAACTGTTAGTATTTCTGTTAAAACTCCACATAGCAACTCTATAATGGTCCTCGAAGAAATCCACTACGACACGCAGACCCAGCCAAGGAATAAGAAGACATGATCTCACCCGTAGAGGAAGCCACTTCGTATTATGCGCAGGGCGCATGTGATGACAAACATCATCAGAGTTCACCATTGCCCATGTGAAAACAGAAACCCACGTGAATGATGGCGATGGAAAAACAAAGTGAACAAACCTTTCTAACTTTTCACTGACACGGTAAGAATCATGGTAGAAGTAAGACCGAGAACGGAACAGTAACAAATATCTTAAACATTTGTACTCAATCTGCTGAAGCGACGCAACATCGGACAATTGCCAAGGCGGTTTCATTGGATGATGTACGGACATTATTCTTCGAGAATCAAAGAAAAGGTTGCATGCGTTACTTCTTTCACTGTGCAGTACGTCTCTCTCGTGTTGCCATGATTTCTGAAACAAGATGTTGTTCCTGTCACCACTGTTAAGAGAAAACAAGAAATTTCCGTCCATGTGTGTCACACACACACACACACCACATGTAACACACCCTTGTCTACAATGTTAGGTTCATTCTGCAGCTCATATGTCACACTGACTTGCTTAAAAATGTGATTATCTTTCCTCTTGAGGTTGATAAACTTGTCCACGACCACGTCTCTATGAATATCAAAAGTGAATCCCAGCTTCCATCTTCGATATACATGATCCCGAAGTTGAGAGACACTTCGCTCGCAATAGCGAGTACACACCTTTGAGACAATTGAAAGCTCCTTGTTTTGATTGTTGGCACCCTCTAAAATAACCCTTGTTTCATATGGTTTCAAAGACTTACCTTGAACAAATACATTTTCTGAACAAGATGTAATTCCTTGATAAGCAAGACCAAACGTGGACTTCTCAGTTCTTCTCATGCTTAAAATCTTATCGAGATTTGCAGATCTGCTGTTGAGCATACAAATCTTCCTGTAATTCTCATTCAACTGATGTTCCAAAGCCTTACTTTTCTCTCGCTCCAACACAAAGGCCTCTTGAAGTTTATTGATCTTGCTTTCCGAAATATGTTTTTCTATAAGAAATATATCACTCCCAAGATTCCCTTGATCCTTTTGTAACTCCAAATCATTAAACTTGGCTTCCAGAAACCTCTTATCATTGAGCAAGTGAAGGTTATCATTCTTTAATTTAACCCGTTCTTGAACATCCAACTTTGTACCAAATTCTGGGTCACCGTTTGCTTTGCCACAATCTGGCGGTTTATGACAAAAACCTTGTATGCTCTTATATGTAGAACAATAAGAGCTCCAAACTGATTGTCCAACAGAGTTCACAGCAAACAGCCGCTCGTTATCATCGTAGGTGTGAAAAGCCAAACTCCCAAAAATATTGTATAGTTCCTTCTCATAGTGAAGAAAAGAACAATCGCTTGGATCCGGATCGGGTGGCTCGAGGTTGACCATCCATTGATGATTTGGAAGATGATGACAATTAATTTGGTTTCTCGTATCAACGTGGTTGAATAGACTTGGGGATAAGAGAAAATTCTCATTGGGTTTTCTTTTCCAAAAGGCTAATCGGTGAACTCTTTTTTTTGAACTGGATATAATGGCACCGTTTTTTTATTTGACTTTGTGCTCATGTTGGAAGCTTTTCTTATTTCTCCATAGAGTCGGAAAAATTTCAATAGAATTTTCATTCTTAACCGCTTCCGCTTCAGTTAATCCTCCGTCTTTTACTTCATATGCATCATAAATTGGATCTTCATCGTATCTCATATCAAAGATTGAAGCATCATAAATTGGTCTTTCATCAGCGACTCCTTTAACTGCGAGTAGTTTGACGTCATCATCATCGTACGCATCATACACTGGATCTTCGGAAACTATATTTTTGTTGTTGACGAACACAGCAGAGATTGGACCACCAGTCTGCTCCACAAAGAAGTCTTCGTCAACTTCCGTCTCCCAATCTTCATCATCCGTATCATCATCCTCATCGTCGGTTTATTCAGCATCAAACTCATTGTCATCTTCTGTCTCGTAATCCTCATCATCTGTACCGTCAGCCGCGTTTCTGTTAACAAGCACTGCCACGTTTATGTTATTACGAGCAAGATTAGCGACCTGGTGAACAGGTAAATTCCGCAACGATGCTGTTAAAGCAGCTATCTGTTGTTGAAGGTCTTGGATAGATTGTCTCATAACGTTGTCGTCGGCACCAGGCTGATTACGGCGAGGGAGAAGTACTCGAACCATCGCTGGAGCACAACAAAGCTCTGATACCAACCTGGCGCAGCGTACCGAAGTGAAACCTAGCTCAATCTAGGCTAGAGAACCGCTTCCTGTTTTGACGAAGTTAATCGAATCAAGAACAAGGTTTAAAGAGAAATCTCTCGTTTATTAATTATCAAAAGCTCCCTCATCAAGTACGCTTACAAGATGCTTAAATAGAACTATGTTCGGGTATAAACCGACTCAAAGAAAAAGGAAAATATCCATAAGATAAACTTGAAAACCAAAGAAAAGGCAATACTAAAACCAATCGTAAAAAGAAACACTAAAGCTCTTAAAAATGGAAACAATAGATCACGATGCTGCTGCAAAACCCGTTAGTACTCTTTCCTTATGGCGCAAGTTACGTCAAAGGTGACACTGCATCACTTTGGCAGCCTCCATAAACTCTTCACGCATGACTTGCTTCATCTCTTCCCAAGAGGCATCAGACACATCATACTCAAGTCGAGCATATGCATCTTGTTCCCACTGTCTAAAAGCATCCTCGGTGAGAGTATCCTCGGCATAAGACGTTTTCTCCTCCTCGGGAATTTGGTTGGCTTGCAGCCAATCCTCCATATCTCTTTCCCATTTTAAGTAAGCTTCTAGTCCTTGGTGATGACCAGCAAAACAGATGTGATAAGATTGGAAATCTACCTCATCTTCAGTTGGATTATCCCATGATTCAGATTGGTTGGTGAAATTGACATACTCGGGTTCTTCCTTTTCTTCAAGCATTGATTCACCATCATAGGTTGCTTCTGATCCAGCCTCTTGGTTCCACGGTTCTTCATCAATCTGATCATCTTCTCCAAAACTGATTTGAGAATCAGTTTCTTCACACCATGGTTTCTCTTCACGGTAAGAGCTAATTTCTTCCTCGGGTGTGTAATGCTCCATGAACTGATCTTCACGATTGAGTTCTCCATGATCAGATTCAATTTCGTGGTATCCTTCTTCTTGAATGAATCGAGAATCAGTCTCTTCTCGCCAAGAGTGTCTTTCATGGTCTTCTTCTAATTCACCTTCATAATGGCTACTTTCATCGAAACAACTCCTTTGGCTTGTGTTGTCTTGAGCATAATAATTTTCATTTTGAATCATGTATTTTCATTTTCATAAGTCTAATCTTTCTTCTTGCAAAAACCGAGCATGTTCTACAACTCTAAACTAATGTTTAAGAGAGGTAAGAACATGATTTGTGAGTAAATCATTAAGGTTTGGGGTTGGGATGATTATGGGGGTTGAAGGCTAAAATCTTGTGTCTTTTATTGTTCTTCATCTAATTCTCTTCTTGGATTTGGGGGTTTTAAAGTCTATAGATTTTCAAAGTAGATCTCTTTAATCTTAGGGATTTCCTTATCCTAACAAGACTTAGGAAATCCCTTAAAACCAAATACAAGAGACTAGGTCATCCTTTCCCAAACGCCATGGATGCTTAGGGAGCTAGTTAAGCCATCTTTTAAGATCCAAGCTTAATTTTTTTCACCTTATCTTTCCACCAAACATCATGGGTTAGGAGGAAAGGGTGAAGAAAGGATTTACACCACACATCATGGGTAAATCTAGTATGGTTTCTTAAGGCTTAGAGATAGCACTAAAACGTGTAAAAATATGTTTTCCAAACCCCAAGCTCAAATTTTCAATCTCCCTAAGAATGAATCCCAATCTTGAATCTGTTTTTAATCTTTGAAAACTAAAAACCAATTTCCTCTTGTTCAAAGTTAACTATTTTCACTAAAATTCTCATAGATAGCTTAATAATGCAAATAAGTTTTCTAAATTTGTAAAATTGTGTTTATGCTATTTTTAGTATTTTAAAAATTGCTTAGAGTCTTAATTTACTGTCTGGTATTGAGTTGATAGTCGTTTTAGTTTTAGAAGTAGTTTTTGAAAATCTTTTTACTTACCTAAAAATTGTCTAGTTTATCCGGTTTTAGACTTTGATTTTATAAAACTATTAGATCGGTTGTTTAATTGTCTAGAAGTCATCTACTAGTTGTATAACCCTTCTGTAGGGATTTTAAAATAGTTTTTGTGTCTGTTTAATCACCGCAAGTAATTTTCATAGGATTGTTCCCCAAATAACCCGAATTTCACTTAGCTTTACTTGAACTCTTGTATTCTTAGTATCTTTCACCCCATTTTGGATTGACACCTGAAGTATTACAACAACAAAACTATGCTTTTGGTTTGCTTAAACTTGTTAAAAAAACTAGTCATCAAATGGCGCCGTTGCCAAACTTGGGTTTTAAGTGAAAGTATTAGGATTTGGAGCTTAGTGAAGACTAAGTTTTTATTTTGTATTTGGTTACTAATTTCTCTACTTGTCTACTTGTGTTTTCAGGTATATGAACCTGAGGTCTAGAGGTGACAACAACTTACTCACGCCACTAGACAACATCCATCAGCTTGGAAGTGCAAGGCATAGGAGAGAAAAACTACTACTCGAAATTGAAGAGTAAAATCAAGAGGTGATGGCTGACCACGACCAGGTTGAAGACCCACCTCAACATGCTGCTGCTGGCAGAGGGATTGGACACCCTTACCACCCTCAAAGAGTATCACGTATCATTGGTGCGGGTGACGCACCAAACACCCACACAAATCGCTTTGGCATCACTCCACCACCGGTGCAAAACAACAACTTCGAGATCAAGCCTGGATTTGTCTCTATGGTCCAGAACAACAAGTTCCATGGACTGGCAATGGAAGACCCACTGGAGCACTTGGACAACTTCGAACAAGTGTGTTGAATTATTAAGATAAACGGCATCTCGGAGGATAGCTTCCAGCTACGACTTTTCCCTTTTTCTCTTGGGGACAAAACTAGGCATTGGGAGAAAACACTACCTCAAGGCACCATCACGTCATGGGTTGAATGCAAGAAAGCCTTCCTGTCAAGTACAAGAACAGCTCGTCTAAGAAGCGAGATAAGCGGTTTTACACAAAGGCAAAATGAGACCTTTAGTGAAGCAATGGAGCGTTTCAAGGACTATACCATTCAGTGTCCCCACCATGGCTTCACTGAGGAGACACTCTTTAGCACAATATACCGTGGAGCCTTGCCAAAAATTCGCATGTTACTTGACACGGCAAGCAATGGGAATTTTCTTGGACAAGATGTGCAAGAGGGTATGGAGCAGATCGAAAACTTAGCTTTGAGTGATGGAAATTATTCTGAGGACTATGACCGAGCACCAAGAGGTCATGAGCTGGAGGCACACAAGAAGGAGCTGAAGTCGCTCCATGAAAAAATTGACAAGATGATGCTGGCCAGCCAAAAACATGTCCACTTCGTTGGTGAAGCCGCGGAATTGTTCCAAGAGAGAAATGACGAGGAGTTTGAGGAAGCGAATTGGGTTGGTGGCCAAGATTATCCTAAGCCACAGGGCTATGCTCCAAGTTATCAAGGCAACAACAACAACTTGTCTTACAGAAGCACCAATGTGGAAATTCCAAAGGACCAAGTGTACCCTCCACAACAAAGCAATCAAAGCAAACCGTTTGTTCCTTACAACAAAGGTGGATTTGCACAAAACGGTGGGTATCAAGGGCAGAGACAAGGCAACTACCAAGGCCACCAACATCAAGGGAACAAAGCTTACCCTCCTTGTTTCGTACCACAGCAACAACAAGTTCACGCCCCACCTCAAGATCCGGTACAAGTTATGCTCCAACAAATTCTTCAAGGCCAAGCCACTACAAATCAAAAATTTGTTGATATGAACAATCGGCTGGAATCTTTTCTTACTGAGGTCTCTACACATATGAGCAACATCAACAACAAGATTCGCCAGCTAGAGAAAGGAAAAGCTAGTACAAGTGGTCAAGCTAGTTTACCCGGCCAATGTGAGACCAATCCCAAGGAGTATGCAAATGTGATCACTCTAAGGAGTGGAAAGGAAGTAGCACCACGCTCTACAACTAAGAACAATGAGGACATTGTGATTCAAGAGGAGTAGAGTGATCTTTCAAATGATCAAGAGATCACCTTTGACAATGTCTACATTGAAAACCAAAGCTCCCCTTCCCTTGACGTTTCAAGAAGCAACTGGTTGAGAAGCATAGAGCCTTGTTTGAAAAGCATTTGAGAAATGTTGAGCTGAAATTACCTTTGCTTGATTGTTTGGCTTTGGTACCGAAGTATGCCAAGTTTCTGAAGGATACACTCGCCAAGACAGCTAAAGATTGTCAAGAGGTCATGGTATTGAGTCAAGAGTGCAGTGCAATCATCCACAAAGAGATAGCACCAAAGAAACTAGGAGATCCAGGCTCATTCACCATACCTTGTGCGCTAGGGCCATTGAGATTTAACAATTGCTTGTGTGATCTTGGAGCTAGCATAAACCTCATGCCTCACTCTATTACCAAGAAGCTGGGTTTCACAAAGTTTAAAGAGTGTAGGATATCTCTCATCCTTGCTGATAGAAGTGTGAGACTTCCGATTGGTATGCTAGAAGACTTACCCGTGCGAATAAGTGATGTGAGTGTGTCAACAAAATTTGTGGTATTGGAAATGGATAAAGAGCCTAAGGATCCTCTAATCCTTGGAAGGCCATTCTTAGCCACTGCTGGAGCCATCATAGATGTGAAGAATGGCAAGATCTCTCTACACTTGGGGAAAGATATTGAGTTAAACTTTGATATAAATGAAGTTTTGAAGAAACCAACCATTGGTGACCAAATGTTTTACATTGAGGCAATGGATGCTCTAGCTAATGAGCTCCTTGAAAAACTAGGCCAAGAGGACCACCTGCTGCTAGCCTTGAACACGGAATGTGGAGATTTTCTATATCTTAATGAGGAGACACAAGAGTATGCCAAGCTACTAGACTCACGCAAGGTTTTAAAAGAAGAGGAAGACACTTACTTGGAGCTGGATATGGAACGTCCTGCTTTTGGTATTGATGCTTTCTTAAGAGAGAACGAAGAGGACAGTAGCCTCAATACAAGCCAAGGAGAGGAGTGGAGCGAGCTGCTTACCCCAAAGGTGGACCTCAAGCAACTTCCAAATGGGCTAAGGTATGCTTTCTTGGGTACAAATGACACATACCCTGTAATTGTGAATGAAAATCTAAATGATGATGAGTTGAATTCGCTGCTTAGGGAGTTGAGAAAGTATAGAAAGGCCATTGGGTACTCTTTAAGTGACATCAAGGGCCTTTCACCAATGGTTTGTACTCATAGGATTCATTTAGATGATGAAAACACATCATCCATTGAATACCAAAGACGCTTGAACCCAAATTTGAAAGAAGTGTGATGAAAGAAATCTTAAAACTCTTAGAGGCTGGCGTGATATACCCTATCAGTGATAGCACGTGGGTCTCTCCAGTCCATGTGGTACTTAAGAAAGGGGGTATCACGGTTATAAGAAATGACAAAGATGAGTTAATTCCTACTAGGATCATAACCGGTCATAGGATGTGCATTGACTATAGGAAACTCAACAAAGACACAAGGAAAGACCACTTCCCACTCCCTTTCATTGACCAAATGCTAGAAAGATTAGCCAATCACCCCTATTACTGTTTTCTAGACGGTTATAGTGGCTTATTTCAAATCCCCATTAACCCTAATGATCAAGAAAAGACAACCTTCACTTGTCCATATGGAACTTATGCATATAGGAGAATGCCTTTTGGTTTATGTAATGCTCCTGCCACATTTCAAAGATGCATGATGTCTATATTTTCTAACTTGATTGAGGAGATGGTTGAGGTATTCATGGATGATTTATCCGTGTATGGCTCTTCCTTTGGCGTTTGTTTGTCTAATTTGTGCAAGGTGCTCAAGAGGTGTGAGGAGACCAATCTCGTGCTCAATTGGGAGAAATGCCACTTCATGGTCAGAGAAGGGATAGTCCTCGGTCATAAGATTTCAGAACAGGGTATTGAAGTGGATAGAGCAAAGGTTGAAGTAATGGTCACCTTGGCGCCTCCGGTGAACGTGAAGGGTATAAGAAGTTTCTTGGGGCACGCTGGTTTCTACAGGAGGTTTATCAAGGATTTCTCCAAACTAGCACGTCCCCTCACAAGGCTACTGTGCAAAGAAACCGAGTTCAACTTTGATGAGGATTGCCACCAAGCGTTTAAAACCATCAAAGAAGCGCTTGTCACCACTCCTATAGTTCAAGCTCCGGATTGGGATTTCCCTTTTTGAGATCATGTGCGACGCTAGTGACTATGCTGTAGGAGCTGTCTTGGGGCAGAGGAAAGACAAGAGGTTGCATGTTATCTATTATGCTAGTCGCACCTTGGACGATACACAAGTAAAATATGCAACCACCGAAAAGGAGCTCCTAGCGGTTGTCTTTGCGTTTGAGAAGTTCCGGTCATACTTGGTGGGCTCTAAGGTGATTGTATACCTTGATCATGCAGCACTAAGATACATCTACTCCAAGAAAGACACAAAGCCAAGACTCCTGAGGTGGATCCTTCTCTTGCAAGAATTTGATATGGAGATCAAGGATAAGAAAGGCATAGAGAATGGTGTAACGGATCATCTTTCAAGGATGAGGGTGGATGATGTCTTAACTTTAGATGACTCTCTCCCTGAAGAGAAACTTATGATGGTCAACACCGTGTTATGTGCAAGGCTAGAAGAGAAGCTTGAAGAAGTTTTGGGACTAAGGGAAGAAGGTCTCCCTTGGTATGTGGATATTGTTAACTTCTTGTCTTGTGGAGAAGAGCCTACTCATTTGGACCGGTACCACAAGAAGAAATTTATGAGGGATGTCTCACACTACTTTTGGGATGACCCTTACCTATACAGAAGGTTTGTGGACAGCATATACCGAAGGTGTGTGGAAAACCTTAATTTTCATTTTGAATCAAGTATTTTCGTTTTCTTAAGTCTAATCTTTCTTCTTGCAAAAACCGAGTATGTTCTACAACTCTAAACTAATGTTTAAGAGAGGTAAGGACATGATTTGTGAGTAAATCACTAAGGTTTGGGGTTGGGATGATTATGGGGGTTGAAGGCTAAAATCTTGGGTCTTTTATTGTTCTTAATCTAATTCTCTTCTTGGATTTGGGGGTTTTAAAGTTTAGAGATTCTCAAAGTAGATCTCTTTAATCTTAGGGATTTCCTTATCCTAACAAGACTTAGGAAATCCCTTAAAACCAAATCCAAGAGACTAGCTCATCCTTTCCCAAATGCCATGGATGCTTAGGGAGCTAGTTAAGCCATCTTTTAAGATCCAAGCTTAATGTTCTTCACCCTATCTTTCCACCAAACATCATGGGTTAGGAGGAAAGGGTGAAGAAAGGATTTACACCACACATCATGGGTAAATCTAGTATGGTTTCTTAAGGCTTAGAGATAGCACTAAAACGTGTAAAAATATGTTTTCCAAACCCCAAGCTCGAATTTTCAACCTCCCTAAGAATGAATCCCAACCTTGAATCTGTTTTTAATCTTTGAAAACTAAAAACCAATTTCCTCTTGTTCAAAGTTAACTATTTTCACTAAAATTCTCATAGATAGCTTCATAATGCAAATAAGTTTTCTAAATTTGTAAAATTATGTTTGTGCTATTTTTAGTATTTTAGAAATTGCTTAGAGCCTTAATTTACTGTCTGGTATTGAGTTGATAGTCGTTTGATTTTTAGAAGTAGTTTTTGAAAATCTTTTTACTTACCTAAACATTGTCTAGTTTATCCGGTTTTAGACTTTGATTTTATAAAACTATTAGATCGGTTGTTTAATTGTCTAGAAGTCATCTACTAGTTGTATAACCCTTCTGTAGGGATTTTAAAATAGTTTTCGTGTCTGTTTAATCACCGCAAGTAATTTTCATAGGATTGTTCCCCAAATAACCCGAATTTCACTTAGCTTTACTTGAACTCTTGTATTCTTAGTATCTTTCACCCCATTTTGGATTGACACCTGAAGTATTACAACAACAAAACTATGCTTTAGGTTTGATTAAACTTGCTAAAAAAGCTAGTCATCAAGGTTGCATTACATCTACTTAGTCATGCTAGAGTTTAAAAGAGGAGCAAAGTTAGAAGTACCTCAAGCCCCTTGACGAGAAGTTTTGTTTCATTAGGTGCGGAGTCAACACAAGATCCTTCGAGTACTCTAGAGATTAGAACTCTCTCCGTTGGAATGATTCACTCGCAGTGTTCAACTTAGTAAACCTTGCTTCTAAAACCGTGAGAATGGTCATTAAGGTTCATAGTTTCCGACTAAAAGAAAAACGTTTTGACTCTATAAAACGACTCGATAAATGATGCATGTATGCTTAAGACTCATCAAATCAAAGCATAGTTAGTAATATAAGAAACCCCCCAGACTTAAATCAAATTGTCCCCAGTTTGTTTAAATCGAGTTCCAAAACATGGCAAAGGCTCAGAAGAAGAACGAGACAATCCTGGCCAAACTATCCAAGGAGCATAAGCGGCTCGACGGGCTCATCAACAAGCTTATAGGAGATAAGACGGAGCATGAAGTCCTGGCCCCGGAAGTCGAGAAAGCACCTTGCTTCTTCATCCAGCCCCACCTGCGTGTGAGCCCACCTTTCGAGAGGAGTCATGATAAGCAATTTTTTGGTGTGACTTAACAATTACTCAAGATACTACTCATGTCATTGTAATACTTGAGGATCAATCCATATGGAGATGGTTAAGACACTAGGAATGCTTACAACTTCTTAATCTAAGCTATAATTAAAGTTTTTGGATTTAACTAACAACCTAAGTGATCAAACAAACGAAATTAAAGCTAATTAACTACTAATCAAGATTATCAAAAGACTAAAAACGAATCCAAGGATGGGGTTATAAATCTAAGGTGTTCCAAGAATCAATATTTGATGCCAATCAATAACATAACATGCTAATCCCTGAGCTTAAAACTCAATAGCTAGACTAATCCACTTTCATGGCACTAATCCCTTCATTAATCATCCTAATCAAGATCAAACTTTCATTCGTGAAAAAGAAGCTAATAAGCATAATGAAACAGTTTTAAATTGCTAATAAACACCGTAGACAATCACTTTCATGAGCTAGGAATGTAAATCCCTTGTTTAGGTTGTTGGGGAAATTCATTAAACACCTTGTGGGTGTGAAATTCCCTAAGGTCTAGTTGTAGCTTGATCATGGCTAAACTAGCATTTAGAACACTAAACAAGTAGGTAAATGAGAAGATCTAATCATAGGCATCAAGATTAACCCTTAAAACACCCTAGATCTCCTTAGATCCTAATGAAACTACTCATTAATCATGGTTAAACCCTTAAATCCTATGAAAGAAATAGAGTTAAACATGATTAGAGAGATAGATAATGAAAGATTAATAAAGACAAGTAGTAAATTGCATAAACTTTAAGGAAATGTCTTACAAATTACTTAGAAACCAAAAAGGGAAGGTTTTCTAAGCAAGAACAAGAGATTAAAAGATACTCAGGAAAAATTATGTCTTTTCCTATTAATAGTGAACAGTGGACGACCCGGGTCAACCCGGAACAAACCGGGTATTGACCCGGTTTAAGTCTGAAAATCGGGAAAGGTCGATACGCAGCTCCATACGCTGCTAAAACTTTCTTCAAGGAGTGTGTCGAGCTTAGTAGCTCGACACAGATGCCTGATACGCCGTCTTCAAACATCTGATGAGATGTGTGTCGACCTTAGCAGTCCGATACGAATGCCCGATACGCCATGTTCTAAAACTCCGGGTGGCCTGTATATCGAGCTTAGTAGCTCGACACAATCGTCCGATACACACACTCCGTCTTCCCTGCCGAGCTATATCGACCTTGGTAGGTCGACACCAAGGTCGACACACTTCTAAAACTTGTCTGCTTCATAGTTGGTTCCCTTCTCTTCTTCTTCCTTGTCACCCAACTCTCCATAGAGGTCATCCAAGCCTCCAAAGTACCTAATTAAGACTCAATATGCATTATTTGCAACAACCTAAGATAAAACTTGCTAAACTCTAATATGGATGCAATTTGGACTAAAAGTAACTAAATGAATGCATAAATGAATGCATAAATGAATGCAAACTTATCTAAAATGGATGCTAAAATATGCTAATTTAAGAGTATATCAACTTCCCCAAACTTGCCTTTTGCTTGCCCTCAAGCAAACAAACATGACAAATCCAAGAGAGAGGTTTAAAGGTGGGAGCTCATTATCTAAAAATGTCAACAAATACAATCAACTCAATATCCTAGTTCGTAATTCTAAGGTGCATTTGAATTCATCCTACTCTAAAAGATTTAGCCATGCCCATCTCAACAAACAAATGCACTAAGACTTCAATCTAAATAAGTCTCCCTGTCAAGTCAACTCTTTAACATTCATTAAGTTGCAAACCATGAATCATGACAATGCAATGCAACTGAATCCATTTGGCTAAGGGACTAGGCTTTGAGATAAAAATGATCTCAGTTCATGTGGCTTCCATTTCATATGCGGGTTTCATTTAAAGAGGATTGAAATTTATGCATCATGCAAAGGTAAGAGACAAGTGATGCATACAAGATTAGACTCTTATCTACCCATGATGCTATCAATGGTCCTAATAAACCCCTCTCATTCATTCTTTTCAATCTCACTCGACCCTCTAAAGCTATCCTTTATGTCCCAAGGCTCTTTGTGCCTTGCTAAACCCATGAATTTCTTCTTCTTTTAAAGTTCTAAAGGGAAACTTCTTCAACCTTTAACCCATAGTGAATGGTGTGATCCTTTAACAACCTAGCTCTTTTCTTTATACTTAGGTAGCCCTCTTCTCTTTCTTTGGCCTTTTAGCCTCTTTTAATTTTTCTTTTCTCTTACTAAGGCTACCCAATTTCTTTTTACACTTTGAGTTATACTTTTTTTTCTTTTCAAACACATGATCCACCATTTCAAACTATGCTTCCCTTATTCTCCTTTCAAGCCTCTTTAATTCCCTTTATTTCTACTCCCTTCCACGACTCATCATGCTAAAATGCAAACATATAATCCATTCCACAACACCAAGCAATACCGCGACCCATACCCCAACTCCTAAGGCTAAAGCTAGCCTCGACATGTGAGAGCTAGAATTTACGTGAGAGCCTAAACTTGTCTTCTCAAACCTAACACTTTATTCTAAGTTTAATCAAAATAAGGCCTCACAATAAGTATCACTAGAACACTTGGCCTTTAAGGAGGTAAGGTAGGGTGGGGGTACTACTTGAGCTAGCAATAGAGTGGTAAAGTGAGTAAGAAAGCTCAAGTCTTTCTATTATCCATGAATTCACTTTCAATGCAAGGTATGATATTTAAATTTCTAATTTCGGTTCAAGTGAGTAGAGTTGGCTATCAATTTCAAGACCATATTTCGACCAAAATCTAGTGGCAAGTGAAGTGGTCCAAGCATGCTTCTTCCTTACTTTCAAGATTTGTTCAAATGCAACAAAGAAATACTAACTAGGGTATTGAATTGATTACATGAGTTTGAATTCTACAAGGATTGGCTCATCATTGCTCCCAATGCATATGAATGAAATTCCTACATGCAATGCAACTTGACTCGATCCTAAAATGCAAATGCAACATCTAAATAACTTTTTTTTTTTTGGAAAATTTTCAAAATTTTCAATTTTTTTGGTTTTTCTATGCCTTAAGTGAATGCATGAGACTCAAAATGCAGAAAAAGAAAATAAGACTGACAAAACACAATGTCAAATCTCTAAACCTTTCCCCCAAACTTAAATTACACAGTCTCTTGTGGAATAAAAGTCTAGAGGAGATCTCAATCAACATGACATAAAACACAAAATGAAAAGCTAAAAGAAATATATACAAGAGAGGTGGAGGTACCTCAAAATTGTGAAGAGGAGGATGATCCTAAGGAGATCGATTGGTTGCTTGAGGAGGGGGATCGGCTCGGCTTTCTCTTCCTTGGCAGTGCTTCATAGGAAGAAGAGCGAGGTGAGTCTTCTTGGACCGGTTTCCTTGGGCGCATCTCGAATGAATGGTGCCTCTCAAGGTCCGTTTCACTCTCTCCATCATCCACTTCCTCACCCGCATCGCTTTTGCCCTCTTGTCTACCCCTTTTGGAGGACTTTCTCTTAATGATGGTCTTTAGCGCCTTGACCGTCTTCTTCAAATCCTTCACCGTCTCACCGAGCTTCTTGATAGCCTGGTCTTGGTACTTGCTCCACCTCTTGAGAAGACCAATGTGTGCATGGGCTTCTCTCAATGCCGGGCTTGGCATCGGGTCTATGCAAGAGGCCAATTAATACCTCTCGCTATCGTAAACCGGGCTCGGAGCTTGATCCTATACTTCCATTTCTTCTTCTTCTTCAAGAACTTGGCTTGGGTCAAAATAAAATGTCCCTTTCTTTGCAATGGAGTGGAGAGGAGGACCGATAGCCGGATTGTATAGGTCCTCGTATGGGGGAGAAAAGTCGATGTGGGAGATGTCTTGAAATGAGGTGTCTTGCAAGTTCGGGAGATAAATTTTTGCTTCGGTTTTTGTGTCCACCGCGAACTTGTAGGCAAACCAGTTACCCAATCTTCCCGAGAGAAACATGGTCCTCCCAAGGTAGAAGATGTCCATCCACTCGGGCTCTAGACCATCCGTCCCTAACCGATGCCCACAAGCTTCGAGAATCGGGGTGATGATCCCTCCAATTCTGAGCTTGAGGTCCTTGTCTTTCATAGTAACAACCCAATCTTGGTAGGAGAGCAGCTGCCTAACCAATAGGCTAACAATGCCGGTTCCCGTCCTATCCCCTCGGACTCTTGTGCCTCATCTCGTGTCAAACCCGGTGAACCTTGCAAGACCCACATCTAGCAACTCGAGCTCCTCCTTGGCGACTTTCCCGGCCTCCTTCCTTGCATAGAAGGTGTGAGCAAGAGCTTTGTGTGCATATCTAAAGGCCGGATGCCTTATCAAAGTCCCCGTGCATCCTCCCGGCTTGAACTTCCCGACTGCGATTGTCTCCCACAAGCCCTTCAACTCACACTAATCAATGGTGAGCATCTTTGTTCTCCTCTCTCCTTCTCGGAATCCAAAGACCTCATTTAGTTGGCGGAAGGTCATTGAGTAGATGTTCCTATGGATCTTGAATTTGATGTAGCGATGACCATGTAGCGGTGGCGAATTTTCACCCTCATAGTAGAAGTGCGCGGTGAGGGAAGACAAGAACTCGTATGTTGCAAGCTTATGAGCGGGACGAGCCATGGTGATGAACTTAGCTAGACCCATGTTTTTGAAGAGGGCTTGGAAGTCCTCATAGATTCCCAAGGCACGCAGCGTCTGCTCAAGCGGATACTTTGTTGCCTTGAACTGCATGCTCATATATGCCTTAAGGAGTTACTCGGGTGAGAGCTTCTTTTTAGGCCCCTCTTGCGGGGCCTTAGCCTTCCCCCTTGAAACTCTTGTGACTGCCTTCTTTCTTCCCCCAAGCGTCAACTGCTCCTCCTCACTACTAACTTCTCGGTCTTCAACTACTTGCCTCTTCCCTTGGCTCTTTGATGACCTTGCTTGAGAGCTTGCTCCTTGGCTTGTTGCATCTCCTTTAGCTCTTCCCATTGTTCCTACAAGAGAGACAAAGCTTGTAGAGAGAGTAAGCAGCCCATTTTGAACAGCAAATAGCAGCAACTAGCAAGCGACAAACAAGATCAATTGTCAAATTTTTGAAAATTCTCCCTAATTTCACACTTAGCAAAATTTTGCCAAATTGAGAATTTTCAAATCACCCACATTCGAGTGCTACTAATTGGCAATCCATAAGCATGATCAATGCAAGGTAATGCAAGTGAAAGCCCCAAAATCTAACAAGGTTCAAGACTTTAATTTTAATTTTTGCACCATGAACCCTATATGTCAAAATTTCAAAAATTGACCATGCAAATCTTAATGTAGCACTCGAAATCTACTCCCTAACCGTATTCAAGCAAAGCCCAAGTCACAAACAATCAATTCGAACATCCTAAAGCAAAAATGCCCAAACTTTCCACCATTAGAGTCAAAGATGAAAAGCTTGGTTTTAGGATTGTTTACCTCGTGAGTGGCTTGAAGGATGAACGAGATTGACTTAGAATCAATGAGAGCACAAGAATTCTAGCAATAAGCACTTGAAATCACGAAAGTTGCTTGAAAATTTAGAGAGAGAGACGTAAAAATCGCAAGTGTGTGTGTGTGGGAACTAATATTGGTGTTTAGGGAAGAAGAAGGGGAAGAACCGTTTTAATTTGAGTGAATTAAACCGGTCAAACCCCGTAGACTTACCTGGAAAAGGAACGTATCGAGCTATGTAAGTTGATACATAGCTCGATACGCTTGCAGATGGGGCTTTTAAAACTGTATCAAGGGTCAAGCTTTCCCTGGCTCGCCTGTATCGACTATAGTAGATCGACACAAAAGCCTGATATAGCTCCGCCAAATTCCATGTAAGAGCTGTATCAACCTTGGTAGGTCGATACATAGCTCGATACAGTGCCAAAAATTCATTGGCAAGCTTTTTCTCTTAACTCAACCTCCTCAATGCAAACTGTCATCCACAAACACTAGAAAACATATTACTGAATTAAAAAGTGCAAATATATACAAAGATAAACATGGGAGTGCCTCCCAAGTGTGCTTGTTTAAAGTCACTAAGCTTGACTTTTCAAACTCTTAGGCATGAAGGTGAATAAGGAGTAGAATTGGCTTTCCTCCTCCTTTCTTGATGTACATGGTGCCTGCTCCAGCTTGCAGCACCTTCTTTTTCTTCTTAGACTTCCTTGGCGGCTCAACTTCATGTTCAACGACTTCGATGCCATCAAACATTGCTAGAAGACTTTCACCATCAAAGCTTGGCCTATCGTATTCATTGTGATCAATGGTTTTGTCCTCACTCATCATAGTGAGACCCATCAGCTACTCCTTAGGTGGTTCTTCTTCAACTTCCTTAGTGTCACATGTGATTGTCCCACAAAGGCTCAAAACAAAAGGTTTCATAGGATAGAAGACCTTTACATTCACATTCTTGAGGAGCACTCTCTTGTTGATGAAGTTAAGGCTTGGACCAACTGGGTTGAGAAAGGGTGTCCCTAGAAGAAGAGGTAGCCTCTGATGTATTCATATATTTCATACATTTAGCTTGCATTTAGGACATAAATTGCATACATATTGCATTCATACTTAGGTAAATTGTAGCTTTTGTTCCATTTTAGGTCCTAAGGCATTTTGCATTAGCATTTGCATGTTTCTTGCATTCTTGCATCATGTTCAGGTTGTTTTAGATACACTGGAGCTTTGGAGAATGCGTGGACAAGCTGAGGATCAAAATGGAGTCTATGGACACTTGGGAGACGTCGGGCATCAAGCAAAGGAACCAAGATCGAGCTAAGGATCGAGTCAGGCAGGTCGATCTTGAGAAGATCGACCACAAGATCGAGTCACGAGGCCATTCCAAAGAAGACGATCGAGGTCAGAGATCGATCAAGATGATCGAGCGCGAGCACGGATGCGGAAGAAGAACGAGAGCTAGATCGAGCTCAAGGCTCGATCATCCAAAGGTCGAGTAGACGATCGACAGAGGCACCCGATCTCCCCGATTGGAACGACTAGGCGATCGAGCAAAGGAAGGCATTCTACCCCCACGATCGAGCAAGAGATCGACGACCGAGGTCGATCTCTAACCTTATCCGGTCAGCTCACATTTTGGAGCTTAGTGAGGGGACCATTTCCCTTTTGGTATAAAAGGTTCTTTATCTATTTTTGGCGAAGGATCCGAAAACTTACGTTTTGTCTCCTCCTTCTTTGAGCAAAACCTCCATTGTTAGTCTTTTAAACTTTTCTAGTTTTTGTAAACCTAAATATTTTCTAGTTTTTGTAAACCTTAATCTTTTCTTTAATCTTAAGTACTTGTCTTTAATTTCTTTGCTTAATCATTTAATCATGCTTAGCTTTCTTTCCTTTACGTTTTCAAGCGTTTTAATCATGCATAGTGAGTAGTAATCTTTTGGGTTTTCGGTTTGGGGTGATTAAAGGGTTTAAAGGTTTAAGCTTTGGTCTTTTTCTTGTTCTTAAAACCATTCTCTTCTTGGATTTGGGCGTTTAATGCCTAGAGGATCCCGAGAGAGACATCTTTGATCCAGGGATCTCCTTGTCCTAGACAGATTTAGGAGATCCTTTAAATCCAAATCCATGAGATTAATCCATCCTTTCCAAAACGCCCTGGTTGCTTAGGCGATTAGTTAAACCACTATTTGAGATCTACGATTCATGCTCTTCATCCTTTCTTTCCACCACGAACCATGGGTTAGGAGGAAGGGATGAGGAAGGGTTTCATACCACACGCCATGGATGAAGCTAGCCTTAGATTCTCAAGGCTTAGAGAAAGCACAAAAGTGTAGATCTATGTTTTTAAAACCCATAGTTTAAATCTTGAACCCCCTTAAGCTGATCCCCCGCCGTGAATCCATTTCATATCATCTGAAAACATAAAAATCATCTTCCTTAAGTTTAAAGTTTCAATCTTTTAGCTTAAAACCATCTAGTTGCTTATTTCTTGCATAAAATATTTTCAATTTCATAAAGTTGTGTTCTTGGTCTTGTTAGTATTTTAAAAGTTCCCTAATATCATATTTTGCACCTTGGTAGAAGTTAGGAGTCAGCAGAGATTTATTTCTAGTTTTTAAAATTCGTTCCAAGTAGCTAGTAATTTCCAGTTTTGTCTGTCTTTAGTTTTGCATTTTCTAACATTAGTAATCGTCCCTTTTAAATTCTTAGAAGTTACTATCTAGTTGTTTAACCCATTGTTCAGGATTTTAAAATATTTTCAAGTTTAGTAGATCACCATAAGTAATTTATTTCGAATTATTCACTATTTAAACCGAATCTGCTTAGCTTTCCCTAAAGTTCTTGTATTTTTGGTATCCTTTCAAACCTCCCAGGTTGGATTGACCCTTAAGTATTGCAATGACATGAGCATGCTAAAGGCTTTGACAAACACAGCAAAAATGTGTTATCAAATGGTGCCGTTGCCAAATTGGGGTTGAGTTTGAAGTATTAGGATTTGGAACTTAGTGAAGACTAGGTTTTGTTTTTAAATCTTTGGTTACAAATTTCTCTACCTTTCTATCTGTGTTTTCAGGTACATGAATCTGAGGTCTATAGGTGACAAGAACTTACTACAACCTCTAGACAACATTCATCAACTTGGAAGTGCAAGACTAAGAAGGGAAAAAAATCAACAAGAAGCGTTTGAGGCAGTAGATCGAGCAGCAATGGCCAATAAGGATGAAAATCCGCCTCAACATGGACCAGCTGGTGGGGGTAATGGAAACCCCAACCACGCCCAAAGACCACCAAGGATCATAGGTGCGGGTGATGCACCAAATACTCACCACAATAGGTTCGGCATCACCCCTCCTCCGGTGCAAAACAACAACTTTGAGATAAAGCCGGGCTTCATCTCAATGGTCCAAAACAGTAAATTCCACGGTCTTGCATTGGAAGATCCCCTAGAGCACTTGGATAACTTCGAACAAGTGTGTGGCATGATCAAGATCAATGGGATCTTCGAAGACAGCTTCAAGCTTCGGTTGTTCCCATTCTCTCTTGTGGACAAGGCTCGCCATTGGGAAAAGACCCTTCCTCAAGGCACCATCACATCTTGGGCAGATTGCAAGAAGGCCTTTCTCTCAAAATTCTTCTCTTCTACAAGAACAGCTCGGCCAAGAAGTGAAATCAGTGGCTTTGCACAAAGGCAAAACGAGACCTTTAGTGAAGCCATGGAAAGATTCAAGGACTACACCATTGCATGTCCTTATCCTGGTTTTACAGAGGAGACACTTCTTAGCACTATCTACAGAAGAGCTTTGCCAAAGATCCGTCTACTACTTGATACCGCAAGCAAAGGAAACTTCCTCGGACAAGAAGTGACCGCGGGTATGGAGCTTATAGAGAACTTGGCATTGAGTGATGGCAATTACTNCCGGGCTTCATCTCAATGGTCCAAAACAGTAAATTCCACGGTCTTGCATTGGAAGATCCCCTAGAGCACTTGGATAACTTCGAACAAGTGTGTGGCATGATCAAGATCAATGGGATCTTCGAAGACAGCTTCAAGCTTCGGTTGTTCCCATTCTCTCTTGTGGACAAGGCTCGCCATTGGGAAAAGACCCTTCCTCAAGGCACCATCACATCTTGGGCAGATTGCAAGAAGGCCTTTCTCTCAAAATTCTTCTCTTCTACAAGAACAGCTCGGCCAAGAAGTGAAATCAGTGGCTTTGCACAAAGGCAAAACGAGACCTTTAGTGAAGCCATGGAAAGATTCAAGGACTACACCATTGCATGTCCTTATCCTGGTTTTACAGAGGAGACACTTCTTAGCACTATCTACAGAAGAGCTTTGCCAAAGATCCGTCTACTACTTGATACCGCAAGCAAAGGAAACTTCCTCGGACAAGAAGTGACCGCGGGTATGGAGCTTATAGAGAACTTGGCATTGAGTGATGGCAATTACTATGAGGACTATGACCGAGCACCAAGAGGTACTGAGATGGAGTCACATAGGAAGGAGCTCAAATCACTTCATGAGAAACTTGACAAGATGATGCTTGCGAATCAAAAGCAAGTACACTTTGTGGGGGAAGCTTTGGAGGTGTTTTGAAGTGGGGTGTCAAGAGGACCTTGAGGAAGCGAATTGGGTAGACTACAATAAGCAACAAGGGTATGCTCCAAGGTATCAAGGCAACAACAACCTTTCATACCGAAGCACCAATGTAGAAAACCCCAAGGACCAAGTATACCCATGATGTAAGGATTTTTAAGCCTTAACTCAATCCTCAAACACAAATGTAATTGTAGTATGTAAGGTGTCAATCCAGCCTAAGTGTGAAAGATACTAGGAATACAAGAGCAAAGTAAAGCTAAGTAATTTTAGGGTAAAATGGTGGAGAAAATCAAAATAAACTACTTGCAGCTACTGAATAATTATAATTTTTTTTTTAAAATCCCTATTGGGATGTTAAATAATTAGCAGATAACTCCTAGTAATTTAAATGAGCAAGCTACTGATTAATAAAAATTCGAAATCTAAAAACAGGCAAATAAGGCTATTTCTAGGAAATGAAAGGAACAAACTTTAAATCTAAAGGAGAAAGCATTTGAAACTACTTATATGACAAATAACATATTCAAGGATGAGGTTCATTCTTAGGGAGGTTGAAAATTCGAATTAGGGGTTTTGAAAACATATTTTTACACACTAAGGTGCTATCTCTAAGCCTTAAGAAGCTATATTAGATTTACCCATGATGTGTGGTGTAAATCCTTTCTTCACCCTTTCCTCCTAACCCATGATGTTTGGTGGAAAGATAGGGTGAAGAACATTAAGCTTGGATCTTAAAAGATGGCTTAACTAGCTCCCTAAGCATCCATGATGTTTGGGAAAGGATGAGCTAGTCTCTTGGATTTGGTTTTGAGGGATTTCCTAAGTCTTGTTAGAATAAGGAAATCCCTAAGATTAAAGAGATCTCTTTCGAGAATCTCTAGACTTTAAAACCCCCAAATCCAAGAAGAGAACTAGATGAAGAACAAGAAAATACCCGAAATCTAGTTTTCAACCCCCTTAATCATCCCAACCCCAAACCTTGGTGGTTTACTCACAAGTCATGTTCAAACCTCTCTTAAACATAAGTTTAGAGCTGATGAACATAATTGATGAAATTAAGAAGAAAGACTTGATACTAGAAAATACTTTGATATATAAAATAAAAAGACAAAGAATTTTCACAAAGAGTAAAATGAAATTTAAGAAGAAAGACTTGACATTAGAATAAAAATTAAAAGAGTTTTTATAAAAAACGAGAAGTAACTTATATAAGAAAGAACTAAGAATTCTTTAAAACACTCAAGAACTAGAGAAAACTTACAAGAACACTAAGAAGATCTTAAAGAGAGAATAAGAGTTTTTCTTGATTTATTTAGACTAAGAAGAGTTGATTGAAAACTGAATGATTTATTACAAGCACACACATACTCTTTATATAGAGTTTTAAATATGGCTATTGGCCTTAAAAGAGGGATCAAGGGGCAAGGGAAAAGGGGCAAGGGACAAGGGACCTATCTAATCCCACTTTTACTAAAGCATAAACACTTTTTTTGGAGCAACTTGCAAATGATATCTTTTGGTTCAGGTGCATGGATTGATCGATCTTTATCTTTTGCACTACTGCACAGTTTGACTTGAAATCACCGCCAAATTAAATCTAACACAATTTCCTAAGACTTTAATGAAGAACGTCAAGGCTAAATCGCAATTAAAACCCTTCATACGAGCTGATCTTTCAGTTTAACGAAATTGGTCGCCAAACTTTCAGACGGACATGTTGTCAATTAAATAGTCGTATCTTCTGAACCACTGACCATAATGGAATAAAATAACCTCTGAACGAAAGGTAACTCAATTTGATATGAGTTTTGTGAAGATTGCGGAGGCTGAATCAGAATGGAAAGTCTTTATAGGGTCTGATCTTTAAGTCGCTTTAGGTGGCATGGACTTGAATCGGTTGCAACATCTCAGTACAGCAAGTCAGATGACATCAGTTTGCTTCTTACTCTTCTCTACTTGTTCCTAGCTCATCATCTTATGTTTTCAGCTTCCACATTGTCGCCAAATCCATAGAATAACCTGAAATGATGCATATATACAAAAGAAAATGCAAATGCTAATGCAAATGTTCTAAATCCTATAAATGATTAAATACTATGATTATACTTAGTTATAAATGAAATATGGATGAAAACTTATTATAAATGTATGATAAATATATAGAAAATATGAGTATATCAACTCCCCCAAACTTGCCTTTTGCTTGCCCTCAAGCAAACAAAATTCAAGCCAGGAAGAGATGATTAAAAACGGGGGCTCAAATCCAAAAGTGTTTTTCAAATGTATCAATTCGAAGGTCCTTGTTCTCAGTTCTAGGATGCAGTACACAAGCATTTACTCAAAAGGACTTAGCCATAATCATTACATATTGAAATTCAAATCATGACTTGTTTATTCCAAGAAATCCAAGAATCAAAACCTTTAACATTCATTAAGAGTTAAAACCGTGAATCACACTTGTACTTTTTAAAACCGAATAAATTTGACAAGGGTTAAGGTTATGAGATAAAAATGATCTCATTCAAATGGGTATTCCAAGCAATAGTTTCTCTCAAAAAATGTTTGAACTTATACATAATGCTAAAGGTAAAAGGCAATACATGCATACATGACTAGACTCACATCTACCCAAGTACACTAACAATGATCCTAATCCCTCTCTCAATCTTTTTTATATTTTCCAAGCTCACTCACCCTCTAGAAACTACCAAATCAACAAAGCTATTCACGCCAAGCTTAAACCCACAAGAACTTCATAAAACACTTTCTTTTCTTAGGGAAATTTCTTAAACTTTGCTTAAGGCTAGTGGTATGGTCATAAATATTAGCTCTTTTTCTTTCCTTAGATAGCTTTCATGCATTTGTCCTCTAGGGCTCTTTTTTCTTTGTTTGAGCTTTTTCTTATCAAGATCCCTTTTTCATCTTTTTCCTTAACACCTTCTCATTCTCAAACCTGTGAACTCCCAATTTCTAATCAAGCTTAAAACTAGCTTTCAAATGCAAAGCTAGCATCAATATGAGAGCCTAAACATGTCGCCCTAAACCTAACACTTTATGCCAAGTTCAAACAGAAAATAAGGCCTCACAATTTGCAATCACACAAGAACTTTGGCTTGAAATAAGGCAAGGGTCAAGGTGTGGTATTCTATTTAGGCTTTTAAGAGAGTGGTGAAGTGAATAAGAAAGCCTAAATATTTTTTTTTGTAATCCATGTATTATTTTCCAAATGCACAAGTATGATAATTAGATGTTCATGTTAAGGTTCCGATTTATAGATAAGGATTCAATTCATGCTTGTTTCAACTTTAAGCACCGAAAATCAAGTCAAATGATCCAAGTATGGTTAGAACTTAATTTCAAAGTTGTGAAAAGCATCAAAGAACTACTAACTAGGGCCTTGAACCAACACATGAGCTTAAAACACTTTTTAAGGAAAAACTTTCATCATTGCCCCCTGATATGGGTCAAATTTACCCTAAAGCAACTCTCTCAAATTAAGAGATCAGTTGTAGTACTTAGGGATCGAATCCACAGAGAAGGAATAGTCACACAGCAGTTTTCTAATTTCGAATTAAGCTAGAAAGAATAATAAAAGTAAAGACAGAAAGCAATTAAAAACGATGTAAGTTCAGGAGACGAAACGCTAGGTTTAGGGAAATTCTCAGGTGATCTAAATTTAGGTCTAGGCGAATGTTAGGAATTATTAAGCCCTGTTCTTAAACTTGAAATACTAATGTAAAATCAAGCAACTCTCGCTGCGAAGATTATCTATGCCTAAATTCCAGAAAACCAAATCTCTTTGCGAATTCAAATAATTTAAACAAGCATTAATTTCAGGTTCAATTGTTCACAAAAACCTAAACCAAATCTCTTTGCGAATAGGTATTTTGCTCATCTAACATTAGTTCAGGCAATCAATAATACTCTCGCATCTATTAATTAACCTAAGATCAGATTCTAGGTCGCGAAGCTAGAATAAGCATTAAACACAAATCCAGATGAAGAACTCTAATGATTTTATCCTAACAATTTAATTCGACCTATCAATTCATTAATCACCTTTGAAAAACTCTAAACCTAACAAGCAAACTACTCAGACATGATCAATGAAACAGAAATCATAATTTGAATAGAAAGCATAAGAGAAATCAATAGATAAATAAGGGAGTTCCAAATTTGCTCTAAAAGAGACAAATTCTTCTCTCTAAAACCTCTCTAAAAATCTCTCTCTAAATAATTCTGTAAAATAAAGTATAGCCTAAACAATGGCTGGAAAACTATATTTATAAGGGAGGATTTTCGTCCAGGGGCAATCTTGTAATTCTTCAAAGCTTGGGCAATTTCCTTTTTCTGATGGAATTGGGAAACTTTGGCCGTCCTTGTCTGGTGTCAATCGACACAGATGGTGTCGATCGACACCCTGTGCGTAATTCTGCTCTTCTAACTTCATCACTTTGCAGCTTCTTGCAGAATGCTCCAAAAAGCTTCAGAATCTCCAATTATGCTCCAAACGTAGTCCAACCTATAAAGACTCAGAAAGGACTGGAAAACTAACAAAAGACTCTATAAACACACTTATATCATGGCCTAAAAGTGGGTAAAAACCATGATATATCAACTCCCCCAGACTTAGCCTTTGCTTGCCCTCAAGCAAAACAGAAACTTAGACTGAAGTAGAAGTTTGAAAACAGGAACTTCCGAGTACTTCTTTAAAACGCCACAATGATTAACACTTCTTGAATCCACATGATATTAGAGCCAACCTTAGTAAATGTTCAATGTACTTACCACAAGCTTAGCAATCTCCCAGTTCAAATCCAGATCCTTTCCTTGGTATAAATTTCGAACTCTAACATTAGTAATGCTATACAACTTTTCTGATTCTTTTCCCTTCCTTAGTACCAAAAAAGATATTCTCATACAGCTCCCCTATTTTCTCTTCCCTTAGTCAACTTCTGCCCATTTTCAGGGTGTTCTAAGATCTTTTCATTGACTCTTCTTATTCTTTTTGGGATCTCTGGAATATGACCATTTTATACTTGTAATCCCCATTTTGACTTACTGATGAGTAGAGTTTTGATTTCCTTAACGGAATGAGAAACAAGTAATAGATGCTTCTCGTTCTACCATTATGAGCGCCAAAAGTGTATTACTAGTCTATTTAGTCTATTTTGTTTCTGTGACTCATTAAAAGTCTGTTTTAAGCATTCTCGGCTTTAAACAATTGTTTCAAATCTTCATATGACCCTTTTGAACTTGTATTCCCCATTTGAACTTACTCATGAGTAGAGGTTTGATTTCCACAACAGAATGAGAAACAAGTAATAGATGCTGCTCGTTCAACCATTATGAGCCCCAAATGAGTATTACTAGTCTAGTTACTCAATTTTGTTTCTATGACTCGTTAAAAATCCTTGTTAAGCATTCTCGGCTTTAAACAACTGTTTTGGATCTTCATATGACCATTTTATTCATGTAATCCCCATTTGGACTAACTAATGAGTAGAGTTTTGATTTCCTAAACGTAATGAGAAACAAGTAATAGATGCTTCTCGTTCTACAACTATGAGCCCCAAATGAGTATTACTGGTCTAGTTACTCCATTTTTTTTCTATGACTCATTAAAAGTACGTTTTAAGCACTCTCAGGTTTAAACAAGTGTTGCGGATCTTCATATGGCCTTTTTATACCTGAAATCCCCATTTTGACTTACTGATTAGTAGAGTTTTAATTTCCTCCATGGAATGAGAAACAAGTAATATATGCTGCTCGTTCTACCATTATGAGCCCCAAATGAGTATTACTAGTCTAGTTACTCAATTTTGTTTCTATGACTCGTTAAAAGTTCGTTTTAGGCATTCTCGGCTTTAAACAACTGTTTTGGATCTTCATATGCTTGTAATCCCCATTTGGACTTACTGATGAGTAGAGTTTTCCTCAATGGAATGAGAAACAAGTAATACATGCTTCTCGTTCTACAATTATGAGCCCCAAATGAGTATTACTAGTCTAGTTACTCCATTTTGTTTCTATGACTCATTAAAAGTAAGTTTTAAGCATTCTCAGGTTTAAACAAGTGTTGCAGATCTTAATATGAACCTTTTAAACTTGTATTCCCCATTTGGACTTACTGATGTATAGAGTTTTAACTTCCTCAACGAAATGAGGAACGAGTAATATATGCTTCTCATTCTACCATTATGAGCCCCAAATGAGTAGAATTTGATTTCCTCAACGGAATGAGAAACAAGTAATCGATGATGCTCGTTCTACCATTACGAGCCCCAAATGAGTATTACTTTTCTATGACTCATTAAAAGTCCGTTTTAAGCATTCTCAGGTTTTAACAACTGTTTCAGAACATCATATGACCCTTTTATACTTTAAATCCCCATGATGAGTAGAGTTTTGATTTCCTCAACTGAAATAGAAACAAGTAATAGATGTTGCTCTTTTACCATTATGAGCCCCAAATGAGTATTACTAGTCTAGTTACTCCATCTTCTTGCTATGACTCATTAAAAGTCTGTTTTAAGCATTCTCGGCTTTAAACAACTTTTTTGGATCTTCATATGAACCTTTTAAACTTGTATTCCCCATTTGGACTTACTGATGTAGAGAGGTTTCATTTCCTCAATGGAGTCAGAAACAAGTAATACATGCTTCTCGTTCTACCATTATAAGCCCCAAATGAGTATTACTAGTCTAGTTACTCCATTTTGTTTCTATGACTAGTTAAAAGTACGTTTTAA
>JAHZTW010000002.1:89743896-89760574 GCA_020283515.1 Alliaria petiolata
AGAATGCTTAAAACGGACTTTGAATGAGTCACATAAACAAAATAGAGTAACTAGACTAGTAATACTCATTTGGCGCTCAGAATGGTAGAACGAGAAGCATCTATTACATGTTTCTCATTCAGTTGAGGAAATCAAAACTCTACTCATCATGGGGATTACAAGTTCAAAATAATCATATGAAGATCCAAAACAATTGTTTAAAGTCGAGAATGCTTGAAACGGACTTTGAATGAGCCACATAAACAAAATAGAGTAACTAGACTAGTAATACTGATTTGGCGCTCAAAATGGTAGAACGAGAAGCATCTATTACTTGTTTCTCATTCAGTTGAGGAAATCAAAACTCTACTCATCATGGGGATTACAAGTATAAAAGGGTCATATGAAGATCCGAAATAGTTGTCTAAACCCGAGAATGCTTAAAATGGACTTTTAATGAGTCATAGAAAAGTAATACTCATTTGGGGCTCATAATGGTAGAACGTGCAGCATCTATTACTTGTTTCTCATTCCTTTGAGGAAATCAAAACTCTACTCATCATGGGGATTACAAGTATAAAAGGGTCATATGAAGTTCCGAAACAGTTGTTTAAACCCGAGAATGCTTAAAACGGATTTTTGATGAGTCATTGAAAAGATATACTCATTTGGGGCTCATAATGGTAGAAAGAGCATCATCTATTACTTGTTTCTCATTAAGTTGAGTAAATTAAAACTCTACTAATCATGGGGAATACTAGTTTAAAAGGGTCATATGAAGATATGAAACAATTGTTTAAAGCCGAGAATACTTAAAATAGACTTTTAATGAGTCATAGAAACAAGATTGAGTAAGTTGACTAGTAATACTCATTTGTGGCTCATAACAGTAGAACGAGAATCATCTATTACTTGTTTCTCATTTCGTTGAGTAAATAAAAACTCTACTAATTAGTAAGTCCAAATGGGGATTATAAGTATAAAAGGGTCATATGAAGATCCGCAACAATTGTTTAAAGCCGAGAATGCTTAAAACGAACTTATAATGAGTCACAGAAACAAAATAGAGTAACAAGACTAGTAATACTCATTTGGGGCTCATAATGGTAGAACGAGAAGCATCTATTACTTGTTTCTCATTCAGTTAAGTAACATAAAACTCTACTCATCATGGGGATTACAAGTATAAAAGGGTCATAGAAAGATCCGAACCCGTTGTTTAAAGGCGAAAATGCTTAAAACAGACTTTTAATGAGTCATAGAACAAAATGGAGTAACTAGACTAGTAATGCTCATTTGGGGCAAATAATGGTAGAACGAGAAGCATCTATTACTTGTTT
Source organism: Alliaria petiolata (assembly GCA_020283515.1). NCBI lineage: Eukaryota > Viridiplantae > Streptophyta > Magnoliopsida > Brassicales > Brassicaceae > Alliaria > Alliaria petiolata. The sequence continues at coordinate 89,745,216 of JAHZTW010000002.1, forward strand.
CTCATTCAGTTGAGTAAATTAAAACTCTACTCATCATGGGGAATACAAGTTTAAAAGGGTCATACGAAGATTTGAAACAGTTGTTTAAAATAGACTTTTAATGAGTCATAGAACCAAGATTGAGTAAGTAGACTAGTAATACTCATTTGGGGCTCATAATAGTAGAACGAGAATCATGTATTACTTGTTTCACATTTCGTTGAGTAAATCAAAACTCTACTAATTAGTAAGTCCAAATGGGGATATCAAGTATAAAAGGGTCATATGAAGATCCGTAACAATTGTTTAAAGCCGAGAATGCTTAAAACGAACTTATAATGAGTCACAGAAACAAAATAGAGTAACTAGACTAGTAATACTCATTTGGGGTTCATAATGGTAGAACGAGCACCATATATTACTTGTTTCTCATTCCGTTGAGGAAATCAAAATTCTACTCATGAGTAAGTTCAAATGGAGAATACAAGTTCAAAATGGTCATATGAAGATCTGAAACAATTGTTTAAAGCCAAGAATGCTTAAAACGGACTTTGAATGAGTCACATAAACAAAATAGAGTAACTAGACTAGTAATACTCATTTGGCGCTCAGAATGGTAGAACGAGAAGCATCTATTACATGTTTCTCATTCAGTTGAGGAAATCAAAACTCTACTCATCATGGGGATTACAAGTTCATAATAATCATATGAAGATCCAAAACAATTGTTTAAAGCCGAGAATGCTTGAAACGGACTTTGAATGAGTCACATAAACAAAATAGAGTAACTAGACTACTAATACTCATTTACGCTCATAATGGTAGAACGAGAAGCATCTATTACTTGTTTCTCATTCAGTTGAGGAAATCAAAACTCTACTCATCATGGGGATTACAAGTATAAAAGGGTCATATGAAGATCCGAAACAGTTGTCTAAACCCGAGAATGCTTAAAGCGTACTTTTAATGAGTCATAGAAAAGTAATACTCATTTGGGGCTCATAATGGTAGAACGAGTAGCATCTATTACTTGTTTCTCATTCCTTGGAGGAAATCAAAACTCTACTCATCATGAGGATTACAAGTATAAAAGGGTCATATGAAGATCCGAAACAGTTGTTTAAACCCGAGAATGCTTAAAACGGACTTTTAATGAGTCATTGAAAAGTAATACTCATTTGGGGCTCATAATGGTAGAAAGAGCAACATCTATTACTTGTTTCTCATTCCGTTGAGTAAATCAAAACTCTACTCATCAGTAGGTTCAAATGGGGAATACAAGTTCAAAAGGATCATATTAAGATCCGAAACAATTGTTTAAAGCCGAGAATGCTTAAAACGAACTTATAATGAGTCACAGAAAAAAATAGAGTAACAAGACTAGTAATACTCATTTGGCGCTCAGAATGGTAGAACGAGAAACATCTATTACTTGTTTCTCTTTCAGTTGAGGACATCAAAACTCTACTCATCATGGGGATTACAAGTATAAAAGGGTCATATGAAGATCTGAAACAATTTTTTTAACCTGAGAATGCTTAAAACGGAGTCATAGAAACAAAATAGAGTGACTAGACTAGCAATACTCATAATGGTAGAAAGAGAAGCATCTATTACTTGTTTCTCATTCCGTTGAGGAAATCAAAACTCTACTAATCAGTAAGTCCAAATGGGGATTTCAAGTATAAAAGGGTCATATGAAGATCTGCAACACTAAACCTGAGAATGATGAAAACATACTTTTAATGAGTCATAGAAACAAAGTGGAGTAACTAGACTAGTAATACTCATTTGAGGCTTATAGTGGTAGAACGAGCATCATCTCATGCCGTTGAGGAAATCAAAACGCTACTCATTAGTAATTCCAAATGGAGAAGACAAGTTTAAAAGGGTCATTTAAAGATCCGAATCAATTGTTTAAAGCCGAGAACGCTTAAAACAGACAACTAATGAGTCACACAAACAAAATGGAGTAACTAGACTAGTAATACTCAATGGGGCACATAATGGTAGAACGAGAAGCATCTATTACTTGTTTCGCATTCAGTTGAGTAACTTAAAACTCTACTCATCATGGGGATTACATGTATAAAAGGGTCATATCAAGATCCGAAACCGTTGTTTAAAGTCGAAAATGCTTGAAACAGACTTTTAATGAGTCATAGAAACAAAATGGAGTAACTAGACTAGTAATACACATTTGGGGCACATAATGGTAGAACGAGAAGCATCTATTACTTGTTTCTCATTCAGTTGAGTAAACTAAAACTCTACTCATCATGGGGAATACAAGTTTAAAAGGGCATATGAAGATCCGAAACATTTGTTCAAAGCCGAGAATGCTTAAAATAGACTTTTAATGAGTCATAGAAACAAGATTGAGTAAGTAGACTAGTAATACTCATTTGGGGCTCATAATAGTTGAACGAGAATCATCTATTACTTGTTTCTCAGTTCGTTGAGTAAATCAAAACTCTACTAATTAGTAAGTCCAAATGGGGAATACAACTTTAAAAGGGTAATATGAAGATCCGAAACAATTGTTTTAAGCCGAGAATTCTTAAAACAGACTTATAATTAGTAATAGAAACAAGATGGAGTAACTAGACTAGTAAAACTCATTTAGAGTTCATAATGGTAGAACAAGAATCATCTATTACTTGTTTCTCATTCCGTTGAGGAAATCAAAACTCTACTAATCAGTAAGTCCATATGGGGATTTCAAGTATAAAAGGGTCATATGAAGATCCGAAACAACTGTTTAAAGCTGAGAATGCTTAAAACATACTTTTAATGAGTCATAGAAACAAAATAGAGTAACTAGACTAGTAATACTCATTTGGGGCACATAATGGTAGAACGAGAAGCATCTATTACTTGTTCTCATTCAGTTGAGTAAATTAAAACTCTACTCATCATGGGGAATACAAGTTTAAAAGGGTCATACGAAGATCTGAAACAGTTGTTTAAAGCCGAGAATGCTTAAAATAGACTTTCAATGAGTCATAGAAACAAGATTGAGTAAGTAGACTAGTAATACTCATTTGGGGCTCATAATAGTAAAACGAGAATCAGGTATTACTTGTTTCACATTTCGTTGAGTAAATCAAAACTCTACTAATTAGTAAGTCCAAATGGGGATTTCAAGAAGAAAAGGGTCATATGAAGATCCGCAACAATTGTTTAAAGCCGAGAATGCTTAAAACGAACTTATAATGAGTCACATAAACAAAATAGAGTAACTAGACTAGTAATACTCATTGGGGCTCATAATGGTTGAACGAGCACCATATATTACTTGTTTCATATTCCGTTGAGGAAATAAAAATTCTACTCATGAGTAAGTTCAAATGGAGAATACAAGTTCAAAATGGTCATATGAAGATCTGAAACAATTGTTTAAAGCCGAGAATGCTTAAAACGGACTTTGAATGAGTCACATAAACAAAATAGAGTAACTAGACTAGTAATACTCATTTGGCGCTCAAAATGGTAGAACGAGAAGCATCTATTACATGTTTCTCATTCAGTTGAGGAAATCAAAACTCTACTCATCATGGGGATTACAAGTTCATAATAATCATATGAAGATCCAAAACAATTGTTTAAAGCCGAGAATGCTTGAAACGGACTTTGAATGAGTCACATAAACAAAATAGAGTAACTAGACTACTAATACTCATTTACGCTCATAATGGTAGAACGAGAAGCATCTATTACTTGTTTCTCATTCAGTTGAGGAAATCAAAACTCTACTCATCATGGGGATTACAAGTATAAAAGGGTCATATGAAGATCCGAAACAGTTGTCTAAACCCGAGAATGCTTAAAGCGTACTTTTAATGAGTCATAGAAAAGTAATACTCATTTGGGGCTCATAATGGTAGAACGAGTAGCATCTATTACTTGTTTCTCATTCCTTGGAGGAAATCAAAACTCTACTCATCATGAGGATTACAAGTATAAAAGGGTCATATGAAGATCCGAAACAGTTGTTTAAACCCGAGAATGCTTAAAACGGACTTTTAATGAGTCATTGAAAAGTAATACTCATTTGGGGCTCATAATGGTAGAAAGAGCAACATCTATTACTTGTTTCTCATTCCGTTGAGTAAATCAAAACTCTACTCATCAGTAGGTTCAAATGGGGAATACAAGTTCAAAAGGATCATATTAAGATCCGAAACAATTGTTTAAAGCCGAGAATGCTTAAAACGAACTTATAATGAGTCACAGAAAAAAATAGAGTAACAAGACTAGTAATACTCATTTGGCGCTCAGAATGGTAGAACGAGAAACATCTATTACTTGTTTCTCTTTCAGTTGAGGACATCAAAACTCTACTCATCATGGGGATTACAAGTATAAAAGGGTCATATGAAGATCTGAAACAATTTTTTTAACCTGAGAATGCTTAAAACGGAGTCATAGAAACAAAATAGAGTGACTAGACTAGCAATACTCATAATGGTAGAAAGAGAAGCATCTATTACTTGTTTCTCATTCCGTTGAGGAAATCAAAACTCTACTAATCAGTAAGTCCAAATGGGGATTTCAAGTATAAAAGGGTCATATGAAGATCTGCAACACTAAACCTGAGAATGATGAAAACATACTTTTAATGAGTCATAGAAACAAAGTGGAGTAACTAGACTAGTAATACTCATTTGAGGCTTATAGTGGTAGAACGAGCATCATCTCATGCCGTTGAGGAAATCAAAACGCTACTCATTAGTAATTCCAAATGGAGAAGACAAGTTTAAAAGGGTCATTTAAAGATCCGAATCAATTGTTTAAAGCCGAGAACGCTTAAAACAGACAACTAATGAGTCACACAAACAAAATGGAGTAACTAGACTAGTAATACTCAATGGGGCACATAATGGTAGAACGAGAAGCATCTATTACTTGTTTCGCATTCAGTTGAGTAACTTAAAACTCTACTCATCATGGGGATTACATGTATAAAAGGGTCATATCAAGATCCGAAACCGTTGTTTAAAGTCGAAAATGCTTGAAACAGACTTTTAATGAGTCATAGAAACAAAATGGAGTAACTAGACTAGTAATACACATTTGGGGCACATAATGGTAGAACGAGAAGCATCTATTACTTGTTTCTCATTCAGTTGAGTAAACTAAAACTCTACTCATCATGGGGAATACAAGTTTAAAAGGGCATATGAAGATCCGAAACATTTGTTCAAAGCCGAGAATGCTTAAAATAGACTTTTAATGAGTCATAGAAACAAGATTGAGTAAGTAGACTAGTAATACTCATTTGGGGCTCATAATAGTTGAACGAGAATCATCTATTACTTGTTTCTCAGTTCGTTGAGTAAATCAAAACTCTACTAATTAGTAAGTCCAAATGGGGAATACAACTTTAAAAGGGTAATATGAAGATCCGAAACAATTGTTTTAAGCCGAGAATTCTTAAAACAGACTTATAATTAGTAATAGAAACAAGATGGAGTAACTAGACTAGTAAAACTCATTTAGAGTTCATAATGGTAGAACAAGAATCATCTATTACTTGTTTCTCATTCCGTTGAGGAAATCAAAACTCTACTAATCAGTAAGTCCATATGGGGATTTCAAGTATAAAAGGGTCATATGAAGATCCGAAACAACTGTTTAAAGCTGAGAATGCTTAAAACATACTTTTAATGAGTCATAGAAACAAAATAGAGTAACTAGACTAGTAATACTCATTTGGGGCACATAATGGTAGAACGAGAAGCATCTATTACTTGTTCTCATTCAGTTGAGTAAATTAAAACTCTACTCATCATGGGGAATACAAGTTTAAAAGGGTCATACGAAGATCTGAAACAGTTGTTTAAAGCCGAGAATGCTTAAAATAGACTTTCAATGAGTCATAGAAACAAGATTGAGTAAGTAGACTAGTAATACTCATTTGGGGCTCATAATAGTAAAACGAGAATCAGGTATTACTTGTTTCACATTTCGTTGAGTAAATCAAAACTCTACTAATTAGTAAGTCCAAATGGGGATTTCAAGAAGAAAAGGGTCATATGAAGATCCGCAACAATTGTTTAAAGCCGAGAATGCTTAAAACGAACTTATAATGAGTCACATAAACAAAATAGAGTAACTAGACTAGTAATACTCATTGGGGCTCATAATGGTTGAACGAGCACCATATATTACTTGTTTCATATTCCGTTGAGGAAATAAAAATTCTACTCATGAGTAAGTTCAAATGGAGAATACAAGTTCAAAATGGTCATATGAAGATCTGAAACAATTGTTTAAAGCCGAGAATGCTTAAAACGGACTTTGAATGAGTCACATAAACAAAATAGAGTAACTAGACTAGTAATACTCATTTGGCGCTCAAAATGGTAGAACGAGAAGCATCTATTACATGTTTCTCATTCAGTTGAGGAAATCAAAACTCTACTCATCATGGGGATTACAAGTTCATAATAATCATATGAAGATCCAAAACAATTGTTTAAAGCCGAGAATGCTTGAAACGGACTTTGAATGAGTCACATAAACAAAATAGAGTAACTAGACTACTAATACTCATTTACGCTCATAATGGTAGAACGAGAAGCATCTATTACTTGTTTCTCATTCAGTTGAGGAAATCAAAACTCTACTCATCATGGGGATTACAAGTATAAAAGGGTCATATGAAGATCCGAAACAGTTGTCTAAACCCGAGAATGCTTAAAGCGTACTTTTAATGAGTCATAGAAAAGTAATACTCATTTGGGGCTCATAATGGTAGAACGAGAAGCATCTATTACTTGTTTCTCATTCCGTGGAGGAAATTAAAACTCTACTAATTAGTAAGTCCAAATGGGGATTTCAAGAATAAAAAGGTCATATGTGTAACTAGACTAGTAATACTCATTTGGGGCTCATAATGACAGAACGAGCATGATCTATTACTTGTTTCTCATTCCGTTGTGGAAATCAAAACTCTACTCATCAGTAAGTCCAAATAGGGATTACAAGTATAAAATGGTCATATGAAGATCCAAAACAGTTGGTTAAAGCTGAGAATGCTTAAAACTTACTTTTAACAAGTCATAAAAACAAAATGGAGTAACTAGACTAGTAATACTCATTTGGGGCTCATAATGGTAGAATGAGAAGCATGTATTACTTGTTTCTGACTCCATTGAGGAAATGAAACCTCTCTACATCAGTAAGTCCAAATGGGGAATATAAGTTTAAAAGGTTTATATAAAGATCCAAAAAAATTGTTTAAAGCCGAGAATGCTTAAAACAGACTTTTAATGAGTCATAGAAAGAAGATGGAGTAATTAGACTAGTAATACTCAATTGGGGCTCATAATGGTAGAACGAGAAGCATCTATTACTTGTTTCTCATTCCGTGGAGGAAATTAAAACTCTACTAATCAGTAAGTCCAAATGGGGATTTCAAGTATAAGAAGGTCATATGTGTAACTAGACTAGTAATACTCATTTGGGGCTCATAATGACAGAACGAGCATGATCTATTACTTGTTTCTCATTCAGTTGTGGAAATCAAAACTCTACTCATCAGTAAGTCCAAATGGAGAATACAAGTTCAAAAGGGTCAAATGAAGATCCGAAACAATTGTTTAAAGCCGAGAATGTTTAAAACGGACTTATTAGTCACATAAACAAAACAGAGTAACTGGACTAGTAATACTTATTTGAGGCTTATAATGGTAGAACGAGAAACAACTATTACTTGTTTCTCATTCCGTTGAGGAAATCAAAACTCTACTCATCAGTAAGTCCAAATAGGGATTACAAGTATAAAATGGTCATATGAAGATCCGTTGAGGAAATCAAAACAGTTGGTTAAAGCTGAGAATGCTTAAAACGTACTTTTAAGTAGTCATAGAAACAAAATGGAGTAACTAGACTGGTAATACTCATTTGGAACTCATAATGGTAGAACAGAAAGCATCTTTACTTGTTTCTCCTTCCGTTGTGGAAATCAAAGCTCTACTCATCAGTAAGTCCAAATGGGCAATACGAATTTAAAAGGGTCATATGAAGATCCGTAACAGCTGTTTAAATCCGAAAATGCTTAGAACATTCTTTTAATGAGTCAAAGAAACAAGATGGAGTAACTAGACTAGTAATACTCATTTGGAGCCCATAATAGTAGAATTATAAGCATCGATTACTTGTTTCTCATTCCGTTGAGAAAATCAAAATCTACTCATTTAGGGCTCATAATGGTAGAACGAGAAGCATATATAACTTGTTTCTCATTCCGTTGAGGAAGTTAAAACTCTATACATCAGTAAGTCCAAATGCGGAATACAAGTTTAAAAGGGTCATATGAAGATCCGACACACTTGTTTAAACCTGAGAATGCTTAAAACGTAATTTTAATGAGTCATAGAAACTAAATGGAGTAACTAGACCATTAATACTCATTTGGGGCTCATAATAGTAGAACGAAAATCATCTATTACTTGTTTCTCATTTCGTTGAGTAAATCAAAACTCTACTAATTAGTAAGTCTGAATGGGGAATACAAGTTTAAAAGGGTCATATGAAGATCCGCAACACTTGTTTAAACCCGAAAATGCCTAAAACGTACTTTTAATGAGTCATAGAAACAAAAACGAGTAACTACACTAGTAATACTCATTTGGGGCTCATAATGGTAGAACGAGCAGCATATATTACTAATTAGTAAGTCCAAATAGAGAATACAAGTTCAAAAGGGTCATATGAAGATCTGAAACAACTGTTTAAAGCCGAGAATGCTTAAAGCAGACTTTGAATGAGTCATAGAAACAAAATAGAGTAACTAGACTAGTAAAACTCATTTGGCGCTCAGAATGGTAGAACGAGAAGCATCTATTACTTGTTTCTCATTCAGTTGAGGAAATCAAAACTCTACTCATCATGGGCATTTAAAGTATAAAAGGGTCATATGAAGTTCCGAAACAGTTGTTTAAACCCGAGAATGCCTAAAACGGACTTTTAATGAGTCATAGAAAAGTAATACTCATTTGGGGCTCATAATGGTGAAAGAGAAACATCTATTACTTGTTTCTCATTCCGTTGAGTAAATCAAAACTCTACTCATCAATAGGTTCAAATGGGGAATACAAGTTCAAAGGGATCATATCAAGATCCGAAACAATTGTTTAAAGCCGAGAATGTTTAAAACGAACTTATAATGAGTCACAGAAAAAAAATAGAGTAACAAGACTAGTAATACTCATTTGGCGCTCAGAATGGTAGAACGAGAAGAATCTATTACTTGTTTCTCTTTCAGTTGAGGACATCAAAACTTTACTCATCATGGGGATTACAAGTTTAAAAGGGTCATATGAAGATCTGAAACAATTTTTTTAACCCGAGAATGCTTAAAACGGAGTCATAGAAACAAAATGGAGTAACTAGACTAGCAATACTCACTTGGGGCTCATAATGGTAGAAAGAGAAGCATCTATTACTTGGTTCTCATTCCGTTGAGGAAATCAAATTTCTACTAATCAGCAAGTCCAAATGGGGATTTCAAGTATAAAAGGGTCCTATGAAGATTTGCAACACTCGTTTAAACCTGAGAATGATTAAAACATACTTTTAATGAGTCATAGAAACAAAATGGAGTAACTAGACTAGTAATACTCATTTGAGGCTTATAATGGTAGAACGAGCATCATCTCATTCCGTTGAGGAAATCAATACGCTACTCATCAGTAATTTCAAATGGAGAAGTCAAGTTTAAAAGGGTCATTTGAAGATCCGAAACAATTGTTTAAAGCCGAGAACACTTAAAACAGACAATTAATGAGTCACACAAACAAAATGGAGTAACTAGACTAGTAATACTCAATGGGGCACATAATGATAGAACGAGAAGCATCTGTTACTTGTTTCGCATTCAGTTGAGTAACTTAAAACTCTACTCTTCATGGGGATTACAAGTATAAAAGGGTCATATGAAGATCCAAAACCGTTGTTTAAAGTCGAAAATTCTTAAAACAGACTTTTAATGAGTCATAGAAACAAGATTGAGTAAGTAGACTAGTAACACTCATTTGGGGGCACATAATGGTAGAACGAGAAGCGTCTATTACGTGTTTCTCATTCAGTTGAGGAAATAAAAACACTATTCATCAGTAAGTTCAAATGGGGAATACAATTTTAAAAGGTATGAAGATCTGAAACCATTGTTTAAAGACGAAAATGCTTAAAACGTACTTTTAATGAGTCACAGCAACAAAATAGAGTAACTAGACTAGTAATACTCATTTGAGGCTTATAATGGTAGAACGAGAAGCATCTATTACTTGATTCTCATTCTGTTGAGGAAATCAAAACTCTACTCATTAGTAACTCCAAATGGAGAATACAAGTTCAAAAGGGTCAAATGAAGATCCGAAAAATTGTTTAAAGCCGTGATTGCTTAAAACAGACTTTTAATGAGTCACAGAAACAAAATAGACTAACTAGACTAGTAATACTTATTTGGCGCTCATAATGGTAGAACGAGAAGCATCTATAACTTGTTTATCATTCAGTTAAGGAAATCAAAACACTACTCATCAGTAAGTCCAAATGGGGAATACAACTTTAAAAGGGTCATATGAAGTTCCGAAAAATTTGTTTAAACCCGAGAATGCTTAAAACGGACTTTTAATGAGTCATAGAAACAAAATGGAGTAACTAGACTAGTAATACTCATTTGGGGCTCATACTGGTAAAACGAGAAGCATGTAATACTTGTTTCTCACTCCATTGAGGAAATGAAACCTCTCTACATCAGTAAGTCCAAATGGGGAATACAAGTTTAAAAGGTTCATATGAAGATCCAAAAAAGTTGTTTAAATCCGAGAATGCTTAAAACAGACTTTTAATGAGTCATAGAAAGAAGATGGAGTAACTAGACTAGTAATACTCATTTGGGGCTCATAATGGTAGAACGAGAAGCATCTATTACTTGTTTCTATTTCAGTTGAGGAAATCAAAACTCTACTCATCATGGGGATTTAAAGTATAAAAGGGTTATATGATGTTCTGAAACAGTTGTTAAAACCCGAAAATGCTTAAAACGGACTTTTAATGAGTCATAGAAAAGTAATACTCATATGGGGCTCATATTGGTAGAACGAGCATCATCGATTACTTGTTTCTCATTCCGTTGAGGAAATCAAATTCTACTCATTTGGGGCACATAATGGTAGAACGAAAAGCATATATTACTCGTTCCTCATTTCGTTGAGGAAGTTAAAACAAGTAATATATGCCTCTTGTTCTACCATTATGAGCGCCAAATGAGTATTACTAGTCTAGTTACTCCATTTTGTTTCTATGACTCATTAAAAGTACGTTTTAAGCATTCTCAGGTTTAAACAAGTGTTGCGGATCTTAATATGAACCTTTTAACCTTGTATTCCCCATTTGGACTTACTGATGTATAGAGTTTTAACTTCCTCAACGAAATGAGGAACGAGTAATATATGCTTCTCATTCTACCATTATGAGTCCCAAATGAGTAGAATTTGATTTCCTCAACGGAATGAGAAACAAGTAATCGATGATGCTCGTTCTACCAATATNGCCGAGAATGCTTAAAACAGACTTTTAATGAGTCATAGAAAGAAGATGGAGTAATTAGACTAGTAATACTCAATTGGGGCTCATAATGGTAGAACGAGAAGCATCTATTACTTGTTTCTCATTCCGTGGAGGAAATTAAAACTCTACTAATCAGTAAGTCCAAATGGGGATTTCAAGTATAAGAAGGTCATATGTGTAACTAGACTAGTAATACTCATTTGGGGCTCATAATGACAGAACGAGCATGATCTATTACTTGTTTCTCATTCAGTTGTGGAAATCAAAACTCTACTCATCAGTAAGTCCAAATGGAGAATACAAGTTCAAAAGGGTCAAATGAAGATCCGAAACAATTGTTTAAAGCCGAGAATGTTTAAAACGGACTTATTAGTCACATAAACAAAACAGAGTAACTGGACTAGTAATACTTATTTGAGGCTTATAATGGTAGAACGAGAAACAACTATTACTTGTTTCTCATTCCGTTGAGGAAATCAAAACTCTACTCATCAGTAAGTCCAAATAGGGATTACAAGTATAAAATGGTCATATGAAGATCCGTTGAGGAAATCAAAACAGTTGGTTAAAGCTGAGAATGCTTAAAACGTACTTTTAAGTAGTCATAGAAACAAAATGGAGTAACTAGACTGGTAATACTCATTTGGAACTCATAATGGTAGAACAGAAAGCATCTTTACTTGTTTCTCCTTCCGTTGTGGAAATCAAAGCTCTACTCATCAGTAAGTCCAAATGGGCAATACGAATTTAAAAGGGTCATATGAAGATCCGTAACAGCTGTTTAAATCCGAAAATGCTTAGAACATTCTTTTAATGAGTCAAAGAAACAAGATGGAGTAACTAGACTAGTAATACTCATTTGGAGCCCATAATAGTAGAATTATAAGCATCGATTACTTGTTTCTCATTCCGTTGAGAAAATCAAAATCTACTCATTTAGGGCTCATAATGGTAGAACGAGAAGCATATATAACTTGTTTCTCATTCCGTTGAGGAAGTTAAAACTCTATACATCAGTAAGTCCAAATGCGGAATACAAGTTTAAAAGGGTCATATGAAGATCCGACACACTTGTTTAAACCTGAGAATGCTTAAAACGTAATTTTAATGAGTCATAGAAACTAAATGGAGTAACTAGACCATTAATACTCATTTGGGGCTCATAATAGTAGAACGAAAATCATCTATTACTTGTTTCTCATTTCGTTGAGTAAATCAAAACTCTACTAATTAGTAAGTCTGAATGGGGAATACAAGTTTAAAAGGGTCATATGAAGATCCGCAACACTTGTTTAAACCCGAAAATGCCTAAAACGTACTTTTAATGAGTCATAGAAACAAAAACGAGTAACTACACTAGTAATACTCATTTGGGGCTCATAATGGTAGAACGAGCAGCATATATTACTAATTAGTAAGTCCAAATAGAGAATACAAGTTCAAAAGGGTCATATGAAGATCTGAAACAACTGTTTAAAGCCGAGAATGCTTAAAGCGGACTTTGAATGAGTCACAGAAACAAAATAGAGTAACTAGACTAGTAAAACTCATTTGGCGCTCAGAATGGTAGAACGAGAAGAATCTATTACTTGTTTCTCATTCAGTTGAGGAAATCAAAACTCTACTCATCATGGGCATTTAAAGTATAAAAGGGTCATATGAAGTTCTGAAACAGTTGTTTAAACCCAAGAATGCCTAAAACGGACTTTTAATGAGTCATAGAAAAGTAATACTCATTTGGGGCTCATAATGGTAGAACAAGAAGCATCGATTACTTGTTTCTCATTCAGTTGAGAAAATCAAAACTCTACTCATCACGGGGATTACAAGTATAAAAGGGTCATATGAAGATTCGAAACCGTTGTTTAAAGCCGAAAATGCTTAAAACGGACTTTTAATGAGTCATAGAAACAAAATGGAGTAACTAGACTAGTAATACTCATTATGGGGCACATAATGGTAGAACGAGAAGCATCTATTACGTGTTTCTCATTCAGTTGAGTAAATTAAATCTCCACTCATCATGGGGAATACAAGTTTAAAAGGGTCATATGAAGATCCAAAACAGTTGTTTAATTCCGAGAATGCTTAAAATAGACTTTTAATGAGTCATAGAAACAAGATGGAGTAAATAGACAATTAGTACTCATTTGGGGCTCATAATAGTAGAACGAAAATAATCTATTACTTGTTTCTCATTTCGTTGAGCAAATCAAAACTCTACTAATTAGTAAGTCTAAATGGGGATTTCAAGTGTAAAAGGGTCATATGAAGATCCGCATCACTTGTTTAAACCCGAAAATGCCTAAAACGTACTTTTAATAAGTCATAGAAAAAAAAACGAGTAACTAGACTAGCAATACTCATTTGGGGCTCATAATGGTAGAACGAGCACCATATATTACTTGTTTCTCATTCCGTTGAGGAAATCAAAACACTACTCATCAGTAAGTCCAAATGGGGAATGCAACTTTAAAAGGGTCATCTGAAGATCCGAAACCATTGTTTAAAGCCGAGAATGCTTAAAATGGACTTTTAATGAGTCACAGCAACAAAATAGAGTAACTAGACTAGTAATACTCATTTGAGGCTTATAATGGTAGAACGAGAAGCATCTATTACTTGATTCTCATTCTGTTGAGGAAATCAAAACTCTACTCATCAGTAACTCCAAATGGAGAATACAAGTTCAAAAGGGTCAAATGAAGATCCGAAAAATTGTTTAAAGCCGTGATTGCTTAAAACAGACTTTTAATGAGTCACAGAAACAAAATAGACTAACTAGACTAGTAATACTTATTTGGCGCTCATAATGGTAGAACGAGAAGCATCTATAACTTGTTTATCATTCAGTTAAGGAAATCAAAACACTACTCATCAGTAAGTCCAAATGGGGAATACAACTTTAAAAGGGTCATATGAAGTTCCGAAAAATTTGTTTAAACCCGAGAATGCTTAAAACGGACTTTTAATGAGTCATAGAAACAAAATGGAGTAACTAGACTAGTAATACTCATTTGGGGCTCATACTGGTAAAACGAGAAGCATGTAATACTTGTTTCTCACTCCATTGAGGAAATGAAACCTCTCTACATCAGTAAGTCCAAATGGGGAATACAAGTTTAAAAGGTTCATATGAAGATCCAAAAAAGTTGTTTAAATCCGAGAATGCTTAAAACAGACTTTTAATGAGTCATAGAAAGAAGATGGAGTAACTAGACTAGTAATACTCATTTGGGGCTCATAATGGTAGAACGAGAAGCATCTATTACTTGTTTCTATTTCAGTTGAGGAAATCAAAACTCTACTCATCATGGGGATTTAAAGTATAAAAGGGTTATATGATGTTCTGAAACAGTTGTTAAAACCCGAAAATGCTTAAAACGGACTTTTAATGAGTCATAGAAAAGTAATACTCATATGGGGCTCATATTGGTAGAACGAGCATCATCGATTACTTGTTTCTCATTCCGTTGAGGAAATCAAATTCTACTCATTTGGGGCACATAATGGTAGAACGAAAAGCATATATTACTCGTTCCTCATTTCGTTGAGGAAGTTAAAACAAGTAATATATGCCTCTTGTTCTACCATTATGAGCGCCAAATGAGTATTACTAGTCTAGTTACTCCATTTTGTTTCTATGACTCATTAAAAGTACGTTTTAAGCATTCTCAGGTTTAAACAACTGTTTCGGATCTTCGTATGACCCTTTTAAACATGTATTACCCATTTGGACTTACTGATGAGTAGAGTTTTGATTTCCTAAACGGAATGAGGAACATGTAATAAATGCA
>JAHZTW010000002.1:89773573-89783767 GCA_020283515.1 Alliaria petiolata
ACTTTGCTTAAGGCTAGTGGTATGGTCATAAATATTAGCTCTTTTCTTTCTTTTGATAGCTTTCTTCTAAAAATATTTCTTTTATGCATTTGGCCTCTAGGGCTCTTTTTCTTTGCTTGAGCTTTTTCTTATCACAAATCAAGATTAACCACTAGAAATATGTATCCCTTTTTCACCTTTTTCCTTAACACCTTCCCATTCTCAAACCTGTGAACTCCCAATTCCCAAACAAGCCTAAAACTAGCTTCAAAATGCAAAGCTAGAAATATTATGAGAGCCTAAACATGTCGCCCAAAACCTAACACTTTATGCCAAGTTCAAACAGAAAATAAGGCCTCACAATTTGCAATCACACACGAAATTTGGCTTGAAATAAGGCAAGGGTCAAGGTGTGATATTCTATTTAGGCTTACAAAGAGTGGTGAAGTGAATAAGAAAGCCTAAATATTTTTTTGTAATCCATATATTCTTTTTCAAATGCACAAGCATGATAATTAGATGTTCATGTCAAGGTTCCGATTTTTAAGTAAGGATTCAATTCATGCTTGTTACAACTTTAAGCCAAGAAAATCAAATCAAATGATCCAAGTATGGTTATAACTTAATTTCAAAGTTGCACAAAGCATCAAAGAACTACTAACTAGGGCCTTGAACCAATACATGAGCTTAAAACACTTTAAAAGGAAACTTTTTCATCATTGCCCCCTATGCATATGAGTGATGCAACCTATATGTTAAAAATTTAGACTCAATCCTACAATATTTGATAATGTAAATGCAAGCTATATGAATTTTGTTTCGAAATTTTTATGAATTTTTATGATTTTTTTTTTTGTTTTCTATGCAATTTTTTATGTATGCATGAAGACTTAAAGATGTAAAACAAAATAAGATCAAATAAAAATGTCAAAGCACAAATTCTCCTCCCCCAAACTTGAATGACAACGTCTCGGTGTCAAACAAATTCAAGAGAAGACACACAAAAAGAAAAGATAAAAATGCATGTTATGTACAAAGGTTAGTGTTTTTGGTACCTTGGGGCTTGTTGTGGCTGGGGCTGGGATCGAACAGGTTGGTCGGCCTTAGGCACCCTTCTTGGCAATAGATTGAGTGGCATGGATCAATCCAGCCACCGCTTGGTGCTGGAGATCGATTAAACCAACTCGGTCTAGCCATTGATCTCTCTCGGCATGCCTCTTTGCCCTTGTTCTTTATCTCCCTATAACTTGGTTTTGAGTCTCCATCTCCCTTGATCCTGCTCACACACAGTTAAAAACATAAACTAGAAATGAAATAAAAATGTTATACACAAAGATAGACATGGGATTGCCTCCCAAGTGCGCTTTGTTTAAAGTCTCTTAGCTTGACTTTACTTGGTTAGGCTAGTGGGGGGTCTTGGAGAGGCAACGTGGTGCTCTCCTTGCTGCAGTCACTCGCCATGTAGGGCTTGACTCTATGCCCATTCACTGTGAAATTTTCTCCACTCTTCCCAACCAAAGTTACAACTCCATATGGTAATACTTCTCTAATCTCATACTGCCCGGACCACCTAGACTTGAGCTTTCCAGGTAACAGCTTCAATCTTGAGTTATAGAGTAGAACCATGCTTCCCTCTTTGAGCTCCTTGTGCACCAGCTTCTTATCATGAAAGGCTTTGGTCCTTTCCTTGTAAATCTTGGCGCTCTCATAGGCATCCATCCTTATCTCACCAAGCTCTTGAAGTTGTATGAATCTCTTTTCTTGGGCGGTCTTGAGATTGTAGTTGAGTTGCTTCACATCCCAAAGAGCCTTGTGTTCTAACACCACAGGAAGGTGACAAGACTTGGCATAGAGGAGGTTAAAAGGCGTGGTTCCAATGGGAGTTTTGTAGGCTGTTCTATACGCCCAAAGAGCGTCATCAAGCTTGCTAGACCAATCCTTTCTAGTGACTCCCACGGTCCTCTCTAGTGTAGTCTTGATTTGTCTATTTGAAACCTCCACTTGGCCACTTGTTTGAGGGTGATAGGGCGTGGCCACCTTGTGCTTAACACCATGTTTTCTCAAGAGACTTTCAAAAACTTTGTTGATGAAGTGTCTGCCTCCATCGCTAATCACCACCTTAGGGACTCCAAATCTTGGAAAGATGATTGTTTTGAAAAGTTTAACCACCACCTTTGAATCGTTTGTTGGTGAGGCTTTGGCTTCCACCCATTTAGACACATAGTCTACTGCCACAAGAATGTACTTGTTGCCATATGATGATGGAAATGGACCCATAAAATTGATTCCCCACACGTCAAAGATCTCTACTTCAAAGATTGGCGCTTGTGGCATTTCGTTTCTTTTGGTGATGTTCCCGGCTCTTTGGCATGCTTCACATGACTTGATGAACTCATGTGCATCTTTTAAGAGTGTAGGCCACCAAAACCCAGCTTGGAGAACCTTTGTACCAGTCTTGAAACTCGCAAAATGACCCCCATATGTCATACCGTGGCAATGTAGAAGTATGTCTCTCGCCTCTTCTCTTGTGACACATGTTCGGTATAGATTGTCCACACACCTTCTGTATAGGTAAGGGTCATCCCAAAAGTAGTGTAAGACATCCCTCATAAATTTCTTCTTGTGGTACCGGTCCAAATGAGTAAGCTCTTCTCTACAAGCTAAGAAGTTGACAATATCCGCATACCAAGGGAGATCTTCTTCCCTTAGACTCAAAACTTCTTCAAGCTCCTCTTCTAGCCTTGCACATACCACGGTGTTGACCATCATGAGTTGCTCTTCAGGGAGTGAATCATCCAAAGGTAAGACTTCATCCACCCTCATTCTTGAAAGATGATCTGCTACACCATTCTCTATGCCTTTCTTATCTTTGATCTCCATATCGAATTCTTGCAAGAGAAGGATCCACCTCAAGAGTCTTAGCTTGGTGTCCTTATTAGAGTAGATGTACCTCAGTGCTGCGTGATCAGTGTATACAATCACCTTAGAGCCCACCAAGTATGACCGGAATTTCTCAAACGCAAAGACCACCGCTAGGAGCTCCTTCTCGGTAGTTGCATATTATACTTGTGTATCGTCCAAGGTGCGACTAACATAGTAGATAACATGCAACCTCTTGTCTTTCCTCTGCCCCAAGACAGCTCCTACAGAATAGTCACTAGCGTCGCACATGATCTCAAAGGGAAAGTCCCAATCCGGAGCTTGGACTATTGGTGCGGTTACTAGCGCGTCCTTGATGGTTTTGAACGCTTGGTGGCATTCTTCATCGAAGATGAAATCAGCTTCCTTGCATAGTAGTCTAGTGAGGGGACGTGCTAGCTTGGAGAAATCCTTGATAAACCTCATGTAGAAGCCAGCATGCCCCAAGAAACTTCTTATCCCTTTCACGTTAACCGGAGGCGCCAAAGTGACCATCACTTCCACCTTTGCTCTATCCACTTCAATGCCTTTTCCTGAGATCTTGTGACCAAGGACAATTCCTTCTGTTACCATGAAGTGGCATTTCTCCCAATTGAGCACGAGATTGGTCTCCTCACACCTCTTGAGCACCCTGCACAAATTAGACAAACAAACGCCAAAGGAAGAGCCATACACGGAGAAATCATCCATGAATACCTCAACCATCTCCTCAATCAAGTCAGAAAATATAGACATCATGCATCTTTGAAATGTGGCAGGAGCATTACATAAACCAAAAGGCATTCTCCTATATGCATAAGTTCCATAAGGACAAGTGAATGTTGTCTTTTCTTGATCATTAGGGTGAATCGGGATTTGAAAGAAGCCACTATAACCGTCTAGAAAACAGTAATAGGGGTGGTTGGCTAATCTTTCAAGCATTTGATCAATGAATGGCAGTGGGAAGTGGTCTTTCCTAGTGGCTTTGTTAAGTTTCCTATAGTCTATGCACATTCTATGGCCGGTTATAACTCTAGTAGGAATTAACTCATCTTTTTCATTTTTTATAACTGTGATGCCCCCTTTCTTAGGTACCACATGGACTGGAGAGACCCACGTGCTATCACTGATAGGGTATATCACGCCAGCCTCTAGGAGTTTTAGGATTTCTTTTTTAACCACTTCTTTCAAATTAGGATTCAAACGTCTTTGGTGTTCAATTGAAGAAGTGTTCTCATCATCTAAATGAATCCTATGAGTACAAAGTAATGGTGAAAGGCCCTTGATATCACTAAGAGAATACCCAATGGCCTTTCTATACTTTCTCAATTCCCTAAGGAGGGTGTCTAACTCATCATCATTCAGATTGTCATTAACAATGACCGGGTAAGTGTTATTTGTACCTAAGAAAGCGTACCTTAGTCCAATTGGTAGCTGCTTGAGGTCCACCTTTGGGGCTAGCAGCTCACTCCAGTCCTCCCCTTGGTTTGTGTTGAGGCCACTGTCCTCTTCGTTTCCTCTTAAGCCAGCATCAATTCCAAAAGCAGGACGTTCCATATCCAGCTCCAAGTAGGCGTCTTCCTCTTCTTTCAAAACCTTGCGTGAGTCTAATAGTTTGGCATACTCTTGTGTTTCCTCATTAAGATACCCAAACTCTCCACATTCCGTGGTCAAGGCTAGCAGGAGGTTGTCCTCTTGGTTTAGTTCTTCAAGCAATTCATCAGCCAAAAGATCCATAGCCTCTATGTAGAAGACTTGACCATCAATCGTTGGTTTCTTCAAAACCTCATTGATATCGAAGTTAAGTTTGATGTCCTTTCCCAAGTGCAACGAAATCTTGCCATTCTTGACGTCTATTATGGCTCCAGCAGTTGCCAAAAACGGTCTTCCAAGGATTAGAGGATCCTTGGGTTCTTCATCCATCTCAAGAACAACAAAATCCGTGGGGACATTCATGTTGCTTATCCTCACAGGTAGGTCTTCAAGCATTCCTACCGGGAGCCTTCCACTTCTGTCAGCCAAGATCAATGAGATCCTGCATTCTTTAAACTTGGTGAAGCCTAGCTTCTTTCCAATGGAGTGAGGCATGAGGTTTATGCTCGCCCCTAAGTCGCACAAACAATTGTTAAACTTCAATGGCCCTAACGCACAAGGTATGATGGATGAGCCTGGATCTCCTAGCTTCTTTGGTGCTATCTCTCTGTGGATGATTGCACTGCACTCTTGACTCAATACCATGACCTCTTGACAACCTTTAGCTGTCTTGGCAAGTGTGTCCTTCAGAAACTTGGCATACTTCGGCACCATAGCTAAGCAATCAAGCAACTTCAATTTGAGCTCAACGTTTCTCAAATTTTTTTCAAACAAGGCTCTGTGCTTCTCAATCATCTGCTTCTTGAAGCTTCCAGGGAATGGGAGCTTTGGTTTTTAAGGTGGAGGCACGAAAATATTTTTTTTTT
Source organism: Alliaria petiolata (assembly GCA_020283515.1). NCBI lineage: Eukaryota > Viridiplantae > Streptophyta > Magnoliopsida > Brassicales > Brassicaceae > Alliaria > Alliaria petiolata. The sequence continues at coordinate 89,778,910 of JAHZTW010000002.1, forward strand.
TGTTTGTTTCCCCCACTTCTTTTTCCAAAACCGCTTCTTTGCCTTTTCTTGCCCTTTCAATGTATACATTGTCAAAGGTGATCTCTTGATCATTTGAAAGATCACTCCCCCCTTCTTGAATCACAATGTCCTCATTGTCTTTAGCTGTGGACCGTGGTTGTACTTCCTTTCCACTCCTTAGAGTGATCACGTTTGCATACTCCTTGGGATTTGTCTCACATTGGCCGGGTAGAGTATCTTGGCCGCTTGTACTAGCTTTTCCTTTCTCCAGCTGACGAATTTTTTTGTTGATGTTTCTGATCTGCGTAGAGACCTCAGTAAGGGAAGAGTCCAGCCGATTGTTCATATCCACAAATTTTTGATTTGTAGATGCTTGCCCCTGAAGTAGTTGTTGGAACATAGCTTGTACCGGATCTTGAAGTGGCGCTTGATGTTGTTGTTGCTGTGGTAAGAATCCAGGAGAGTAAGCCTTGTTCCCTTGCTGTTGGTTTCCTTGGTAGTTGCCTTGTCTTTGCCCTTGATACCCACTGTTTTGTGGAAATCCACCTTTTTTGTAAGGTACAAACGGTTTGGCTTGATTGCTTTGTTGTGGAGGGTAGACTGGGTCCTTTGGATTTTCCACATTGGTGCTTCTATAAGACAAGTTGTTGTTGTTGCCTTGATACCTTGGGGCATAGCCTTGTGGCTTATGATAGTCTTGGCCTCCAACCCAATCTGCTTCCTTAAACTCTTCCTCACTTCTTTCTTGAGACAAGTCCGCGGCATCACCGACGAAGTGGACATGTTTTTGGTTGGCAATCATCATCTTGTCAATTTTTTCATGGAGCGACTTCAACTCCTTCTTGTGTTTTTCCAGTTCATGACCTCTTGGTGCTCTGTCATAGTCCTCAGAATAATTTCCATCACTCAAAGCTAAGTTGTCAATGAGTTCCATTCCATCGTGGACATCTTGTCCAAGAAAGTTCCCTCGGCTTGCCGTGTCAAGTAGCATGCGAATTTTGGGCAATGCTCCACGGTATATTGTGCTCAAGAGTGTCTCCTCAGTGAACCCTTGGTGAGGACACTGTATGGTACAGTCCTTGAACCGCTACATTGCTTCACTAAAGCTCTCATTGTGCCTTTGAGTAAAGCCGCTTATCTCGCTCCTTAGCCTACCCGTTCTTGTGCTTGAGAAGAACTTTGAGAGGAAGGCTTTCTTGCATTCAACCCAGGACGTGATGGTGCCTTGTGGTAAGATCTTCTCCCAATGCCTTGCTTTGTCCCCAAGAGAAAAAGGGAAAAGCCGTAGCTTGAAACTATCCTACGATATGCCGTTTATCTTTATCATACCACACACTTGCTCGAAGTTGTCCAAGTGCTCCAGTGGGTCTTCCATTGCCAGGCCATGGAACTTGTTGTTCTGGACCATAGATACAAATCCAGGCTTGATCTCGAAGTAGTTGTTTTGCACCGGTGGTGGCGTGATGCCGAAGCGATTGGTGTGCGTGTTTGGTGCATCACCGGCGCCAATGATGTGTGGTGCTCTTTGAGGGTGGTAAGGCTGTCCAATGCCTTTGCCAGCAGCAGCGTGGTGAGGTGGATCCTCCACCTGGTCGTGGTCAGCCATCACCTCTTGATTGTACTCTTCGATATCGAGTAGTAGTCTTTCCCTCCTATGTCTTGCGCTTCCAAATTGATGGATGTTGTCAAGTGGTGCGAATAGGTTGTTGTCACCTCTAGACCTCAGGTTCATATACCTGAAAACACAAGTACACAAGTAGAAAAATTAGTAACCTAATACAAAAAGAAAACTTAGTCTCCACTAAGCTCCAAAGCTCAATAAGTTCACTTAAAACCCGAGCTTGGCAACGGCGCCATTTGATAACTAGCTTTTTAGCAGGTTAAACAAAACCTAAAGCGTGTCTATGTCATTGTAATACTTCATGTCATCAATCCAAATAAGGTTGTGAAAGGTATTAAGAATGCAAGAGCTTGAAATAATGCTAAGCAGATTCGAGTTAAATGGGGGAACAAATCAAAATAAACTACTTGCTGCAACTATATGAACTTGAGAACTATTTTAAAATACCTACTGGGATGTTAACTAACTAATAGAAGACTTTTAGGAATTTAAAACGCGAAGTTACTAATTTTATAAAATGAAAAACCAAAGACAGAAAAACTAGGTGAATTTCTAGGTGACGAAATGGTTTTTTAAAAACTAGTTAACAAATTCTACTGACTCTTAACTAATTAGAAGGGTGCAAAACAAGATGCTAGGGAATTTATAAAATATCAGGTTGAGTAAAAACAGAACTTTATAAATTTAGAGACCTTAATGCAAATATTAAGCTAACTAGGTGATGCTTAGGCTAAAAGATTAAAACCTTAAACTAAAGGAAAGTGATTTCGAGTTTTTGCAAATACTAAAAAGAAGATCCAAGGTTGGGAATCATTCTTAGGGAGGCTAAAGATTCGAACTTGGGGTTTAAAAACATAATTTTTACTCTTTTTAGTAATTTCTCTAAACCTTAAGAAACCAATTTAGATTTATCCATGATGTGTGGTATAAACCCTTTCTTCACCCTTTCCTCCTAACCCATGATGTGTGGTGGAAAGATAAGGTGAAGAACATTAAGCTTGGATCTTAAAAACGGGTTAACTAGCTCCCTAAGCATCCATGATGTGTGGGAAAGGATGAGCTAGTCTCTTGGATTTGGTTTTAAGGGATTTTCTAAGTCTTGTTAGGATAAGAAAATCCCTAGATTAAAGAGATCTCCATGGAGAATCTCTAGACCTTAAAACCCCCAAATCCAAGAAGAGAATTAAATGAAGAACAAGATAAAAACAAAACTAAGATTTTAATCTCCAACCTCTTTAATCATCCCAACCTCAAACCTTGGTGGTTCACTCACAAATCATGTTTTTACCTCTTTTAAACATAAGTTTAGAGTTATTGAACATAATCGATGATATTAATAAGAAAGACTTGATATTAGGATTACTTAAACACTTGATATATAATAAAAACACAAGAGATTTTCTCAAAGAAATCGATGAGTTTTAAGAAGAAAGATTTGACATTAGAATTACTTAAAAACTTGATATATAATAAAATACAAGAGTTTTCACAAAGAATTAAACAAGAAGCAATTATAAAAATGAAGAATACGTAAGAACACTCAAGAACAAGAGAAAGCTTACATGAACACTAAGAAGACTTTAAAAGAGAGAATAAGAAGATTTGATTAAACACTGAATGATTATAACAAGCACACACACTCTCCTTATATAGAGTTTTAAACATGGCTTTTGGTCCTAAAAAGAGGGGTCAAGGGGCAACGGACAAGGGGCAAGGGACAAGGGACCTCTCTAATCCCACTTTTACTAAAGCATAAACACTTTTTTGGAGCAACTTGCAAGTGGTATCTTTTGGTTCGGGTACATGGATTGATCGATCTGTATCTTTTGTACTACTTCACCGTTTGACTTGAAATCACCACCAAATTAAAGCTAAAACTCTCATGAAGACTGTCGAGGCTAAATCGCAATGAAAACCCTTCATCCGAGCTGATCGTTCAATTAACGAAATTGGTCGCCAAACTTCCAGACGGACATGTTGTTACTTAAATAGCCGTATCTTCTGAACCACTGACCATAATGACTTGAAATAAGCTCTGCACGAAAGGTAACTCAATGTTCTATGAGTTTTATGAAGATTGTGGAGGCTGAATCGGAATGGAATGTCTTTTTAGAGTCTGATCTTTAAGTCGCTTTAGGTGGCATGGACTTGAATCGGTTGCAACATCTCGGTACAGCAAGTCAGATGACATCAATTTGCTTCTTACTCTTCTCTACTTGTTCCTAGCTCATCATCTTATGTTTCCAGCTTCCACATTGTCGCCAAATCCATAGAATAACCTGAAATGATGCATATATACAAAAGAAAATGCAAATGCTAATGCAAATGTTCTAAATCCTATAAATGATCAAATACTATGATTATACTTAGCTATAAATGAAATATGGATGAAAACTTATTTTAAATGCATGATAAATATGCGAAATAAATGAGTATATCAGGCGCCAAAATTTGATATGCTCAAATTAATCCTGAGCTACTCTCTCAAATTAAGAGATCACTGTAGTACTTAGGGGTCGAATTCCACAGAGAATCGAAGTAACTAGACAAATTCTAATTCAGATTTTAGTCCAAGAGTAAAATAGGAAAGCAGTAAAAAGCAATAAAATAAACAAGGCAATTCGATTTCAGGTTCTTAAAAATTAGGAAGATAAAGCGTTAGGCAGCGAGGTATCTCAGGAAGATTCAAGATTGCAGATTAGATTACTATCAGGATTAATTGTTCTAGAACTCGAAACACAAAACACAAACAAATCAGCTTTCGCTGCAGATGTTATCAATGTCTAAACCTAGAAAGCCAACTTTCGCTGCGAATTCAAAGATAGAAACATGCATTAATTTCAGGTTCGATATTGTTCACAAAGACCTAAACCAACTGTCGCTGCGAATAGATTCAATGCTCATCTAATGATTCAATCGCTAAGTGAATAACAATACTTTCGCATCTGCTAAACAACCTAGGGTTTCGAAATCTAGGTGATCAATCCTAAATTTCAGAGTTAAAACAATCAAAGAAGAAGAACAAGCAGATAATCCCGATAGCGAATCAATTTTAACAACCTATCATCAATCCCTTGAATTCCCCATAACCTAACTATGAAACTACTCAGACATGGATGCAGCAAACATCATAGAATAAGTAATTTGCATAAAAAGAATAGAAGAAAAGATACAAGGGTTTCAAATCTCTCAAGAACAGAGTGCAGATTTTTCTCCCTAAAAGCTCTCAAAACCTAA
>JAHZTW010000002.1:89785069-89802449 GCA_020283515.1 Alliaria petiolata
GTCTTGGTTCCTTGACCTTTGATAACACCGTGAATGAGAGATGGAAAATCTTCCGTCCTTGCGTCTTGAAGATTGCGTCACCTCAGAAACTTAACCTGAAGTTTGGGTCTATGTTGGCCTATCCAGTGATCTGTTCGGGATCCCGGAAGACAGGTGTTGCTAGTTCAAACTTCAATGCCATATGAAATTCTTACTTGGCTTCGGTGAAGGTCTTGGTCGCGGAAGAGAGAAGCTAGTCTTCGGGAACTTTTCCCTTCGCGGTTTGGTGAAAGAAGTTGCATCTTCTTTCTTCTGGGGCTTGCACAACGGTTTTCTTCCTCTAGAACCGTTGTATTCTTCTTCGTCTTCTCATATACAGGTCCGTTGATCGTGCAGGATGAAGTAGAATGAGAGAGATGGATCATTGACTTAACTTGACTTGGATGGAGTCTTGTCTTGTCTCGCCGTCTTTGATGCAACAGCAGCTTGCCGCGGTTGTGAAAGTGATATTTGTGGTCTTTAGGTCGTGTTCAGGCCATTGAATCAAGGAGGAAGCTTGAAAGTCTTGAAACAGGTTGAAGGAGATCCAGTTTGGTGAGGTCGGGACGGAAGCGTCTTCAGACGAAGGCCGCCCGCGCGACGGGTTATCGCGGCAGCGGCCAAGCGCCTTGCCTCCGCGCCATCGTGGCTCGTGGCGCGGTCAGGCTCCTTCTGGCCGGCCCACGGGCGGTTTGTTGCCCGGTGAGTGTTCTTCGGGTTTCCTTCTTCATATTTTTGGTCATTATTGGTTTTTCTGATTTTTTGTGCTTTTCTTGGTTTTCTGATTTTTTTGTGCTTTTGGGGTTTATGAAAATGGTGTAAACTAAGAAGAAACCAAAACTAAAAATTAGTGTGGTTAAGGAGATGAGAAAGAGAGTACCTAAAATGGGTTGTCTCCCATTGAGCCGCTCTTGTTTAGAGTCTTTTAGCTAGACTTTGGTAGTTTGGGAGCTTAGTTGGAGGTGGAGTTCGACCTTAGGCAAGGTCTTTTTGCCTTCTGCGCGGCCTCTTCGGCTAAAGGCTCCTCGAGTCTATCCATGATAGCATCTCCATCCTTCTCAAGAAGATGTTTCTCCATGGTGTAAGGTACCGCAGGATAAAACTTCTTCCCATTGATATTGGCGAATGAGACTTGCCTGTTCGGCTAATCCATGATGGCTCCTACAGTGGCTAAGAACGGCCATCCCAAGATGAGAGGTGCATCTTCTTCTTGGCGTGTTTTGATTATGTAGAAGTCTACCGGGATTCTACAATCACCAATGATGACTGGGAGATCATAAATGACTCATCTCGGGGTTGCGAGTGACTGGTCCGCTAATCCAATGACCACTTCCGTCGTATGGGAGTGCCTGATCCCGAGTTCTCGCTCCGCGTGGCTAGGTAGTACGCTGATAGTTGAGCCTGGGTCGCACAACGCATTGCTGACCTCGATCCCCTTGATTTCACATGAGATGAGAAATCGACCAAGGTTCCTTGTCTTGTGCAGGGTGCGGAGTAGCCTTCCTGACCTTGCTCGTGTGAAGAGATCTTGTATTTTCAGCATCGTTTCGTTGCTTTCACAGAAATAGTGGCCAATAAGATGTTATGTCCATGCTTTAATGAATGTGATACCTGATGGTGTAGCTCTCGTATTTATCAGCGCATGAACTACCTTATTGAACTACCTTATTTATTGAACTACCTTATTGAACTTGTCGAGGTTCTCTTGAGTGATCTTATTGGTGTAGCTCCCGTATTTATCAGCGCGGGAGAAGTAGGCGGCTCTGGCCGAGGTAATCGAACGCCTGGCTTGACCAAAGTATACTTTAATCTCGTTCTTAGTCTCCAAGCTGTCTTCAAAGTACTCCTTTAAGCCATAACTTTCCCATGCTTCATCGAATCTTACGCTTACTGGGATTCCTTCCACCTTCTTGTGGAATTCTACCAATCTTTCCCTCTTGATATGCAGCGTAAGAGGTCTCTCCATGTGGGTAATGACGCCCGAGGTAGGTCCGTGTTCAGCGAGTTCAGGTCACTCTTCCCGAGGGGTAAGTTCGCGCGTCAGGTGAGGCTGGATGAAGCAACAAGGTGCTTTCTCGACGCCAACGGTTAGGGCTTCGTCTTCTCCCCTTTTTCCTATAAGCTTATTAATGAGCCCGTCGAGCCGCCTCGACTTGTGACTCAACCTTGTGTTGGGCGTGTTCCATCTTCTGGATGTCCTTCTCCATTCGGCCCGTGATGCTGTAGTGGTCCCGCGAGTTTCCTCGAACTCGTATCTCAGGGCGCAGACATCGCCTAATCCACGGTTTTGGACCCCTCCGTGATCCGCCAAGTCTTCGAAAGTTCTGGATAGTTTGTTAATGTTGCCAAAAGTGCGGTTCTCCAATACATTCACGTTGTTGGAGACTTCTTGGACCTTGTGGAAGACTTCTCCATGGATGGAGTCCATCCGGGCATGTAAAGATCTCTCAGACTTAGTTTGATAATCAGTCATCACTGTTATCGCCTCGATAAGATTCTCCACTTTCTGATATAAGAGAGCAGGTGTGATTCTCTGATCGTTCTGGGCAGGAGGCGGCGTCTGGAGGCGGAGACTTTCGCTTCAATGGATAATAGGAGGCGGGAATCCTCCTTGTGGGTGAGGCGTGAAGCGCTCGTGTGGTAGCAGTGTCGGCGACGGTCTCCGAGAATGGTGTAGGAGTTCTGCAGGTGGGTGTTAGTTCGGAGGCATGTAAGGATCGCTCCTTGTGTGTTCCATGGTATGGTAGTTCCTGAAACTCATAGAAAGATGTCTAGAAGTTAGAAAAAAAGAATGTCTTGGAGTTGTGATCCTGACCTTTGCTTTGGACAGCGAAACGGAACCTCCCCGGCAACGGCGCCAAAAGCTTGATGGGGTCAAAATAGTCGTCCGAGATTGGAGGATTTCTTTGGGGACTCGTCGAGCTTTGAATTTGTAGGACCCTAAGCTGCAAGTGCACAGCGTGCGTTGTAGTACTTAGGGTATCGAACCACAGGGAGGAGGTCAACTGCAAAACAGAGAATCAGGGCAACCAAAGACGCAGGGAACTGGGGTTTTTGGGTAAGTGTCACAGTTTTTGCAGAAAATAAAGTAAGCAATATCACGTCTTATATAGAGAAGGTTGTCAATCTCTTCTATAACCAACGGGAAAAGGAAAATAAACTTAAAGACTTGTAAAAAGAAAATCAGGTGCGTGGTGCAGAAAAGTAAATATTGAAGTGCGTAAATCTAGATTGAAAAGCAGTGCAGGAAAAGTAAGTATTGAAGTGCGTAAATCTCGATTAAAAGCAGATGGGACGAACACGTTGGGAATCTTCTCGGGAAATATATGGGGTTCTAACTAGAAATCAAACACACAAAAGTCAGGCAACGAGGCTAGGCGATTTTCCCTAAACTGATTCACTGGTTTTAACAACCTAACTCTATCAAGCAAGGTCGATCTGCGAACATCTATTTCGCATGTATACTCTTGTATACTGCGTCCTAGACGAACACGCAATAAGATCGGGACGATAAACATTCAGACATCTTTTAAAGGATGCTCTCTACCCTATTTTGGTATAGATCTGAGATTCAGGACTTTCATAGCTCTCAAGACCCTGCGATCAAAATATAGTTCATGACGCTAGACTGATGCAATAAAGACAAATAAGGTGAGACATAAAATCTTAATCTTCGGCCTAAACAATCGGTTCAACAACAGTTAATGATATTCCACATAGATCCCCTTAAAGAACACTCAACGAAAATAAACTACTAAGACATGAAAGAAGAAGTAGAAAACGTGATTGATGAATGCATAACTTGTATAAATCGATAAGAAAGAAAGAGGGTTCAAGAACAAATCAATCTCCCTCAAAGAACAAAGTGGAAACCACGAATCAGAGATTCGCGGCCGCCGAAGAGAATTATGTAACTTAGAGTATTTAGGAATGAAATATTGATATCTAGAAAAACCCTAAACGAAGAGTATATATAGGTCTTCAAGTGCCCTAGGTCGTCGATTAGGTCTTGGCTTGCATAAGACAGCTGCGGGTTTAAGATGGGCTTCAAATGGGCTCGGGAAATGCAAATGGCCTGGCCGCGCGAGTGACTGGCCGTGGCGCAGCCACTGGTCGTCTGGTTCGGCCGTGGCGCGGAAAGCTCATCCTTCCGGGTGCTTGACAGACCTTCTTGCTTCTTCCATAACTTGAGATCCAACCGTGGGATTGTTCTCAAAGCACTTCGAGGTGAAAGACAGCTGATAAGGCTACCTTGTCTCCAAATATGATCTTGATCTCGTGGTGGGAAGGCCTTCATTTGATGTTGAACTTCTGTACTCGAGCACTGTTTCCGGAATTGTCCATTCTGCTCCAAAATATGCGTCTTTTACTAACTTTACCTGAAAAGAGTCTTGAACAACCAAATACTCGAAATCAAGTGTATATGCATTAAAACTTTAGTGAAATGCTTATTAAAGCACTCACTTATGATAGTAAAAATGGGTAAAATATGCATGTTATCAGCATATATTTTCTCTCTTAAGCGCCGCCTATACTCATTCTTTCTTTGAGGATTTGAATTTCAGGCACCATGGCACCAAGGAAGAGAAGCAGAGATTTGGCAACTCAAGAGGAAACTCAGCAAGTGGTGGAAGAGAGGGTTAAGTGGAGTAAGGAGGAGAAAAATACAAGGAAACGGTTAGAGAGGTTGCGGTTTGAGCCATCAAAGTTTGCAAGTAGGGACCTCTTGCACAAGCTGGGTTTGTTGAAAGAGTTTGATCAGCTGCTCATGGACATGGGTCTAGCTTGCCTATCAAGGATGGACTGTCCGACCTACCCGGAAGCCACGCTCCACTTCCTTTCCACCTTGGATTTCACGTATGAGAATCCGAGTATCCAAACTCCATCCGAGGGGCATATCACCTTCAAGATAAGGGGGCAAGATTACCACCTCTCTATCCCTGAGCTTTGCCAAGCCTATGGTCTCAAGGCTGAAGCCCCACTTGTGGATTTTCCACGGCTCAAGTCGGAAAATTCTCTATGGGACTTGGTTAGCGATGGAGACTACAAGCACAACACCGCCAAGATCAGAAAGTGAGGAATCCCGTGCTAAGGTACACCCTCAAGCTGCTGGCCAATACGTTCAGTGGAAGATCCACGTCCCCAATAGTAACCAAGAATGATCAGTGCTTTCTTTTCCAAGGAGTGAAGAAGATAGTATGCGATAGTGAGGAGAACGAGAATCCTATGGAGGATGAGCTTGGGGAAGACATCAACTATGGCTGCATCTTGGCTTCATCCTTGGTCAAGTACAAGGCTTGGGCAATGAGATGCAAGGCGAGCTCTGCACTAATTGGAGGGTTTCTCACGCCGTTGTTCGCACAAGCCGGAGTATTGACGCAATATGATGGACATCATCAACCCTGGAGCAGAGTATGATCATGCCGAGCACTGAAGATCATCAAACAGAAGCAATGCTAGAACATGTTGCCGAAGTTGCACAAGTTGCCGAGTTTGCATATGAACGTGAACCTAAGGCTTACAAATGGGTTGTGACCATTTGTACTCTTTTTCCTTATCCTTGGTTTTATCCCACTTGGTTTTCCAGGAAAGGTTTTAACGAGGCAAATTGGTTCACATGTTTTAAACCCATTCAGAGCTCCAATGGACCCGATGGAGACCTACGATCACTCATCGAGTCATTCCGGCAAAACGAAGATGAACCAATCAACAAATCCAATTGTTTTGGAAACTCAACTCATCGGAGAATCATGCCAAAGTGGAATCAGCTCAAACCGAGCTCATATGACGAAGTTATTGAACTTACAAAATGGGTGATGCCGAACTTATCCGGCTCAGATATACGCCCGTTAATTGGAGGTTTCTGGCCGAACCAGAAGTAATCAAGCTACAAACCGACTTGGCGTGGAATCTTGACTCAACCAGAGAGCTCTTAAAACTGGATTCATGCCGAAGTTCATTATGATTTAAAAGTTATTCAACTTCTAAACCGGAAGAGTCTCAGCTTGCCTTATTTGGAAGCTCACGAGTTTAATGAGATAGAAACGAGACTTTGGCGGCTAGGAGAAACTTCTAAGCATTCAAGAGACATTAACCACGGCCTAGAAGCTTCCCCAAAAGTTCTACAATGCTCCAGCACTCAGAGGATTAGGCGAATCCTCTTGGATCTCAACTTACCTTATTTGGACATTCACACTTGGAACATTAAAACCTCAACGTCTACTTTCCTGTCTTTGCTGCTACATTTTGAGACTTGATACAATGCACCTAGACGTCACAAGACAGCATTCCTTGACGTCCAAGTTGTCAAGACTCAAGATACTCTGAGTTTCCTTATTTCGTCTAATTTGCTCATAATGACCAAATGGCTAGATTTTTATTCTGTAAATCTCTTTCTTTCTTTAGAGTTTAAGAACGTGTAAGAGCTCTATATAAAGCTCAATTCTTTCTCATTGTAAGGCACCCTCAATCATCTAAGAAATATAAAGTTTATTCTTCTTTTTATTCAAAGCGTTTCTTTGTTTAAAATCTTCGTCTTTAAGTTTCATTTGAGTGATTCATTTGATACTTGAGATTATAGGGTTGGGATTGTTTGTGCAATTCAAACAAGCCTATTTCTCCACAGATTGAGCGAGTCAATCAAAGCCCAAGGATTGAGAGAGTCAATCACACTTTCACCACCACTTCTACCTTCATCCCTTGCGCGCAAAGCTTCTTTGATCGGTTTTTGATCACCCTTTGGTTATAGGAATATGGAGCGATTCCCAATCTTGTGTCAAGTACCCTTAGCTGATTTCGAGCCTTGTGTGGAGCGTGCTTACATGGATCAGACCTATATGAGCCACACGGATTCCTTGGGTCATGCTCCAGCTCCAGGGTATTATGCTTACGTTTTCTATAATCATAATTATGAGAAGAAGGTTTGCATTCTGCCCAATCCACAAGAAACATATCTACAAAGCATCGGCACGATCGAGTTCTTGCCGAATGATGAAGAATGCTTTGCACCTCTTGGAGACACGGCACCCCCACCTCAGCCTACTCGTACACCATCAGAGTCTCCTCCTACAGATGCTGAGATGCCACCAAGCTTCGAGCTCCCCAAGTTAGACTATGAGACGCGCACCGAAGCCGAAACGTTCCTTGCCTCGGTTGTAGAAATTCAACGCAAGGTGAACAAATGGCACGGGAAAATATCAAGAAGCAGGGGAAGAAGGTCAAGGTTCTCCAAGGGAGAAGCTCCTCAGAGATGACCTTGAGTGATGAAGCTGAGGAAGTGGGTGAAACGGTGGGAAGACACTCAACCGGAGGCATTGCTATCCGAGAGCCTCGAAACGGTGATCAAGCTGGACGCTTTTCTCTCCAAGAGCGTCCAACCGGGAACCAGGACAAAGGCATCCTCCGAGACACTCCAAGGAAGAGTAGGAGGACCGGAGCGACCTCAAGCTCCGGTCATGCCTAGCTCCGAGGTACCAAACAACCACCCTTGTACATATAATGCATTACTTTTTATTTTTGCTTTGGATTTTGCTCTCCTCTTGAATTTGTATGACACCGAGACGGTGTCATTCAAGTTTGGAGGAGAATGTGTGCTTTGACATGTTTTATTTGGATCGTATTTTGTGTTTTCATCCTTGAGTCTTCATGCATCCATCTAAGTGCATAGAAAAATACAAAAAAATCAGAAATTTTTTAAAAACTTCAAACAAAATTCATATAGCTTGCATTTACATTGTAGAATATTTTAGGATAGAGTCTATAATTTTTATCATTTAGGATTGCATTCATATGCATTGGGAGCAATGATGAGCCTATCCTTGTAGATTTTAACTTTTGTGATCAATTCAATACCCTAGTTAGTAGTTCTTTGATGCTTGTGCATAAATTTGAAAGTAAAAAAGAACCATGCTTGGACCACCTCATTTGTCACTAGTTTTTGGTTGAAATATAGTCTTGAAATTGATAGCCAACTATACTCACTTAAAACGAATTTTGACACTTAATTATCATGCTTTCATTGAAAGTAAATTCACGGATTAAAATACTTGAGCTTTCTTCTCCGCTTTGCCACCCTTTTGCTAGCTCAAGTAGCACCCCTACCATAAACCAACCTCCTTTGAAGCCAACTGTTCTTGTGTGATTATTTGTGAGGTCTTTATTTCGATTGAATTTAGCATAAAGTGTTAGGTTTGGGACGACAAGTATAGACTTTCATGTAGATTCTAGCCTCGCATTTTGGGGCTAGCTTTAGGCTTAGGATTTGGGGGTTTGTTAGCCGTAGTACAATTTGATGTTGGTGGAAAAGTTTGGAAAGAAAGAGATGTTGAATAAGGGGCTCGGTGAAAATAAGGGGAAAACATTGGTTTGAAATGGAGAGTCTTGTGGTTAAAAAGGTAGCTCAAAGGGGAAAAAAATATATGCTAGGTGGTCTTAAGAAATAGAGAAGAGCCGAAAAGGGCTAATTTCAAAAAAAAAAATATATGAAGGCTACCTAGATATAAGAAGAAGAGCTAAGTGAATAAGTTAAAACTACTCCATTCGCCGAGAATAATAGGTTAAAGAAGTTCCCCTTAGAGCTTTAAAAAGAAGAAAAGTGTTTGAAATTCAAAGGGTTTAGCAAGGCACAAAGAGCCTTGAGAAAAAGGGTAGATTCTAGAGGGTTGAGTGAGCTAAAAAAATGAGTGAGAAGGGTTTAGGATCATTGATAGCATTTCGGGTAGATCATTTTTATCTCAAAACCAGTCCCGTAGCCAAATGAATTTACTTTTCTTGCAATGTCATGATTCACGGTTTCATACTTAATGAATGTTAAAGAGTTGGTTTGATAGGGAGACTTGTTTTAATTAAATTCTTAGTGCACTTGAATGATGAGATGGGCATGGATAATTCTTTTGGAGTAGGATAGATTCACATGCATTCTAGAGTTAAGAACTAGGATATTGAGTTGATCATTATTGTTGACAATCTTGGATATTGAGCTCCCACTTTTAAACCTCTCTCTCGGATTTTTCTTTGTTTGCTTGTGGACAAGCAAAAAGGCAAGTTTGGGGGAGTTGATATACCTATATATTTCACCATTTTAGCTTGCATTTAGGACATAATTACATTCATATTGCATTCATACTTAGAGAAATTGCATCTTTTATCTCTTTTTAGGTCCTAGAGCACTTTGCATTAGCATTTGCATATTTATTGCATTCTTGCATCATATTCAGGTTGTTTTGGATACACTGGAGCTATGGAGGGTGCATGGATATGCTAAGGAGCGAAAAGGAGCTTATGGACACTTGGGAGAGCTCGGCTATGCAACAAAAGGACCGAGATCGAGAGGTGGATCGAGCTAGGCAGGTCGATCTAGAAGAGATCGACCAGAAGATCGAGATAGTCGGGTCTATTCAAGAAAGACGATCGAGATCAAAATCGACCAAGATGATCGAACGAGAGTACGGACACGAAAACTGAGTCCGGGAAGAACGAGAGCAAGATCGAGATCGCGACTCGATCATATAAGGATCGACCACACGATCGATAGAAGTACTCGATCCATCCGACTGAATCGACCCGACGATCGAGCTAAGGAAGGCGTTCTGCGTGCATGATCGAGCTAGATATCGACGACCAAGCTCGATCTCTAACCTTATCCAGACAGATCATGCATTTTGGATTTTAGTGAGGGGACCATTTCTCCTTTGGTATAAAAGCATTGTGACCTATTTTTGGTCACAAATCCTCTTGCACACGATTTGTCTCTTCTTCTTTAAGCAAAAACACCATTGTTAGTCCTTTTAAGCTTTTCATATTTTAAAAACCTTAATCTTTTCTTTAATCATAAGTACTTTTCTTAATCTCTTTTGTTTAATCTCTAGTTTTTCTTTCTCTACGTTTTCTTATGCATTAATCATGCTTAGTGAGTAATCATCCCAAGGGTTTACGGTTTTGGGTGATTAAGGGGGGTTTAAGGGTTTAAGCTTTGGTCTTTTTCTTGCTCTTAACTCATTCTCTTCTTGGATTTTGGCGTTTAAGGCTAGAGGATATCGAGAGAGACCTCTTGGATCTGAGGGATTTCTTTGTCCTAGAAAGATTTAGGAGATCCCTTAAATCCAAATCCAAGAGACTAACTCATCCTTTCCCAAACGCCATGGATGCTTACGGAGTTAGTTA
Organism: Alliaria petiolata; assembly: GCA_020283515.1. NCBI lineage: Eukaryota > Viridiplantae > Streptophyta > Magnoliopsida > Brassicales > Brassicaceae > Alliaria > Alliaria petiolata. The sequence goes on from JAHZTW010000002.1 coordinate 89,795,249, forward strand.
AGCCACATTTTGAGATCTATGCTTCATGTTCTTCATCCTTTCTTTCCACCACGAACCATGGGTTAGAAGGAAAGGGTGAGGAAAGGATTCATTCCAAACACCAGTGATGAATCTAGCTTTACCTTCTCAAGGCTTAGAGAAAACACTAAATGTGTAGATCTATATTTCCAAAACCCAAAGCTTAAATCTTGAACCTCCTTAAGCTGGTCCCCAACCGTGAATCCATCTTTAGCCCTTGAAAACTTAAAATCATCACTCTTTAGTTCTAAAGTTTCAATCTTTTGCCTTAGCTTCATAAAAGTCATCTTTTTAGCTTAAATGCTTTGTTTAGAATCTTAAAATTCATAAAGTTGTGTTCTTAGTCTTGTTAGTATTTTAAAAATTCCCTAGTAGTTCATTTCACACCCTGGTAATTAGTTATAAGTTAGTAGAATTTTATTTCTAGTTTTTAAAAAATCATTTCATTAGCTAGAAATCGCCTAGTTATTTTGTGTTTAGATTTTGGTTTTATAAAATTAGTAACTGTGTCTTTTAAATTCATAGAAGTTGTTTGCTAGTTAGTTAACATCCCAGTAGGGATTTTAAAATAGTTTGCATAATCATTTAGTAGTTGCATTTAGTTTTCACCGAATTTCTGCCTAATTAACGGATTTTACTTAGATTTACATGCTTTTGCATTCTTAGTACCTTTCAAACAACCCAAGTTTGATTGACCCTTAAGTATTGCAATGACATGAGCATGCTGAAGGCTTTGATTAACAACCAATAAAAATCTTCTTATCAGAGATAAATCAAGGAATTGGGAGAAGACCTTACCTCGGGGCACCATCACGTCATGGGCTGATTGCAAGAAAGCTTCCTTGTCAAAATTCTTCTCAAGTACAAGGACAGCTCGCCTAAGTAGTGAGATTAGCGATTTTGCACAAAGGAAAAATGAGACATTTGGTGAAGCAATGGAGAGGTTCAAGGACTACACCATTGCATGTCCTCGCCATAGTTTCACTGAGAAGACACTCTTAAGCACCATCTACAGAGGAGCTTTGCCAAAGATTTGCATGCTACTAGATACCGCAAGCAAAGACAACTTCTTAGGACAAGAAGTTCAAGAGGGTATGGAGTTGATTGAAAATTTGGCCTTGAGTGATGGTAATTATTCTGAGGAGTATGATAGAGCACCAAGGGGTGATGAGCTTGAATCACACAAGAAAGAGCTGAAGTCACTCCACGAGAAAATTGACAAGATGATGCTTGCAAGCCAAAAGCAAGTCCACTTTGTTTGTGAAGCTTCGGATTTGTTCCAAGAGGGAAATCAAGAAAAGTTTGAGGAAGCCAATTGGGTTGGTGGCCAAGACTATCCTAAGCCACAGGGATATGTACAAAGGTATCAAGGCAACAACAATCTATCTTACCGAAGTACCAATGTGGAAAACCCGAAGGATCAAGTATACCCTCCACAACAAGGAAAACCTTTTGTTCCTTACAACAAAGGGGGGTTTACACAAAACAGTGGGTATCAAGGGCAGAGACAAGGCAACTTCCAAGGACAACAACAGCAAGAGAACAAGGGTTATTCTCCTGGTTTCGTTCCACAGCAGCAACAAGTTCAAGCTCCACCTCAAGATCCGGTACAAGCAATGTTACAACAAATTCTTCAAGGTCAAGCTACTACAAATCAGAAGTTTGTTGACATGAACACTAGGATGGACTCCTCTCTCAATGAGGTAGCAACAGAGATCAGTAACATGAACAACAAGATAAGGCAGCTTGAGAAAGGCAAGGCTAGTTCAAGCGGTCAAGGTAGCTTACCTGACAAGTGTGAGACAAACCTTAAGGAGTATGCAAATGTGATCACTTTGAGGAGTGGGAAAGAGCTACCACCACGGCCTACACCCGAGCACAATGAGGACATTGTAATTCAAGAGGGGGAGAGTAATCTTTCAAGTGATCAAGAGATCGCATTTGACAAAGTCTACATTGCAAGGCCAAAGAAAGGCAAGGAAGCGGCTTTGGAGAAAAAAGTGGAGGAGGCTAGCAAAAAGAAAGAAGTTTTCGTGCCTCCACCTTACAAACCAAATCTCCCCTTCCCTGGACCTTTCAAGAAGCAGTTGGTTGAGAAGCATAGAGCTTTGTTCGAGAAGCACTTGAGGAATGTTGAGCTGAAATTGTCGTTGCTTTATTGTTTGGCTATGGTACCAAAGTACGCCAAGTTTTTGAAGGATAGACTTGCTAAGAGGGTCAAAGAGGGTGAAGAATTTATGGTATTGAGTCAAGAGTGCAATGAAATCATCCACAAAGAGATAACACCAAAGAAGCTAGGAAATCTGGGCTCATTCCCATACCTTGTGCTCTCGGTCCTTCGAAGTTTGAAAGTTGTTTATGCGATTTTGGAGCGAGTGTAAACCTCATGCCTCACTCTATTTCCAATAACCTAGACTTTACCAAGTTTAAGGAGTGTAGGCATGCTTGAAGACTTACCCGTGAGGATTAGCAATGTGAATGTTGATAAGAGAACTTTTTCATGGTTTTCAAATCAAATCCTAAAGTCTCTTTTTGTTGTTGTAGTACTTTAGGAGTCAATCCAAATCGGGATGGTGAGAGATACCAAGAATACAAGAGTTCAAGTAAAGCTAAGCAGAATTCGGGTTAATTTGGGAACAATTGTGTAACAATTACTTGCAGTGATTATACAGCCACAAAAACTATTTTTAAAAATCTAACGACTACTAACTCAATACCAGATAGTAACATAAAACTCTAGGCAATATCTAAAATACTTAAAATAGCAAAAACACAATTTTACAAATTTAAAAGACTCTATTGCATTATTAAGCTATCTAGGAGATTTTTAGTAAAAATAATTAAACCTTAAACAAGAAGAAAATGGTGTTAAGTTTTCGAAAGTTTAAAACAGATTCAAGGTTGGGATTCATTCTTAAGGATGTTGAAAATTCGAACTTGGGGTTTTAAAAACATAATTTTACACACTTTAGTGCTATCTTTAAGCCTTAAGAAGGCATGACTAGATTTACCCATGATGTGTGGTGTAAATTCTTTCTTCACCCTTTCCTCCTAACCCATGATGTGTGGTGGAAAGACAGGGTGAAGAACATGAAACTTGGATCTTAAAAGATGGCTTAACTAGCTCCCTAAGCATCCATGGCGTTTGACAAAGGATGGGCTAGTCTCTTGGATTTGGTTTTAAGGGATTTCCTAAGTCTTGTTAAGATAAGGAAATCCCTAACATTAAAGAGATCTCCATCGAGAATCTCTAGACTTTAAAACCCCCAAATCCAAGAAGAAAATTAGATGAAGAATAAGAAAAGACCCAAGATTTTAGTCTTCAACCCCCTTAATCATCCCAACATCAAACCTTAGTGGTTCACTCACAAATCATGTTCATACTTCTCTTAAACATAAATTTAGAGTTGTAGAACAGGTCGATCTTGGAGTCGATCTCTGCTCCTTCTCTTTTTTCCAAGTTTTCCCTTGATTCCCCCCAACTCCTAGGATCTTCTTTCTTCTTCTTGTCATTGCTCAGCATCCATCACAGCTCCAAGTACTCTAAATAACCTGAAAAAGATGCAAATATGCAAGAAACCATGCAAATGCTAATGCAAAGCGTTCTAGGACTTAAAATGAGATAAATGATGCAAACTAGCCTATTATGATTGATGTATGCATGAAAACCTATTTTAAATGCATGCTAAATATGCGAAATATATGAGTATATCAAATGTGCCAACCGATTTTGTAGTTTTAGAAATGGATGACGAGGCTAAGGATCCTCTAATCCTTGGTAGACCATTTTTAGCATCTATTCTCAGGTGAACCCAAACTGCAGGTCTAGCCAGAATGTTAGGAAATATGAAGAACTGTTCTTGAACTTGAAACACAACAATAAAATCAACCAACTCTCGCTGCGAAGATTATCTATGTCTAAACCCTAGAATCCCAAATCTCTTTGCAAATTCTAACAATTCAGACAAGCATTAAAGTTCAGGTTCGATTGTTCACAAAATCCCTAAACCAAATCTCTTTGCGAATAGGTATTTTGCTCATCTAACATTAGTTCCGGCAATCAATAATACTCTCGCATCTATTAATCAACCTAAGATCAGATTTCAGGTCATGAAGCTAAAATCAGCATTAAACACAAATCCAGATGAAAAACTCTAATGATTTTTCCCTAACAAATTTATTCAACCTAGCAATTCATCAATCACCTTTGAAAAACCCTAAACCTAACAAGCAAACTACTCATACATGATTAATGAAACACAAATCATAACTTGAATAGAAAGCATAAAAGAGATCAATAGAAACAAAGGAGTTCCAAATCTGCTCTAAAGGAGTCAAATTCTTCTCTCCAAAAACCCTCTGCAAATCTCTCAGGTTCGAATCATCAATTCCTTGGAAGATTAGGAAAAGTCTTGGAACTTTCCTTTTCTGCAAAATTCTGGAAACTTCACGTCTTTGGAAAAGGGAAACCTGGTGTCGATCGACACCAACAGTCTGTGTCGATCGACACCCATCGTGGATCTTCATTCCGACTTCAACACTTTGTGACTTCATTCCATTATGCTCCAAAATGTATCCAAATCTCCAATTCAGCTCCAATTGTACCTGAACCTGCAAAGACTCTAATAGGACTCTAAAAAGACCAAAAGACTCTACAAATAAGACTTATATCATGGTAAAAAACCTGTAAAAACCATGATATATCACCATTATGAGCCACAAATGAGTATTACTAGTCTAGTTACTCCATCTTGTTTCTATGACTCATTAAAAGTCTGTTTTAAGCATTCCCCGCATTAAACAACTTTTTTGGATCTTCATATGAACCTTTTACACTTGTATTCCCCATTTGGACTTACTAATGTATAGAGGTTTCATTTCCTCAATGGAGTGAGAAACAAGTATTACATGCTTCTCTATCTACCATTATGAGCCCCAAATGAGTATTACTAGTCTAGTTACTCCATTTTGTTTCTATGACTATTTAAAAGTCCGTTTTACGCATTCTCAGCTTTAACCAACTGTTTTGGATCTTCATATGACCATTTAATACTTGTAATCCCCATTTGGACTTACTGATGAGTAGAGTTTTGATTTCCTCAACGGAATGAGAAACAAGTAATAGATGCTTCTCGTTCTACTATTATGAGCCCCAAATGAGTATTGCTAGTCTAGTTAGTCTATTTTAAAGCCGAGAATGCTTAAAACGGACTTTTAATGAGTCACAGAAACAAAATAGACTAACTAGACTAGTAATACTCATTTGGCGCTCATAATGGTAGAACGAGAAGCATTTATAACTTGTTTATCATTCTGTTGAGGAAATCAAAACTCTACTCATCATGGGGATTTAAAGTATAAAAGGGTCATATGAAGTTCTGAAACTGTTGTTTAAACCCGAGAATGCTTAAAACGGACTTTTAATGAGTCATAGAAAGAAAATGGAGTAACTAGACTAGCAATACTCATTTGGGGCTCATAATGGTAGAACGAGCCGCATATATTACTTGTTTCTCATTATGTTGAGCAAATAAAAACTCTACTCATCAGTAAGTCCAAATGGAGAATACAAGTATAAAACGGTCATATGAAGATCCAAAATAGTTGTTTAAAGTCGAGAATGTTTAAAACAGACTTTTAATGAGTCATAGAAAAAAAAATGGAGTAACTAGAGTAGCAATACTCATTTGGGGCTCATAATAGTAGAACTAGAAGCATATATTACTTGTTTCTCATTCCGTTGAGGAAATCAAAACTCTACTCATCAGTAAGTCCAAATGGGGATTACAAGTATAAAATGGTCATATGAAGATCCAAAACAGTTGATTAAAGCTAAGAATGCTTAAAACGTACTTTTAACTAGTCATAGAAACAAAATGGAGTAACTAGACTAGTAATACTCATTTGGGGATCATAATGGTAGAAGAAGAAGCATGTATTACTTGTTTCTTACTCCATTGAGGAAATGAAACCTCTCTACATCAGTAAGTCCAAATGGGGAATACAAGTTTAAAAGGTTCATATGAAGATCCAAAAAGTTGTTTAAAGCCGAGAATGCTTAAAACAGACTTTTAATGAGTCATAGAAAGAAGATGGAGTAACTAGACTAGTAATACTCATTTGGGGCTCATAATGGTAGAACGAGAAGCATCTATTACTTGTTTCTCATTCCGTGGAGGAAAATAAAACTCTACTAATCAGTAAGTCCAAATGGGGAATTCAAGTATAAAAAGGTCATATTTGTAACTAGACTAGTAATACTCATTTGGCGATCATAATGGCAGAACGAGCAGCATCTATTACTTGTTTCTCATTCAGTTGAGGAAATCAAAACTCTACTCATCATGGGGATTTTAAGTATAAAAGGGTCATATGAAGTTCCGAAACAGTTGTTTAAACCCGAGAATGCTTAAAACGAACTTTTAATGAGTCATAGAAAAGTAATACTCATTTGGTGCTCGTAATGGTAGAACAAGCGTCATCTATTACTTGTTTCTCATTCCGTTGAGGAAATCAAAACTCATCTAATCAGTAGGTCCAAATGGGGAATACAAGTTCAAAAGGATCATATGAAGATCCGAAACAATTGTTTAAAGCCAATAATGCTTAAAACGGACTTATAATGAGTCATATAACCAAAATAGAGTAACTAGACTAGTAATACTCATTCGGCGCTTAGAATGGTAGAACGAGAAGCATCTATTACTTGTTTCTCATCCAGTTGAGGAAATTAAAACTCTACTCATCATGGGGATTACAAGTATGAAAGGGTCATATGAAGATCAAGTAATATATGCTGCTCGTTCTACCATTATGAGCCCCAAATGAGTATTGCTAGTCTAGTTACTCCATTCTCTTTCTTTGACTCATTAAAAGTCCGTTTTAAGCATTCTCGGGTTTAAACAACTGTTTTGGAACTTCATATGACCCTTTTATACTTTAAATCCCCATGATGAGTAGAGTTTTTATTTCCTCAACTGAATGAGAAACAATTAATTGATGCTTCTCGTTCTACCATTCTGAGTGCCAAATGAGTATTAATAGTCTAGTTACTCTGTTTTGTTTCTGTGACTCATTCAAAGTCCGCTTTAAGCATTCTCGGCTTTAAACAATTGTTTCGGATCTTCATATGACCCTTTTGAACTTGTATTCTCGATTTGGACTTACTGATGAGTAGAGTTTT
>JAHZTW010000002.1:89847051-89864221 GCA_020283515.1 Alliaria petiolata
TAAACATGATTAGAGAGAGATAAACAAGAAGAAATGAAAGATAAGTGCAAGATTTAATTAAAAAGCAATGATCCAAATACAAAACTCAAACTTTGTGTCTCTTGTTCTTGAGAGAAAGAGAGAACCACGAAAATAAGAGAGAAAATAAGTGGATACAAGATAAGATCTAGATTAAAGGGTATTTATACTAGAGTCCAAAAGAAGTAGGTATAAAATGGTCAAAAAGGTGGTCAAACTTGGGATAAGGTTTGCAACAGCTTCAAGCAGTTGCACCAGGTCGATATGGGCTTCAACTGGCTCATCTCGTCGCATAAGGTCGTGTGGATTCTACAACTGGTTCATATCGTTGCATCACCTCGATATGGGCTCCTCAATGGACTCAAACCATTATGCAAGACCGATGCTCACTGTTTCCTCGGTAACTTCCTAACCGCTGATGATAATTACTTCAAACTGCCACCATTCGAAAGATAACTCGGTGCTCTAGAACTTGCATGAAGGACGTTGAACCTGAATCGAGATAGAAAGCCTTCGTTCGAGCTAATCTTTCCACAACGGGTTGTCTAGTGAGGTGATAGGCACCGTCTTGCTTCAAATCGGGGTAAGATCGTTGTGGCTGGTCGTTGTGGCTGGAGAATTCTTCTATTTTACTCCTTAATGCATTGGCTTCTCATTGGTTATTCCCTCAAACTCCATACAGCTTCCACAAGTTCCAAAAGCACCTGAAATGCATTCCATATGCAACAAAGTATGCAAATCTAATCCTAAGACACACTAGTCCTAATATGAATGCAAATGGGATACTTATATGCATGAAATAGCACATAACTACTCTAAATGATGCACTAAAATGATGTAAATATGCGAGCTATCAACACCCCCACACTTGCCTTTTGCTTGCTCTCAAGCAATATAAAAGCCAACCGGAGGGGTGAGGTTTTGAAAAAGAGAATGTAAATCCAAATCCAAAATGCCATTTAAAAGAGATCAAGTCAATGTCTAAGTTCAAGTTTCTAGGATGCAAACCGAATCTCTCCTACTCAAAAAGCCTTAGCCACACTCATCACATCACACAGTAAAATCAGCCTCAACTTATATGCACATTCAAATCCTCTTTTCTCTTTAACATTCATTCAAAAATTAAAGTGTGGATCATGCTCATGCTCATCATTCAACTCACTTGGCTAAGGTAAAGGCTGCGAGTTAAAGGTGAACTCGAAGTGATAAGGGTTAAGTGTTTAAACAAGGATCGCTCAATGAAAGGAATCTTCTTAATGCAAAATGCTAAGGGTAAAAACTAACTGATGCATACAAGGATAAATTCTCATCTACCTAAGCACCTAGTCACTTTCTACCTTAGTCTAAACCCATTGTTCCCTTTCCTAAGCTACCCTTTCCCAAGGCTCTTTGCCTTTCTTTCCTTTCACTTCTTCTTTCACCTTCTTTGATAGTCTTGGGGGACTTCTTCTTTGATCTTTGGAGAATGGTTTTGGCCTTGACTCTCTTTTGTGGCGTTTCTTTGCTTGTCACCTTTGGTGTTGTTGGCCTGATTTTGACTTTGTTGTTTGGCCTTCTTTGTTTCTTTGAAACCGCCTTTTCTTCTTAGGTTTTGAGCTTCTCTTTGTGGCCGCCATCTCACTGTTTTATGTCCCCATTTGACTTCATAGCATCCTTTTTCTCCTTTCTTCTCCTTTCTCCGAAATAAACATTTAGCACATACTCTATCCTAGTCTACCCGAAATGAACTTTTAAGCACAACGGGGTCATGCCGTTATGGTACCCCTAAACCACCTAGCCTATGTTGACTCGAGACTAGAGCCAACGTCTACATGAGAACTTAGCCTTGTCAGCCTAAACCCAACACTTTTTGCCTAAGAAGATTCAAAAATAATGCAAGAGACCTCACATTTCACTCACAAAAGTGTTTAGGTTTAAACAAAAGGTTTTGGCTCGGGTGTGGTGAAGTACTTGGACTAGCAAAGAGTGGTAAAAAGGAAAAAAGAAAGTCCAAGTGAAAATCCATGAGATGAAATCCGAGAACAAGCATGATAATTAATTTTCAAAATTTTCAGTTCGAGTTCATTAGGGAAAAGATTCAAATGAAAATGTTTTAGCCGAGACAGAGTTTTAAAACATGAATTCCAAGTGTGGTGCTGCCTTTAATTCTGTTTAAATCAGAATGCATCAAACAAACAAAAACCAAGGCATTGACTTCATGACTTAAAAATGGCTATTTACAAGGATAATACAATTTACACCCAATGTGAATGATATGAATCCTATATGAATGCATCTAGACTCAATCCTAAGATGGAAAAAAAATGCAACTATATGCTTGAAAAAATTAAAAACATTTAAGATTTTTCTTATGCATGAGACTCAAAGATGAAAATGGAAAATAAGAAAACAAAACACATGTTATATACACAACCCTCCCCAAACTTAAATTACACAATCTCTGTGTAACAAAAGTTCAAAAGGAGGCAACCAAAATACCAAGAAAGCAAGTGGAGTGCAGTTGAGGAGGAGAGAAAGAAGTTACCGACGTATCGGCTTCAAGCCGTTATGGTAGCCCGAAACGTCACAGAACAATGTGACTACCAATATCGGCTTCAAGCCGTTATGGCAGCATGAAATGTCACCCACACGCCTTGTGAATCTCTTCTTCTTGGGTGTTCATCACCTTTGCCTATCAAGTCCACCTACAAAACGCCTAACAACATTACACTAGAAAGAAAAAGCAAGAAAATTATAAAAAGGATAAGCTTGGGGTGCCTCCCAAGAGCGCTTGTTTAATGTCACATAGCTTGACCTTGCACACTCTTAGGATCGTGGAGGAGGATGGAATGGAATTGAAGTTCCTTCCCCTTTCTTCACAAGCAACGTGTTGGCTCCCACATAGAGCCTCTTCTTGCGTTTCCTGACCCTCTTCTTCTTTCCCGGTGGTTCATCATCAAGCTTCACATTAACCCCATCAAACATTGCTAAGAGGCTTTCACCATCAAAGCTTATCATACTCATTGTGGTTTAGTGAGTCTTCTTTCAGAACCTTAACAATGAACCCCATGAGCTGCTCTTGCACATAAGGAGGCTTCTCAACCTTCCCTTCTTCTTCACGTGTTATGGTGCCACAAAAGCTTGAGATTGGTGGCTTCATTGGAAAGCCTACTTCACCATTCACCCTCTTAAGTGTGACTCTCTTCTTTGTGAAGTATATCTCAGCACCAGCGGTGTTCAAGAATGGAGTACCAATGCAGCAAAGGAAGCTCTTTAGAATTGACCATCTCCATTACTATGAAATCGGTTGGGATTTTTCATTTCCCAATCTTCAAAGGATAGTCTTCTATGACTCCAATAGGCTGCCTTGATGATGCATCCACAAAAGTGATTTCAGAATGAGAGGGCTTTAGCTCGGTGATACCCAATGTCTTTGCCATATCCAATGACATCACATTAACACTAGAGCCTGAATCACATAGTGCTTCTTCCACCTTAAGCTCTCCAAGTATGCAAGAGACTTGAAACTTTCCCGGATTGCCTAGGTGGTGAGAGTTGTGGGCTCATCCTTTGCCTTGCTTGGACTATCAAAGGAGTGCATTAACCGCTCCACCTTCTCTCTGTTTGCAAAGAAATCCCTTATGAATCTCACGTGGTCCTTAACCTGAAACAAGGTCTCCGCTTGAGGCAAGGTAGTACCAGCTTCTTCCATCTCTTTCCTAAACCTTGATAGAACCGCCTTTTGTGCCTTAGTGAGGACGCGCTGAGGAAATGGTAAAGGAGGTTTATACATAGGCAAGTCGTCAACGGGAGATGCTTCTTTACCTTTCTTGGTTTCAGCTTGTGTCTTGTTGAGAGGTGGCTCTTGTTTCTCCTTTCAGAGCACCAAAAGTGCTTTGTAAACTTCCATGAGCTTGTCTTGCTCAACAGCATCCTCAGCCACGTACTCTACTTGGGGCTTCTTGGCTACCACTTGAGCTTCAGCTTCCATGTCCTTAACCTTGTTCTTGAGACAAACAATCCCCACACACTTAGACTCAATGGCCTCATTGATCTTTGCATCAAAACCGCTAGTAGAGAAGTCTTCTTCTTGAGTTCCATAAAGAAGTTGCTCAAGTTCTCTTACAGCAGCTGCAGCCTCCTCATTGGTGATATCAGCTTCATATATGAAGCGACAATAGTCTTTGGGCTTAGCTACACTCTTTCCCGGAGTTGAGCTTTGTGGCTTAGAAGAAGAAGCCTCTAGATTCTCCAAATGAGTGACTCTTTGACTAAGAGAGTCTATTTTGTTGTTAACCTCATAGTATAGCTTCTCCATCTAGGTGAGAACTTCCTCAAATCCCGTTTCCAAATCTTGGTTAATTTGATTTTGAGCTTGGAGGAGTTGTTGTAGCTTATGCTTCAAACTCAAGTCTTGAGGTGAGGATGGTAGAGCTTGGCCGTGGTCATGGTGGAAGTGAGCATAGGGCTGGTGCATGTATCCATAACCGTGGTGATGAGCAGCACCATAAGTATCATAAGGGGATCTATAGTGGAAGCCACAAGGGAAGCCTTGGTGGTGCATGTGGTAAGCTTGAGGGTGATACATGGTACCTATAAGAGAAACAAAAATAAAACAAAAATCAGTACTGAAATAAATGCCTAGTCTAAGCAAGAACTCAATCTCAAATGCATTAAAAACAATCCCAAGCGGCAACGGCGCCAATTGATGTATAGGTTTTTAACCTTTGGTCAATCCTCAAACACACATGCCATTGTAGTATTTGAGGTGTCAATCCACTTGGGAAGCTAATGACACTTGAGATATAGAATACTTGCTAAGTTAAGCTAATAGAGAAGGGTTTTTATAGCTAACAACCTAATGACAAACAAGGAAGCAAAAAGGAAGGCAAACAAAGAGTGATATGATGAAATGTATAGCAATAATAAGAGCAAGAGAAACTAAGCAAAAACAGAAAATAACTAAGCTTCAAAGATGAAATAAAGATTCAAGACCAAGGCAAACGATATAGGGTGATTCTTGTTCATGTCTAAGATGTTCAAAGATGCAATACTAAGTACTCAACCTTAAGTAAGGAGAACAATTAAAGGTTAATCCAATCCCTTGGTAAAAACCCCTTTGCTAATCACATTTCAAACCCAATCCCTTGGTGTATCTATGACTAACAAGCTTTCAATCACAAGCTCCATAAAACAAAGAACTCCCTAGACATCTAATCCCTTAGGCTAGGATGAGTAATCTCTTATGCAATATTTTCAGACATTTTAATGACACTCTCATGCCCAATAAAAGTCTAGAGGCGATTTCCCATCAATATGGTACTAAGCATTTAGCACAATTTATATAAGAAATGATAGATGCAAAGAATCATGATTTCTAAACATCATTTTCAAATATAAACTCATTCAAGCATTTTATCAAACACCTTAAGTGCTCAACAAAAGCCTAAGATCAACTTCTCCAATAAAGAGGTACTTGGCTATTAGCACAATCACATAAGAAAAGGGAATACAAAGATCTAAGCTTTAAACATCTCAAACAATCATTAGAACCACCCTAATCTACCAAGATCTCAAATCTAAGAACAACTACTCACTAACCATAGCCTTAACCACGAAATCCATGAGGATAGGATGGCTAGACATGATTAGAGAGAGATAAACAAGAAGAAATTAAAGATAAGTGCAAGATTTAATTAAAAAGCAATGATCCAAATACAAAACTCAAACTTTGTATCTCTTGTTCTTGAGAGAAAGAGAGAACCACGAAAATAAGAGAGAAAATAAGTGGATACAAGATAAGATCTAGGTTAAAGGGTATTTATACTAGAGTCGAAATGAAGTAGGTAAAAAATGGTCAAAAAGGTGGTCAAACTTGGGATAAGGTTTGCAACAGCTTCAAGCCGTTGCACCAGGTCGATATGGGCTTCAACTGGCTCATCCCGTCGCATAAGGTCGTGTGGATTCTGCAACTGGGTCATATCGTTGCATCACCTCGATATGGGCTCCTCAATTGACTCAAACCGTTATGCAAGACCGATGCTCACTGTTTCCTCGGTAACTTCCTAACCGCTGATGATAATTACTTTAAACTGCCACCATTCGAAAGATAACTCGGTGCTCTAGAATTTTAATGAAGGACGTTGAACTTGAATCGAGATGGAAAGCCTTCGTTCGAGCTAATCTTTCCACAACGGGTTGTCTAGTGAGGTGCTAGGCACCGTCTTGCTTCAAATCGGGGTAAGATCGTTGTGGCTGGTCGTTGTGGCTGGAGAAGTCTTCTATTTTGCTCCTTAATGCCTTGCCTTCTCATTGGTTATTCCCTCAAACTCCATAGAGCTTCCATAAGCTCCAAAAGCACCTGAAATTCACTCCATATGCAACAAAGTATGCAAATCAAATCCTAAGACACACTAGTCCTAATATGAATGCAAATGGGATACTTATATGCATGAAATATCACATAACTACTCTAAATGATGCACTAAAATGATGTAAATATGCGAGCTATCAGACCCTTTTACCATCAAGAAGAAAATGGGCGATAACGCTTATCAACTTGACCTCCAAGGTAAGTATAATATCAGTCCTAGTTTCAACATATCTGATTTAGCTCCTTATTTTGCAGATGAAATGGATTTAAGGTCAAATCATTTTCAAGACGGAGAGATTGGTATGATAATGGACAAGACACAACCGTTGGAACCTAGAGGAGATTTAAACGAACATCTAGATTCGGAGTTAGGGAACAATGACGTGCCAGACATACCCATTGGCCCTATGACACGCTCAAAAACTAAGCTACTCAATCACACCATCGAAAGACTTCTCCATAACACTGTCCATGCAACCGATCAAGATATCAATCCCAAAGGTGTCATTCCACAAGACGCCTTGATCCTTATTCAAGGGATCTAAGTTAACAAATGGGATAGTAAGGGGTTATACTCTTTTTCCCTTGTCAAGTTTTATCCCATTGGGTTTTCTTGGCAAGGTTTTTAATGAGGTGCCTTTTACTAAGTCAATCCCCATTTGTTAAACTTCCAATAAAGTGCTATACTCCAAAGAGTTCCTAAGGAGTATCAAGTAATCGTTTTTCTTCTTTTCCTTTCTTGTAACATTCATAAACAGCATTGTAAAAGAACAAGAGTACCAAGGCCGAAATGGTTTCTAGATAGAAAGGGGCAGGGACGCAGTCCAGCAGCTGATCAGCCCAAACCGTTTTCTGATTCATAAAAGCAAGTAAGCAAAGCCAAGCGGCTCACCAAGCCCATGGTGCTTTAAAAGGAGGAAACAAGCTAAGTAGCTCTTTAAGACCAAGCGTTTTCTGTTTTGTCAAAACAGGATATGCAGCTCTCCAAATCCAACAAAGCTAAGCAGCTCTCCAAAGCCCAACAAAGCTAAGCAGCTCTCCAAAGTCCAAACAAGATAAGCAGCTCTGTAAAGCCCAACGCTTTTCTGTTTCCTAAAACAAGCTAAGCAGCTCTCTTTGGCCCAACGCTTTCTTGTAACAAAGCTAAGCAGCTTTCCACCTCCTGCTTGAAGAAAAGTGTTAAACAATGGAATAAACTGAGGTTTATGCTCCTGCCTCTCACGCTCTGCTCTTGCCCATCATGTCTCAAAGAAAACAAAAGTTTCACCCATGCTCCTTGGCTGCGCCACTATCCTTTACATGAAGGAAACCTTTCTATCCTTTGTTTACTTGATCTTTTATAAATGCTCATGCTGAGACCCTCCCTAGATAAGCGGTCTCACCTCCCTTGTAAGAAAGGCAACTTATCTCTGAGTAATAAGATCATAAGTTCCATTACTTTCCTCTCTTCTTAGGCACTAGTGAGTGATATATAGTGTTCTAAAGATTGTTTTACTTGTGAGTTATATCAAGTAAAACCCCTTTGAGTTAATAGGAACAATCCCCAAGTCTTATCAAACTCATTCGTCCATTCTCTAGAACTATTGTTCTTCACAAGATCAGTAGACACGCCTCCCCTTTCATCCTCCTTAGCCGCAGATTGCTCATCCTTGGGAGAATCACTTCAGTCCATGATGCATCACATTCCACCTCGAATGTCTTGTCAAAATTTGGCAAAACTAGGATAGGAGCATGCATGAGGCTATCCTTGAGCTTCTGGAAAGCTTTATCTTGTTCTGGTCCCCAAGCAAAAGCAACATTCTTCTTGATGACGGATGTCATAGGAGCGGCGATGGTGCTGAAGTTCTTGAGAAACCTCCGGTAGAAGCTTGCTAAGCCATGGAAACTCCGTACGTGACCAATGGTGGTGGGCGTGGGCCAATCCTGGATGGCATTAATCTTATCCTCATCCACCTTTAGACCCTGTGAACTAACAACAAAGCCTAAAAATACCAATTGATCAGTGCAGAAAGTACATTTGCTAAGGTTCGCATATAATCCCTCTAGTCTTAACGTTTCTAGAACCTTTTCAAGATGCACAGTATGATCAGATAAGCTCGAGCTGTAAATCAATATGTCATCGAAATAAACAACCACAAACTTACAGAGATACGCTCTTAGAACATGGTTCATAAGGCGCATGAAGGTGTTGGGGGCATTGGTGAGACCGNATGTCATCGAAATAAACAACCACAAACTTACAGAGATACGCTCTTAGAACATGGTTCATAAGGCGCATGAAGGTGTTGGGGGCATTGGTGAGACCGAACGGCATGACTAGCCATTCGTATAGACCTCTCTTGGTCTTGAATGCGGTCTTCCACTCGTCGCCCTCCTTCATTCTGACTTGATGATAACCGTTTTTCAAGTCTATCTTTGAGAAGATGGTGGCGCCACTCAACTCATCCAGCATGTCATCTAACCGTGGGATTGGATGTCTATACTTGATGGTCATGTTGTTGATGGCCCGACAGTCCACGCACATTCTCCAAGTACCGTCCTTAGGTACTAACAAGACCGGTACAGCACAGGGGCATAAGCTCTCGCGGATATATCCTTTGGCCATCAGCTCATGGACTTATTTTTCTAGCGCATTCGCCTCCTCCGGATTCACTCTATAGGCTAGCCTATTGGGTAAGGGAGCGCCGGGAATGAGGTTTATCTGATGCTCAATGCCTCGGATGGGAGGTAGACCGACTGGTATCTCGTCCGAAAAGACGTCCTTGAAGCTGTCTAGTAGCGTGCTAACTTCTGGTGACAGGTCTTTCTCTCCTTGTCCTGAAATCATACCATCCTTAAAGATCATTAGTAGCACCTGCGTTTTATGATCTTAAGCCTTTAAAACGGTGCTAGATGATACGTAAAAGCTGGTTTTACTTACCTTGGATCCTTTGTCCATGGCCTTTTGTAAGTCAAAGATCTCATGTGGGGTAAGTAGAGCAAGGTTGTGCTTGCGCTTGTTATGCGTGAAGTTGTAGAAGTTGGTACGGCCGTTGTGTTGAGTCTCTTTATCAAATTGTCATGGCCTGCCAAGCAAGATATGGCCGGCTTGCATAGGCACTATGATACGATCATGAGAAGCAACAAAGATGTTCATATGGGAGCTAAGCTTGAACCTGAGGAAACTATGCTCGAACCTAAGGAAATTGAGCTTGAACCAGGGGATTCAATGCTTGGTTCCAGAAGTTCCAAAATCCTCTTAACTACAAGCTGGGCGATTCTAGGAGAGTTATATTAATCCACTCCAAGATATGCAGCCTAATCATAGACGGAGGATCATGTACCAATGTGGCGAGCAAATACTTGGTAGACAAGCTAGGTCTAGAAAAGACAAAGCATCCCCAGCCATATAGACTTAAGTGGCTGAATGATGAGACGGAGCTGAAGATAGGAGAACAAGTCCTTGTGCCCTTTAGCATAGGGAAGTATGCGGATCATGTCCTTTGCGATGTAGTCCCTATGCAAGCCGGCCATATCTTACTCGGTATGCCATGGCAATTCGACAAAGAGACTCAGCACAACGGTCATACCAACTTCTACAGCTTCACGCATAACAAGCGCAAGCACAACCTTGCTCCACTTACCCCACAGGAGGTCTTTGACTTGCAAAAGGCCATGGACAGAGGATCCAAGGTAAGTAAAACTAGCCTCTACGTAACAACTAGCACTGTTTTAAAGGCTTTAGATCATAAAACGCATGTGCTACTAATGATCTTTAAGGAAGGTATGATTTCAGGACAAGGAGAGAAAGACTTGCCACCAGAAGTTAGCACGCTGCTAGACAACTTCAAGGACGTCTTTCCGGACGAGATACCAGCCGGTCTACCTCCCATCCGAGGCATTGAGCATCAGATAGATCTCATCCCCGGCGCTCCCTTACCCAATAGGCCAGCCTATAGAGTGAATCCGGAGGAGGCGAATGAGCTAGAGAAGCAAGTCCAGGAGCTGATGGCCAAAGGATATATCCGCGATAGCTTAAGCCCCTGTGCTGTACCGGTCTTGCTAGTACCAGAGAAGGACGGTACTTGGAGAATGTGCGTGGACTGCCGGGCCATCAACAACATTACCATCAAGTATAGGCATCCAATCCCACGGTTAGATGACATGCTGGATGAGTTGAGTGGCGCCACCATCTTCTAAAAAATAGACTTGAAAAGCGGTTATCATCAAGTCAGAATGAAGGAAGGTGACGAGTGGAAGACTGCATTCAAGACCAAGAGAGGTCTCTATGAATGGCTAGTCATGCCGTTCGGTCTCACCAATGCCCCCAGCACCTTCATGCGCCTTATGAACCATGTTCTAAGAGCGTATCTCTGTAAGATTGTGGTTGTTTATTTCGATGACATATTGATTTACAGCTCAAGCTTAGCTGATCATACTTTGCATCTTGAAAAGGTTCTAGAGACATTAAGACTAGAAGGATTATATGCGAACCTTAGCAAATGTACATTCTGCACTGATCAATTGGTATTTTTAGGCTTTGTTGTTAGTTCACAGGGTCTNGAGATACCAGCCGGTCTACCTCCCATCCGAGGCATTGAGCATCAGATAGATCTCATCCCCGGCGCTCCCTTACCCAATAGGCCAGCCTATAGAGTGAATCCGGAGGAGGCGAATGAGCTAGAGAAGCAAGTCCAGGAGCTGATGGCCAAAGGATATATCCGCGATAGCTTAAGCCCCTGTGCTGTACCGGTCTTGCTAGTACCAGAGAAGGACGGTACTTGGAGAATGTGCGTGGACTGCCGGGCCATCAACAACATTACCATCAAGTATAGGCATCCAATCCCACGGTTAGATGACATGCTGGATGAGTTGAGTGGCGCCACCATCTTCTAAAAAATAGACTTGAAAAGCGGTTATCATCAAGTCAGAATGAAGGAAGGTGACGAGTGGAAGACTGCATTCAAGACCAAGAGAGGTCTCTATGAATGGCTAGTCATGCCGTTCGGTCTCACCAATGCCCCCAGCACCTTCATGCGCCTTATGAACCATGTTCTAAGAGCGTATCTCTGTAAGATTGTGGTTGTTTATTTCGATGACATATTGATTTACAGCTCAAGCTTAGCTGATCATACTTTGCATCTTGAAAAGGTTCTAGAGACATTAAGACTAGAAGGATTATATGCGAACCTTAGCAAATGTACATTCTGCACTGATCAATTGGTATTTTTAGGCTTTGTTGTTAGTTCACAGGTTCTAAAGGTGGATGAGGATAAGATCAAGGCCATATAGGACTGGCCCACGCCCACCACCATTGGTCACGTCCGGAGTTTCCATGGCCTAGCGAGCTTTTACCGAAGGTTTGTCAAGGACTTCAGCACCATTGCTGCTCCTTTGACATCCGTCATCAAGAAGAATAAAGCCTTTGCTTGGGGATCCGAACAGGATAAGGCTTTCCAGAAGCTCAAGGAAAGCCTCACGAATGCTCCTGTCCTAGTTCTACCGAAATTTGACAAAACGTTCGAGGTGGAATGTGATGCATCAAGGACTGGCATCGGCGCGGTGCTAACTCAAGGGGGGAAGCCGGTAGCGTTCTTCAGTGAGAAACTCAATGGAGCCACACTCAACTACCCTACCTATGACAAAGAGCTATATGCCCTGGTAAGATCACTGAAAACTTGGCAGCATTACCTTTTAACTAAGGAGTTTGTTATTCAAACAGATCATGAGACTCTTAAGTACCTGAGAGGGCAAACAACTCTGAAGAAAAGGCATGCTAGATGGCTAGAATTCGTGGAGACCTTCCCCTATATCATCAAGTACAAGAAGGGAAAGGAGAACGTTGTAGCTGACGCACTGTCCAGGAGGCATGCGTTAATCTCTACAATGGAGGCCAAGATCATGGGCTTTGAGCATTTAAAGGAGTTATATGGAGAAGACCCTGACTTCGGCGAGCTATACAAGCAATGCACCCGAGGCGCCTTCGGATCATTCTTTAAGCATGAGGAGTTCATGTTTAAAGACAAGAGGCTGTGCATTCCTTGAAGCTCAATGCGTGACCTGATCATCCGAGAAGCACATGGAGGAGGACTCATGGGGCATTTCGGCCGAGACAAGACTTTGAGCATTGTGGCCGAACACTTTTTCTGGCCTCACCTGAAACGTGATGTGGAACGCTTCTGTTCCAAATGCATCATCTGCCTCAAGGCCAAATCCAGGTCACATCCTCACGGCTTATACATACCCTTACCTATTCCTGACCTACCATGGGTAGATATTTCTATGGATTTTGTCCTAGGCTTACCAAAGATCAGGAACAAGGACTCGATCTTTGTAGTAGTAGACAGGTTCTCAAAGATGGCGCACTTCATTCCTTGTGCCAAGACCAACGACGCTACTCAGATTGCTGATCTCTTCTTCAAAGAGATAGTGAGGATACATGGGCTACCTAGAACGATTGTCTCGGACAGAGACACCAAATTCCTCAGTCATTTCTGGAGAACCTTGTGGAGGAAGTTAGGAACCAAGCTTCTCTTTTCCACGACTTGTCATCCACAGACGGATGGACAAACTGAGGTTGTAAACCGCACTCTCTCAACCCTTTTAAGGGCCACGGTTGGTAAAAATCTCAGAAACTGGCTTGATTGTTTACCATTCATTGAATTTGCTTACAATCGTGTCCCACACTCTGCTACTAAGATCTCGCCATTTGAGATTGTGTATGGTTTCAGGCCGATAGCTCCAATAGACCTTGCACCCCTGCCACGGAGAGAACAAGTGAATCAAGATGGAGTTAGCAAGGCCGAGCTCATGAAGAAGATGTTCTAGAAGGTCAGGGAGAACATAGAGAAGAGAAATGAGCATTACAAGAAGAATGCTGACAAAGGACGCAAGGAAGTAACCTTTGAACCTGGAGATTGGGTCTGGTTACACATGAGGACGGAGAGATTTCCAAACCAGCGGAAATCCAAGCTCGCACCGCGGGGAGATGGCCCTTTTAAAGTCCTCAAGAAGATCAATGACAACGCCTATGAGATAGAGCTGCCAGGTGAGTTTAACATTTCTAGCACTTTCAATGTTTCTGATTTGCTACCTTTCGATGCAGGAGAATCAGTTCTGAGGAGAGAACCTTCACAAGAGGGAGAGGATGATACAGACTTAGATACCAGCATCCATCCGGCCAGCTTCGTTCCCATCATGAGACAAACACCAAGGACGCGGTCAGGAACTAAAGACTTGGCCGAGAGTTTTAATCACGCCGTGTAAACACTTATCACCAACAAAGAGCTCCAAGCCATCACTTCTCAGCTCGACAAGCTAAGCATCTCGAGAGAAGCGGCCATAGCCAACGCCGAACTAGAGGATCACGGCCTTACGCGCGCCAAGGAATCAAGCGACCAGCCGCGGGAGGAAGCTACATTCATCAGCAACGGTCCAAGCATAAAAACATTGGGTTATGTCAAAAAATGGCCGGTTATTCACGAAAGGAGAGAAGTTTCCTTATTCAGCATTGAGCCCATGAGTTGATCAAAACCGGACGCGGCCGTCCATCTAAATCGACCGGCCAATGTAAGATATTTAAATACATTCCGTATGATTATTTGGCTAATTAAAACTTTGGTTTATCTCTTAAGTGTTACAGCTTAGTCGTTATATTTTTATTTCATAGAGTAAGACATTTGTTAGCCATTTATTTACATTTTAATTCTTAGAGTAAGGCATATGTTGGCCGATTATTCCTTTAGCATAGTTTTCATGTAATTTGCTTCAAGTCCCCTAGAAGGGCATAGCTGTTCGGACTCTTATAAACTCCCCTCTCACAGCCTTGTATCATTTACCCCAGATCAATAAAGCAATGCACTTCTTGTAAAAGAAAGCCCTAGCCGTCGGCTAAACCCTCTCGTGTTCATCATGTGCGAATCACCTTGAATCCGTGAGTTCGTGTCTTATCAAAGTTTTCTCATCAACTTTGTGGCGACCATCGATCCATCTGTTCCTTGAATCCGCTCACCACCTCCTGACCTTGCAAATAGAGTTGTGAGACTCTTTGTTTGGTTCCATAGCCGATCCACTTCCTTCCACCGTCCATCCCTTGATTGCTGCCGAAAGCGTTGAACAACCAGCGGCTCAATCCCACCGTCCATACAAGATCCTACCCCCGGGATCCTGTGTTACTATTAATTTTCACCTCCAAAAACGTGGGATTTGTTACTCTCTTAGTTGGACATTCTTTAGCATAGTTCCCACGCTCTTGACACTTATAACATATTAGTTCAAATAAATTAAAAGTGTTAGATGACTTATCTTGTAGTTGTTGAATAAGCGGTTTAAGCTCTAGTGGACTTAGCTCTGGTTGAGTCTCCTTCTCTTGATCAGTCTTGGGATCATTGTGATCAGGTTTAGACAGTGTAGCTCGTGCCTGGTCATGGTGAGAGGCTGAGACAATTTCTCCCTTCTGGTTTACTTGCTTCTTGCAACAATCAGTTGGATTCGAATCCTCTTTGGTACCTAAACCTTTCTTAACTCTTTTGGACATAATCAAGTGCATTACTTTCTCACAGAGTTTATCAAGATTGTCAAACATTGTATAGATACTTACATCCAGTTCTGTATTAGCCATTACGGTTCTTGAAGTTTTCTTTTGATCCATGACTATGACTGGTTTCTTCTCTTGGACTGCTCGCCTCTTGTTTACTAACTTTTCACATCTTGGGAGTTCTTTAGCAATGCATCTCCTGTTCTTATACTTGCAACACGTCAGTTCTAAAGTAGTATTAGGAACATAACGCTTACCTTGGTGATTGGCTGGTTTGGGAATTGCATTTTGCACCAGATTATGATTTATGTCTCCTCGGCTTGTCTCCTTTGAAAGGTAAGAGTTTTTGCTCAGTTCTGCTAAGCTGCTAGGTGCATATCTCTTCCTCATGATCCCCTTTAGTTGTACCCAAGTACTTATGGGCGTCTCCTTGTAGTACCATCTGTAATTCTCCTCTTGGTACCACCATCTTTTAGCTTCTCCTCTAAGCTGGTCTAGACAGTAGGTAAGCCTTTCTCCGCTTTGGATGGAATAATACTTAAAGTACTCATCCATGTTGTATTCCCACTGTAGGTTGTCTCCTCTACTTCCTGAAAACTCATAGAAACGAAGTTTATCTTTTGATTCACAATTTAAGATAAGAATACTTACCTCGGGTTCAGTTTTGTGTGGAGTTAGATAAGTGGGGATCCATTTGCGGTCTGGTGGCTTTGGATTTAGCTCTTCACAGTCATGTTTTTCATCATATCCTCCCTGGGATTCATCTTCTACTTCACACCACTTCTTATTGCTTGAGTGGTCTAGAGTATCGTCTGGTGGTTTAGGCTCAGGTTCTTCTCTGTCTGATTCATAACCATACTCTTTTTCGTCCTCAGACCATGCCTCATTCATGTAGGCAGCTTCCTCATCATATATGCTGTGGTCATAATCAAATCCTTGATCCCAAGTGTCTTCTTCTGCCATGGTGTACCTCTGGTGCTTGTGGTTACCTGCACAGGTTCAACAAACAGTCAAAAGCACCACAGAAATTCAATCAAGCAAAAGTTCTAACAGAACAATTCACTTGTTTAGATCAAACAACAATTAAACAACTCTTTTCTGGTTTTCGATTTATCAAAACAAAAAGGCAAAGTAGCAGCAACAAGCAAAAAGGAAAAATAACAAAACAGCAAAGAAAAGGAAATTTAACTCTTTTGATTTTCTGGTTTTAAAGGATACAAAAAAAAACAAAGCAATGATGAACACAGCAGCAACTCTTTCTGGAAATTCGACCTGAAGAAACAAACTGGGACAATCTAGACAGCAACTAGCAACAAGACACTCAAAAACTAAGCAAGCACGAATTGATCAGGCTGACAAAAACAGAATTATGACTCTAAGCGAACAGCAGCAACTTCTTATGGGTTTTCTGATTTTTTTTTATGAAGCAAACAAAGCAAAAATCGACAGCAAGCAATAACTTTTTATGATTTTCAAGTTTATGAATAAACAGAAGCAAACTAACAACTTATGCAGCAAAGAACAAAGCAAAACAGAAAAGAAACAATTGCAGCAACAGAAACAGATGGAAACAAATAGAACTAGCAAACTGAAACAACCTTTTATGGGATTTTCGTTTTTATGCAAACTGAAACAGCAATAGAAACAATCTACCAAGCAAATCAAATCAATTTTTATAGTTTTTATAGAACAAACTGAAACAAATGATCTAAACAAAGCAGAAGCAGATTCAAAATAGAAAACTAAATAAAACTAAACAAACCGAAAGGTAAAGGATAGATATCACCTGATATTAGGAACCTTTCGGCTCTGATACCAAATGGTGTGAACCTCAGATGGTGAGAGGCTCACGGGATGAGATCAAACGTGCTGGTCTAGAGACTCTCTCACGTTGGATCAATTGATGGGGGTGAGGGTTTGCTGAATGATTCCACAAACAGCGCTTGAGCAAGATAACTTGATTCCACAAGTGATCTGGACAAGATTGGGGATCGATGGCACCACAAAGAGTATGGAAGGATCTCTGGTACAGCAGGGATGCTTGAAGCTTTGGTGAATCCACACACAAAGGTTCAAAGCAAAAGTTTCTCTCAAGACTTTACTTGGGAAGAACTGCGTTATTTTATTAATCAAAGGCAAAAACTAACGATTACAAGGCTGCAAGGGGACCTTATAAACTGGTCCAATCAGCTATGACCTAATTTGGTCGACACAAATGAAAAGAAAAGACTCAAAACAACAGGACTTGTAAAAAGAAACAACAAAGCGTTCAAAATACAGAAAAA
>JAHZTW010000002.1:89956880-89980741 GCA_020283515.1 Alliaria petiolata
TTTTTCCTTTATTTTCTTTGTATTTTCGCGTTTTAAGTTGCCCTATTGGGAGACCCTAGAAGGTCACTGCCGCCGGACTGTTTATAAAGTCCCACTTCGGCTTTGTAGCTCACAATTTTTTACCTCATATCAATAAAATCGGCAGTTCTTCTTTCAAGTCAAGTCTTGAAATCCTTTGCTCGTTCTTTGTGTGTGGAATCACGCTTAGCTCGAGTGTTAGCTGTATCAGAGAGCCTCCCATCCTCTCTGTGGTGCCATCGTTCCATCATCCGATCCCCTTACACCGATCCAACGCGAGAGAGCCTTTAGGCCAGCGCGTTCGATTCCATCCCGTGAGTCTCGATCCATCTGAGGTTCACACCATCTGGTATCAGAGCCGAAAGGTTCCTACATCAGGTGACATCTATCCTTTTACCTTTCGGTTTATTTTTGCTTATTTGCTACTGTTTCATTAGAGAAAACCCTATAAAAATCGTTGATGTTTCCGTTTGTTTTGATTTAGCTTTGTTCTTAGATAGATCCGGTTAAGTTGGTACTTTCAAGTGGTTTCCTTTGATTGTGCGAGCTGGTCTGGTTGTTGCCTGTTAGTTTTCGTTTAATTAAATCCAGAAAATCCCAAAAAGAAAGTTGTTTAGTCTCCTGTTAAAATTGTCTTGTTGATCTTGATTTCATCTATTGTGGTGCTTTGATAGTTTGTTGTTTTTGTTGGCTTACAGGAACAGTACAAGTGTTAAAGGAACAACATGGGTGAGGAAGTACCTCAGGACGCCATGGTGCAGATGATGGCCGCTTTCCGGGAAGAGATGCGGGCCATGAGACAGGAGTTTGGAGAGCGCATGATGCGCTTGGAACAACTGCCACCACCTCCTGCGCCAGCTGCGGCTCCTCCACCGAGAGCTCCTGTGATGAACCTGCGTGAGCCCGAGGACGAGATGACTAAGCTTGAGGATGACCATCCCCCTGACCCGTTGCAGCAACAACACCAGCGTGCACCGGACCCCCTTCGGAGACAGCGTGCGCGAGAGGAAGAGCCGAGAGAAGGCAACATGGATATCAAGCTTACTCCTCCGACCTTTGCTGGCAAGTCGAATCCGGACGTGTATCTGGATTGGGAGAGGAGGCTGGAATACATATTCGAGTGCTATGGCTACGGTGACCGCAAGAGAGTTGCCTTGGCCGCGGCCCAGCTCACGGACAACGCCATCGCGTGGTGGGACAGAAACGTGGCCGAGAGAAGGAGAAATCGTTTTGCGCCGGTCACCCTGTGGCGGGACATGAAGTTTCTCTTGAGATCCAGATACGTCCCTGATCACTACCATCTGGATTTGCAGAAACGGTTCAGAAAGCTTTCCCAAGGGACTAGGACCGTGGATGAATACTTCGAGGAGTTCGAGAAACTCATGAATCTTTTGGAGCTGGAAGAATCAGAAGAAGCCTTGATGGCTCAGTTTATAGATGGGCTGCACGAGCGCATCGCCCGGAAGGTAAAGAGGACCCAATACAGCGGTATGCATGAGCTCCTACACATATCGGTACAAATAGAGCAGCAGATTAAGCGCAAGGCTAGCCTATCTAACCAAGGCCGAGCACCCCAGCCGTGGAGTGCAAGTAGCCCTAAGCCTCTGGACAAGGGAAGAGCGGTGGAGATTGACTCACGCTTCAAGGGCAAGGCCCCGGAACCTCCCAAAACCACACGACCAGAGCAAGGTAAGTTCCCTAGCACATCTAGAACTAGAGAAATAATCTGTTTTAAGTGTCAGGGACGTGGCCACATGTCGAGAGAATGCCCCAACCAGAGAACCATGATCCTAACCCCTAGTGGAGATTACGAATCTCAAGACGAGGCCGAGGACGAGCCTGATGGTGAGCTAGAAGGCGAGATAGACTATCCTGATCATGGCGAGATGCTAGTCACCTGAAGAATCCTAAGTGCTATAGTCACGCCAGAAGAGAAAGTGCAACGAGAGAACATTTTCCATACGAGATGCACCATCAGAAACAAGGTATGTAATCTCATTATAGACGGAGGTTCTTGCACTAACGTTTCTTCTAAGTACATGGTAGAGAAGCTAGGTCTAGATAAGATCAAGCACCCGAGGCCATACAAGCTGAGATGGTTAAATGATCAAACTGAGCTTCGAATCTTGGAACAAGTCATTATACCGTTTATCGTGGTAAAGTATCAAGATGAAGTGACTTGTGATGTTGTACCGATGCAAGCCGGACACCTTCTGCTGGGAAGGCCGTGGAAATTTGATCGAGCCACAAGCCATAATGGCCGATCCAATTTCTATTCTTTCACCTACAAGGACCGAAAGCACAACTTAGCCCCCTTAAGCCCCACCGAGGTGCATCAAATGCAGACGCATATGGCTAAGGAAACCGAGGTAAGTAAGTCTAACTTGTACATTACAAGTAATACCGTGCTTAAAACCATGAGTGCCCGCGGCACCGTGCTACTAATGGTTTTCAAAGATTGTCTAAGTACAGGCCTAGTTGAGTTATAACTTCCGAGTGAAGTACAAGCTGTCTTAGACCGGTTTAAAGATGTGTTTCCAGAGGAAATACCTGCTGGACTGCCTCCTATCCGAGGGATCGAGCATCACATCGACCTTGTCCCCGGCTCCGCCTTACCCAACAAGGCCGCTTATAGGATGAATCCAGAGGAGACCAAAGAACTGGTGAAGCAAGTCAAAGACTTGATGGACAAGGGATACATCAGGGAGAGTCTCAGTCCGTGCGCCGTACCGGTCCTACTAGTACCTAAGAAGGACGGTACCTGGAGGATGTGTGTAGACTGCCGGGCAATTAACAACATTACCATCAAGTACCGGCACCCCATCCCGCGCCTTGATGACATGCTAAACGAGCTTAGTGGAGCAACTATCTTCTCTAAGGTGGATCTCAGGAGTGGATACCATCAAGTGAGAATGAGAGAAGGTGATGAGTGGAAGACCGCCTTCAAGACTAAGCAAGGACTTTACGAGTGGCTAGTGATGCCCTTCGGCCTCACCAACGCCCCTAGCACATTCATGCGGCTAATGAACCAGGTTCTAAGATCATTCATTGGTAGATTCGTAGTAGTGTATTTCGATGACATACTTGTCTATAGCCGATGCTTAGCTGATCATCTCATGCACTTAGAACTTGTGTTAAAAACGCTTCGGAAGGAAGGTCTATACGCCAACCTAAAGAAGTGCTCCTTTTGTACTAACAAGCTTGTTTTCTTAGGCTTTGTAGTAAGTGAACAGGGCTTGCAAGTGGATGAGGAAAAGATCAAGGCTATTCAAGAATGGCCCACGCCTAGTACTATCGGCCATGTTAGAAGCTTTCACGGTCTAGCCTCCTTCTACCGACGGTTTGTTAAAGATTTCAGCACCGTGGCTGCCCCACTCACGGCTGTTATCAAGAAGAACGTTCCGTTCTCATGGGGAGAAGCACAGGAAGCTGCATTCAACACGCTCAAGGACCGTCTCACGCAAGCACCGGTCCTAGCATTACCGGATTTCGAGGTTATGTTTGAGGTAGAGTGCGATGCTTCGGGCTTAGGCATAGGAGCTGTCCTACACCAGAGAGGCCGGCCAGTAGCTTACTTCAGTGAGAAGCTGAGTGGAGCCACACTAAACTATCCGACCTACGACAAAGAGCTATACGCGTTAGTGAGGGCATTAGAAACCTGGCAGCATTACTTGCTATCCAAGGAATTTGTTATCCACACTGACCACGAGACGTTAAAGCACCTGAGAGGGCAGACATCACTGAAGAGACGACACGCCAAGTGGTTGGAATTCATAGAGACATTTCCTTACGTGATCAAGTACAAGAAAGGAAAAGACAACGTGGTGGCCGATGCGTTATCTAGGAGGCACGCACTGATCACTACAATGGAGGCTAAAGTTCTAGGATTTGAGCAGATCAAGGGTTTGTATGAGGAAGATCCTGACTTTGGAGAGAG
This sequence comes from Alliaria petiolata, assembly GCA_020283515.1. Taxonomy (NCBI): domain Eukaryota; kingdom Viridiplantae; phylum Streptophyta; class Magnoliopsida; order Brassicales; family Brassicaceae; genus Alliaria; species Alliaria petiolata. Next base: position 89,960,836 of record JAHZTW010000002.1, read on the forward strand.
TTACAAGGAATATGGCAAAGGAGCTTACAACGCCTACTATCTCTTTGATGGATTTCTATTCAGGGACAAACGGCTGTGCATTCCCCAAGGTTCAATTCGAGAGTTACTAATCCGGGAAGCTCATGGTGGTGGCCTAATGGGACATTTCGGCATCGCCAAGACTCTAGCTGTACTTACTGATCATTTCTTCTGGCCACACTTAAAAAAGGATGTGGAGAAGTTCTGTGGCCGATGCATCACCTGCCGAAAGGCCAAATCTAGGTTATATCCTCACGGTCTATATACGCCTTTACCAATACCTAACGCCCCTTGGGTAGACATTTCCATGGATTTTGTATTAGGATTGCCAAGGATCAGGCACAAGGACTCGATCTTTGTAGTTGTGGATCGATTCAGCAAGATGGCACACTTCATACCATGCGCCAAGGTGAATGATGCAACTCAAACCACGGATTTGTTCTTCAAAGAAGTAGTGCGTTTGCATGGAGTGCCGAGATCAATCGTATCAGATCGCGACACCAAATTCTTAAGCCACTTCTGGAAGACTCTTTGGAGAAAGATGGGCACCAAGCTGCTATTCTCCACCACGTGCCACCCTCAAACGGATGGCCAAACCGAGTCGGTAAACCGTACTCTTTCAACTTTATTTAGAGCAATGCTTGGTAAAAACATGAAAACATGGCTAGATTGCATCCCCTTTATTGAGTTTGCTTATAACCGTGCTACTCACTCTGCCTCTAAGTTGTCCCCTTTTGAAGTTGTATACGGTCTTAACCCCCTGGCCCCCATAGACCTCTCTCCAATACCGCAAGCTGAACAAGTAAACATGGACGGGCTTAACCGAGGAGAGTTCATCAAGAAACTACACTTAAAGGCCAAAGAGAACATTGAGAGAAAGACCGAGGAGTATAAGAGAAACAAAGACAAAGGGCGCAAGGAGCTTGTCTTTGAACCAGGAGAATGGGTTTGGCTACATATGAGGCCTGAACGTTTCCCGCAGAAGAGAAGTTCCAAACTCGCACCTAGAGGAGACGGCCCATTCAAAATCTTAGAGCGAATCAACGACAATGCCTATAAGCTGGAACTCCCAGGTGAGTTTAATATCTCACATAGTTTTAATGTGGCTGACTTATCTCCGTTTGATGCAGAAGAAACGGTTTTGAGGTCAAAACCTTCTCAAGTGGGAGGGAATGGTGGAACCGCCGAGCCGGAGCCAACCGAAGGAGATGTCCCCACGGTCATGGAGGGCAGAATGACTCGATCCAAGACCAAGTCCTTACGTCAAAAGTTCAACCTAGCTGTGGAACGGATCATAAGAGCAAATGAACCCGAGGCCATAGGCCCACCTCCATCAACCGTTCCTGAAAGCTACGAGATACCCGAGAAGGAGCAAGGGGAGGAAATATCCCAGCAAGACGTCGTGCTAGCTTCCCCACAGCAGGGCCAAGGTATGTCCCTTTCTCTAACTGATTCCCTAATACAATCTAACAAGAAGCAGGAGGAGACCATCGCCGAGCCTCAAGATACCGCGATCACAAGCTTAGAAGCCGAGAGAGAGCATTTGGCGTTTCCAAAGGAGTTGGAGGACAACGATGACCGTTCCAGTGAAGGCCTCAACAGAAGGACATCAAGCACACTCCAGATTGTCAAGACAACGAGAAGCCTCATCAAAGACACGTCAAGAACCGTCCTGACCACGCAACAACACCCCTGGCCGCTCCTAAACGAAAACAAGGTATTTTCCATTTCTATAATGCTTGCATGTACGGACACTCACACTGAGCATCATGACTAAGCCAGAGATGTCAAGGGATCAAGAAAGACGCAAAGATTAAGTTGTTTTTTTTGCTTCGGTTTAAGTTGTTTCCTTTTTCGTTTAAGACGCTAGTATTTTCCTTTTCTTTGTATTAGGAGTTTTTCCATTTTGTTGCTTTTGTTTTTTTTCCTTTATTTTCTTTGTATTTTCCTATTGGGAGACCCTAGAAGGTCACTGCCGCCGGACTGTTTATAAAGTCTCACTTCGGCTTTGTAGCTCACAATTTTTTACCTCATATCAATAAAATCGGCAGTTCTTCTTTCAAGTCAAGTATTGAAATCTTTTGCTCGTTATTTGTGTGTGGAATCACGCTTAGCTCGAGTGTTAGCTGTATCAAAGAGCTTCCCATCCTCTCTGTGGTGCCATCGTTCCATCATCCGATCCCCTTACACCGATCCAACGCGAGAGAGCCTTTAGGCCAGCGCATTCGATTCCATCCCGTGAGTCTCAATCCATCTGAGGTTCACACCAACCAGCTTCTTGTAATGAAAGGCTTTGGTCCACTCCTTGTAGATCTTGGCACTTTCATAAGCGTCCATCCTCAATTCATCAAGCTCTTGAAGTTGCACTAGCCTTTTCTCTTAGGCGGTCTTGAGCGTCTAATTCAACTGCTTCACAGCCCAAAGAGCTTTGTGCTCTAACTCCACAGGGAGGTGATAAGATTTGCCATAGAGGAGGTTGAAAGGCGTTGTACCAATGGGAGTTTTGAAAGCCGTCCTATAAGCCCAAAGAGCTTCATCCAATTTGCTAGACCAATCTTTCCTTGTTACTCTTACGGTCCTCCTCTCAAGTATGGTCTTGATTTGCCTATTCAAAACCTCTACTTGGCCACTGGTTTGAGGGTGATAAGGCGTGGCCACCGTGTATAAAACTCCATGTTTCCTCAAAAGGCTCTCAAAAGTCTTGTTGATGAAGTGGCTGCCTCCATCACTAATCACCACCTTAGGTACTCCAAACCCTGGAAAAATGATTGTCTTGAAAATCTTGACTACCACCTTTGAATCATTTGTTGGTGAGGCTATGGCTTCCACCCACTTAGACACATAGTCTACTGCCACTTGGATGTACTTGTTTCCATATGAGGATGAAAATGGACCCATAAAATCAATTCCCCAAGCGTCAAAGATTTCCACTTCGAAGATAGGTACTTGCGGCATCTCATTCCTCTTGGTTATGTTCCCAGCCTTTTGGCAAGCCTCACATGACTTTATGAACTCATGTGCATCCTTGAAGAGTGTAGGCCACCAAAAACCAGCTTGTAGAACCCTTGTAGCTGTCTTGAAAGTTGCAAAATGACCTCTATATGTCAAACCGTGACAAGCTAGGAGAATTTCCATTCCTTCATCTCTTGTCACACACCGGCGGTATAGGCTGTCCACACACCTCTTGTATAGGTATGGCTCGTCCCAGTAGTAGTGAGAGACTTCCCTCATGAATTTCTTCCAATGGTAATGGTCCAAGTGAGAAGGCTCTTCTCCACATGCCAAATAATTGACAATATACGCATACCATGGGAGATTTTCTTCCTTGAGGCTCAAGATTTTTTCAAGCTTCTCCTCTAGCCTTGCACATACCACAGTGTTAACCATCATAAGCTGCTCTCCAGGGAGTGAGTCATCAAAAGGCAAGACATCATCCACCCTCATCCTAGAAAGATGATCCGCTACACCGTTCTCTATACCCTTCTTGTCTTTGTTCTCCATGTCAAACTTTTTCAAGAGAAGGATCCATCTTAAGAGTCTCGGTTTGGTGTCTCTCTTGCAGTATATGTATCTCAAGGCAGCATGGTCAGTATACACAATGACCTTAGAACCCACCAAGTAAGACCTAAACTTCTCAAAAGAAATGACCACGGCTAGGAGCTCTTTCTCGGTGGTTGCAAACTTGACTTGTGTATCATCCAAGGTACGGCTTGCATAGTAGATCACATGCAACTTCTTGTCCTTCCTCTGACCTAAGACAGCACCCACATCATAGTCACTTGCATCACACATAATCTCAAAGGGCAAATCCCAATCCGGAGCTTGAACTATAGGTGCGGTGACAAGTGCTTCTTTGATGGTTTTAAAGGCCTGTAGGCATTCTCCATCAAAGTTGAATTCGGTTTCCTTACACAATAGCCTTGTAAGAGGACGTTCTATCTTGGAGAAATCCTTGATAAACCTCCTGTAGAAGCCATCATGCCCCAAGAAACTCCTAATCCCTTTCACGTTCACCGGAGGCTCTAAACTCATCATCACCTCAACCTTGGCTCTATCAACCTCAATACCCTTTTCTAAAACTTGTGACTAAGGACGATACCCTCTCTGACCATGAAATGACATTTCTCCCAATTGAGCACAAGGTTGGTCTCCTCACATCTCCTTAGCACCTTGCACAAATTCGACAAACAAACACCAAAAGAGCAACCATACATGAAAAAGTCATCCATGAAAACTTCTACCATTTCCTCTATAAGGTAAGAGAAAATAAACATCATACACCTTTGGAAAGTTGCTGGTGCATTACATAGCCCAAATGGCAACCTTCGAATGCAAAGGTACCATAAGGGCATGTGAATGTGTTTTTCTCTTGGTCATTAGGGTGAATTGGGATTTGAAAGAAACCACTATAGCCATCTAGAAAACAGTAGTATGGGTGATTGGCTAATCTTTCTAACATTTGGTCAATGAAAGGGAGAGCGAAGTGATCTTTTCTAGTGGCCAAGTTGAGTTTTCTATAGTCAACAGTAGTAGAAGGTATTAACTCATCTTTTTCATTTTTTATAACTGTGATACCTCCTTTCTTTGGTACCACATGGACTGGAGAGACCCATGTGCTATCACTGATACCATGTGCTATCACTGATAGGGTATATCACGCCAGCCTCTAAGAGTTTTAAGATTTCTTTCTTGACCACTGAAACAAGATTTTTAATCTTGTTAGCAATTCCTCAATTGCTCATGTCATTGCAATTTTTGAGATATCAATCCATCTTGGGAGTTTGATGCAATAAGAATACAAAGTTTGGTCTAAGCTAAGCCAAATTCGAAATAAGGGAGACAAGGAACTATTGAAAGCAATCTACTAGCTAAGAGAGACACTACAAGTTCAATAATATGAAACTAAGCCTTAATTACTACTAATCAAGTACTAATGACGCAATTAACTACTAATCAAGATTGACAAAATACTAAAAACGAAACTTAGGGATGGAATCATTGATTTGAGCATCTAAATGGCCAACCTTGCTATCATTTAAGCAACTCAAACAAGCTTTCTCTATGCCTAGAACACTAATTAAGACTAATCCATGATGTGTGGTACTAATCCCTTTCCTAATCACCTTAATGAACTAATGATGTGTTAGCATTAAAATTATTAGCAAGCATTAATCATGAGTCTAAATGGCATGATAAACTCCCTAGGCAACTAATGTCTTAGGCTAGGAATGTAAATCTCTTAAAAAATGGTTCAAGCATTTCATCAAACACTTGGTGGGTGTGTGAAATGCTTATGATCCAAAATAGCAAAAGATTAGCTATTTGGCATTAAGAACTCCTTAATAAGAAGAGAAATGAAAGAATCTAACCTAGATTGCAAGATTGAACCATTAGAAAACCCTAAATCTAACCCATCCCCAAGTTTCTAAGAGACTACTCACTAAACATGGATAAACCAACAAATCTCATGAATGAAATGTTAGTAAACATGATTAAATGATTAGAGAAAGAAATATTAGAAAAAAGAAGAATCAAATTGCATTAAACATAAAAGAAATCTCAAAAATCTCCTCAAAACCCCAAAGGGGCGTTTTTCTGTTTAAGCCCAAGAGAAGATACATAAAAATTAATTTTTTAAGTATTTATAGGGAAGGAGGTCAAACCGAGTCAACCCGGAACAAACCGGGTTTTGACCCGGGGTAGCAGTCTTGCGGAAATCGCCATATCTCCCTAACTACAGCTCATAATGACATGAATCAACTTCCAGATGAAAGGTGATTCAATTACCTACAATTTTCATGAAGATCTCGAAGGCTGAATCAAAACGGAAAGTCTTCGTTTGATCCGATTTGTAGCCAAAAAGAAATCGTCTGGGTTCAGTTCAACGAGTTGGTCGAACAAAGTCGTCGAACTGAACCCCTGGTGCAGTTTTTCGACCATCTGGTCGAACAAAGTCGTCGAACAGAACCCCTGGTTGTTTGGTTCGACCATCTGGTCGAACAAAGTCGTCGAACCCAACAAAAATCGATGTAACTTTCTAACCACGGGTCCGAATGACTTGATTCCAACGGCACTTGAAAGAACTCTGGATCCTCTACAACTCTTAAGAAGGATTCAGAGTCTTAATCTTAGTGCAAGGCCTTCGTCCGGACCCATACATTTGGCACCTCCAAATGCTAGATATGCTTCTAAAGAGACTTCTGCTTCTCATTTGGCTGCTTCTCTTGCTCCTCTTGGCTATCCATGAAACTCCATATGGTCCTCCAAGCCTCCAAAACACCTAATAAGGACTCAATATGTACAAATATGCAACAACCTAAGCTAACACTTACTAAACTCTAATATATATGCAAATGGGACTAAAAGTGGCTAAATGAATGCAAAAGTACATGCAAAACTATCTAATATGGATGCTAAAATATGCTAAATTATGAGTCTATCAACCACCTCTTTTAAATTCGGGTTTAAGCGCCTTTGGTGTTCAATGGAGGATGTGTTTTCATTATCTAAATGAATCCTATGAGTACAAAGCATTGGTGAAAGGCCCTTGATATAACTTAAAGAGTACCCAATGGCCTTTCTATACTTCCTCAGCTCTTTAAGGAGTGAGTCCAACTCATCATCACTTAGATTTTCATTCACAATTAGCGGGTATGTTTCATTTAGTCCTAAGAAAGCATACCTTAGCCCATTTGCCAGCTGCTTGAGGTCCACCTTTGGGGCAAGAAGCTCGATCCAGTCCTCATCTTGACTTGTGTTGAGGTTGCAGTCCTCATTTACCTCTATTGAACCCGAGTCATGAGCTCTCAAGCTACCGTCTTGGAACGTTCCTACCGCAGAGATCGAGCTAGTTACTCGATCTCTCCCTCGATCTATGCTGGATCGATTGTTCTCCCTCGATTCACTTGGTCGTTTTGATATGCATCGAGCAGGAGAACGATTCACAGAGAGATCTTGCCATTCTTCACGTCTATGATATCCCAATTCAGAGCTCGAACAATGGGCGCAGTGACAAGCGCTTCCTTGATGGTTTTAAAAGCCTGGACACACTCTTCATCGAAGTTAAAGTCAGTCTCTTTGCACAACAGCGTTGCGAGAGGGCGGGCTATCTTTGAGAAGTTCTTGACAAATCGCCTGTAGAAGCCAGCATGCCCTAGAAAGCTCCTAATCCCCTTCACGTTCGCCAGAGGCGCTAAACTTATCATGACCTCAACCTTTGCTCTATCCACCTCTATGCCTTTCTCCGAAATCATGTGACCAAGGATTATCCCTTCTCTGACCATGAAGTGGCATTTCTCCCAATTGAGCACGAGGTTGGTCTCCTCACACCTCTTCAATACCCTACACAAGTTAGATAAACAAACACCAAAGGAAGAGCCATACACGGAGAAATCATCCATGAATACCGCAACCATCTCCTTAATCAAATCAGAAAATATGGACATCATGCATCTTTGAAATGTGGCTGGTGCATTACACAGACCAAAAGGCATTCTCCTATATGCAAATGTTCCATAAGGACAACTGAAAGTTGTTTTTTCTTGATCATTAGGGTGAAATGGTATTTGAAAGAAACCACTATATCCATCAAGGAAACAATAGTATGAGTGGTTAGCTAATCTTTCAAACATTTGATCAATAAATGGCAGAGGGAAGTGATATTTTCTTGTGGCTGTGTTGAGTTTCCTATAGTCAATACACATCCTATGACCGGTTATGGTCCTAGTAGGTATTAACTCATCTTTTTCATTTCTTACAACCGTGATACCTCCTTTCTTTAGTTCCACGTGGACTGGAGAGACCCATGTGCTATCACTGATAGGGTATATCACGTCAGCCTCTAAGAGTTTTAAGATTTCTTTCTTGACCACTTCTTTCAAATTTGGGTTCAAGCGTCTTTGGTGTTCAATGGAGGATGCGTTTTCATTATCTAAGTGAATCCTATGAGTGCAACGAATTGGTGAAAGGCCCTTGATGTCACTCAAAGAATAACCAATGGCCTTTTTGTACTTCCTCAACTCCTTAAGTAGTGAGTCTAACTCATCATCACTTAGATTTTCATTCACAATTACCGGGTAAGTATCATTTAGTCCTAAGAAAGCATACCTTAGCCCATTTGGAAGCTGCTTGAGGTCCACCTTTGGGGCAAGCAGCTCACTCCAGTCTCCATTCAGTCCTTATTCGAGGTTGCTGCCCTTTATGGCCTCTCTTGATACCGAGCAATGCACTTGAAGGCTTGAGGTCTCGCATGTTTCAACGCCAGAGATCGATCCAGCTAGTCGATTGTAACCTCGATCTAAGGTCAATCGAGCTGTCTCCTCCGATTCATTGGGTCGTTCTAGAAGAGATCGAGGAAGGGATCGATCCTCACGATCGGTTGTTGAACGGAACGGGGTATCGTGGTCAATCTCGCGGTCGATTTCTACTTTGAATCGAGGTGTTGAGTCGATCTCTGCCTCGATATGTTGGTAATTATCCTCACCATCTTCCAAAACCGTGCAATCATCCAGCAATTGAACATATCCTTGAGTCTCCCCTCTCAAGAACCCATGCTCCCCACATTCCTTGGTCAAAGCTATCTGCAGATAATCCTCCTGTTTCAACTCCTTCAAAAGCTCATCCGCCAGAGCATCCAAGGTCTCCACATAGAACATTTGGCCACCGATTGTTGGTTTCTTCATGACCTCGTTGATGTCAAAGTCCAACCTTAGATCCTTGCCCAAATGCAAAGAAATCTTGCCATTTTTAACGTCTATTATAACCCCGGCTGTGGCTAAAAACGGTCTTCCAAGGATTAAAGGGTCCTTGGGCTCTTTGTCCATGTCTAGGACAACAAAGTCGGTTGGTGATATACTCATATATTTCGCATATTTATCACTCATTTAGCATAGGTTTTCATGCACTTTTGCACTCATACTTAGAGTTATTGTAGTTTTTACTCCATTTTAGGTTTTAGGGCATTAGCATTTGCATGTTTCTTGCATATTTGCATCATATTCAGGTTGTTTTGAGTACACTGGAGCTGTGGAGGATGCATGGATATGCTGAGGTTCGAAGAAGAACTCATGGACACTTAGAAGAATTCTGGAAATCAAACATGCGTTGAGATCGAGGCAAAGATCGAGCAAGGCAGGTTGTTCTAGAAGAGATCGACCAGAAGATCGAGGCATGTAGACCGTTTCAAGGAGGAAGAATAGAACAAAGATCGACCATGACGCTCGTGCAGCTGTACGGACTAAAAGAAATCACCCAGGAAGAACAGAGTGAAGATCGAGACTGAAGATCGATCTTGGTTAAAATGACCCGAAGATCGAGCAAGAAGGACGATATCAGAGTTGAAACGACCCAACGATCGAGCGAATCAGCCCATTCCCTGTCTGAGATCGGGCAAGAGATCGACGACTCAGCTCGATCTCTTCTCTCCAGGCCCGCTTCCTTATCCGCCAGCTCTCGTTTTGTCATTTTTTGAGGGGAGCAATCCTCTTTTACTATAAATGGCAAAAACCCTTATTCTTAGGGAGATCTTATCTTATGCTTTTTTCCTTCTTCCTCTTTTACCTTAGATGCCATTGTTAAGTTTTCTTAAGCTTTGTAATCGCACTTTTAGTTTTCATAATCAAGAACTCACCTTTTTAACTTTAATCTTCTTCTTGCTTAGGGTAAATCATGTTTAGCATTTCAAATCTTATGATTATGGAGTGTTTGACTATGATTAGCGAGTAGTTATCTTAAGGTTTGAGGCCGAGGGGTTTAGGGAGGTTTAAAGGTTTAGATCTAAAGGTTTAGCATGTTTTTAATCATTAACTCTTCTTGGTTTGAAGGGATTAATGCCAAAGACTCTCGATGGAGATCTTTGAGCTCTTATAGATTTTCTTACCTCATGAGGGCTTAGAAATCTCATAAACCCATCCAAGAGATTATCTCCTCTTAAGCCACGACGGTGGGGATTAGGATTTAGTTAATCCATGTTAAGAAAGAAGCGGTCTTACTCATCAATATATCCTCTCCTCCACTAACCGTGAGTTTGGAAGGATGGTTTGATAAAGAATCGGAGCCACTAACCGTGGGATGATTTATATTTGTTTCTTAGGATTAGAGTTAGCTCTTGAAATGAGTAAATCTATATTTTTAGAACCAAAAATCCAACCTTGATTCTCCCATATTCGAAACCCTCAGCCTTGAATATATCTTTCATAATTTACAATCAAGAATCAATCTTTAGTTGTTTAAGTAGCTAGAAACCTCTTAATCCTTGCACTTATAGTTTTAAATCTTTAAGCTTTGATATTTTATTGCTCCATAATTTTAAGAATTGCCTTAAGTATTTTTCTTCAGCTTAGTTACCTTCTAGGATTTATTTTTATTGCACAAGTAGTTTTTAAAATTTCATTTCAACCACCAAAACCGCATATAGCTTAGCTTAATCATATTCTTGTATTCCTAGTGTATTCTCCATTCCGAGTTGGATTGATACCTCACGTACTACAATGATACAAATAGAGTGAGCATTGAAAGCAGAGAAAATTTCTACTTATCAATTGGCGCCGTTGCCAAATTGGATTAGGAAATCATTAGGATTTGGAACTTGGTCAAGACTAAGTGTTTCTTTTTAATTTTGATACTAATCTTTCTACTTCCTTGTGTGTGCTTTCAGGTACATCAATTTACGGACTAGTGAAGACAATAACCTGCTTCCAAGACTCGACAACATTCACCTTCTCGGAAGTGCACGCTTGCAGAGAGAAAGAGATAACACGGTACAAGAACATCTTGTGGAAGACGGTATGGCTGATCTAGACGCGGCTAACCCACAACAAGATGGTCATGGTGTGGGCAATGGAAACCCCCACCATGGACCGAGACCACCGAGGATCATAGGTGCGGGTGATTCACCAAACACCCACACCAATCGGTTTGGCATCACACCTCCACCGGTGAAAAATAATCATTTTGAGATCAAGCCCGGATTTGTTTGTGTCCATGGTGCAAAACAACAAGTTTCACGGTCTATCCATGGAAGATCCTCTAGAACACTTGGAAAACTTTGAGCAAGTGTGTGGCATGATCAAGATAAATGGCATTTCGGAGGATAGCTTCAAGTTGAGGTTGTTCCCGTTTTCACTCGCTGATAAAGCTCGACATTGGGAGAAGACCCTGCCTCAAGGTACCCTAACCTCATGGGCTGATTGCAAGAAGGCATTCCTATCAAAGTTCTTCTCAAGCACTAGAACTGCCCGGTTGAGAAGTGAGATTAGCGGTTTCACACAAAGGAGCAATGAGATGTTAGTGAAGCTATGGAATGGTTCAAGGACTACACAATCCAATGTCCTCACCACAACTTCAGTGAAGAGTCTTTGCTCAGCACTATTTGTAGACGAGCATTGCCTCGCGTTTGGATGTTGTTAAACATGGCGAGTAAAGGCAATTTCCTCGGCCAAGATGTAACCGCGGGTATGGAGCTAATCGAGAACCTTGCTTTGAGTGATGGAAACTATAGCGAGGATTATGACCGAGCACCTAGAGGGTCTGAGGTAGAGTCTCACAAGAGGGAGTTGAAGTTGCTCCATGAGAAGATTGACAAGCTCATGCTTGCTAATCAAAAGCATGTGCATTTTGTGGGAGAGGCTACGGATGTTCTAGAGGAGCTAGAACAAAGCCATGAGGAAGCCAATTTGGTAGGAGGCCAAGATTACCCTAGACCACAAGGCTACTTAAACAAGTATCAAAACAACAACCTCTCCTACCGAAGCAACAACGTGGAGAACCCCAACGATCAACTCTACCCTCCTCAAAAGCAGTTTGGAAATCAAGGATGCTATATGAACAAGACAAACTACCAAGGACCTAGACAAGGCAACTTCCAAGGTCCACAACAACAGGGAAACAAAGGGTATCCCCCTGGATTTTTTCAGCCTCCACAAGCTCTAGCTGCTACTAATGAAACGGTTCACGCAATGCTACACCAACTCTTTCAACAACAAGCAACAATGGCTTTCCACGTGACTAGAACGCTTGATGAATTCAGCACAAGGACGGACGCTTGATAAGTCATTTTTTGGTATAGTACTTAACAATTACCCAAACTCCTACTCATGTCATTGTAGTGTTTGAGGATCAATCCATAATTGATGTGGTTAAGACACTAGGAATGCATACAACTTCTTAATCCAAGCTAGCAAATGAGTTTTGAGGTTTTTCTAACAACCTAAGTGATCAATCAAGTGAACAAGAGTTACTAACACCTTAATCAAGCAAAATTAAAGCTAATTAATTACTAATTAAGATTATCAAGTTACTGAAACGAATCCAAGGATGGGGTTATCAACCTAAGGTGTTCCAAGAATCAATCTTTGATGCCAAACAATCACAACATAAGCTAATCCCTAGGCTTAGAACTCAATAGCTAGGCTAATCCACTTTCATGACACTAATCCCTTCATTAATCATCCTAATCAAGAACTAACTTTCATTAGTGAGAAGGAATCTAACAAGCATTATGATTGGGGAATTTCATCAAACACCTTGTGGGTGTGAAATTCCCTAAGGACTAGCTTTGGCATGATCAAGGCTAAACTAGCATTGGGAACACTAAACAAGGAGGGAAATGGAAGAATCTAAACCTAGACATCAAGATTAACTCTTAAAACACCCTAGATCTAACCCATCCCTAGATCCTAATGAAACTACTCACTAATCATGACTAATCCCTTAAATCCTATGAAAGAATTAGAGATAAACATGATAATAGAGATAGGAGATGAAAGATTAAAAGAGGTAAGTACGAGATTGCATAAACTTTAGACAAATGTCTTACAAAATAACTTAGAAACCAAAAAGGAAAGGTTTCTAAGCAAGAACAAAAGATTAAGAGATATCCAGGAAAAATTAGGTCTTTTCCTATTTATAGTGAACAGTGGACGACCCGGGTCAACCCGGAACAAACCGGGCAGCGTATCGAGCTTGCTAGGTCGATACGCAGCTCGATATGCTGCTAAAGGTTTCCTCAAGGAGTGTGTCGACCTTGGCAGGTCGACACAGATGCCCGATACGCCATTCTTCAATCTTCGGATGAGATGTGTATCGACCTTAGCAGTCCGATATGAATGTCCGATACGTCGTCTTCGAAACTCCGGGTGGCCTGTGTATCAAGCTTAGTAGCTCGATACAATAGTCCGATACGTACTCTCCGAACTTCCTGCCGGGCTATATCGACCTTAGTAGGTCAACACCAAGGTCGATACTCTTCTAAAGATCGTCTGCTTCATGTTTGGCTCCCTTCTTCTCTTCCTCCATGTCATCCAACTCTCCAAAGAGGTCATCCAAGCCTCCTTAGTACCTAATTAGGACTCAATATGCACAATATGCAACAACGTAAGCTAAAACTTGCTAAGTCCTAATATGGATGCAATTTGGACTAAAATTGACTAAATGAATGCATAAATGAATGCAAAGCTATCTAAAAAGGGTGCTAAAACATGCTAATTTATGAGTATATCAACTCCCCCAAACTTGCCTTTTTGCTTGTCCCCAAGCAAATGAAGCACAAGCTAAGGAGAGAAGTTTGAAGGTGGGAGCTCATCATCCAAAAATGCCAACAAATACAATCAACTCAATGTCCTAGTTCTTAATCCTAAGGTGCATTTGAATTCATCTCTACTCCAAAAGAGTCAGCCATGCCCATCTCAACAATCAAGTGCACTAAGATTTCAATCCTAATATCTCCCTATCAAGCCAATTCTTTAACATTCATTAAGTTGCAAACCGTGGATCATGACAATGCAATGCAAGTGAATTCATTTGGCTAAGGGACTAGGCTTTAAGATAAAAATTATCTCAATTCATTTGGCTTCCAATTCGCATAAGGGTTTCACTCAAAGGATTAAACTTTATGCATAATGCTAAAGGTAAAAGACAAGTAATGCATACAAGACTAGACTCTCATCTACCCATGATGCTATCAATGGTCCTAAACCCCTCTCATTTATTCTTTTTAAGGCCCACTCAACCCACTAAAGCTACCCTTTTATATCAAGGCTCTTTGTGCCTTGTTAAACCCCATGAGTCTCATAAACCACTTCTCCTTCTTATAGCACTTAAGGGGAAACTTCTTCAACCTTTAACTCATAGCGAATGGTGTGATCTTTTTGTAATTTAGCTCTCCTTTTCATTCCTAGGTAGCCCCTTTTCTTTGGCCTTTTTGCCTCTTTTGATTTTCTTTTCTTATCTAAAGGCTACCTAATTCTTTTTTACACTTAGAGCTATACATTTTTGTTTTCAAGCATAAGATCCACCATTTCAAACTATGCTTCCCTTATTCTCCTTCCAAGCCTCTTTCATTCCCTTTGTTTATATCCTCTTTCCACAACACATCATGCTAAAATGCAAGCGTATAATCCTTTCCACAACACCAAGTAATACCGCGCCCCAAAACCCCAATTCCTAAGCCTAAAGCTAGTCTTGATATGTGAGACTAGAATCTACATGAGAGCCTAAACTTGTCGTCTCAAACCTAACACTTTATGCTAAGTTTACAATCATTATCACTAGAACATTGGCTTTTAAGGAGGTAAGGTAGGGTGGGGGTACTACTTGAGCTAGCAAGAGAGTGGTAAAGTGGATAAGGAAGCTCAAATATGTGTTCAATCCATGAATTCACTTTCAATGCAAGGCATGATAATTAAATGTCAAATTTCGGTTCAAGTGAGTAGAGTTGGCTATCAATTTCAAGACCCTATTTTGACTAAAATCTAGTGGCAAGTGAAGTGGTCCAAGAATGGTTCTTCCATACTTTCAAGATTTGTTCAAATGCAACAAAGGACTACTAACTAGGGCATTGAATTGATCACATAAGTTGACATTTTAGAAGGATTGGCTCATCATTGCTCCCAATGCATATGAATGCAATTCCTACATGTAATGCAACTAGACTCAATCCTAAAATGCAAATGCAACATCTAAATGACTTTCTTTTTGGAAATTTTCGAAATTTTTCAATTTTTTTGGTTTTTCTATGCCTTAAGTGCATGCATGAGACTCAAGATGCATAAAAGGAAAATAAGACTCACAAAACACAATGTCAAATCTCTCAACCTCTTCCCCAAACTTAAATTACACAGTCCCTTGTGTAATAAAAGTCTAGAGGAGTCCGCAATCAATATGACATAAACACACAAAATGCAAAAACTTAAAGAGATATTTACAAAGGAGGTGGAGGTACCTCAAAACTGTGAAGAGGAGGGTGATCCTAAGGAGATCGATTGGTTGCTTGAGGAGGAGGATCGGCTTGGTTTTCTCTTCCTTGGCCAAGCTTCGTAGGAGGATGAGCTAGGTGGGTCTTCTTGGACCGGTTTCCTTGGGCGCATTTCGAAGGAGTGGCGCCTATCAAGGTCCGTTTCGCTCTCCTCTTCGTCTTCCTCTTCTGCTGCTCCGCTTGTCCCCTCTTGTCTATCCCTTGTTGAAGACTTTCCTCTTATGATGGCCTTCAGCCCCTTTACCGTTTTCTTCAAACCCTTCACAGTCTCACCGAGCTTCTTTATGCACCGGTCTTGATGCTTGCTCCATCTCTTGAGGAGACTAATGTGTGCATGGGCTTCCCTTAATGCCGGATTTGGCATTGGGTCAATGCAAGAGGGAAAGTAGTACCTCTCGCTACCATAAATCGGACTTGGGGGTTGATCTTCTTCCTCCCCTTCTTCTTCTTCTTCAACCACTTGGCTAGGGTCAAATGTCCCTTTCTTGGCAATGGAGTGGAGAGGAGGAGAGATAGCGGGGTTGTAGAGTTCTTCATAGGGTGGCACAAAGTCGATGTGGGAGATGTCTTGGAGCGAGGTGGCTTGCAAGTTCATGAGAAGAATCTTTGCTTCGGTCTTTGTGTCTACCGCAAACTTCTAAGCGAACCGGTTGCCCAATCTTCCCGAAAGAAACGCGGTCCTCCCAAGATATAAGATGTCCATCCATTTGGGCTCAAGACCATCCATCCCGAGCCGATGCACACAAGCTTCGAGAATTGGGGTGATGATTCCACCAACGCTTATCTCGGGGTCCTTGTCCTTCATGGTGACAACCCAATCTTGGTAGGAGAGCAGCTGCTTAACCAACTGGGTAACCATCCCGGTTCCCGTCCTATACCCTCAGACTCTTGTGCCTCCTCTTGTGTGAAACCCAATGAACTTTGCAAAACCGATATCTAGCAACTCGAACTCGAGTTCCTCCTTGGCTACTTTCTCGGCTTCCTTCCTTGCATAGAAGGTATGAGCAAGGGATTTGTATGCATATCTCAACACCGGATGCCTTATCCTTGTCCCCGTGCTTCCTCCCGGTTTGAACGTCCCAACCGCTATAGTTTCCCACAACCGTTTCAGCTTACACTCATTAACGGTGAGCAGCTTTGTCCTCCTTTCACCTTCTCGGAATCCAAAGATCTCATTTACCTGCCGGAAGGTCATTGTGTAGATGGTCCTATGGATCTTGAATTTGATGTAGCCATGACCATGTAGCGGTGGCGAATCCTCACCGTCATAATAGAAGTGAGTGGTGAGTGATGAGAGGAACTCGCACGTTGCCTGCTTGTAAGCGGGACGTGCCAAGGTGATGAACTTTTCCAAACCCATGTTCTTGAAGACTGTTTGGAAATCCTCAAAGATTCCCAAGGCTTGCAGCGTCGGCTCGTGCGAGTACTTCGTTGCCCTGAAACGCATACCAACGAATGCTTTAAGAAGTTCCTCGGGTGTGAGCTTTTTCTTGGGCTCCTCTTGTGTGGCCTTTCCTTTCCCTTTCGAGGCTCTCGTGGCAGCTTTCGTACCTGCTCCAAGTACCAACTGTTCCTCCTCCTCATTCCCTACTTCTCGGTCCTCAACAACTTGCTTCTCCCCTTGGCGTTTAGAAGACCTTGCTCGTGAGCTTGCTCCTTGGTTTATTGCTTCTCCTCTAGTTCTTCCCATTGTTCCTACAAGAGACAGAGCTTGTAGAGAGAGTAAGCAACTCATGTTTGAACAACTAATAGTGGCAATTAGCAAGCAACAAGCAACATCAAGCCAAAAACACGAAATCTTCTCCCTATTCCACATTTGGCAAATACAAAATTTTGAAATTTCTCAATTTGCCCAAATTCGAGTGCTATCTATTGGCAATCCATAAGCATGATCAATGCAAACTAATGCAAGTGAAAGCCCCAAAATCTAGCAAGGTTCAAAAGTTCAATTTGAATTTTCGCACCATGAACTCTATATGCCAAAATTTAAAAAATTCATCATGGAAATTCTAATGTAGCACCCGAAATCTACTCCCTAACCATAATCAAGCAATGCCCAAGCTACCAACAATCAATACGAACGGCCATACTCAAAAATCCCCAAACCTTTCACCATTAAAGCAAAAGATAAAAAGCTTGGTTTTCAGATTTATTACCTCGTGAGTGGCTTGAAGGATTAACGAAATTGAATTAGAATCAATGAGAGCACAAGTAATCTAGCAAGAAGCACTTGAAAATCACTAGGATCGCTTGAAAATCGAGAGAAGGAGAGCCAAAAATCTTAAGTGTGTGAGTGTGGGAGCTAATTTTCGTGTTTTGGGGAAGAAGAAGAGGGAAAACCGGTTTAATTTGAATGAATTAAACCGGTCAACCCTCGTTGACTTACCTGAAGAAGGAGCGTATCGAGCTTAGTAGTTTGATACATAGCTCGATACGCTTGCAGACGGGAATTTTAAAAACTGTGTCGAGCTTAATAGCTCGATACAGATGCCCGATACTGGGGTTTAGCTTTCCCTGGTTCGCCTGTATCGACCTTAGTAGGTCGATAAAAAAGCCCGATGTAGCTCCTCCAAAATCCCTGTAAGAGATGTATCGACCTTAGTAGGTCGATACGTAGCTCGATACGATTTTGAAAATTCCTTGGCAAGTTTTTTTCCTTAGCTTATCCTCCTCAATCCAAACCTGTCATCCACAAACACTAGAAAAATACATTATGGAAATAAAAATGCAAATATGTACAAAGATAGACTGGGAATGTCTCCCAAGTGCGCGTGTTTAAAGTCACTAAGCTTGACTTTTCAAACTCTTAGGCATGGGGGTGAACAAGGAGTTGAACTGGTTTTCCTCCTCCATTCTTGATGTACATAGTGTCTGCTCCAGCTTGCCGCACCTTCTTCTTCTTCTTAGACTTCCTTGGTGGCTCGGCTTCATGTTCAACAACCTTGAGGCCATCAAACATCACTAGGAGACTCTCGCCATCAAAGCTTGGCCCATCATACTCATTGTGATCAAGGGCTTCATCCTCACTCATCACCACTCTAGTGAGACCCATCAGCTGCTCCTTGGGTGGTTCTTCTTCAGCCTCCTTAGTGTTACATGTAATTGTCCCACAAAGGCTCAAAACAGAAGGTTTCATAGGATAGAAGACCTTAGCATTCACATTCTTGGGAATCAATCTTTTGTTGATGAAGTCAAGGCTAGCACCAGCTGTGTTGAGAAAAGGTGTGCCTAGAAGAAGAGGTAGCCTTGTTGTTGGACCATATCCATCACAATGAAATCGGTCGGGACTAGACACTCCCCAACTTTCATTGGATAATCTTCAACAAGGTCTAGAGGTTGCCTTAAGGAAGCATCAACAAAGGTGATGTGTGATGGATACTTCTTCATAGTGGTGATCCCGAGATTCTTAAACATCTCAAGGGACATCACATTGACACTTGAGCCGAAGTCACAAAAAGCTTCTTCAATCTTCAAGTCCCCGAGAGAACAAGAAATCAAAAAATTTCCCGAATTACCGAGCTTGGCGATAACCTTGGACTCATTCCTCGTCATGCTGGCTGAGTCTAGACCCTCTATCAGCTCTTCAACCTTCTCTATATTGGCAAGCATTTCTTTGATAAACTTTATTTGACCCTTGACTTGAGACAAGCTTTCCACATTTGGCAATGGTGCACCAATTTTATCCATACTCCCTCTAAAGCTTGAGAGTACCTTCTTTTGCGCCTTAGTAAATGAAACAAGTATTTTTAGTCTTGTTTGCAATTCCTCAATTGCTCATATCATTGCAATACTTGAGGTATCAATCCATCTTGGAAATTTGATTTAATAATAATACAAAGCTTGGTCTAAGCTAAGCTAAATTTGCAATTGAAGTGACAAGCAACAATTAAAAGCAAACTACTAGTTAAGAAAGATACTGCAAGAGCAATTATATGAAACTAAACCTTAATTATCACTAATCAAGTATTAATCAAACAATTAACTACTAATCAAGATTGACAATTAACTAAAAATGAAATCTAGGGATGAAATCATTGATTTGGAAAACTAAATGGACAATCTTGCAATCATTTAAGCAACTAATCAAGACATCTCTATGCTTAGAACACTAATTAAAGACTAATCCATGATGTGTGGCAATAATTCCTTCACTAATCACCCTAATGAACTAATGATGTTTTAGCATTAAAATGATTAGCAAGCATTAATCACAAGTCTAATAGCATGATAAACACCCTAGGCAACTAATAATGTTTTAGGCTAGGAAGGTAAATCTCTTATAAAGTTGGTTCAAGCATTTCATCAAACACTTGGTGGGTGTATGAAATGCCTATGATCCAAAATAGCAAAGATTAGCTATTTGGCATTAGAAACTACTTTATAAGAAGAGAGATGAAAGAATCTATCCTAGATTGCAAGATTGAACCATTAGAAAACCCTAAATCTAACCCATCCCCAAGTTCCTAAGGAACTACTCACTAATCATGATTAAGCCCATCAAATCAAAGATAAGTGATAAGCTAAACATGATTAGAGAAATGAAAATAAGAAATCTAAGAAAGATATTGCATTAAACTTAAAGATCCAAGGCAAATACAAGGTTTTTCTCCCAAAGAGGATAAAAGTTTTTGACAAGAC
>JAHZTW010000002.1:89982039-89993806 GCA_020283515.1 Alliaria petiolata
TTTGTAACACAAATGTTCCTTACTCTCATTTTCTTTTTAGCTCACTCACCAAGTCCAACCTAGGCTACCCATTACAAGGCAATTCGCCAAACCCGATAAAAGCTCAAACACATTTTCTTTTCTCTTTTAAGTACTTAGGGAAAACTTCTTCTACAACCACAAGTGTTGGCACATTTTTACTTCAAGCTCTTTTTCTTTACACTTAGCTATCCTCTTTTCTTTATTACTTAGCTATATTTTTTTTTCTTTTTCTTGGCTTCTTACTTTTCAATTTAGAGGATTTTCATTTCATAATTGTTTTTTATACTTAGAGCACACAATATATTGCCAAAACTTGTCTCAACTATTTGTTTTCCCCCTTTTCACCACCACAAAATGCAAACACAAACTTCTTTTATATCGAAATTCAAGCTACAAGCCCCACCCAAGAATCCTATCCTAATCACCTAGCTCATTGTCTCGAGCTAGTTACATGAAAGCCTATCCTTGTCGCCTTAAACTCAACACTTTTTGCTAAGTTCACGAGATGAAAAAGGCCTAATGCACTCAATAAGGTAGAGGTTTCAAAGAAAGCTTAGCTAGGGTGCTTGATATTAACCGCTCTAAAGATGAGAGTCGACTATTTGGGTTAACATGAGTGGCAAAGGAAAGAAGATAACTGATATGTCTATATTTTGCATCATATTTCTCTCCATTTAGTGTAAGTTTGTCATCATTTAGGATCCTTATTTAGCATCATTGTATTGCATTTCAATTATTTAGAGTCTAGGATCTCTTTGCATGTTCTTTTGCATGTTTTGCTGCATTTGGAGTCTTCATCAGGTGAAAAGGGCACTATGGAGGCGTGGATGGAGCTGGAGAAGGATTGCATAGCACTAGGAGGAGAAAGGAGTCACCAAGAAGATGAAGGAGAAGATTTCTCGTACTGGTTCGACGAGTCAGATCGACGAAGACGTCAGACCAGAATTGCAGGACGACAGTTCGACGAGTCGGATCGACGAAGACGTCGAACAAGATTTCCAGGAGTTCGGTTCGACGACACGGATCGACGAAGACGTCGAACAAGATTTCCAGGAGTTCGGTTCGACGACACGGATCGTCGAAGACGTCGAACAAGATTTCCAGGAGTTCGGTTTGACGACACGGATCGACGAAGACGTCGCACAAGATTTCCAGGAGTTCGGTTCGACGACATGGATCGACGAAGTCGCCGAACCAAGCCCAGACGCCAAGAAGAAGAAGCCGAGAGACCAAGGGTACGGTTCGATGACTTGGCTCGATGAAGGACGTCGAACCAATTCGGCAGGGGTTCGGTTCGACGACATGGGTCGACGAAGTCGTCGAACCAAACCCAAACTATTTCTTTTTGTCATTTTCATGGGTCCCTCCTATAAATACTCTTTAGACCTAATTTTTAGGATAACTTTTATTCTCTCTTGTCTTGTCATAAACTTTTAGCCTCTTTGAGAGAAAACCTTGATTTGTTTTGGATCTTTAAGTTTTATGCAATATCCATCTTGAACTTTCATTAATCTTTTCTCTAATCATGTTTAACCTTTCTCTTATTTTTTATTTGATGGGTTTAACTATGATTAGTGAGTAGTTCTTTAGGAACTTGGGGATGGGTTAGATTTAAGGATTTCTAATGGTTCAATCTTGCAATATATGATAGATTCTTTCATCTCTCTTCTTATTAAGGTGTTCTTAATGCCAAATAGCTAATATTTTGCTATTTGGATCATAAGCATTTCACACACCCACCAAGTGTTTGATGAAATGCTTGAACCAACTTAATAAGAGATTTACATACCTAGCCTAAAACATCATTAGTTGCCTAGGATGTTTATCATGCTATTAGACTTGTTATTCATGCTTGCTAATCATTTTAATGCTAAAACATCATTAGTTCATTAGGGTGATTAGTGAAGGGATTATTGCCACACATCATGGATTAGTCTTTAATTAGTGTTCTAGGCATAGAGATAGCTTGATTAGTTGCTTAAATGATTGCAAGATTGTCCATTTAGTTTCCCAAATCAATGATTCCATCCCTAGGTTTCGTTTTTAGTAATTTGTTAATCTTGCTTAGTAGTAAATCGTTTGATTAGTGCTTGATTAGTGATAATTAAGGTTTTAGCTCATATAATTAGTCTTGTAGTGTCTTTCTTAGCTAGTAGATTGCTTTCAATAGTTTCTTGTCTCCCTTATTTCGAATTTGGCTTAGCTTAGACCAAACTTTGTATTCTTAGTGAATCAAATTCCCAAGATGGATTGATACCTCAAGTATTGCAATGATATGAGCAATTGAGGAATTGCAAACAAGATAATAAAATCCTTGTTTCAATTTGGCGCCGTTGCCATATTGAGATTCTTTGATCATTAAGATTTGAGTTTAGTTTGAGACTAAGTAATACTTTTGTGTTTATTGACCATTTCATTTTCTAGATTTCAGTTTCCCTTGGATGCACCTATGATCACAAGGAGACAACAACTTCCAAGGCTTTCAAGAGATTGATCAGTTGGAAAGGGTTGCCAGGATTGCAAGAAGGGAGCATGCAAGGTTAGAAAGGTTGAGAATGGAAGAACAACAATGAGTTCAACACCCTCCACCATTGGCGCATGCCAACCAAGCTCATAATGGAAATGAGCAAGCTCCAAGGGGCAATGGAAACAACTTCCATGCGCCTAGACAAGGGAGAACCATATGGGCTGGTGATGCTCCAAATATTCACCAAAATAGATATGGTATTCAACCTCCACCGGTTCACAACAACACCTTTGAAGTGAAGCCAGCTTTCATCTCCATGGTTCAACAAGACAAGTTCCATGGTTTGCCTATGGAAGATCCCCTTGATCACTTGGATAACTTTGATAGAGTTTGTGGGTTGTTCAAGATGAATGGTGTGAGTGAGGATGCTTTCAAGCTAAGACTCTTTCCCTTCTCCCTTGGGCATAGAGAAAGGCAATGGGAGAAAAATTTGCCTCAAGGTACCATCACCTCTTGGGATGAATGCAAGAAAGCTTTCCTATCTAAGTTCTTCTCCATCTCAAGGACAGCCAAGTTGAGGAATGAGATCTCTAGCTTCACTCAAAAGAACAATGAGTCTTTCAATGAAGCATGGGAGAGATTCAAGGGCTACACTATAAAATGCCCTTATCATGGCTTCACACAAGAGTCTCTCCTAAGCACCATCTATAGAGGTGTTCTTCCAAAGATTAGAATGCTTCTTGATACCGCATTTAATGTTAACTTCTTAGGCAAAGAAGTAGAAGATGGTTTGGAGCTTGTTGAGAATCTTGCCTTGAGTGATGGTAATTATAATGAAGACTATGATAGAGCTCCAAGGGGAAGTGAGTATGAGTCTACAAAGAAAGAGATGAAATCTCTACATGACAAGATGGACAAGCTTATGTCCTCCAATCAAAGGCATGTACATTTTGTTGAAGAGAATCAAGAGGATTGTGATGATCAAGTTGAGTATCAAGAGGGTCAAGAGGTGGTAAATTTCGTGGGTGGCCAAGGGGGCTACAACAACTACTTAAACAACAACTATAAGGGGAATAACAACCTCTCTTATAGAATTACTAATGTAGCCAACCCCGGAGATCAAGTCTATCCTCCACAAGCCACTCAAAACAAACCTTTTGTGCCTTACAATAATCAACAAAAGGGTTATGCACCAAGGTCTAACTACCAAGGAGGAAACCAAGGAAACTTTGGTGGGCAAAAGTATAACAAAGCAATGCTCCACCGGGTTTTAATCAACCTTCACAAGGTCCTCCACAAGACAATGTTCAGCTAATGCTTCAACAAATCCTTCAAGGTCAAGCCAATAGTGATGCTAACATGGGAAAGAAGATTGCTGAAATTAACACAAGGATGGATTCTTCACTTAATGAACTTGCTACTCAAATAGGAGGTCTTCAACAAAAGTTCAAGCAACTTGAGAAAGACAAGACTTCTAGCTCAAACACACAAGGCACTCTACCGGGAAAGTGTGAGGCAAACCCCAAGGAATACATCAATGTTATTACTTTGAGAAGTGTAAAGGAGTTGTCTCCAAGGACAAGTCCTTTGATCAATGAGGACATTGAAATCCAAGATGGGGAGGATAGCTTTGAAAAAGCTCAAGATGCTATAACTTTTGATGATGTATATATTGCAAAGAGAAGCAAGGAAGTGGTAAAGGAGAAGCCAAAAGAAGATGTGCAACAAAAGGAGTCCACCTTTGTTTCTCCACCTTACAAGCCTAAGCTTCCCTTCCCCGGGAGGTTTAAGAAACAATTGGTGGAGAAATACAAGGCTATGTTTGACAAGCAAATCAAAGACATTGAGCTCAAGATGCCTTTGGTGGATGCTTTTATGATGATTCCACAATATGCTAAGTTCTTGAAGGATACCGTGGCACAAAGAGCAAGGGACATCCAAGGAGTTATGTTGCTTACTCAAGAGTGTAGTGCAATTATTCAAAGCAATGTGATACCAAAGAAGCTTGGAGACCCCGGTTCTTTCACTATACCATGCGCCCTAGGTCCTCTTGGGTTTGAAAATTGCTTGTGTGATCTTGGAGCTAGCATCAACCTCATGCCCTATTCAATAGCTAAGAAGCTTGGTTTCACCAAGTACAAGGAGTGTGGAATCTCTCTAATACTTGCGGATAGGAGTGTGAGGATGCCTATTGGAGTTCTTGAGGATTTGCCTCTCAAGGTTAGCAACTTCATCATTCCCACGGATTTCATGGTGCTTAAGATGGATGAGGAGCCAAAGGATCCTTTGATTTTGGGAAGACCTTTCCTAGCTACAGCTGGTGCTATCATTGATGTGAAGCATGGGAAGATTAGTTTGCATCTTGGAAAAGGGGTTGAGTTGAAGTTTGACATAAAGGAGACCTTGAGGAAGCCAACCATTGATGGTCAAGCATTCTACATTGAGACTATGGATGAGTTGGCCGATGAGTTACTAGAGGAAATAGCTCAAGAAGACCATCTTAGTGTAGCTCTCACCAAACCACATGGAGAGAATGGGTATTTGCATGAGGAGACACTAGCATACATGCAAATGCTTGATTCACGCAAGGCACTAGATGGGGAGGAAAGCTTTACAAGATTGGTAGCTTCATGTGAGGGTGAAGAAGAACTTGACCAAGACAAGGGATCTTTGAGGGTTGAGGTTTCAAGTCAAGGACAAGAGGAAAGGCTAGAAGAGCTTGAGGATAGCGAATTAGCTAAAGACCTTGATGAGGATTGGAGTGAACTCAAAGCTCCAAAGGTGGAACTCAAACCACTTCCCATTGGACTAAGGTATGCTTTCTTAGGCCCTAACTCTTCTTACCCCATCATTGTAAATGAAAACTTAAGTGATGATGAGCTCAACTCTCTC
The DNA here is from genome assembly GCA_020283515.1 of Alliaria petiolata. NCBI lineage: Eukaryota > Viridiplantae > Streptophyta > Magnoliopsida > Brassicales > Brassicaceae > Alliaria > Alliaria petiolata. Next base: position 89,987,420 of record JAHZTW010000002.1, read on the forward strand.
CTTAATGAGTTGAGAAAGTATAGGAGAGCTATTGGTTACTCTTTGAGTGATATCAAGGGCATATCTCCTATACTTTGTACTCATAGGATTCACCTTGAAAATGAAAATGCTTCCTCAATTGAACACCAAAGAAGATTAAACCCAAACCTTAAGGAAGTAGTGAAAAAGGAAATCTTGAAACTTTTAGAAGCTAATGTGATCTATCCTATTAGTGACAGCACTTGGGTTTCCCCGGTGCATGTTGTCCCTAAGAAGGGTGGAATCACTGTGATTAAGAATGAAAAGGATGAATTGATACCAACTAGAACTATCACCGGCCATAGAATGTGCATTGATTACCGAAAACTTAATGCTTCTACTAGAAAAGATCATTTTCCCCTTCCTTTTATTGACCAAATGCTTGAGAGATTGGCTAACCATCCTTTCTATTGTTTCCTTGATGGATATAGTGGGTTCTTTCAAATACCCATTCATCCTAATGATCAAGAGAAGACCACTTTCACATGCCCTTATGGTACCTTTGCATATCGAAGGATGCCATTTGGGTTATGTAATGCTCCAGCTACCTTTCAAAGGTGCATGATGAGTATCTTCTCCGATCTTATTGAGGAAATGGTAGAAGTTTTTATGGATGACTTTTCTGTGTATGGTGCCTCTTTTTCTGCATGTCTTGCTAATCTTTGCAGGGTTCTACAAAGATGTGAAGAGTCTCACTTGGTTCTTAATTGGGAGAAATGCCACTTCATGGTCAACCAAGGGATTGTGTTGGGTCATAAGATTTCTGAAGATGGTATAGAAGTGGACAAGGCCAAGATAGATGTTATGGTCAAGATGGCGCCACCAACCAATGTGAAAGGCATAAGGAGTTTCCTTGGGCATGCGGGGTTCTATAGGAGATTCATCAAGGATTTCTCCAAAATTGCTAGACCTATGATAAGGCTCCTTTGTAAGGAGGTGGAATTTCAGTTTGATAAGGAATGCTTGCAAGACTTTGAGACAATCAAGAAAGCCCTTGTGAGTGCTCCTATTGTGCAAGCACCGGATTGGAGTCTACCATTTGAGATCATGGCAGATGCTAGTGATTATGCGGTTGGGGCTGTTCTTGGACAAAGGAAAGAGAAGAAGCTACATGTGATCTACTATGCTAGTAGGACACTTGATGATGCTCAAACCAAGTATGCAACAACAGAAAAAGAACTCTTGGCTGTGGTGTTTGCTTTTGAGAAATTCAGATCCTATTTGGTGGGTTCAAAGGTGATAGTCTACACCGATCATGCTGCATTGCGCCACATCTATGCTAAAAAGGAGACTAAGCCAAGGCTCCTTAGATGGATCTTGCTTCTTCAAGAGTTTGATATGGAGATAGTTGACAAGAAGGGTGTGGAAAATGGTGTAGCTGATAATTTGTCAAGGATGAGGATTGAGGATGCTTTGCCAATCAATGATTCCCTACCGGAGGAGCAAATTATGATGATCAAGAGCATTGCTAGTGCACATGGAGTTGGAAGGAAGCTTGAAGAGATTCAAGGTATAGAGGTCAAGGGTGAGCCTTGGTATGCTGATTTTGTTAACTACTTGGTGTGCAATGAGGAACCAACACATCTCAACACCTATCATAAGAAAAAGTTTATGAGGGATGTATCACACTTCTATTGGGATGAGCCTTATCTCTACAAAAGGTGTGCTGATGGGATCTATAGAAGATGTGTGGCACAAGAAGAGGTTGAGAGTGTGATTTTTCATTGCCATGGGTCCAAGTATGGGGGTCATTTTGCCACTTTCAAGACAGCTACAAAGGTTCTTCAAAGCGGATTTTGGTGGCCTACATTGTTCAAGGACACTCATGAGTTCATCAAGACATGTGAACCTTGCCAAAAGAAGGGAAACATAAGCAAGAGGGATGAGATGCCCCAAAACCCTATCTTAGAAGTGGAGTTGTTTGATGTATGGGGCATAGACTTCATGGGACCTTTCCCATCTTCTTATGGAAACAAGTATATCTTGGTAGCAGTTGATTATGTCTCCAAGTGGGTAGAAGCCATTGCAAGTCCTACCAATGACTCCAAGGTTGTGGTGAAGATGTTCAAGAGTATAATCTTCCCAAGGTTTGGTGTTCCAAGAGTTGTGATTAGTGATGGGGGAAGCCATTTCATCAACAAGGTCTTTGAAGGGTTATTGAGCAAGCATGGTGTCAAGCATAAGGTAGCCACTCCTTACCATCCTCAAACTAGTGGTCAAGTGGAAGTCTCAAACCGTGAGATCAAGGCTATTCTAGAGAAAACTGTGGGTATAACAAGAAAGGATTGGGCAATCAAGCTTGATGATGCTTTGTGGGCTTATAGAACAGCTTTCAAGACACCAATTGGAAGGTCTCCTTTCAACCTTGTGTATGGGAAAGCTTGCCATTTACCAGTGGAGATTGAACACAAGGCTTTGTGGGCTGTGAAGCTTCTCAACTACAACATAAAGACAGCCCAAGAGAAGAGATTGATTCAACTCCAAGAGCTTGAGGAGATTAGGCTTGAGTCTTATGAAAGCTCAAGGATCTACAAGGAGAGAACCAAGGCTTTCCATGACAAGAGGATTGTGAAGAAAGAGCTGAGTGTTGGTGACAAAGTCCTTCTCTACAATTCAAGATTGAAGTTATTCCCGGGTAAGCTCAAGTCAAGGTGGGGAGGCCCTTTTGAGATTCAAGAAGTCTTGCCTTATGGAGCTATCACTTTGATGGGGAAGAATGGGGAGAGTTTCACAGTAAATGGCCATAGGGTGAAGCCATACTTGGTGAATGAATCTAAGGAAGAGGCAAGCTCATGTCTTCTTCAAGATCCCACTCTTGCCTAAAAAGGTTTGAAAAGTCGAGCTAATGACGTTAAACAAGCGCTCTTGGGAGGCATTCCCATGGTTATCCATGTATATATTTTTCATTTAGTACTATGATTATGTTTCTTTGAGTTTTTGAAAGTTTTAGGTTGAGTATGGAGGACTTTGGCTTGGAGAAAAGAGTAAGGAAGAAAGTTTTAAGGATGGATCGACGACTTGGATCGACGTAAGTCGTCGAACCAAATTTCCAGGGTGTTGATTCGATGAGTTGGATCGACGTATGTCGTCGGACCAAGCTTCCAGGAGTTGAGTTCGACGAAACGGATCGATGAACACGTCGAACCATTTTGGTAGTGGTTCGGTTCGACGAACCAGTCCGACGAACACGTCGAGATCCACTCCTAAAAACAGGTTTGCTTGACTTTTCCTCCTTCCTTTGACCGGTTTAATGTTGACTTCCCCACTTAAATTAAACCGATTTTAAGGGATTAAAAACTTCTTCTTCCCCACATCTCTCACTCATTCACGATTTGCTATCATTCACCAAAGAAAAGAACTTGTTTTTCACTTTTCTCTCTCAATTCTTCATCAAATCTTGTGATTCCAAGTGCTATAATTTCGAAATTGTGTGTCACTCTTGATCTCTTAGTAGATTTCGGCCATACCTTTGCGTGGAACTAAGGTTTGTCTTCTAATCCTCTCTTTTAATCTTCAATTTCCCAATGAGAATGAATTGGAAATTAGGGTTGCTAGCAAGGTTTTGAATGGATTGATTGAATTGTGTATAGTTTAATATTGTTATGGGTGATGATTGTTGAAGTTTTTCAAAGAATTACATGGGAAAATTTTGATTTTTGAACATTTTTTCTATAGAATTTTCAAGAGTTGTGAAAATCTATGTTTATGCCTAATTGATGTTCAAATTTTCAAAATTAGTTTCTTTAACCTTGCTTTCCCATGTTGAACAAGTAATTAGGCTAGAATCCTCATGAATTTTTAATTTGTTAACACTTAGAGGATGCTTAATTTGAAAAATTCCTTGTTGATTTCTTTGATTGATAAAAGAGATGATAAAAGAAATTAAATTCTTGCTAGCAATTCATTGTCACGGAATTTTGATTCTTGGAACCCCCATAGAGCTTTATGATTACATACTTGTTGCCTTCAAAATTTTTAATTCACAATGTACTCATTCTTTTCCAAGATTTTTGAATTTTATAGGTGATATGGGGAGAACAAAGAGTGAGGCTAGCAAGAAACAAGGCAAAAGGTCTGTGGAGGTGGAAGAAGAAGATCCTGAGGAGAGTCCCCCGGTTATAAGGAAGTTGTCTCAAAAGAGAGACATTAGTAGAGAGAAAGCCAATGAGAGGAGAGCCGAGAGAGCTGCGGCCACAACTCCAACACCCTCAGCAGTGTACAAGTCCCTTATGGAGATACCTTTCAAGGGAACTAAGTACCCGGATCATGAGTTGCTTGATGAGTTGGGTCTCTTGGAGGATGTAACTGCAATTTTACGGAATTTGGGGGGTGAGAGATGGTTCAGCCAATCATACCCAAGCTACCAAGAGGAAACTTGCTAATTCCTCTCTTCTTTGAAGGTGACAACTTCGAGTTCAGGGGGTGTTGATACAAAAAAATATGGCTTTGGACTCATGCAATTCCGGGTTCGCAACAAATCTTACAAGATGGGCTTCAAGAAGCTTAGTGAGGTGCTTGGATTTGATGAGGGGGAAGGTGCTGGCTCGCGTCTGGATGTTAGAAAGGCAGAGTTGGAAAAGCTTTGGCAGATGCTTGGTAATGGAAGTTACAAGACCGGGAGAGTCAGGAGTAAGATGATCTATCACCCCGCGATTCGCTATGCTCAAAAGGTGCTAGCTCACACTTTCTTTGCTAAGAAGGAGAGCGTGATTATAACTGCTGAAGAGTGGGAGATGCTAGATGTTGGCCTCAAGAGCATCATCCGTTACCTCGATAACTACGAGATGCGAGGTGATGCTACGGGAAATGGTATGGTGCAGATTTGGGTGGCTCATGCAGCAAGTTACTATGGTAGAGCTACAACCAAGAAGAAGGATCGCTCACATCAACTAGCCATTGGAGGCATGATCACTCCTATTCTTGAGGAAGTTGGCATCAACTTAGGACATCCCTCTGCCGAAAAGCAGTACATAGACTCCTCCTACCTCCTTAAGGGTTAGTTCTTGGTGAAGTCGGGAAATGGCTACAGGTACAAATTCAATGTGGGAAGGCTCAAGGAGGCTACAATCCGACTTCCTTGCATTCACCTCACAAGCCTTAGAGAAAAATCAAACGCTGCCTTAACTCCATCCGACGAACATCTAGGAGACATAGAGACCTTCCCGATAGCTCCATGGGACACTGATCATGAGCCTTATCAAGCTCCTCCAGTCTATGGTAGTGATAGGTACAACTTTGAGCCTTATCAAGCTCCTCCAGTCTATGGTAGTGATAGGTACAACTTTGAGCCTTATGAAGGAGTTAACCAAGGAGAACCCTCTAGACAAGCTCACCAACACATCAAGCTTCCCCAAAGATGGAACAGATGGCAAGATAAGACCATTAGGGAGCTTGTGAAGACTGTCAAGGAGATGAAGAGGCAAATCAAGGACCTCACGACCAAGGGTGAAAAGGCTCCCTCCTCAAGACATCAAGAAGAGCAGCATGAGGATCAAGAAGGGGACAGCCATATGGTAGAGAGACGCCACTCTTTTCAAGGAACCCCAAGTGCACAAAGCCATGAAGATGAGCCACGCCCCTCCTCCTATGAGACAAGGAGGCGTGGGAAGAGAGTCATGCGATCCCCCACTCCTCAATCAAGCAATCCATCATACTCCATGGATTCATACTCCTCCTCCTCCATGCGTTTTTGATCAAGGTACCACTCTAAAACCATTGTAAATACCACTTCGTTGTTATTTTTATTTTTATTTTTGCATGTTTGAAATCTTCTCCAAGCTTGGATTACACAAGAGACTGTGTAATTTAAGTTTGGGGGAGTATGGTATTTGACTTTGTGTTTTGTGATCTTATTTTTCTTTAGCATGCATATTTGAGTCTCATCTAAGGCACAGAAAAACCAAAAAAATGAAAAAATTTCGAAAATTTCAAAAAGAAATTATCATTTAGTTTGCATTTGCACTTGTTAACATTTTAGGATTGAGTCTAGAATTTTTCTCATTTAGGTTGTTTGCATATGCATTGGGAGTAATGATAAGCCTATCCTTGTAGATTTTTAACTCTTGTAATCAATTCAATACCCTAGTTAGTAGTTCTTTAATGCTTGTGAATGAATTTGAAAGTAAGGAAGAACCATGCTTGGACCACCTCATTTGTCACTATTTTTTTGTTGAAATATGGTCTTGAATTTGATAGCCAACTCTACTCACTTAAACCGAATTTGGTCATTTAATTATCATGCTTGCATTGAAAGTGAATTCATGGATTGAAAATACTTGAGCTTTCTTACTCACTTTGCCACCCTCTTGCTAGCTCAAGTAGAACTCCTACCAAATCTTACCTCCTTTGAAGCCAATTGTTTTTGTGTGA
>JAHZTW010000002.1:89996363-90020537 GCA_020283515.1 Alliaria petiolata
TAGACCAAACTTTGTATTCTTAGTGAATCAAATTCCCAAGATGGATTGATACCTCAAGTATTGCAATGATATGAGCAATTGAGGAATTGCAAACAAGATATAAAAATCCTTGTTTCAATAACCCAAATATGTATATGGTATCTACAAGTTCTCTAGCAATGCATAACCATGATAATTACTTACTCAAATTAGGTTCAAGTTCAAGAGAGTTGGTTTCTATTCAAAGCTTGCTTCAATTAAGGCTTGAATATCAAATGGTGAGGTCCAAGTAGGGTTCATCTTTACTTTCAAAGTTTGCACACAAAGCATCAAAGAACTACTAACTAGGGCCTTGAACTAATTCATGAGCTTAACACCTTACAAGGAAAAATCATCATTGCCCCCTATGCAAGATGCAATCCTATATGAAAACTAGACTCAATCCTACTTATATCACAAATGCAAATGCAACTACATGCTATTTTGTTTTGAAATTTTCGAAAATTTAATTTAATTTTTTTTCCATTTTTCTATGCCTTAGATGAGACTCAAGTATGCATGCTAAAGAAAAATAAGATCACAAAACACAAAGTCAAATACCATACTCCCCCAAACTTAAATTACACAGTCCCTTGTGTAATCCAAGCTTGGAGAAGATTTCAAAATGCAAAAATAAAAACTAAATGGTATTTAGAATGGTTTTAGAGTGGTACCTTGATCAAAAATGTATGTCGAAGGAGGAGTATGAATCCATGGAGTATGATGGATTGCTGGATTGAGGAGTGGGGGATCGCATGACTCTCTTCTTACGCCTTCTTGTCTCATAGGAGGAGGGGGGTGGCTCATCTTCATGGCTTGGTGCACTTAGGATTCCTTGAAAGGAGTGGCATCTCTCTACCATATGGCTGTCCCCTTTTTGATCCTCATGTTATTCTTCTTGATGTCTTGAAGAGGAAACTCTTTCAACCTTAGCCGTGAGGTCTTTGATCTGCCTCTTCATCTCCTTGACAGTCTTCACAAGCTTCCTAATGGTCTTATCTTGCCATTTGTTCCATCTTTGGAGAAGCTTGATGTGTTGGTGAGCTTGTCTAGAGGGCTCTCCTTGGTTGCCTCCTTCATAAGGCTCAAAGTTGTACCTATCACTTCCATAGAACGGAGGAGCTTGATAAGGCTCATGGTAGTCGTCCCAAGAACATACCGGGAAAGTCTCTATGTCGCCTAGATGCTCGTCGGATGGAGTGAAAGAGGCATTAGACCTTTCCCTAAGGCTTGTGAGGTGAATGCAAGGGAGTCGGATTGTAGCCTCCTTGAGCCTTGCCACATTGAACTTGTACTTGAAGCCACTTCCTTCCTTAACCAAAAACTGAGCCCTACGGAGATAGGCGGAGTCTAAGTACTGCTTCCCGGCCGAGGGGTGGCCCAAGTTGACGCCAACCTCCTCAAGTATAGGCGTGATCATACCTCCAATGGCGATTTGGTGTGAGCGATCTTTCTTGGCTGTCGCTAGACCATAGTAACTAGCCGCATGAGTTACCCAAATCTGCACCATACCATTTCCCGTAGCTTCACCTCTCATTTCCGAGTTGTCATCAAAGAAACGGATGATGTTCTTGAGCCCAACATCAAGCATTTTCCACTCTTCGATAGTTACAACCACGGTCTCTTTCTTAGCAAAGAAGGTGTGGGCTAGCACCTTGTGAGCATCTTGCTCTTAACTCTACAGGTTTTGTAGCTCCCATTACCAACCATCTTCCAAAGCTTTTCCAACTCCACCTTTCTAACATCCAAGCTTGAGCCCGCACGGGTCCCCTCATCAAAGCCAAGCACCTTTCTTAGCTTCTTGAAGCCCATCTTGTAAGATTTGTTGCAAACCCGGAATTGGATGAAACCAAGGCCATCCCTTTCTCCATTAACCTCCCCCGAACTCGAAGTCGTCACCTTCAAAGTAGAGAGAAATTGGCATGTCTCCTCTTGGTAGCTTGGGTATGATTGTTTGAACCACCTCTCACACCCCAAATTCCGGAAAATCGCGGTCACATCCTCCAAGAGACCCAACTCCTCTAGCAACTCGTGATCCGGGTATGAGACAACTTCCTTATGACCGGGGGACTCTCCTCGGGATCTTCTTCTTCCACCTCAACTGGCCTCTTGCCTTGTTTCTTGCTAGCTTCACTCCTTGTTCTTCCCATATTACCTACAAAATTCGAATTCTTGGAAAAAAAGTGAGTATAAGGTGAACTTTAACTCTTGAAAGCAACAAACATGTAATCATAAGATTCCATGAAGGTTCTAATAAGTAAAATTCCATGGCAATGAATTAATAGCAAGAATTATTCTTTTTAATCACCTCATTTATCACCCAAAGAAATCAACAAGGAAATTTTCAAATTAAGCATCCTCTAATTGATAACAAGTTAAAATTCAAGAAGATTCTAGCCTAATTACTTATGCAACATGGGAAAACAAGATTAAATAAACCAATAATTGAAAATTTGAACATCAATTAGGCATAAACATGAATTTTCGCAACCCTTGAAAATCCTATAGAAAAAGTGTTCAAAAATCAAAATTTTCCCATGTAATTCCTTGGAAATCTTCAACAATCATCACCCATAACAATATACAACTATACCCAACTCAATCAATCCATTCAAAGTCTACTTATCAATCCCAATCTACAATTCATTCTCAAGGAAAAATCAAAGATTAAAAGAGAGGATGAGAAGACAAACCTTAGTTCCACGGAAGTGCAAGGCCGAAATCAACTAAAGAATCAAGATTAGCACAGAATTTCAAAATTATAGCACTTGAAATCAAAGGATTTGATGAAGAATTGAGAGAGAAAAGTGAAAAACAAGTTCTTGTCCTTATGAAAGAGTGAAAAACGTGGATGAGATGATTTTTGGGGAAGAAGAAGTCTTTTAATCCCCTAAAATCGGTTTAATCTAAGTGAGGGAGTCAACATTAAACCGGTCAAAGGAAGGAGGAAAAGTCAAGCAAACCGGTTTTTAGGCGTGGTTCGACGAGTTGGTCGAACAAAGTCGTCGAACTGAACCCCTGCCTTCTTGGTTCGATGACTTCGTCGAACCAACTACTCGAACCATGGCCCTGGAAAAGTAGTTCGATGACTTCGTCAAACCAACTGCTCGAACCATGGCCTTGGAAAAGTAGTTCGACGTACTCGTTGAACTAGTTGGTTGAACCATCTTTAAAGATTTCTTCCTCACTCTTTTCTTCAAGTCAAAGTCCTCCATACTCAACCTAAAACTTTTAAAAACTCAAAGAAACAAAATCATATAACTAAATCAAGAATATATACAAGGATAACCATGGGAATGCCTCCCAAGAGCGCTTGTTTAATGTCATTAGCTCGACTTTTCAAACCTTTTTAGGCAAGAGTGGGATCTTGAAGAGAACATGAGCTTGCTTCTTCCTTAGACTCATTCACCAAGTATGGCTTGACCTTTGGCCATTGACTATGAAACTCTCCCCATTCTTCCCAATCAAGGTGATGGCTCCATAAGGCAACACTTCTTGAATCTCAAAAGGGCCTCCCCACCTTGACTTGAGCTTACCCGGGAACAACTTCAATCTTGAATTGTAGAGAAGAACTTTGTCACCAACACTCAGCTCCTTCTTCACAATCCTCTTGTCATGGAAATTCTTGGTTCTCTCCTTGTAGATCCTTGAGCTTTCATAAGACTCAAGCCTAATCTCCTCAAGCTCTTGGAGTTTAATCAATCTCTTGTCTTGGGCTGTCTTTATGTTGTAGTTGAGAAGCTTCACAGCCCACAAAGCCTTGTGTTCAATCTCCACTGGTAAATGGCAAGCTTTCCCATATACAAGGTTGAAAGGAGACCTTCCAATTGGTGTTTTGAAAGCTGTTCTATAAGCCCACAAAGCATCATCAAGCTTGATTGCTCAATCCTTTCTTTTTATACCCACAACTTTCTCTAAAATAGCCTTGATCTCACGGTTTCAGACTTCCACTTGACCACTAGTTTGAGGATGGTAAGGAGCGGCTACCTTATGCTTGACACCATGCTTGCTCAATAACCCTTCAAAGATCTTGTTAATGAAATGGCTTCCCCCATCCCTAATCACAACTCTTGGTACACCAAACCTTGGGAAGATTATACTCTTGAACATATTCACCACAACCTTGGAGTCATTAGTAGGACTAGTAATGGCTTCCACCCACTTGGGGACATAATCAACAGCCACCAAGATGTACTTGTTTCCATAAGAAGATGGGAACGGTCCAATGAAGTCTATGCCCCATACATTAAACAACTCCATTTCTAAGATTGGGTTTTGGGGCATCTCATCTCTCTTGCTTATGTTCCCTTTTCTTTGACAAGGTTCACACCTCTTGATGAAGTCATGAGTATCCTTGAACAATGTAGGCCACCAAAATCCACTTTGAAGAATCTTTGTAGCTGTCTTGAATGTGGCGAAATGACCTCCATACTTAGACCCATGTCAATGAAAAATAACACTCTCAACCTCTTCTTGTGCCAAGCCCCTTCTATAGATCCCATCATTACATCTTTTGTAGAGATAAGGCTCATCCCAATAGAAGTGTGACACATCTCTCATATACTTCTTCTTGTGATAGGTGTTGAGATGAGTGGGTTCTTCTTCGCACACCAAGTAATTAACAATGTCGGCATACCAAGGCAAAGCTTTGTCCTCTAGACCTTGAATCTCTTCAAGCTTCCTTCCAACTCCATGTGCACTAGCAATGCTCTTGATCATCATAATTTGCTCCTCCGGTAGGGAATCATTGATTGGCAAAGCATCCTCAATCCTCATCCTTGACAAATTATCAGCTACACCATTTTCCACACCCTTCTTGTCAACTATCTCCATATCAAACTCTTGAAGAAGCAAGATCCATCTAAGGAGCCTTGGCTTAGTCTCCTTTTTAGCATAGATGTGGCGCAATGCAGCATGATCGGTGTAGACTATCACCTTTGAACCCACCAAATAGGATCTGAATTTCTCAAAAGCAAACACCACAGCCAAGAGTTCTTTTTCTGTTGTTGCATACTTGGTTTGAGCATCATCAAGTGTCCTACTAGCATAGTAGATCACATGTAGCTTCTTCTCTTTCCTTTGTCCAAGAACAGCCCCAACCGCATAATCACTAGCATCTGCCATGATCTCAAATGGTAGACTCCAATCCGGTGCTTGCACAATAGGAGCACTCACAAGGGCTTTCTTGATTGTCTCAAAGGCTTGCAAGCATTCCTTATCAAACTGAAATTCCACCTCCTTACAAAGAAGCCTTGTCATAGGCCTAGCAATCTTGGAGAAATCCTTGATGAATCTCCTATAGAACCCCGCATGCCCAAGGAAACTCCTTATGCCTTTCACATTGGTTGGTGGCGCCATCTTGACCATAACATCTATCTTGGCCTTGTCCACTTCTATACCATCTTCAGAAATCTTATGACCCAACACAATCCCTTGGTTGACCATGAAGTGGCACTTCTCCCAATTAAGAACCAAGTGAGACTCTTCACATCTTTGTAGAACCCTGCAAAGATTAGCAAGACATGCAGAAAAAGAGGCACCATACACAGAAAAGTCATCCATAAAAACTTCTACCATTTCCTCAATAAGATCGGAGAAGATACTCATCATGCACCTTTGAAAGGTAGCTGGAGCATTACATAACCCAAATGGCATCCTTCGATATGCAAAGGTACCATAAGGGCATGTGAAAGTGGTCTTCTCTTGATCATTAGGATGAATGGGTATTTGAAAGAACCCACTATATCCATCAAGGAAACAATAGAAAGGATGGTTAGCCAATCTCTCAAGCATTTGGTCAATAAAAGGAAGGGGAAAATGATCTTTTCTAGTAGAAGCATTAAGTTTTCGGTAATCAATGCACATTCTATGGCCGGTGATAGTTCTAGTTGGTATCAATTCATCCTTTTCATTCTTAATCACAGTGATTCCACCCTTCTTAGGGACAACATGCACCGGGGAAACCCAAGTGCTGTCACTAATAGGATAGATCACATTAGCTTCTAAAAGTTTCAAGATTTCCTTTTTCACTACTTCCTTAAGGTTTGGGTTTAATCTTCTTTGGTGTTCAATTGAGGAAGCATTTTCATTTTCAAGGTGAATCCTATGAGTACAAAGTATAGGAGATATGCCCTTGATATCACTCAAAGAGTAACCAATAGCTCTCCTATACTTTCTCAACTCATTAAGGAGAGAGTTGAGCTCATCATCACTTAAGTTTTCATTTACAATGACGGGGTAAGAAGAGTTAGGGCCTAAGAAAGCATACCTTAGTCCAATGGGAAGTGGCTTGAGTTCCACCTTTGGAGCTTTGAGTTCACTCCAATCCTCATCAAGGTCTCTTGCCAATTCGCCATCTTCAAGTGCCTCTAGCCTTTCCTCTTGTCCTTGACTTGAAATCTCAACCCTCATGGACCCCTTGTCTTGGTCAAATTCCACTTCACTCTCACATGGAGCTACTAATCTTGTAAAGCTATCCTCCCCATCTAGTGCCTTGCGTGAATCAAGCATGAGCATGTATGTTTGGGTCTCCTCATGCAAGTACCCATTCTCTCCATGTGGTTTGGTGAGAGCCACACCAAGATGGTCTTCTTGAGCTAGGTCTTCTAGTAACTCATCAGCTAACTCATCCATAGTTTCAATGTATAATGCTTGGCCATCAATGGTTGGCTTCCTCAAGGTCTCCTTTATATCAAACTTCAACTCAACCCCTTTTCCTAGATGCAAACTAATCTTCCCATGCTTCACATCAATGATAGCACCAGCTGTAGCTAGGAAAGGTCTTCCCAAAATCAAAGGATACTTTGGCTCCTCATCCATCTTAAGTACCATGAAATCTGTGGGAATGATGAAGTTGCTAACCTTGAGAGGAAAACCCTCTAGAACTCCAATAGGCATCCTCTCACTCCTATCCGCAAGTATTAGAGAGATCCCACACTCCTTGTACTTGGTGAAGCCAAGCTTCTTAGCTATTGAATAGGGCATGAGGTTGATGCTAGCTCCAAGATCACACAAGCAATTTTCAAACCCAAGGGGACCTAGGGCGCATGGTATATTGAAAGAACCAGGGTCTCCAAGCTTCTTTGGTATCACATTGCTTTGAATAATTCCACTACACTCTTGAGAAAGCAACATAACTCCTTGGATATCCCTTGCCCTTTGTGCCACGGTATCCTTCAAGAACTTAGCATATTGTGGAATCATCATAAAAGCATCCACCAAAGGCATCTTGAGCTCAATGTCTTTGATTTGCTTGTCAAACATAGCCTTGTATTTCTCCACCAACTGTTTCTTAAACCTCCCGGGGAAAGGAAGCTTACGCTTGTAAGGTGGAGGAATATAGGTGGACTCCTTTTGTTGCACATCCTCTTTTGGCTTCTCCTTTCCCACTTCTTTGCTTCTCTTTGAAATATACACATCATCAAAAGTTATAGCATCTTGAGCTTTTTCAAAGCTATCCTCCCCATCTTGAATTTCAATGTCCTCATTGATCAAAGGACTTGTCCTTGGAGGCAACTCCTTTCCACTTCTCAAAGTAATAACATTGATGTATTCCTTGGGGTTTGCCTCACACTTTCCCGGTAGAGTGCCTTGAGAATTGGAGCTAGAAGCCTTGCCTTTCTCAAGTTGCTTGAACTTTTGTTGAAGACTCCCTATTTGAGTAGCAAATTCATTAAGTGAAGAATCCATCCTTGTGTTGATTTCAGCAATCTTCTTTCCCATATTAGCATCACTATTGGCTTAACCTTGAAGTATTTGTTGAAGCATAAGCTGAACATTGTCTTGTGGAGGACCTTGTGAAGGTTGAGTAAAACCTGGTGGAGCATTTCCTTGGTTATACTTTTGTCCACCAAAGTTGCCTTGTTTTCCTCCTTGGTAGTTAGACTTTGGTGCATAACCTTTTTGTTGATTGTTGTAAGGCACAAAATGTTTGCCTTGAGTAGCTTGTGGAGGGTAGACTTGGTCTCCGGGGTTGGCTACATTAGTACTTCTATAAGAGAGGTTGTTATTCCCCTTATAGTTGTTGTTGGAGTAGTTGTTGTAGTCTCCTTGGCCACCCACGAAATTTACCACCTCTTGACCCTCTTGATACTCAACTTGATCATCACAATCCTCTTGATTCTCTTCAACAAAATGTACATGCCTTTGATTGGAAGACATGAGCTTGTCCATCTTGTCATTTAGAGATTTCATCTCTTTCTTTGTAGACTCATACTCACTTCCCCTTGGAGCTCTATCATAGTCTTCATTGTAATTACCATCACTCAAGGCAAGATTCTCAACAAGCTCCAAACCATCTTCTACTTCTTTGCCTAAGAAGTTTCCATTACTTGCGGTATCAAGAAGCATTCTAATCTTTGGAAGGACACCTCTATAGATGGTGCTTAGGAGAGACTCTTGTGTGAAGCCATGATGAGGGCATTGCATAGTGTAGCCCTTGAATCTTTCTCATGATTCATTGAAAGACTCATTGTTCTTTTGAGTGAAGCTAGAGATCTCATTCCTCAACTTGGCGGTTCTTGAGTTGTAGAAGAACTTAGATAGGAAAGATTTCTTGCATTCATCCCAAGAGGTTATGGTACCTTGAGGCATGTTTTTCTCCCATTGCCTTGCTCTATCCCCAAGAGAAAAGGGAAAGAGTGTTAGCTTGAAAGCATCCTCACTCACACCATTCATCTTGAACAACCCACAAACTCTATCAAAGTTATCCAAGTGATCAAGGGGATCCTCCATAGGCAAACCATGGAACTTGTCTTGTTGAACCATGGAGATGAAAGCTGGCTTCACTTCAAAGGTGTTGTTGTGAACCGGTGGAGATTGAATACCATATCTATTTTGATGAATATTTGGAGCATCACCAGCCCCAATGGTTCTCCCTTGTCTAGGCGCATGCAAGGGGTTTCCATTGCCCCTTTGAGCTTCCTCATTTCCATCATGAGGGGGGTTTGCATGCACCATGGGTGGAGGATATTGGTCCCTTTGTTGTTCTTCCATTCTCAACCTCTCTAACCTTGCAGCTTCCCTTCTTGCAATCCTAGCAACTCTTTCCAACTGATCAATCTCTTGAAAGCCTTGGAAGTTGTTGTCTCCTTGTGATTTCAAATGCATTCAAGGGTAAACTGAAATCTAGAAAATGAGATGGTCAATAAACACAAAAGGATTACTTAGTCTCAAACTAAACTTAAATCTTAATGATCAAATAATCCCAATATGGCAACGACGCCAAATTGAACAAGTATTTTTAGTCTTGTTTGCAATTCCTCAATTGCTCATATCATTGCAATACTTGAGGTATCAATCCATCTTGGGAATTTGATTCAATAAGAATACAAAGTTTGGTCTAAGCTAAGCTAAATTTGCAATTGAAGTGACAATCAACAATTAAAAGCAAACTACTAGTTAAGAAAGATACTACAAGAGCAATTATATGAAACTAAGCCTTAATTATCACTAATCAAGTACTAATCAAACAATTAACTACTAATCAAGATTGACAATTAACTAAAAACGAAACTTAGGGATGGAATCATTGATTTGGGAAACTAAATGGACAATCTTGCAATCATTTAAGCCACTAATCAAGCAATCTCTATGCTTAGAACACTAATTAAAGACTAATCCATGATGTGTGGCAATAATCCTTTCACTAATCACCCTAAAGACTAATTCATGAGGTTTTTCTCCCAAAGAGGATAAAAGTTTTTGACAAGACAATAGAGAATAAAAGTTATCATAAAAATTAGGTCTAAAGAGTATTTATAGGAGGGACCCATAAAAGAGACAAAAAGAAATCGTCTGGGTTCAGGTCGACGAGTTCGTCGAACTAAGTAGTCGAACTGAACCCCTGGTGCAGTGGTTCGACGACTTCGTCGAACTGTTTGGTCGAACAAACTCCCTGGTCTCTTGGCTTCTTCTTCTTGGCTTCTGGGTTTGGTTCGACGTCTTGCTCGAGCTGTCTGGTCGAACTGACGTCCTGGAAGTTTGGTTCGACGTGATCCTCGAACTGTCTGGTCGAACTGACGTCCTAGAAGTTTGGTTCGACCAACTGCTCGAACCATTTGCTCGAACTAACGTCCTGGAAAAGTAGTTCGACGTCTTGCTCGAACCAACTCATCGAACCAGCGCGAGAAGTCTTCTCCTTCTCCTTCTTGGTCACTCCTTGCTCCTCCAAGTGCTATTCCATCCTTCTCCAGCTCCATTTATGCCTCCATAGCATCCATATCACCTAATCAAGAGTCCAAATGCAACAAAATATGCAAAGAATATGCAAAGACACCTAGAACTCTAAATGATCAAAATGCAATACAATGATGCTAAATTAGGTTCCTAAATGATAAGAAACTTACACTAAATGGAAGGAAATATGATGCAAAATATAGACATATCAGTAAACACCAACTCGGGAAAGGGTAGTGGTGGCTTGTAGACAAGGAGATCATAATCCTCAACTTCAGTCTTCTTAACTACTTCTCTTTCCTTCAACGATACTTGTTTGTGTAGTGGTTACATCCTCCTTAAGCTCCTCTTTATCCATTGGTTTGTCAACAACTAAATGATCATTTTCAAAGACCGCCTCCCCAACTTGGTCTACAATGTCCTCATTGAATTCGGCCTCACCAGTTGGACAGTCAAATAGCGCTTCAAATTCGGCCACTACACGCTCATACTCTTCCTCATCAATAGAGTAGATCGCATTGTAATAGTCTTTTGGGTTGGGTTCGAGTTTACCGCGCAAAGATGGTTGAGCTCGTGTAAAGGAGGAACCAATGCCCTTGTTGTTCTCTAGTTGCTTTACCTTGGAACTCAAAGTGTCAAATTTGGAGTTGAGGTCATTGTAAGAACAATCCACCTTGTTGTGGATTTCGGCAATCTTCTTACTCACATCCATGGCACTACTTGTTTGACCTTGGAGGATTTGTTGTAGAACATTCCTCACATCGAAATCTTGTGCAAAACCCGGTGGTGGACCTTGCTTAGACTGAAAGTTCCCTTGGTTACCTTGATTGTTCCCTTGGTAGTTGTTCTTGGGAACATATCCTTGTTGTTGCTTGTAAGGGACAAAGGGTTTTTGTTGATTTTATTGTCCTTGTGGAGGGTATACTTGATCTTGAAGATTCTCCACATTTGTACTCCTATAGGAGAGATTAATGTTCCTATATTTGTTATTGAAGCTTTGTTGATACCCTTGGCCACCTACATAGTTGACCTCCTCTTGGCAATCCTCATTCAAATCTTGTTGTATTCCGTGACCCTCATCAATATCACTCACAAAGTGAACATGTTTTTGTGAGGCTTGAAGCAACTTATCCATTTTCTCATTGAGGGATTTCATTTCCTTCCTCCTTTGTTCTTCATAAGAACCATCGCTCCTTGATGACCTATCATAGTCTTCACCATAGTTGCCATCACTTTGTGCCAAGTTCTCCACAAACTCTAGACCTTCTTCTACATCCTTTCCCAAGAAATTTCCATTGCTTGATGTGTCTAGAAGCATCCTGAAATTTGGGAGAACACCACGGTAGAGTGTACTCAAGAGAGTCTCTTCGGAGAAGCCTTGATGAGGGCATTGTGTAGTGTATCCCTTGAACCTTTCACATGCTTAACAATAGCTTTCATTGTTCTTTTGGGTGAAACTAGATAGCTCATTCCTCAGCCGTGTGGTCCTAGTGTTGGAGAAGAAAAGCCTTCTTGCATTGATCCCATGATGTGATGGAACCACTTGGAAGTGACTTCTCCCACAAATGTGCCTTGTCCCCAAGAGAGAAGGAAAATAACCTCAGCTTGAAACCATCCCCGGATATGCCATTGATCTTGGTCATATCACATATTCGATCAAACTCATCCAAATGGTCAAGGGGATCCTCCAAAGCCAACCCATGAAACTTGTTGTGTTGGACCATGTTGATTAACCCGCTTTTGATCTCAAAGTTGTTGTTCTCAACTGGAGGAGGTAGGATACCTTGGGGATTTGCATGAGTATTGGGAGCTTCTCCAGCCCCAATGTGCCCTGGTTGGCGTGGAGGATGTTGAGGCACTCGATTAGCTTGAGCCTCATTCCCTTGAGCTCTGTGTTGTGGTCCATGACCACCTTGTTCTTGTGGAATATACATTCCCAAACGCCTTAGATGTGCAAGGCGCTCTCTTTCTCTTCTCACAAAAGCTCCTCTTGTTACCCGGTGAATGTTGTCTAGAGGCGCAACTGATTGTTGTGTCCACTAGACCTCAAGTTCATACACCTAGAGACAAAGAGAAGACAAAACAAGAGAGATTAGTAAGCAATAAAGAAAAAGTAAAACTTAGTCTAAAAAAAAGTAAAATCCTAATGCTTAAACCACAAACCAAAAGGCAACGGCGCCAAATTGATAAGTCGTTTTTTGGTATAGTACTTAACAATTACCCAAACTCCTACTCATGTCATTGTAGTGTTTGAGGATCAATCCATAATGGATGTGGTTAAGACACTAGGAATGCGTACAACTTCTTAATCCAAGCTAGTAAATGAGTTTTGAGGTTTGTCTAACAACCTAGGTGATCAATCAAGTGAACAAGAGTTACTAACACCTTAATCAAGCAAAATTAAAGCTAATTAACTACTCCCTCTGTTTCTTAAAGAAAGTTGTTTTGGGTTTTTCACACATATTAAATTTTTTTTTTTAAAGTCTTTTCTAACCTTGTTTTATTAGTTATTACTTTAGTTTTCTTTAAAATAATAAATGTTATAAGGGTAAATTAAGTAAAAAAGAACAATAACTACACCTAGAAAATTGAAAACATCCTTCTTTTTGAAACAATTTTTTTTTCTAAAACAACCTTCTTTAAGGAACAGAGGGAGTACTAATCAAGACTATCAAATTACTGAAACGAATCCAAGGATGGGGTTATCAACCTAAGATGTTCCAAGAATCAATCTTTGATGCCAAACAATCACAACATAAGCTAATCCCTAGGCTTAGAACTCAATAGCTAGACTAATCCATTTTCATGACACTAATCCCTTCATTAATCATCCTAATCAAGAACTAACTTTCATTAGTGAGAAGGAATCTAACAAGCATGATGATTCAGTTCTAAATTGCTAATAAACACCCTAGACAATCATTTCCATGAGCTAGGAATGTAAATCCCTTGTTTAGTTAATTGGGAAATTTCATCAAACACCTTGTGGGTGTGAAATTCTCTAAGGACTAGTTTTGGCATGATGAAGGCTAAACTAGCATTAGGAACACTAAACAAGGAGGGAAATGGAAGAATCTAAACCTAGACATCAAGATTAACTCTTAAAACATCCTAGATCTAACCAATCCCTAGATCCTAATGAAACTACTCACTAATCATGACTAATCCCTTAAATCCTATGAAAGAAGTAGAGATAAACATGATTAGAGAGATAGAAGATGAAAGATTAAAAGAGGTAAGTACTAGATTGCATAAACTTTAGAGAAATGTCTTACAAAATCACTTAGAAACAAAAAAGGAAAGGTTTTCTAAGCAAGAACAAAAGGTTAAGAGATACCCAGGAAAAATTAGGTATTTTCCTATTTATAGTGAACAGTGGACGACCCGGAACAAACCGGGTTTTGACCCGGTTTAAGTCTGAAAATAGGGCAGCGTATCGAGCTTGCTAGGTCGATACGCAGCTCGATACGCTGTGATATGTCTATATTTTGCATCATTTTAGCATACATTTAGTATAAGTTTCTCATCATTTAGGAGTCTAATATAGCATCATTGTGTTGCATTGTATCATTTAGAGTCCTAGAGTATTTTTGCATAGTCCTTGCATGTTTTGGTGCATTTGGAGTCTTGATCAGGTAACATGGATGCTGTGGAGGCAACAATGGAGTTGGAGAGGAATGGCACATCACTTGGAAGAGCAAGAAGTTGCCAAAAAGATGGAGAAGAAGAATTCTGAGGACGGTTCGACGAGACGGTTCGGCGAAGCTGGCCGAAACTTTTCTCCAGGACACCCGTTCGGCGAGATGGTTCGGCGAAGCTGGCCGAAACTTCTCTCCAGGACACCCGTTCGGCGAGATGGTTCGACGAAGGCACGCCGAAACTTTCCTCCAGGACGACCGTTCGACGACACCGTTCGACGATGCTCACCGAACCAAATGTACAGGAGTTCAGTTCGACGTGTTGGTTCGGTGAAGCTCGCCGAAACTTTCCCAGACGAATCTTTTTTGTCTACTTTATGGGTCCCTCCTATAAATACTCTTTAGACCTAATTTTTATGTTAACTTTTATTCTCTCTTGTCTTGTCATAAACTTTTAGCCTCTTTGAGAGAAAACCTTGTATTTGCTTTGGATCTTTAAGTTTTATGCAATATCTATCTTGAACTTCTATTAATCTTTTCTCTAATCATGTTTAACCTTTCTCTTATCTTTGATTTGATGGGTTTAACTATGATTAGTGAGTAGTTCTTTAGGAACTTGGGGATGGGTTAGATTTAGGGTTTTCTAATGGTTCAATCTTGCAATCTAGGATAGATTCTTTCATCTCTCTTCTTATTAAGGTGTTCTTAATGCCAAATAGCTAATCTTTTGCTATTTGGATCATAAGCATTTCACACACCCACCAAGTGTTTGATGAAATGCTTGAACCAACTTAATAAGAGATTTACATACCTAGCCTAAAACATCATTAGTTGTCTAGGGTGTTTATCATGCTATTAGACTTGTTATTCATGCTTGCTAATCATTTTAATGCTAAAACATCATTAGTTCATTAGGGTGATTAGTGAAGGGATTATTGCCACACATCATGGATTAGTCTTTAATTAGTGTTCTAGGCATAGAGATAGCTTGATTAGTTGCTTAAATGATTGCAAGGTTGTCCATTTAGTTTCCCAAATCAATGATTCCATCCCTAAGTTTCGTTTTTAGTATTTTGTCAATCTTGATTAGTAGTTAATTGCGTCATTAGTACTTGATTAGTAGTAATTAAGGCTTAGTTTCATATTATTGAACTTGTAGTGTCTCTCTTAGGTTGTGGTTGCTTTTTAATTGTTGCTTGTCACCTTAAACCTTTTAATTTAGCTTAGATTAAACTGAACTTTGTATTCTTATTGAATCATCTCCCAAGATGGATTGATACCTCAAATATTGCAATGATATGAGCAATTGAGGAATTGCTAACAAGTATAAAAACTCTTGTTTCAATTTGGCGCTGTTGCCATATTGGGATTGATTGATCATTAAGATTTGAGTTTAGTTTGAGACTAAGTATTCCTTTTTGTGTTTATTGACCATCTCATTTTCTAGATTTCAGTTTACCCTTGAATGCATTTGAGATCACAAGGAGACAACAACTTCCAAGGTTTTCAAGAGATTGATCAGTTGGAGAGGGTTGCTAGGATTGCAAGAAGGGAAGATGCAAGGTTAGAAAGGTTGAGAATGGAAGAACAAGCTGCTGTTCCTCCACCGATGGTGCATGCAAACCAAGCTCATAATGGAAATGAGCAAGCTCCAAGGGGCAATGGAAACCCCTTGCATGCGCCTAGACAAGGAAGAACCATTGGGGCTGGTGATGCTCCAAATATTCACCAAAATAGATATGGTATTCAACCTCCACCGGTTCACAACAACACCTTTGAAGTGAAGCCAACTTTCATCTCCATGGTTCAACAAGACAAATTCCATGGTTTGCCTATGGAAGATCCCCTTGATCACTTGGATAACTTTGATAGAGTTTGTGGGTTGTTCAAGATGAATGGTGTGAGTGAGGATGCCTTCAAGCTAAGACTCTTTCCCTTCTCTCTTGGGGATATAGCAAGATAATGGGAGAAAAACTTGCCTCAAGGTACAATCACCTCTTGGGATGAATACAAGAAAGCTTTCTTATCTAAGTTCTTCTCCAACTTAAGGACAGCCAAGTGGAGGAATGAGATCTCTAGCTTCACTCAAAAGAACAATGAGTCTTTCAATGAAGCATGGGAAATATTCAAGGGCTACACTATGCAATGCCCTCATCATGGCTTCACACAAGAGTCTCTCCTAAGCACCATCTATAGAGGTGTCCTTCCAAAGATTAGAATGCTTCTTGATTCCGCAAGTAATGGGAACTTCTTAGGCAAAGAGGTAGAAGATGGTTTGGAGCTTGTTGAGAATCTTGCCTTGAGAATCTTGCCTTGAGACTATGATAGAGCTCCAAGGGGAAGTGAGTATGAGTCTACAAAGAAAGAGATGAAATCTCTACATGACAAGATGGACAAACTTATGTCTTCCAATCAAAGGCATGTACATTTTACTGAATATCAAGTTGAATATCAAGAGGGTCAAGAGGTGGTAAATTTCGTGGGTGGCCAAGGGGGCTACAACAACTACTCAACCAACAACTATAAGGGGAATAACAACCTCTCTTATAGAAGTACTAATGTAGCCAACCCCGGAGATCAAGTCTATCCTCCACAAGCTACTCAAAACAAACTTTTTGTGCCTTACAACAATCAACAAAAAGGTTATGCACCAAGGCATAACTACCAAGGAGGAAACCAAGGCAACTTTGGTGGGCAAAATTTTAACCAAGGCAATGCTCCACCGGGTTTTAATCAAACTTCACAAGGTCCTCCACAAGACAATGTTCAGCTTATGCTTCAACAAATACTTCAAGGTCAAGCCAATAGTGATGCTAACATGGGAAAGAAGATTGCTGAAATTAACACAAGGATGGATTCTTCACTTAATGAACTTGCTACTCAAATTGGGGGTCTTCAACAAAAGTTCAAGCAACTTGAGAAAGGCAAGGCTTCTAGCTCAAACTCTCAAGGCACTCTACCGGGAAAGTGGTTGGCAAACCCCAAGGAATACATCAATGTTATTACTTTGAGAAGTGGAAAGGATTTGCCTCCACGGACAAGTCCTTTGATCAATGAGGACATTGAAACACAAGATGGGGAGGATAGCTTTGAAAAGGCTCAAGATGCTATAACATTTGATGATGTGTATATTGCAAAGAGAAGCAAGGAAGTGGTAAAGGAGAAGCCAAAAGAAGATGTGCAACAAAAGGAGTCCACCTTTGTTCCTCCACCTTACAAGCCTAAGATTCCTTTCCCCGGGAGGTTTAAGAAACAATTGGTGGAGGTCTCAAGATGCCTTTGGTGGATGCTTTTATGATGATCCCACAATATGCTAAGTTCTTGAAGGATACCGTGGCACAAAGAGCAAGGGACATCCAAGGAGTTATGTTGCTTACTCAAGAGTGTAGTGCAATTATTCAGAGCAATGTGATACCAAAGAAGCTTGGAGACCCCGGTTCTTTCACTATACCATGCGCCCTAGGTCCTCTTGGGTTTGAAAATTACTTGTGTGATCTTAGAGCTAGCATCAACCTCATGCCCTATTCAATAGCTAAGAAGCTTGGTTTCACCAAGTACAAGGAGTGTGGAATCTCTCTAATACTTGCGGATAGGAGTGTGAGGATGCCTATTGGAGTTCTTGAGGATTTGCATCTCAAGGTTAGCAACTTCATCATTCCCACGGATTTCATGGTACTTAAGATGGATGAGGACCCAAAGGATCCTTTGATTTTGGGAAGACCTTTCCTAGCTACAGCTGGTGCTATCATTGATGTGAAGCATGAGAAGATTAGTTTGCATCTTGGAAAAGGGGTTGAGTTGAAGTTTGACATAAAGGAGACCTTGAGGAAGCCAACCATTGATGGTCAAGCATTCTAAATTGAGACTATGGATGAGTTGGCCGATGAGTTACTAGAGGAAATAGCTCAAGAAGACCATCTTAGTGTAGCTCTCACCAAGCCACATGGAGAGAATGGATATTTGCATGAGGAAACACTAGCATACATGCAAATGCTTGATGCACGCAAGGCACTAGATGGGGAGGAAAGCTTTACAAGATTGGTAGCTTCATGTGAGGGTAAAGAAGAAGGTAACCAAGACAAGGGATCCATGAGGGTTGAGGCTTCAAGTTAAGGACAAGAGGAAAGGCTAGAGGCGCTTGAGGATGGCAAAATTAGCTAAGGACCTTGATGAGGATTGGAGTGAACTCAAAGCTCCAAAAGTAGAGCTCAAACCACTCCCCATTGGATTAAGGTATGCTTTCCTAGGCCCTAACTCTTCTTATCGCATCATTGTAAATGAAAACCTGAGTGATGATGAGCTCAACTCTCTCCTTAATGAGTTGAGAAAGTATAGGAGAGCTATTGGTTACTCTTTGAGTGATATCAAGGGCATATCTCATATACATTGTACTCATAGGATTCACCTTGAGAATGAAAATGCTTCCTCCATTGAACACCAAAGTAGATTAAACCCAAATCTTAAAGAAGTAGTGAAAAAGGAAATTTTGAAACTTTTAGAAGCTAATGTGATCTATCCTATTAGTGACAGCACTTGGGTTTCCCCAGTGCATGTTGTCCCTACGAAGGGTGGAATCACTGTGATTAAAAATGAAAAGGATGAACTGATACCGACTAGAACTATCACCGGCCATAAAATGTGCATTGATTACCGAAAACTTAATGCTTCTACTAGAAAAGATCATTTTCCTCTTCCTTTTATTGACCAAATGCTTGAGAGATTGGCTAACCATCCTTTCTATTGTTTCCTTGATGGATATAGTGGGTTCTTCCAAATACCCATTCATCCTAATGATCAAGAGAAGACCACTTTCACATGCCCTTATGGTACCTTTGCATATCGAAGGATGCCATTTGGGTTATGTAATGCTCCAGCTACCTTTCAAAGGTGCATGATGAGTATCTTCTCCGATCTTATTGAGGAAATGGTAGAAGTTTTTATGGATGACTTTTCTGTGTATGGTGCCTCTTTTTCTGCATGTCTTTCTAATCTTTGCAGGGTTCTACAAAGATGTGAAGAGTCTCACTTGGTTCTTAATTGGGAGAAGTGCCACTTCATGGTCAACCAAGGGATTGTGTTGGGTCATAAGATTTCTGAAGATGGTATAGAAGTGGACAAGGCCAAGATAGATGTTATGGTCAAGATGGCGCCACCAACCAATGTGAAAGGCATAAGGAGTTTCCTTGGGCATGCGGGGTTCTATAGGAGATTCATCAAGGATTTCTCCAAGATTGCTAGGCCTATGACAAGGCTCCTTTGCAAGGAGGTGGAATTTCAGTTTGATAAGGAATGCTTGCAAGCCTTTGAGACAATCAAGAAAGCCTTGTGAGTGCTCCTATTGTGCAAGCACCGGATTGGAGTCTACCATTTGAGATCATGGCAGATGCTAGTGATTATGCGGTTGGGGCTGTTCTTGGACAAAGGAAAGAGAAGAAGCTACATGTGATCTACTATGCTAGTAGGACACTTGATGATGCTCAAACCAAGTATGCAACAACAGAAAAAGAACTCTTGGCTGTGGTGTTTGCTTTTGAGAAATTCAGATCCTATTTGGTGGGTTCAAAGGTGATAGTCTACACCGATCATGCTGCATTGCGCCACATCTATGCTAAAAAGGAGACTAAGCCAAGGCTCCTTAGATGGATCTTGCTTCTTCAAGAGTTTGACATGGAGATAGTTGACAAGAAGGGTGTGGAAAATGGTGTAGCTGATAATTTGTCAAGAATGAGGATTGAGGATGCCTTGCCAATCAATGATTCCCTACCGGAGGAGCAAATTATGATGATCAAGAGCATTGCTAGTGCACATGGAGTTGGAAGGAAGCTAGAAGAGATTCAAGGTATAGAGGTCAAGGGTGAGCCTTGGTATGCTGATTTTGTTAACTACTTGGTGTGCAATGAGGAACCAACACATCTCAACACCTATCATAAGAAAAAATTTATGAGGGATGTATCACACTTCTATTGGGATGAGCCTTATCTCTACAAAAGGTGTGCTGATGGGATCTATAGAAGATGTGTGGCACAAGAAGAGGTTGAGAGTGTGATTTTTCATTGCCATGGGTCCAAGTATGGGGGTCATTTTGCCACTTTCAAGACAGCTACAAAGGTTCTTCAAAGCGGATTTTGGTGGCCTACATTGTTCAAGGACACTCATGAGTTCATCAAGACATGTGAACCTTGCCAAAAGAAGGGAAACATAAGCAAGAGGGATGAGATGCCCCAAAACCCTATCTTAGAAGTGGAGTTGTTTGATGTATGGGGCATAGACTTCATGGGACCTTTCCCATCTTCTTATGGAAACAAGTATATCTTGGTAGCAGTTGATTATGTCTCCAAGTGGGTAGAAGCCATTGCAAGTCCTACCAATGACTCCAAGGTTGTGGTGAAGATGTTCAAGAGTATAATCTTCCCAAGGTTTGGTGTACCAAGAGTTGTGATTAGTGATGGGGGAAGCCATTTCATCAACAAGGTCTTTGAAGGGTTATTGAGCAAGCATGGTGTCAAGCATAAGGTAGCCACTCCTTACCATCCTCAAACTAGTGGTCAAGTGGAAGTCTCAAACCGTGAGATCAAGGCTATTCTAGAGAAAACTGTGGGTATAACAAGAAAGGATTGGGCAATCAAGCTTGATGATGCTTTGTGGGCTTATAGAACAGCTTTCAAGACACCAATTGGAAGGTCTCCTTTCAACCTTGTGTATGGGAAAGCTTGCCATTTACCAGTGGAGATTGAACACAAGGCTTTGTGGGCTGTGAAGCTTCTCAACTACAACATAAAGACAGCCCAAGAGAAGAGATTGATTCAACTCCAAGAGCTTGAGGAGATTAGGCTTGAGTCTTATGAAAGCTCAAGGATCTACAAGGAGAGAACCAAGGCTTTCCATGACAAGAGGATTGTGAAGAAAGAGCTGAGTGTTGGTGACAAAGTCCTTCTCTACAATTCAAGATTGAAGCTATTCCCGGGTAAGCTCAAGTCAAGGTGGGGAGGCCCTTTTGAGATTCAAGAAGTCTTGCCTTATGGAGCTATCACTTTGATGGAAAAGAATGGGGAGAGTTTCACAGTAAATGGCCATAGGGTGAAGCCATACTTGGTGAATGAATCTAAGGAAGAGGCAAGCTCATGTCTCCTTCAAGATCCTACTCTTGCCTAAAAATGTTTGAAAAGTCTAGCTAAAGACGTTAAACAAGCGCTCTTTGGAGGCATTCCCATGGTTATCCTTGTATATATTCTTGTTTTAAGTTCTATGATTATGTTTCTATGAGTTTTTGAAAGTTTTAGGTTGAGTATGGAGGACTTAGACTTGAAGAAAAAGGTGAGGAGAAAATTTTTAAAGAAGTTTCGGCGAAGTAGTTTGGCGAAGCACGCCGAACCAAAATCCCAGGGTGATGGTTCGACGAACACGTTCGGCGAAGCTGGCCGAACCTCTTTTCCAGGGTAGCCGTTCGATGACATGGTTCGGCGTAGCTCGTCGAACCGTCCCTAAAAATCAGGTTTGCTTGACTTTTCTTCCTTCCTTTGACCGGTTTAATGTTGACCTCTCCAACTTATATTGAACCGATTTTAGAGAATTAAAGCCTTCTTCTTCCCCATATCTCTCATTCACCACGATTTTCCCCATTGCATAAAGACAAGAACTTGTTTCTCTCTTTTCTCTTTCAATTCTTCATCAAATTCTTTGATTCCAAGTGCATTATTTCCGAAATTATTGGCCACTCTCGATTCCTTAGTGAATTTCGGCCATACATTTGCGTGGAACCAAGATTTATCTTCTCATCCTCTCCCTTAATCTTTGATTTCTCCTTGAGAATGAATTGGAATTTAGGATTGATTGAGAGGCTTTGAATGAATTGATTGAGTTAGGTATAGTTGAATATTGTTATGGGTGATGATTGTTGAATTTTTTTAAGGCATTACATGGGAAAATTTTGATTTTTGAACAAATTTTCTGTAGGATTTTAAAGGGTTGCGAAAATTCATGTTTTTGCCTAAATGTTGTTCAAAAATTTCGAAATTTGGTTTCTCTAACCTTGTTTTCCCATGTTATACAAGTACTCAAGTTAGAATCCTCTTGAATTTTAATCTATTAACACTTAGAGGATGCTTATTTTGAATAATTCCTTGTTAATTTCTTTGAATGATAAAAGAGAAGTTTAAAAGGGACTACTTCTTGCTTTTATTTAATTGCCATTGAGTTTTATTTCTTGAAGCCTCCATGGAATTTTTGTGATTACATGCTTGTTGCTTGCAAGAATTTTAATTCATAATGTACTTACTCCTCTCCAAGATTTTTGCTTGTATAGGTACTAATGGGGAAAACAAGGGGTGAGGCTAACAAGAAGCAAGGCAAGAGGCCTGTGGAAGTGGAAGAAGAAGATCCCGAGGAGAGTCTACCGGTAAAAAGGAAGTTGTCCCAAAAGAATGACATTAGAAGGGAGAAAGCAAAAGCAAGGAAAGCTGAGAAAGCCGTGACCACTCCTCCAACACCCTCGGAGGTGTACAAGGCCCTCATGGAGAGACCTTTTAGGGGAACTAAGTACCCGGATTATGAACTGTTAGAAGAGTTGGGTCTCTTGGAGGATGTGGCAGCGATCTTTCGGAATTTGGGATGCACAAGGTGGTTCAACAACTCATACCCGAGCTACGAAGAGGAGACTTGCCAATTCCTCTCTACTTTAAAGGTGGAAACTTCAAGTTCGGCTGGGATTGATAAAGTAAAGGATGGTTTCGGTTTCATCAAGTTCCGGGTTCGCAACAAGCCCTACAAGATGGGTTTCAAGAAGCTAAGCGAGGTACTTGGATTTGATGAAGGTACCGGTCCGGGATCCCGTTTAGATGTTAGGAAGAGCGAGTTGGAAAAGCTGTGGAACTTTGTTGCTAGTGGGAATTACAAGCCCGGGAGAGTAAGGAACACCGTGATCCGACATCCCTCTATTCGCTATGCTCACAAGGTGTTAGCTCACACCTTCTTTGCTAAGAAGAAAACCGTGATTGTCACTTCCGAAGAATGGGAAATCCTTGCTGCTGGGCTTAAGGACATCATCCGTTACTGTCATGACAACATCCTAATGAGCGGGGATATCACGGGGAATGGTATGGTGCAGCTTTGGGTGGCTCATGCAGCAACTTACTATGCTCGGGCATTTAGCAAGAAGGACCGCTCGATACTACTCGCCATTGGAGGTATGATCACACCGATCCTTGAGGAAGTTGGCATCACCTTGGGAGAACCATCAGCCGAGAGAGAGTTCATAGATTCCTCCTACCTCCTTAAGGGTCAGTTCTTGATAAATGAGGGAAGTGGCTACAGGTACAAGTTCAATGTGGAAAAGCTCAAAGAAGCTACAATCCGACTTTCTTGCATTCACCTCACTAGCCTAAGGGAGAGGTCAAACGCCACCTTCACCCCATCCGAAGAAGAGCTGGGCGACATAAGGACCTTCCCGATGGGTCCATGGGACACTAGCCATGTACCTTATGAAGCTCCTCCTGTTTATGGTAGTGAGAGGTACTTCTTTGAGCCTTATGAAAGCACCAACCAAGGAGAGACTTCGCGAAAAGCCCATGAACACATCAAGCTCCTCCAAAGGTGGAACAAATGGCAAGACAAGACCATTAGGAAGCTTGTCAAAACAGTCAAGGGGATGGCAAGGCAGATTAAGGATCTCACATCCAAGGTTGAAGGAGGCTCCTCTTCAAGGCATCAAGAGGATCAAGAAGGAGACAACCACATGGAAGAGAGGCGCCATTCCTTCCAAAGAGTCCCTAGTGCTGCAAGCCATGATGACGAGCCACGCCCCTCCTCCTATGAGACAAGAAGGCGCGGGAAGAGAGTCATGCGATCCCCCACTCCTCAATCAAGCAATCCATCATACTCCATGGATTCATACTCCTCCTTCTCCACGTGTTTCTGATTGAGGTACTACTCCAAACCATTGTAAATACCATTTAATTTCTGTTTTCATTTGCATTGTTGAAATCTTCTCCAAGCTTGGGTTACACAAGAGACTGTGTAATTTAAGTTTGGGGGAGTATGGTATTTGACTTTGTGTTTTGTGATCTTATTTTTTTTTAGCATGCATATTTGAGTCTCATCTAAGGCATAGAAAAACAAAAAAAAATTGAAAAATTTCGAAATTATTTTTAAAAAATAGCATGTAATTGCATTTGCATTTGTGATATAAGTAGGATTGAGTCTAGATTTCATATAGGATTGCATTCATGCATAGGGGACAATGATGATTTTTCCTTGTAAGGTGTTTAGCTCATGAATTAGTTCAAGGCCCTAGTTAATAGTTGTTTGATGCTTTGTGTGCAAATTTTGAAAGTTAAAGTTGAACCCT
>JAHZTW010000002.1:90023051-90092574 GCA_020283515.1 Alliaria petiolata
GTTTCGTTTTTAGTATTTTGTCAATCTTGATTAGTAGTTAATTGCGTCATTAGTACTTGATTAGTAGTAATTAAGGCTTAGTTTCATATTATTGAACTTGTAGTGTCTCTCTTAGGTTGTGGTTGCTTTTTAATTGTTGCTTGTCACCTTAAACCTTTTAATTTAGCTTAGATTAAACTGAACTTTGTATTCTTATTGAATCATCTCCCAAGATGGATTGATACCTCAAATATTGCAATGATATGAACAATTGAGGAATTGCTAACAAGTATAAAAACTCTTGTTTCACGCTGCTAAAGGTTTCCTCAAGGAGTGTGTCGACCTTGGCAGGTCAACACAGATGCCCGATACCCCATTCTTTAATCTTCGGATGAGATGTGTATCGACCTTAGCAGTCCGATACGTCGTCTTCGAAACTCTGGGTGGCCTGTGTATCGAGCTTAGTAGCTCGATACAATCGTCCGATACGTACTCTCCGAACTTCCTGCCGGGCTATATCGACCTTGGTAGGTCGACACCAAGGTCGATCCTCCATGTCATCCAACTCTCCAAAGAGGTCCTCCAAGCCTCTTTAGTACCTAATTAGGACTCAATATGCACAATATGCAACAACCTAAGCTAAAACTTGCTAAATCCTAATATGGATGCAATTTGGACTAAAATTGACTAAATGAATGCATAAATGAATGCAAAACTATCTAAAAAGGGTGCTAAAACATGCTAATTTATGAGTATATCAACGCTTCGCACCAAGATTTTGACACCCGCCTTACTACATTAACCACAAAGTTAAGCAGCTCGAGAAGGGTAAAGCCAGCTCCTCCAACACAGCCACACCACCGGCCAAACCAATGGTGTATGCTAAGGCCATTACACTTCGAAGCGGGAAAGAATTGCCATCTCGCTCTAACCCTCAACACAATGAGGACATTGTGATCCAAGTGTGGGAGGAAGGTCTTTCAAAAGAACAAGAAGTCACTTTTGATGACGTCTATATCGAAAGGTCTAGTAGAAGGAAAGAACCGGTCAAAGAGAAAACGGTAGAAGGAACAAGTGAGAAGCAAGACGATTTCATTCCACCACCGTGCAAGCCTAAGCTACCCTTTCCGGAAAGGTTCAAGAAGCAACTCGTAGAGAAGCATAGAGCACTGTTTGAAAAACACATGAGGGAAATCGAGTTCAAGATGCCTCTACTTGATGCTTTAACTCTCGTTCCAAAATACGCAAATCTTTTGAAAGATACTCTTGCAAAAAGAGCAAATAATTCTAAAGAAGTGATGGTCCTTAGCCATGAGAGTAGTGCTATTATCTGATAAAAGGACTTTTTGATATGATCATGCCAACGGTTCCGGAGTTAAATCTCATGCGTGCACGTGGGCTTGAACCTTAGGATGCTCTAGCTATTTCCAGTGGGCCAATGACACGTGCTAGGACCAGGGAGCTCAAGGAGACTATCCATTCTCTACTGAGAATTCAAGAGCAGAAAGAGATGCTTATCAAACCTTTCTGGTTTTGATTCAAGCTAATTGATTTCATCATTTGGGTAAGGTGATCAATTGTGCTCTTTTTTCCTTGACAAGTTTTGTTCCACTGGGTTTTCTTGTCAAGGTTTTTAATGAGGCTTTTGTTCACCTCCTTAACCCCATTTGATGAAGCGAAGATCAAGCCCAAGAAGCTTCTGTTCGAGCCACTTCTTTTATCTTTTAAACTTATGTTATTTCTTAGCTTATGTTATGTCTTAAGTTGTATTTGTATTTCATGTCTTAGGCGTGTATTTAGGGCTTCCCTCTGAAGTTCCCTATATATACTCCTTGTAAACCCTCAGTTTATTTTATCTACCTTTTTATTCTCAAACTCTTTCTAAGAACTATATCAAATCGGTAAATCAAAGGCCTTCTCATCTCCTTTGTGTGACCCATCGATCCATTGGTAAATCTAAGGACTTCCGCAGCCTTAGTGTGACCACAACACTCCCCTGTTACTTGAATACATTCGTTCAAAACCATCCAGAAACAATTCCCACTCTACTTGTTTCTAAAGTGACGATTTTGGCAAAGGATCTCACAAGGATCATATTAAGTGGTATCAGAGCCACTTTGGAAGCTAAGTACTCTTAGATCTATTGGTTTATGCTTTTTTATCATCCAAATCGTGTAGATCAAATTGTTCTGCAAATTTTTACAATTTTTGTGTGCTTTGGCATTCTTGAGGCGCACGGATTTGAAAAGTTTTTGTGTTTGAATCACTTGGATCGATCATTTCTACTGAATCTTTGCAATAGGATTGTTAGATCTTGTTATCTGAACATAGATCTGTGTTTACAAAGTAATCTGAATATCATTTGTGTCTCTGAAACTTCCAAAACCGATTTATGCTAAAGAAGAACTTGCTGCAAATTGTTGAGTCATATTGTTTAAATGTTTTAGTGATTCTAATTGATAAAATCGGCACCATCTGTTGTTGTTGGCACTGGATTTGTTCTGTTTTGGTGAAGAATTTGCTTACTGTATTTGTTGTTTGAATTTTCGTGATTTCTGTTGTTTATGACTCTTGGAATTCTTGTGAATCACGATTTGATCTTTTATCTCCTGTAGGTAAGATTGAAATCGTGTTTATCTGTTGCTGTTTGTATATTTGTTTATCCTATTTGCTAGAAGAACCTGTAACTGCGTTTTCTACCTTTGCATCTCAGGTTTTATGGCACCATCAGAGGAAAACGGTGAGAATAGTAATGCCGAGCCAAATAAACTATGCTTTGAAGCTATGATGGCACAGATGATGAAAATGATGGATGAGAGGCTTGATGCTTTTGAGGAAAGGGATAGAACCAGAACTGAAAATAAACAAGCTCAAGGACAGAATGATAGGTTTACTGATGCTGCAACTGATCACTACTATCAAAGGAAGAGTGATGCATCCCAAAACAACCAAAGAAGAAATAGACGCAACATAACTCAAGAGGAACTGCTAAAAGATAATCTCAAGGGGCTAAAGATAAATATTCTTCCATTCTATAGCAAAACAGATCCTGATGCTTACTTGGAATGGGAAAAGAAGATTGAATTGGTTTTCAATGTTCAGCAATACACAGAGATTAACAGAGTAAAGATTGCTGCCACAGAGTTAATGACAGTGGTGAAATGAGTGTAAGCAAGCAAGTTTTGGTATCTATGTCTATTGGCAAGTATAAGGACGAGATTATTTGGGATGTTCTGCCTATGGAGGCAAGTCATATACTGCTAGGACAGCTTTGGCAATCAGACAGAAAGGTTCTATATTATGGATTCACAAATCGCCATACTTTTGAGTATAAAGGAAAGAAGACCACACTGGTTCCTATGACTCCACATGAAGTTTATCTTGATCAGAAGAAGGACTCTTCTCAGCCTAAGCGTCCAAACTTCTTTGCTAAGTCCAGTGAAGTTAAGAAAGCTCTCTATTCTAATCAATATATGCTTATGTTTATCTATAAAGAGTCATTGCTTAATCTGTCTAACCTTACACCGGTGCTGCCGAGTGAAATGACTAATCTCTTGCAAGAATACAGTGATGTTTTCCCTGAAGAAACTCCACAAGGCTTGCCACCGATCAGAGGATTGAGCATCACATTGATTTTGTACCAGGATCTTCTCTTCTAAATAGACCAGCTTATAGAACTAATCCCGTGGAAACAAAGGAACTACAAGAACAGATTAGTGAGATGAAGAAGAAGGGTCATATTCGTGAGAGTATGAGTCCTTGTGTTGTGCCTGTCTTACTTGTGCCAAAGAAAGATGGAAGCTGGTGAATGTGTGTTGATTGTAGAGCAATTAACAATACTACAGTGAAGTATCGCCACCCTATTCCTAGATTAGATGATATGCTTGATGAATTGCATGGTTATAGCGTATTCTCTAAGATTGATCTTAAAAGTGGGTATCACCAGATTAGGATGAAAGAGGGTGATGAATGGAAAACAGCCTTTAAGACTAAGCATGGGTTATTTGAGTTGTTAGTTATGCCGTTTGGATTGACTAATGCTCCTAGTACTTTTATGTGTTTGATGAATCATGTGCTTAGAGCTTACATAGGCCTGTTTGTTGTTGTTTACTTCGATGATATCCTTATTTACAGTAAGAGTCTAGATGAGCATATTGAGCATGTTAGGAAAGTGTTGGAAGCACTTAGGAAAGAAGCTTTGTTTGCTAATTATAAGAAATGCACTTTCTCCACAGATAATGTGGTTTTTCTAGGCTTTGTAGTGAGTCCAGATGGAGTCAAAGTAGATGAAGAAAAGGTGAAAGCTATCATGGAAGGGCCAAGTCCTAATAGGATTCATTTAGACAATGAAAACACTTCATCCATTTAACATCAAAGACGTTTGAACCCGAATTCGAAAGAAGTTGTTAAGAAAGAGATCTTAAAACTCTTAGAGGCTGGCGTGATATACCCTATCAGTAACAACACATGGGTCTCTCCTGTCCATGTGGTGCCAAAGAAAGGGGGTATCACGGTCATAAAAAATTACAAAGATGAATTAATACCCTCTAGGACCATAACCGGTCATAGAATGTGTATTTATTATAGAAAACTTAACACAACCACTAGAAAAGACCACTTCTCTCTCCCCTTCATAGACCAAATGCTAGAAAGATTAGCCAATCATCCATATTACTGTTTTCTAGATGGCTATAATGGTTTCTTTCAAATCTCTATTCACCCTAATTATCAAGAGAAGACCACATTCGCATGCCCTTATGGTACATTTGCATATCGAAGGATGCCATTTGGGTTATGTAATGCACCAGCAACCTTCCAAAGATGTATGATGTCTATTTTCTCTGACCTTATAGAGGAAATGGTAGAGGTTTTCATGGATGACTTTTCGGTATATGATTGCTCTTTTGGTGCTTGTCGTCAAACTTGTGCAGGGTTCTTAAGAGATGTGAGGAGACAAACTTGGTGCTAAATTGGGAAAAGTGTCATTTCTGAGAAGGATATAGAGGTTGACAAGGCAAAGATAGAGGTTATGATGAGTCTAGAGCCTCCGGTGAACGTGAAAGGGATTAGGAGTTTCTTGGGGCATGCTGGCTTCTATAGGAGGTTTATCAAGGATTTCTCCAAGATAGCACATCCTCTTACAAGGCTACTATGCAAGGAAACCGAGTTCAACTTTGATGGAGAGTGTCTACAAGCCTTTAAGACCATCAAAGAAGCCTTAGTCACCGCGCCTATAGTCCAAGCTCCGGATTGGGAGCTGCTCTTTGAGATTATGTGTGATGCTAGTTACTATGATGCAGGTGCTGTTTTAGGTCAGAGGAAGGACAAGTAGCTGCATGTAATCTACTATGTAAGCCGCACCTTGGATGATACACAAGTGAAATATGCAACCATCGAGAAAGAGCTTCTAGTGTGGTCTTTGCTTTTGAGAACTTTAGGTCTTACTTGGTGGGTTCTAAAGTCATTGTTTACACAGACCATGCTGCCTTGAGGTACATATACTCCAAGAAAGACACCAAGCCGGGACTCCTAAGGTGGATCCTTCTCTTACAAGAGTTTGACATGGAGATCAAAGACAAGAAAGGTATAGAGAACAGTGTAGCGGATCATCTCTAAAGGATGATGGTGGATGATGTCTTGCCTTTGGATGACTCACTCCCTGAAGAACAGCTTATGATGGTTAACACCGTGGTATGTGCAAGGCTAGAGGAGAGGCTTGAAGAAGTCTTGAGCCTCAAGGAAGATAATCTCCCTTGGTACGCGAATATTGTTAACTATTTGGCTTGTGGAGAAGAGCCTACTAACTTGGACCATTACCATAGGAATAAATTTATGAGGAACATCTCTCACTAGTTTTGGGATGATCCTTATCTATACAAGAGGTGTGTGGACAGCCTATACAGACGATGCGTCACAAGGGAAGAAGCAAGAGACATTCTTCTCCATTGCCACGGTATGACTTATGGTGGCCATTTCGCATCATTCAAGACAGCTACAAAGGTTCTTCAAGCTGGGTTTTGGTGGCCTACACTCTTCAAGGATGCACATGAGTTCATAAGGACGTGTGAAGCTTGCCAAAGGGCTGGAAACATAACTAAGAGAAACGAGATGCCACAAGTGCCTATCTTTGAAGTGGAAGTCTTTGACGCTTGGGGAATTAATGTTATGGGTCCATTCCC
The DNA here is from genome assembly GCA_020283515.1 of Alliaria petiolata. Lineage (NCBI taxonomy): Eukaryota > Viridiplantae > Streptophyta > Magnoliopsida > Brassicales > Brassicaceae > Alliaria > Alliaria petiolata. The sequence continues at coordinate 90,029,210 of JAHZTW010000002.1, forward strand.
ATCATCATATGGCAACAAGTACAATCTTGTGGCAGTAGACTATGTGTCTAAGTGGGTGGAAGCCATAGCATCACCAACTAATGATTCAAGGGTGGTAATCAAGCTTTTCAAGTCAATCATTTTTCCAAGGTTTAGAGTTCCTAAGGTGGTGATTAGTGATGGAGGCAGCCACTTCATCAACAAGGTTTTTGAGAGTCTTTTGAGAAAGCATGGAGTTAAACACAAGGTGGCCACGCCTTATCACCCTCAAACCAGTGGCCAAGTGGAGGTTTCAAATCGGCAAATCAAGACTATTCTAGAGAAAATCGCGGGTGTGACTAGGAAGGATTGGGCAAGCAAACTTGATGACGTTCTTTGGGCTTATAGGACGGCTTACAAGAATCCCATTGGTACCACGCCTTTCAACCTCCTCTATGGAAAATCATGTCACCTCCCTTTGGAGTTAGAGCACAAAGATGTTTGGGCAGTGAAGCAAGTGAATTACACTCTTAAGACGGAACAGGAGAGAAGCCTAGTGCAACTTCATGAGCTTGATGAATTGAGGTTGGCTGCTTATGAAAGTGCCAAGATCTACAAAAAGAGGACCAAAGCCTTTTCATGACAAGAATCTGGTGCTTAAGGAGCTCAAAGAGGAAAGCCTGGTTCTGCTCTACAACTCACGTTTGAAGTTGTTTACAGCTCGATCTAAGGAACATGGCAACAACCACGAGGAATCCTGAAACGAGAAGGAGACCCGATCTAAGGCTCGATTCAAATCAGATCGAGCCTCCAATCGAGCAAGCCACTCGATCACAGACAAAATGGGCATGAGATCGAGGTCAAGATCGATAAGTTTGACTCGATCTCATGCCAAGGTTGGTTCAAATTTTCCCCCCTTCTTTCTCCTTCCCTCTCATTTTGAATTTTAATTTTGGTCAAGGCAAGCATCTTTGACCATGAAAAACGTGCCTTGACCAACTTTTCCAAAAACCCACTTGCATGCATAAGTCCAAAATTTTTATTTCTTTATAAAACCTTTCATACACACTCTCTCTTCATTTGCATACAAACCGATTTTTGAAAAGATAAAGAGAGAGAGAGTGTGAGTTCGGTTTTGCAAGAGAGAAATATCTAGTAGCCAACCAATTCCAAAGGTACCATGGCACCAAGGAAGAGAAGCAGAGATTTAGCAACCCAAGAGGAGACACAGCAAGTGCTTGAAGAAAGGGTCAAGTGGAGTAAGGAAGAGAAGAAAACAAAGAAGAGGCTTGAGAGGTTGCGGTTTGAGCCTACAAAGTTTGCAAGTAGGGATCTCTTGCAAAGGCTAGGGTAAGTTACTAATGGGCATGGGCCTTGCTTGCCTATCACGAATGGATTGCCCAACTTACCCCGAGGCCACGTTAGACTTCCTCTCCACCTTGGACTTCTCATATGAAGATCAAGGCATCCAAACTCCATCTGAGGGTCATGTCACATTCAAGATCCGAAGACAAGCCTACCACCTCTCCATCCCTGAGCTATGCCAAGCTTATGGTCTGAATGATGAAGCCACGCTTATGGAGTTCCCACGGTTCAAATCCGCGAATGCTCTATGGGATTTGGTTAGCGATGGAGACTACAAGGCGAATACGGCAAAGATCAAGAAGGTGCGAAATCCTATGCTGCCAAAAAGCTAAGCTCCATATCCGCAAGTAGCTTATCAAAGGAACCACAGTCCGGTCTCTTGCAGGAAGGCTCGGCTTGCGAACTTGGTAGGATCAAAGTTCATTATCCCGAGCCTCATGCGTGTTCTTCTCTCCTCATCAGTCCATACTAACAATCCCGCTTGTGGCGAATATCCAAATCTTCTTGACGCCATTGTACCTGAGAAGCAAAGACTTGCAAAAAGAATAAGAAAATAGTGATGTGCTAGGCGAACAAGAGAAATAAACTCTCAAACCCTATGCAATGCTTCCAAAAATTAGGGATTATTATAAAATATATCTTTAAATCTAGGAGAGGATTTGTTCTAAACATGGAAAATTTCAGAATTTTCCGCCAAACTTAGATATTTCTAAAATCAAAACACAATCCATAATTATTCATTCCTATTCATTCCTATAACTAGGAATTTCAATAAAATTTAATCTATATCGAAATACTTTTTAAAATTTGCAAGGAGGGATAATGAAAACTTACTTTTCTTGTCAAAATTGAAACTCACACTCTCTCACTTTTCTGGAAAATAAAACAAGTTTGGAGTTGCAAATGAGGAGGGAGTGTGGGCAAGGTTTTATAGGAAGAAAATTTTTTGGACACATGCATGCAAGTTGCCTTGGAATTTGTGGTCAAAACTCGTCCACAATGATCAAAGGTCAAAGGTGTTAGCCTTGACCGAAATTCAAATTCAAATTGAGAGGGAAGGAGAAAGAGAGGGAAATTCGAAAACTTACATGGGCATCAGATCGAGTCACTTTGGCCGATCTAGACCTCGATCTCATGCCTATTTCTCTTGAAATCGATCATCCGAGTCGATCCTTGCCTCGATTTGAATCAAATCGACCCGAAGATTGACTTTCCTCCTTGTTTCAGGGTTCCTCGTGGCCAAGGTTAAGCTCTTTAGATCGAGCTCCAGACTCGATCTTATGACCGTTTTAGCAGAGATCGAGTTGATTGATCGACCCAGACATTGACTTTCCTTCCAAGATCGAGTTGAACTTGCTCGATCCACACCCCATTTGAATATTCATTTTGAACTCATGGGTGGGTCATCCTCTCGAAATCGAGTTGTTCACTCGATCCTCTGCTCGATTTGAGTTGAATCTACCAGAATCACTCGATTTATTGGCTCGATCTAGTAAAGATCGAGCTATGTCTGGCCGAGCTATGTCTGGCCGATCTATGACTCGATCTCTTGCCTACTTTTCTCTTTTCAAGGCTTAATGCTCTCCTAAGAACGTGTTTCCTGATCCCCACTTCTTTTTCCTATAAACACAAACATAAAAACATAAAATAGAACAAGAATATATACAATGATAGACATGGGATTGCCTCCCAAGTGCGCTTTTGTTTAACGTCGTTTAGCTCCACTTTTCTTACTCCCTTTTTAGGCTGGTTCCGGGTCTTGGAGAGGTGATGTGACTGTCTCCTCGTTGTTCCCACTAGCCATGTAGGGCTTGAATTTGTGCCCATTTACTGTGAAACTTTTTCCCTCTTTTTCCACCAAAGTTATCACCCCGATAAGGGAGGATTTCCTTGATTTCAAACGGTCCGAACTATCTTGACTTTAGCTTCCCGGGAAACTGTTTTAATCTCGAGTTATACAGCAACACCTTGCTTCCCTCCTTTAGGTCTTTCAGAACTAGCTTCTTGTCATGGAAAGTCTTCGTCCTTTCCTTGTAGATTTTTGAACTCTCATACGCGTCCAACCGTATCTCATCAAGTTCTTGAAGTTGTATTAGCCTCTTCTCTTGGGCCGTCTTGAGGGAGTTGTTCAATTGCTTAACAGCCCACAAAGCCTTGTGGTCTAACTCCACAGGGAGGTGACAAGATTTTCCATAGAGGATATTGAAAGGCTTGGTAACAATTGGGGTCTTGAAAGCGGTCCGATAAACCCAAAGAGCGTCGTCCAACTTGCTAGACTAATCCTTCCTTGTCACTCCCACTGTCCTCTCTAAGATTGTCTTAATCTGCCTATTGGAAATTTTCACTTGGCCACTCGTTTGAGGGTGATATGGTGTGGCAACCTTGTGTCTAACTCCATGTCTCCTCAAAAGGTTCTCGAAAACCCTGTTGATAAAATGGCTTCCCCCGTCACTTATTACAGCTCTTGGAACTCCAAACCGTGGGAAGATTATAGACTTGAAGAGTTTGATCACTACCTTGGCTTCATTTGTGAGGCTTGCTACTGCCTCTACCCACTTGGAGACATAATCCACAGCAATCAATATGTATTTGTTTCCAAAGGAAGATGGAAAAGGGCTCATGAAGTCTATTCCCCAAACGTCAAAGACCTCAAAGATAGGTGCTTGCGGTATTTCGTTCCTCTTGCTTATGTTCCCGGATCTTTGGCAAGCCTTACATGCTTTAATGAACTCATGTGAATCCTTGAAGAGTGTAGGCCACCAAAAACCAGCTTGTATAACTCTCGTAGCTGTCTTGAATGTGGCGAAATGGCCTCCATAGGTCGAACCGTGGCAATGTAAAAGTAAATCCATCCCTTCCTCTCTTTTGATACATCTTCGGTATAGGCTGTCCACGCATCTCTTGTACAAGTAAGGCTCGTCCCAGAAGTAATGGGATACCTCCCTCATGAACTTCTTCCTGTGGTAGAGATCAAGGTGGGTCGGCTCTTCCCCACAAGCCAAGAAGTTCACTATATCCGCATACCATGGTATGTCTTCTTCCTTGAGCATCAAGAGTTCTTCGACCTTCTCACTGTCGTCCTTAGCATCATAAGTTGCTTCTCGGGCAGTGAGTCATCCATAGGCAAAGCTTCCTTAACCCTCATTCGCGAAAGATGATCCACAACGCCATTTTCTATACCTTTCTTGTCCTTGATCTCCATGTCAAATTCTTGTAGGAGTAAAATCCACCTCAGGGGCCTCGGTTTGGTATCTTCCTCTGACCTACAACCGCTCCCACGGCATAGTCACTTGCATCACACATGATCTCAAAAGGTAACTCCCAATCCGGAGCTTGAAATATGGGCGCGGACACAAGTGCTTCTTTGATGGTCTTGAATGCTTCAAGGCATTCTCCATAAAATTCGAACTCTGCCTCTTTGTACAAAAGTCTTGTGAGGGGCGTGCAATCTTAGAGAAGTCTTTTATGAACCTTCTATAGAAATCAGCATGCCCCAAAAAGCTCTTAATCCCTTTAACATTAACCGGAGGTGTCAAGCTCATCATCACCTCAACCTTTGCTATGTCCACTTCAATTCCCTTTTCTGAGATCTTGTGACCGAGGACTATTCCCTCTCTGACCATGAAGTGGTATTTCTCCCAATTGAGAACAAGGTTAGTCTCCTCGCACCTCTTCAGCACCCTGCACAAGTTTGACAAACACATATCAAACGAGGAACCATATACGGAAAAATCGTCCATAAAGACTTCAACCATGTCCTCAATTAGATCAAAGAATATTGATGTCATGCACCTTTGAAAAGTAGCTGGTGCATTGCATAAATCAATGGACATTCTCCTATAAGCGAACATTCCATAAGGCCAAGTGAAGGTTGTCTTTTCTTGATCATTAGGGTGAATGAGTATTTCAAAGAAACCACTATACCCGTCTAAAAAGCAATAATGAGGGTGGTTTGCTAATCTATCCAACATTTGATAAATGAAAGGAAGAGAGAAATGGTCTTTCCTAGTGGCTGGGTTAAGTTTTCGGTAATCAATACACATCCTATGACCCGTTATGGTCCTAGTTGGTATTAATTCTTCTTTTTCATTCCTTACTACCGTGATTATTTACTTACAATTTGTGACACACAAACTCCAAACCCCCTTCTATGCGTCTTTGGTTGCTCTAATCATATTTTGTTTTGCTACAAATCTCCTCTCTGTGGACCGATCCTCTAAGTACTACAACGCACGCTGTGCACTAGTAAATTAGGGGCTTTACAAATTTAAAACTTGAATGAATCCCTAAGAAGCATCCAAATTGGATTGCAACTCGTGACCCCATCAACCACTAGACGAGTTGAATGCGTTTAAGGCTCAAGACTCGGAGCTCATTTAAGAGTCCAACAATAGAGAACCAGAAAGCGATCAAGAAGCTGAGAATACCAAGGAAGCACCAGAAGTCGTCTACCTACAAGTTAAGAATCAAGCTTCTTCATTATGGCTGGTTTTACAAGGAAATAAAAATGCAACCATATTCATCATCTCCAAACAAGATGAAGCTCGAATCTAAGCTAAGGTATGAGTTTATAATCTGATAATTATTCACTAGTTTCTTTTTTTTGTTTTGCAGGATTTATCTTTAGTTTTAAAATTGCTTTTCCCTTAGTTATTTTCTTGTTTTTAGTCGATTAAGTAGTTTCCAAATTTGTAATATTTTCGGCCAAAGAAGTCGCCCATCTATCGAATCCCTTTATAAGGTTCCTTCCCAGCTATGTATTTTTCATCTTTGATTAATAAAAATGTACTTCTTCTTGCTAAGAAATCCTCGGCGTCGGCTAAACCTCTCTTCTTCATCATGTGCGATTCACCTTGAGATTGAGATTCTTGACTTATCACAAAGCTTTTCATACTTTGTGTGGCGTCTCTCGATCCTTTTGTTATTGTTCGATCATCCACCATCTCTTTGATTCCCTAGAGAGTGATATTCAGTCAGCTAGAGATTCACCATCATCCCCCATTGTAAGAACATTAACCAGTGTTCCTAGATTACCTTGTTCCACGCTTTTGCAGATTAGTAGGTCCGAAATGTTAGTTTAAGATTAAAGTTGGTGGATTTTGTTTGATGAACATTTTGAAATTGGATTCAAGAGTACAAAACGCCACCGTTTCCATAGGTGTTGGGAGCGAAATTTTACAATTGGTATCTAAGATTAACTTAGACGACAGTTGAGTCATCAGGGCTTACACCATCGGAAATAAGATCTTGATACGCAACGAGGACGTTACGCTCTCGGAGTGGGGGTTATTGAAACACCCCGATTTCTAGAATATGTAGAGAGGCTTAACAGAATCAATTTGGCTACATATGTCATCAAAGTGCATTTATCTTTTCGATATATGTCCTGAGAGAACTTCAAAGTTAAGCTTTCTAGAGCTGGAGCAATTTAATATTGGGTGACCTATCGAGAAGCATTTCTGATATCGTGTGAGCGATGACAAAACACGAAAAAGATCGTGTGGTGATTGCAAGTATTTCGAGCCTCCTGATTAACGCACCGACCGTCAGACGAGGGTGGAGCACACGGGCCGGGAGAGGACGTAGGGACCCATTGGTATGACGGCCAGGACGTTACACTTGGTATCAGAGCTCATGAAAGATTACTTCGTTTCTGACCCGAAGGAACAATTTCAAAATCAGTTTTCTAAAAAGTGTTTAAAAAAGTTGTTGGGCCCATAAAATTTTAAAAGTTGTTTTAAATCATCAACGCAGTGTGGAAGCCCCTTGGCCCAATGGTTTATCAAGGGTTCATTAATGATTCTACACCAAGAGGTCTGGGTACAAATCCCAGAGAACGCGATTTATTATTAATGAAGGATTATGCAAATTAATGGAGACAGGCTGACAAGAGATCTTCAGCGTGGTGCAAGCAGAACAGTCAGGCGTAGAGTTTCATATGATGGTAAGTGTGGTGCAGTTAGAACCGTTAGTCGTGGATCTTCATAAAACGGTAGAATTGACCGTTGTTGAATCGTCGATGTAACAATTCTCATAATTTGTAATAGATTAATAAATCAGTGTTAAAAAAAAAAATCACCAACACAGTATGTACCTAGTTTCTGTTAGTTAGTAGGTGAGTTCAGGAGCTTCTTAAGCAAGAGTTCCCGTGATGTTACCCGATTCAGTTGCTGGTAATCTTTTTAGTCTCACTTTTCTTTTTCTAGTACTTGATCTCTTTCTCTACCAATGGATCAATTTTGTTCTCATATTTCTCATACATCATAGACATTACTCATATAAAATCATATTGCTGACAATATGATTAATAAAAAGTAGTTTCAGAATCGGAATGCGTTTTTAACATTCGGTGAAAAACCTATATTTTGTTACACCTGCATTTTCTTGAATCGGTCCTGTAAGATTTATTCCAGGAACGAAATGGGAGCCCAAGAGAATGTGTTTTTTGAATTGTGAGTATAAGCTTGGTTGATTAGATTAAAAGCATTTACGTTAAGAAATTGAAGAAATCTCGTTACACGAGTACATCGGCTTTATTGACTTGTGAGTTCTGAGGAATTCTAATCTATATGTATACTTCTTAGTTTTTTTCCCTTTCTCTCATGTTGTTGCCTTAGTTCTTCATTTTCAATGACTCTGCGCAGCTGCTGATGTATTCTTATGGAGGGATAAAAAACTGTCAGCTGATGTTCTTGGTGTCGCGACTGGCATTTGGGTCCTGTTTGAGCTCGTTGAAAATCATTTGCTGAGTTTTTTTGTGTCACGTTTCGATACTCGCTCTTGGAGGCCTGTTTTTGTGGTTCAATGCTCACACATTCATCAAAAAGAAAGATTCAGAGCTTTTGATCAATGTTAGTAAGCGTTAGCTCTTTGTTTGGTTTTGAAAACATTTTTTTTTCTTTTTTGCAGGACTTCACCTCAAAAGCCAGAAATCCATGTTCGCGAAGAGGCTTTCCTTTTCATTGCTTCTTCTCTGAGAAACGAACTAAACCAAGCTTTTGTTATCCTACGAAGCATTGCTTTAGGAAGGGACCTGAAAAAAATTATTCATGGTATGTGCAAACTTTGTTGCTGAACATATGCAGTATAGTTAAACTACCTAGAAAATGGTTAAGTTCGTATGAGAAATTAGTTTCATTTCAAGGTAATATATGTGTAATCCACATTGTTTATGGCATCGGGTTGTTGTTGGTCTATAGATCATCTCATTTCAAACTCAAATATAATATTTTTATTGTCTTTTTTGTTTAGATGGTTTTTTGTAAGACAATATAGTGATTTGAAATTCACTACCTTTTATGCACATTAAGTACCTTATTAGAAATTTATGTGTTATAAGCTTTTTTCTTAGATTTAAAATTCATTATTAAAAACAAAATAACAAAACCAAAAATTGCCAAATTGTTTTTTCATAAAGTTATTAGTCGGTAATTGGTCGCAAAAATAGTCACAGAACAATCGCTAATTATTCGTAATATGGTACAAATTTACTATCCTAGTGGTTCAATTAGTTGTTATTAAGTCACTAAACTAGTCACTAAAGAGTCGCAAAGCAGTCGCAATATTTAGCGACTAATTTGCGACGACTGGATAACAATTGTCAAACCGTCGTTAATTAGCAACTGTTTGGAGACTATTAATTTTAGTGACCTGTTGTTTTGCGACTACGTGATTTAGTTGCAAATCAGTCGTAAGTTGGTATTTTACGACTGCTTACCGACTGTTTTCATGATCGCGAATTTTCTGTTTACTTGTATTGCAACGAGGGAACTGTCACACCTACCAAAATCCACCGCCGTTGTTGTGGTTGCACCCGAGAGGAGGAGAACCGTGGAGAGAGGTGAACCACCGCTGACCACCAACCATCACCGTCGTGAGCCGCACCTCACCAGAGGGGGAGCCACTGCTGCCGGACCCGAGATTCGCTGCTGCAAGTCCAAGCCGTGCAGAGTTCGTGCGTTTCTACTAGTTTCTTGCGTAGCAAGTTACCAACCCCAAAACCCTAGTTTCGTTTCCCTATCCGTTTTCGTGAGTTCGTTGTCGTTGTTCATGCCTGTCATCGTTTAAGACTCAGATGAGGATGAATCTAAATCACTTTTTTTAATACGCTTTATCGTGTGTTGCGCGCTATTTCGTATATGTAAAGTAATATAAACGTATAAATATTTTTTAATAATTAGGTAATAAATATATGGTTTATGATTGATTGTTGCGTGTTAATTATGAACAAAAATAAATAAGAATATTCTGTTGAACAAAAAAATAATAATAATAAAAACACTCATATAAGTATTATATTTAATAAACAAATGGCAGAAAATTGTGTGTGTTTGGTTGTTTTATGAGAACTTAATAAAATAAATATAATTAAAGACCGATTAATATATGTGGAGTTAAAATATGGCGAAGGTTGAGGTTATATATGTGTTGTGCAACGTTAGTTAATCCGACTACGTTGTAGTGTGGGGGACTATGGCGTGTTGAGTTATAGTTCATTATCGGCTAGCTCATTAATAACAGGGGGTGCTCAACGTGGCGGGATAGGTCCGGTGGATTCAAGTCTTTTTGGACATAGGAATATTGTCTTTTGGGACATGGCATTAGCGTCTTTTTTCGACAGGTGAGAACTGGTAGGTGTTGTTCATATGCTGTGCATATTATGTGTGGAATCTGTTTTTCTGGTGTGAGATGATGTCGTATTCCATGGTGCTGAATGGTCTTGGTTTAGGCGTTTGTAGTATAATATCTCGTATTTGGGATCCGATTTGGGTTCATTATCTTTGGTGTTTTAAATTATCCATCATTTCCCCTTTTTCCGTAATTTCTCTCTTTTGCGGGTTATTAGGTCAGAAATATCGGATCAAGGTTAAAGTTAGTGGGTTTTGTTTGAATAACGTTTTGGGATTGGATTCAAGCTTAAGAGTACAAAATGCTGTCGTTTTTAGAGGGGCTGGGAGCGGGGTGTTACATGGGCGATTCTCTTGATGTATTTGTAAGAGCCTTGAGAACATGTAAATTTTTAATAAGAATTACATTTTCTTTTTCGTTCCCAAATTTGTGCGCTCTCTAAGCTGTGCATTTCCATGCAAACAAATCAACGGTGGCTTACGCAGTTAAGAATAGCTTTAATATGATTAGATACATAAATGTTGATTTTTACATACAAAACCATCAACATTACGTATCTGACAAGATTTTGGAAATGAGTGCAAACAATTATTTGTTCCTGTGAGTATTTGCAAGATGCATGAGCTTAAAGTCTAGTTATGTGTACAATAAGGATGCACTGAATGAGAGGAGATTATATTCTTGGTATAAAATGCTATAACCTGGTAGGGTTTTGATTACCCGAACGTTCTAGTGCAATCTCAAAAAGATCAGCATCGGATTCTTCGTCATAGTCAAGCTTACGTCTGTTGCTATTTCCCATTGTTGTCCTTCCGCTAGCAATCTCGTCACTGTTCCCTCTAATGAAAAAATTGCTTAAATACTGAGGATCTAATCTTCCAATGGAGAACAGCTCTTTGCTGTCCTCAAGCCCGGAAGCAGTACCAGCACAAGGGTTAGGTGTGCGATGCACATTTGCTGGACCATAATAAAATGGGAATTGCCCCAAGTTGACAAGAACTGTGGCTTCTGTGTTGGAAGCAAGAGTGGGGTATAGAGGTGTCCCAAATTCGTCTGCTTTACAGCTTATAACGTGAACCAAGTGCGAGTTGACTGTGAAGTAAACCTTCTTCTTCCTTGGATCGTAACCACAACCAACAATCTTGTTTTCCTTTGCCCACTCATGTTTCTCCGATTCACAAACCAGCTTCATTCCTGACACACATTATAATAATGTTTAAGATGCTAACTTACATATCCACATCATCATCTACATGATAGCATTTAATTAGTTTGTATTTGCATAACAGTTTGCAATATAAGAAAATGATAATAATGAGCAAATGAATATTTATATGCTTCATTCCTGACACATACATAATAATTATGATTAAGCGCCTACCTCATTTTATATTCACAATTTCACATCATCAGCTACACGAAATCATCTAATTAGTTTGTATTTACATAACAGTTTGCGATATAAGAAAATAATCAACAATAATGAGCTAAAGAAACTTTGATCACAATATTTTACTTATAACTTTTAATATTATAAATAAAATAATGAGATTAAGTTTATATGCGAAACAAATTTGACTTTGACTAGATAAACTAATGATTTATAATGCTTAAAACATGTGTATGTCGTAAAAAAAAAAAAATGGTCTATCTAGATGATTCTCATTTTTAAGCAGTATGCCTTCAGCTTATCAAATCGATTTACGTTGTTACTACGTTGGCGAAAACAAGATAAAAAAATAAATAAAATATTTTTGGAACGAAAATAGTATACTTAGACAAAAAAAATGATTGTTTTAGCAAACATATAAACAATAATGGAAAAAAAGTTTTAATCAACATGGTTTAATTATTGAGAAAATCAGCGAAAAGTCTACGCAGAGGCGGGATCATATTCTATTTTTTATTTTATTTTTATTTTTGATCTAAGATCATATTCTAGTTGATAAATAGAGTTGTTGGCATGAGGTCAACCGAAGCAATGAAGTTATTATAAGAATGGGGTGACTTCTAGATGATGTGGACGACTCTTTTATGTTCGTTTCAGATCACGACGTTATATTTCTTAGTGGGTCTCCATTTCCTATTAACAAAATTAAGATCTCAAAGGACGGCCTACTTTTTATTATATTTTTGTCTTTTTTGTTGTTCTAACATTACGTATTTTATTATTATTATTATATTATATAAAGTTGGATGCATCAAAATTGATAATTAATGTGATAAGTGGTAAGTTAATCGAATAGATTTCGACATATGTTAAAAAATTCAAACAATTAGATTTTAACATAATATTTACATAAATCTAAAAATTAGTTTAAAAAAAAATTATTTTATGTTTTCCAAATAAATTAAAGAAATTGTATAATCGAATACTAATACTAAATAGAAAACAAAAAAAACAAAAAATATTTTTCTATTTGTATAAAAACTAAAATTAAATATTTGTATTAAAACTAAAATTATTTGTATAAAAATCAAAAATAAAAACTGAAGTAAATAAAATTAATTTTAATTTAAGAAATAATACAATCTTATCGTATTATATAAAGTAGGATGCGTCAAAGTTACTAATTAACATGATCGCGACACGTGTCAAGTTAATCGATAAGATTTTGACACGTGTCATAAGTATATATCTTAAAAAAAGGAAAATAAAAAAGTATTTATTTCAATTTAAGAAAAGGAAAATAAAAAGTATTTATTTTAATTTAAGAAAAGGAAAATAACAAATAAAGTAAATAAGATTGCTAACTAACTTGATCGCGACATGTGGCGCTTCATTCAATTCAGATTCTGACATGTGTTCCGATAAAATATTAGAATTTATATTAACTATGAAAATAATCTATTAGAATTTAAGAAAAGAAAATAAATAAAAAATAAAAAAAAATTAACTATGATATATTTCAATATTCTAACACATGTCCCGATAAAATATTAGAATTTCTATTAACTATGAAAAAGATCTATTAAAATTTAAGAAAAGGAAAAAAAAGATTAACTATGATATATTTCTAATAAGATTAACTATGATACAGAGAGTAGATAGATCATATACGCGAGATGACTATGAAGAGAAAAAAATACTTTGTTTGCTTGGATATAGTTAATGGGGAGATCGTTAACATACTCGAATGACTCGAATTGCATACCCAAGTTTTTAATGAAGCAGAACAGAAAAAAATAGTTGATAAAATGTGTGGACTACAAAAGAAGTAGATTAATGTTGCTTAGGATTCGCAAAAGATTCGCAAAAGATTCTATGTTTTGAATATTTTAATTGAAAACATATGAGAATTAAATAAATAACAACTCTTAGGTTGTAAAATTTCTATTTGTATTTTTTACCAAAAAAAAAATAAAAAATTTATTTTATTATATCAAAATCCTATTTGGAATAGTAATAAAATTTAATTAAAAACATAAAAACAATAAAAAAAATAATTTTATATTTGTTTTTAAATTTTTGTTTTCTTCACAAGTGATTCAATTTTATTTATAAATCATTTTTATCGATTTATAATATTTTATTCAAACCACGCATATATTCGGGTCTTATTCTAGTTTGAAGATAAAGTAATTGATTAAAAAAAAAAACAAATGGATATAGAAAAATAAATTCATACCGTCGAGATAAACAGCACCGTCCGATTGGTACCCAATAGAAGCGGGAAACTTTCCGGGCAGTCGTGCCTCGCCGACGCAAATGGAACCACCAGTCCCTAGTCCTAGAGACAAAACGGCTTCTTCGTTTTCTCCCTCCCATCCTTTTCTTTTGACGAGTTTTGGTACTTCGCTTTTGAACAACTTCGTTTTTTCACCTTCCACTGATGCAAGGTCCCTGCCTGCTTCACTAACCCCACCGCTGCAACGGATGATTTCGAGGAGTGTGATTTCAAAGTAAGCCTCTTGTGGGAAAGCAGAATTGATGAGTTGTGGTCCGGGAAGAGGTAGAGCTGCTCGGAGAACCATTAATGGGTTTTTCCCGTTGACGGTCTCTCTAAACACTTGATTAAACTTGATCGTCTGTGTGAAATCCACGGAGCCGTTTGACACTTCCCATGCGATCACTACACCTGGATCTTCGTTCCCTGCCGTCGCGCAGAGTCCTAGAAGAGCGGACCGTGGAGAAGCCCCAAACACCAAAGGAGCCGATGCATGGACATCGAATCCAAATCTTATCCACCCATTCTCGACCGCTTCAGTCACCAAATCAGGATTGTCTGTCCAGGTGAATAGACCAGGCTTCGACGGGAATCCTCCGGTTGCGGGGCTACATGAGATGGAATAGCTGTTAATATTTCCTCGGCGTTTGATATCGGAGGTATCTAGCTGGTGGATGAGGCTGGTTTGGTGGAGCTTTGAAATTCTGGCCTGAAAGCTATCGGTGCGAATGGGGCTAGCCGCGTTAAGGGCGATGGAGCTCTCTGGTCTACGGAAACAGCACCAGCGACGGAGGAAGACTACGAGGAGAGAAGAGAGAACGACAACGGAGAGAATCCCTGCAGTTAAATGGGCCCAGCGCAGCATCTTTGAGATAGAAGATATTCTGAGATAGAGTGAGAGGGAAAGAGAAGAAGGACATGGGAATAATGGACTTGGACCCGTTCAAGAAGGCTGGGAGATCGAAAGTTCAATAGAAAAACCATATGAAACTGTATTGAGAAAAAGTCAAGTTTTGGAATAATATCAAACTTTGTTTTCAATATAAACACGGAGTTACAAGAAGAGTGAGTTTCATGGTTTTGTTATTGGGTTTTTTTTAGAAGATTTTGTTACAGGTTTTTTTTAAATAAATAGAAATATTGTATCTTTACTTGTTTTTTTTGTTTTTCTTAATTATTTGACATGTATGATCAGAATTTTTTTTATGCTTGGTGGTTCGGACGTCGGTAAAACGGAGTTGAATTTCGGAGACACTGCTGATAAGATTTCCTGCAATGAATCTGCGATTTCAATGGTTATTATTTGATTAACATGATATATATTATTTATTTCGATAACTTGAGTAGTATGTGTTAAGTTTATTTTGATCATGCAAATCAATGTTGTGTTATATATGGGTATTGTTCTAGAGCAAATTATGAGATGCATCAGGGGGTATGCGTTTGTGGGATAGCGGATGACTTTGAGGTAGATGCTTGCCTTTTGGGGAGATTAGGAATACTAGACCGGCTGCTTCCATCCGGATGGAAGATCCTGTACATAGTAAAGAAAGCCTCAAGGGCCTCCTGAAGGGATATGAGTTTCCTTTTCGAATGTTCTCTGACGCCCAAGTCAGACGTATTCAAACGAGAACGGATAATCATAAGGTGTTTATACAGGTTGAGTGAGCAGTCACGTCCACATATCGGGACTGCCATCTGATGTCTTTTGATGAATTTCTACGTACTAGACATATCTTCTGGAGGGGGGTTAGAGTTCTCCTTTACCGATATACTAGCAATTTGGGACTTTTTACGGGTCTTAAGAACTGGAACTTACCTTCTGCGCACTCTGCGGTAGGACTCTGTCGGGGACTCCTGAGGTATGATCCGACAGTAAGAGGGCTCAATGTCGGTATAGAATGTCCTACGGGAACGATGGGACCAAGAAAGATATTTGCCCGTGGCAAATCTTTGAATACCTAAGAGAATCGTTCAAGCGGCATCGTCAGTCTTTTAGCCGAGAGCCTTCTCACCTCTTCCCCTCATCGACTGATCCCTTCTTTTGTTCCCTTCCTTCTGTTTTTTTTTTCATAGCAGAGAGTCTTTTCTTCTTATTTGTTCCCCCATGTCGATTATCCATCGCGCCACTTTCGTAGGAGCTTATAGGGTTGACCTACTCCTTTAGCCGGATGAGTATTGTTCCTCTTACATTTACGGTGGCCTCGGGTCCCGAGCGATATGAAAGGAAGGTGGGGAGTTGAATTCTTTTGGGATATCATGCATTGATATCTTGAAAACAAACATGGTTGCAACTCTGTTTCATATCCAAGTGGTTCATTTTGGAGTGTGAGTCTCCTCAGGTAGGATAACTTCAAGTTTCTCCTTTACGTGAGCAGCTTTCCTTTTTGTCCTAAATCTAATCCCGCGGACCTAAATACCTATAAATACTATTTTTTTAGCTTTCTACATAAAAAGAGAGATGACACAGCCTTAAAATAAACACTAATTACACAAATTTTCATATTTTCCATAAATTTTTCATTAATTTAATTCAAAGAGTTTCAAGTAGAAGATTTAACCTTTTTACTTCAATATAGATAATAATTATTCTACTTTAATGTTTTAGTACAAGTATTTTCATTATGAAATCTATTCATATTTGATGCATTTCTGATGCGGTGATAAACATACTCCAAGTTTTACTCCTAAATAACAGCTCCAAGTGCACATCAATCACGGTAATATATTAAGAGATCGAATCCATAAAGATTGGTTAATTAACTTAAGACTTCTAAAATATCTACTTTTGTCTAGACTTATCAATATTTGAGAGGTTATTGTCACAGTTTGTAGCAGGTTATCAAAGCAAAAAGCAAATAAATGATATAATATATATATATATATATATATATATATATATATATATATATATATATATATAAGAAATAAGAGTTAAAGGCGTTGGGCAGCATGGAGTTCTCTAGGGTTTGATGTACTTAGGTATTTCATACATTAACCATGCATATAAGACATATTTGCATTTAAATTGCATTCATACTTATAATGATCATAGTTTTTGTCTCATTTTAGGTTCTAAAACATGTTGCATTAGCATTTGCATATGTTCTTGCATATATGTATCATTTTCAGGTCATTTGGTGTTCATGGAGCTAGTCTGGATAGTAGGCATGGACAAGAAGAGTTAAGGAATTGATTGGAGTGAAGAAGAAAGTTTGACAAAAGGGCTGAAGACCAGATCGACCAGCAGGTCGATCCAAGCCAAGAACGACCGGCAGATCGACTGGCCATGGTCGATCCAGCACAAGATCGAACGCATGATCGAGCAGCCCGATCGATCTGAAGACCCGCGCTTCAGCCAGCAAGGGATCGATCGATCCGCAACGGAACGATCGATCCGCAACGGAACAATCGATCCAAAAACCAACGACCAAGGACGGATCGATCGTTCCACCACAGATCGATCGATCTACAGTTCTACGCATCGGCCAACACTCGGATCGATCGACGGATCGAGCAGTCGGTCGATCCCAAGTCCAACGGCCAAGGACGGATCGATCGATCCGTAGCAGATCGATCGATCCGTGCTTCTGCTTTTTCCTTCTTTTGGCCACCAACCTCTATCTTGTCTTTTGTGAGGGTGCCATCATTCTTGGGGCTATATAAGACATCCTACCCTATTTTTGTTAGGAAGCCACAAAATTTTAGAGTTCTCTCCTTCATCTTTAGGTCTAGCCACCACTCTTGAAGGTTTTCATGCTTTTCTTGTTTTGTAAACTTTAAACTTTGATTTATATCAAGTACTTATCTTTAATCTCTCTTCTTGTTCTTGGCTAAACATGTTCTTCATCTCAAACTCAAGAGTTTAAGAGAGATTCGAATATGGTTAGTGAGTAAATCATCAAAGTTTAAGGTTTTGGTGATTGAGGAGGTTTAAGAAGTTTAACTTGGGGTTTTTCTTGTTCTTCATCTCATTCTCTTCTTCGATTTGGTGGGCTCAAAGCCTAGAGATGCTTGAGAAAGATCTCTTTGATTTTGGAGATTTTCTTATCTCAAAAACACTTAGAAAATCCCATAAACTCAAATCCAAGTGACTAGCTCATCCTTTCCCACACACCATGGATGTTTAGGGAGCTTGTTAGGCCATTTTAAAGATCTTTACTTTATGTTCTTTAGCCTATCTTTCCACCATACACCATTTTAAAGATCTTTACTTTATGTTCTTTAGCCTATCTTTCCACCACAAACCATGGAAAGATCTACCTTTTGTTTCTTAAGGCCTAGAGATATCTCATTAGAAATGTGTAGTTTTACTTTTATAAAACCCAAGATCGAATCTTAAACCTCTCTAAGCATGAACCAAAACCTTGAATCTATTTCTAGTATTTGAATCTTCAAAGCCATCATCTTTTAGTTTTATAGTTAAATTTTTTCTCTTAGCTTGTTAAAATCATCTAATTTGCTTAATAGTTTGTTTAGAGTATCTTAATTCCAAAACTTGTGTTCTTGAATGTTTTATAGTTTCTAAAATAGCTTAGAGTATCACTCATTAGCCTAGTATTCATTTAGAAGTCGTTATATTTTTATAACTAGTTTTTATAATTCATCTTAGATTGCTAGAAATTGCCCACTTGGTATGTCTTTAGCATTTGGATATTTAAAACTAGTAGCATGGTCATTGAAATTCTTAGGAGTAGCCTAGCAGTAGTTTAACCCATCAGTTGAATTGTTCATAGTCGTTTGATAGCTGCAAGTAGTTTTTACAATTTGTTTCCCTCATTTAAAACCGAAACTCGCTTAGATTTTCTTGAGCTCTTGCATTTCTAGTAACTTTCAACACCTGATTTGGATTGACACCTAAAGTATTGCATTGACATAATGAGGCTTTAGATTTGATTAGAAAGACACGAAAAAGTTCTCTTATCAAATGGTGCCGTTGCCAAACTTGGGTTTTGTTTGAAAGTATTAAGATTTGGGGCTTAGTACTGATTTTCCTACCTTGCTACTTGTGTTTTCAGGTACATGAACTTGAGATCTAAAGGTGAAAACAACTTACTCCACCCTAAAGATAACATCCATCAACTTGGAAGTGCAAAGCATAGAAGAGAAAATCAAAAAGAGTTTGAAGAAGTTTTGCAAGATGTCATGGCTGGCCACGACCAGGTTGAGGATCCACCTCACCATGCAGTTGGTGGTAGAGGCAATGCAAACCCCTACCACCCTCCAAGGGTACCAAGGATCATTGGTGCGGGTGATGCACCAAACACCCACACCAATCGGTTCGGCATTACTCCACCACCGGTGCAAAACAACAACTTTGAGATCAAGCAAGGATTTGTCTCTATGGTACAGAACAGCAACTTCCATGGTCTAGCAATGGAAGACCCTCTTGAGCATTTAGACAACTTTGAGCAAGTTTGTGGAATGATCAAGATCAACGGTATCTACGAAGATAGCTTCAAGCTAGGGTTATTCCCATTTTCTCTTGGGCATAAGGCTAGGCATTGGGAGAAGACACTACCTCGGGGGACAATCACCTCATGGGTAGATTGCAAGATGGCCTTCCTGTCCAAATTCTTCTCAAGTACAAGGACAGCTCGCCTAAGGAGTGAGATAAGCGGTTTTGCACAAAGGCAAAATGAAAACTTTAGTGAAGCAATGGATCGCTTCAAGGACTACACCATTCAGTGTCCTCATCATGGTTTCACAGAGGAGACACTGTTGAGCACTATATACCATGGAGCATTGCCAAAAATTCGCATGCTATTGGACACGGCAAGCAAAAGAAATTTTCTTGGACAAGATGTGCAAGAAGGAGTGGAGCTTATTGAGAACTTGGCTTTGAGTGATGGTAGTTATTCTGAGGAGTATGACCGAGCCCCAAGAGGTCATGAGCTGGAAGCACACAAGAAAGAGCTAAAGTCACTCCATGAGAAAATAGACAAGATGATGATTGGTAGCCAAAAACATGTCCACTTTGTTGGTGAAGCTTCAGATTTGTATGTCAATCAAGAGGCAAATCAAGGAGATTTTGAGGAATCTAATTGGGTTGGTGGTCAAGATTATCCTAAGCCACAGGGGTATGTTCAAAGGTATCAAGGCAACAACAATTTGTCTTATAAAAGTACCAATCTGGAGAATCCAAAGAACCAAGTGTACCCTCCACAACAAGGCAATCAAGGGAAACCTTATGTCCCTTACAACTAAGGTGGTTTTGCACACAAAAATGGATACCAGGGGCAAGGACAAGGTCACTTCCAAGGCCAACAACTGCAAGGAAGCAAAGGCTATCCTCCTGGTTTTGTGCCACAGCAACAACAAAGCCAAGCTCAATCACAAGATAACATCCAAGCTATGCTCCAACAACTTATCCAAGGCCAAGCTTCTAACAACTTAGTTTTCTGAGATAAACACAAGGTTGGACTCTTCTCTTTACTGAGGTTTCTACACAGATCAGTAACATGAACAACAAGATTCGACAGCTAGAGAAAGGCAAGGCAGTACAAGTGGGCAAGGAAGCTTACCCGGAAAGTGTGAAACAAATCTTAAGGAGTATGCAAATGTGATCACTCTAAGGAGTGGGAAAGAGGTTGCACCACAGTCTACAGCTAAGGACAATGGACATTGTGATTTAAGAGGGGGAGAGTAATATTTCAAAAGATCAAGAGATCACCTTTAACAATGTCAACATTGAGAGGGCAAGGAGAGGCAAGGAAGCGGTTTTGGAAAAACAAGTGGGGTAAGCAAGCAAAGAGAAAGATGTTTTCATACCTCCACCTTATAAACCAAAGCTCCCCTTACCTGGACGTTTCAAGAAGCAGCTGGTTGAGAAGCATAAAGATTTGTTTGAAAAGCATTTGAGAAATGTTTAGTTGAGATTGCCCTTGCTTGATTGTTTGGCCATGGTACCAAAGTATGCCCAGTTTCTGAAGGATACACTCGCCAAGACATCTAAGGAAGGTCAAGAGGTCATGGTATTGAGTCAAGAGTGCAGTGCCATTATCCACAAAGAAATAACACTAAAGAAGCTAGGAAATACGGGCTCATTCACCATACCTTGTGCGCTAGGGCCATTGAGGTTTAGCAATTGCTTGTGTGATCTAAGAGCTAGCATAAGCCTCATGCCTCACTCTATTGCCAAGAAGCTGGGTTTCACAAAGTTTAAGGAGTGTAGGATATCTCTCATCCTTGCTGATAGAAGCGTGAGACTTCCGATTGGTATGCTAGAAGACTTACCCGTGCGAATAAGTGATGTGAGTGTGCCAATAGATTTATTGGTATTGGAGATGGATAAAGAGCCTAAGGATCCTCTAATCCTTGGAAGGCCATTCTTAGCCACTGCAGGAGCCATCATAGATGTGAAGAATGGCAAGATCTCTCTACACTTGGGGAAAGATATAGAGTTAAACTTTGATATCAATGAAGTTTTGAAGAAACCAACCATTGGTGGCCAAGTGTTTTACATTGAGGCAATGGATGCTATAGCTGATGAGCTCCTTGAAGAACTAGGTCAAGAGGAACACCTTCTGCTAGCCTTGACCACGAAATGTGGAGAGTTTGGATATCTTAATGAGGAGACACAAGAGTATGCCAAGCTACTAGACTCACACAAGGTTTTGAAAGAAGCGGAAGACACTTACTTGGAGCTGGATATGGAACGTCCTGCTTTTAGTATTGATGCTGGCTTAAGAGAGGACGAAGAGGACAGTAGCCTCAATATAAGCCAAGGAGAGGAGTGGAGCGAGCTGCTTGCCCCAAAGGTGTGACCTCAAGAAACTTCCAAATGGGCTAATGTATGCTTTCTTGGGTGCAAATGTAACATACCCGATAATTGTGAATGAAGATCTAAGTGATGATGAGTTTGAATCACTCCTTAAGGAGTTGAGGAAGTATAGAAAGGCCATTGGTTATTCTTTGAGTGACATCAAAGACCTTTCACCAATGATTTTGTACTCATAGGATTCACTTAGATAATGAAAACACATCCTCCGTTGAACACCAAAGGCGCCTAAACGCAAATTTAAAAGATGTGGTCAAGAAAGAAATTTTAAAACTCTTAAGAGGCTGGTGTGATATACCCAATCAGTGATAGCACATGGGTCTCTGCAGTCCATGTGGTACCAAAGAAAGGGGGTATCACAGTTGTAAAAAACGAGAAGGATAAGTTAATACCTTCTAGGACCATAACTGGTCATAGAATGTGTATTGACCATAGAAAACTCAACTTGGCCACTAGAAAAGACTACTTCCCTCACCCCGTCATTGACCAAATGCTAGAAAGATTAGCCAATCACCCATACTAATGTTTTCTAGTGGGCTATAGTGGTTTCTTTCAAATCCCAATTCACCCAAATGACCAAGAAAACACCACTTTCACTTGTCCATATGAAACTTTTGCATATAGGAGAATGCCTTTTGGGCTTTGTAATGCTTGATATACTTAGATATTTCATGCATTCACCATGCATTTAGGACATATTTGCATTCATATTTCATTCATATTTGGAATGAACATAACTTTTGTCCCATTTTAGGTTCTAAGACATGTTGCATTAGCATTTGAATAAGTTCTTGCATATATGCATCATTTTCAGGTCATTAGGTGTGCATGGAGCTAGTTTGGATAGTACGCATGGACAAGAAGAGCTAAGAAATTGATTGGAGTCAAGAAGAAACTTGAACAAAAGAAATAGGGGCCAGATCGACCGCCCATTGTCGATCCAGCCGAAGATCGAGCAGCAGATCGACCCGCCCGATCGATCCAGCCAAAGATCGAGCAGCAGATCGACCCAC
This sequence comes from Alliaria petiolata, assembly GCA_020283515.1. NCBI lineage: Eukaryota > Viridiplantae > Streptophyta > Magnoliopsida > Brassicales > Brassicaceae > Alliaria > Alliaria petiolata. The sequence continues at coordinate 90,051,622 of JAHZTW010000002.1, forward strand.
CCGGTCGATCCAGCCGAAGATCAAGCGCATGATCGAGCTTCCCGGTCGATCCAGCCAAAGATCGACCACATGATCGAGCGTTCAGGTCGATCCAGCCCAAAGATCGATGATATACCCATATATTTCACACATTTAGCTTGCATTTAGGAAATAATTGCATTCATATTGTATTCATGCTTAGAGAAATTATAAATTTTGTCTCATTTTAGGTCCTAGAGCACTTTGCATTAGCATTTGCATATTACTTACATTCTTGCATCATATTCAGGTTGTTTTGGATACACTGGAGCTATGGAGGGTGCGTGGATATGCTAAGGAGCGAAAAAGAGCTTATGGACACTTGGGAGAACTCGGCCATGCAGCAAAGGAACCAAGATCGAGAGGGAGATCGAGGTAGGCAGGTCGATCTAGAAGAGATCGACCAGAAGATCAAGACGGTCGGGTCAATTCAAGAAAGATGATCGAGGTCAAGATCGACAAAGACGATCGAACGAGAGTACATACACGAAAACTGAGTCCGGGAAGAACGAGAGCCAGATCGAGGTCACGACTCGATCATCTAAGGATAGACCACACGATCGATAGAAGCACTCGATCCATCCGACTGGATCGACCCGACGATCGAGCAAAGGAAGGTGTTCTGCGCACAAGATCGAGCTAGAGATCGACGACTGAGCTCGATCTCTAACCTTATCCGGACAGCTCATGCGTTTTGGAATTTAGTGAGGGGACCATTTCTTCTTTGGTATAAAAGCTTTGTGACCTTTTTTTGGTCACATATCCACACACTTACGATCTGTCTAATAAGCTAGTTTGCATCATTTATCTCATGCATTCATCATTCATAATAAGCTAGTTTGCATCATTTATCTCATTCTAAGTCCTAGAACACTTTGCATTAGCATTTGCATGGTTTCTTGCATATTTGCATCTTTTTCAGGTTGTTTAGAGTACTTGGAGATGTGGAGAATGGCTGGATCTCAAGAAGGTTCAAAGGACAGCTTTGAGATTTGTGGAATCACTTAGGAGAACTTGTACAAAAGCAAAGGAGCCAAGATCGAGAAGCAGATTGAGCAGAATGACTCGATCTAAGGGAGATCGACTAGAAGATCGACCAAGCCAAGTCGATTCAACCACGATCGAGAGGAAGATCGAGCAGGATGACTCGATCTAGGAGAGATCGAATGGACGATCGACCTGCCAACCCGAACCAAGCGCAGATCGAGTCCACGATCGACCAATCTGACTCGATCTTCCAAGCCCGGCGCATCAACATCTTCTCAACTTGAGTGATTGTCTTCTAGTGAGGGGACCACCTTGGCATGAAAGTCTTCTTCAAGACAAGAAGCCCTGTTTTAGGGAAAGGGTGGACAATTTCTTAATTGTTTCTCTTTATGACAAAGGAGAGAAAGACTTTTATGCACACACTTATCATAATTTACTTTCACTTGTAATATTCTATCCTAGGCGTGAGAGAGAGAAAACAAAGTGATCTTCCTTGTTCTTACTTTGTTCTTGCAAGTTATTGATTATTCTTGTTTTGTTTCTTGTTGATTTCTTGTGTAAAACTCTTGTATTTTGGATTTGATTCAAGTATCTTTGTTTTCTTAAAGTCTAATCTTTCATCTTGTAAAAACCGATCATGTTCATCAGCTATAAACTTATGTTTAAGAGAGGTAAGAACATGAGTTGTTAGTAAACCACCAAGATTTGGGGTCGGGATGATTAAGGGGGTTGAAAACTAGAATTTTGGGTATTTTCTTGTTCTTCATCTAACTCTCTTCTTGAATTTGGGGGTTTTAAAGTATAGAGATTCTCGATGGAGATCTCTTTAATCTAAGGGATTTCCTTATCCTAACAAGACTTAGGGAATCCCTTAAAACCAAATCCAAGAGACTAGCTCATCCTTTCCCAAACATCATGGATGCTTAGGGAGCTAGTTAAGCCATATTTTAAGATCAAAGCTTAATGTTCTTCACCTTATCTTTCCACCAAACATTATGGGTTAGGAGGAAAGGGTGAAGAAAGGATTTACACCACACATCATGGGTAAATCTAATTTGGCTTCTTAAGGCTTAGAGATAGCATTTTAGTGAGTAAAAATATGTTTTCAAAACCCCAAGTTCGAATTTTCAACCTCCCTAAGAATGAATCCCAACCTTGAATCTGTTTTTAATCTTTGAAAACTTAAAACCATTTTCCTGTAGTTTTGTGTTTAATTATTTTCCCTAAAAACCTCTTAGATATCTTAATTATGCAATAGAGTTTTATAAATTTGTAAAATTGTGTTTTTACTACTTTTAATATTTTAGAAATTGCTTAGAGTCTTATTTTATTGTCTGGTACTGAGTTGATAGTCATTTGATTTTTAGAAGTAGTTTTTGAAAATCTCGTTACTTACCTAAAAATTGTCTAGTTTATCCGGTTTTAGATTTCGATTTTATAAAATTATTAGGTCGGTTGTTTAATTGTTTAGAAGTTATCTACTAGTTGTATAACCCTTCTGTAGGGATTTTAGAATAGTTTTCGTGTCTGTATAATCACCGTAAGTAATTTTCATAGGATTGTTCACCAATTAACCCGAATTCTGCTTAACTTCATTTGAACTCTTGTATTCTTAGTATCTTTCACCCCAATTTGGATTGAAACCTGAAGTATTACAACAACAAAACTATGCTTTAGATTTGATTAAACTTGCTCCAAAAGCTAGTCATCAAATGGCGCCGTTGCCAAACTTGAGTTTTAAGTGAAAGCATTAGGATTTGGAGCTTAGTGGAGACTAAGTTTTTATTTTGTATTTAGTTACCAATTTCTCTACTTGTCTACTTGTGTTTAAGGTATATGAACCTGAGGTCTAGAGGTGACAACAACTTGCTCATGCCACTAGACAACATACATCAGCTTGGAAGTGCAAGACATAGGAGGGAAAGACTACTACTCGAAATTGACGAGTACTGATGGCTGACCACGACCAGGTGGAGAATCCACCTCAACATGCTGCTACTAGCAGAGGCATTGGACACCCTTACCAGCTCCCAAGAGCACCACATATCATTGGTGCGGGTGATGCACCAAACACCCACACAAATCGCTTTGGCATCACTCCACCACCGGTGCAAAACAACAACTTCGAGATCAAGCCTGGCCTGGAAATTGAAGACCCACTGGAGCACTTGGACAACTTCGAACAAGTGTGTGGAATGATCAAGATAAATGGCATCTCGGAGGACAGCTTCAAGCTACGGCTTTTCCCATTTTCTCTTGGGAAAAAACTAGACATTGGGAGAAGACCCTACCTCAAGGCACCATCACGTCCTGTGTTGAATGCAAGAAAGCCTTCCTGTCAAAGTTCTTCTCCTGCACGAGAACGGCTAGGCTAAGAAGTGAAAATAAGCGGTTTCACACAAAGGCAAAATGAAACCTTTAGTGAAGCAATGGAGCGGTTCAAGGACTACACCATTCAGTGCCCTCACCATGGCTTCACTGAGGAGACACTCTTGAACACAATATACCGTAGATCCTTGCCAAAGATTCGCATGTTACTTGCCACGGCAAGCAAATAAAATTTCCTTGGACAAGATGTGCAAGAAGGCATTGAGCTGATTGAAAACTTGGCCTTGAGTGATGGAAACTATTTTGAGGACTATGACCGAGCACCAAGAGGTCATGAGCTAGAGGCACACAAGGAGCTGAAGTCACTCCATGAAAAAATTGACAAGATGATGCTGGCTAGCTAAAAACATGTGCACTTTGTTGGTGAAACTGCATATTTGTTCCAAGAGAGGAATGAGGACAAGTTTGCAGAAGCGAATTGGATTGGTGGCCAAGATTATCCTAAGCCACAAGGATATGTTCCAAGGTATCAAGGCAACAACAACAACTTGTCTTATAGAAGCACCATTGTGGAAAATCCAAAAGACCAAGTGTACCCTCCACAACAAAGCAATCAAGGCAAACCGTTTGTTCCTTACAACAAAGGAGGATTTCCATAAAAGAGTTGGCTATCAAGGGCAAAAACAAGGCAACTACCAAGGAAACCAACAGCAAGGGAACAAAGCTTGCCCTCCTGGTTTCGTGCCTCAGCAACAACAAAATCAAGAGCCAACTCAAGATCCAGTACAAGCTATGTTCCAACAACTACTCCAAGTCCAAGCATCCAATAACCAAAAATTTGTTGATATGAACAACCGCCTGGACTCCTCCCTTACTGAGGTCTCTACATAGATGAGCAACATCAACAACAAAATTCGTCAGCTGGAGAAAGGAAAAGCTAGTACAAGCGGCCAAGGTACTCTACCCGGCCAATGTGAGACAAATCCAAAGGAGTATGCGAATGTGATCACTCTAAGGAGTGGAAAGGAGGCAGAACCACAGTCTACAGCTAAAGACAATGAGCACATTGTCATTCAAGAAGGGGGGAGTGATCTTTCAAATGATCAAGAGATCACCTTTGAAAATGTCTACACTGAAAGGGCAAGGAAAGGCAAAGAAGCGGTTTTGGAAAAACAAGTGGGGGAAGCAAGCAAAGAAAAAATTATTTTCGTACCTCCTCCCTATAAACCAAAGCTCCCCTTCCCTGGACGCTTTAAGAAGCAGCTGGTTGAGAAGCACAGAGTCTTGTTTGAAAAACATTTGAGAAATGTTGAGCTGAAATTGCCTTTACTTGATTGTTTGGCCATGGTACCGAAGTATGCCAAGTTTCTGAAGGATGCACTTGCCAAGACAGCTAAATATTGTCAAGAGGTCATGGTATTGAGTCAAGAGTGCAGTGCAATCATCCACAAAGAGATAGCACCAAAGAAGCTAGGAGATCCAGGCTCCCTTTATCCTTGGAAGACCGTTTTTGGCAATTGTTTGTGTGATTTAGGAGCAAGCATTAACCTAATGCCCTACTCCATTGAAAAGAAGCTAGGCTTCACCAAGTTTAAGGAATGCAGGATCTCATTGATCTTGGCTGACATAAGTGTAAAACTCCCGGTAGGAATGCTTGAAGACCTACCCGTGAGGATAAGCAATGTGAGTGTCCCCACGGATTTTGTTGTTCTTGAAATGGATGAAAAACCAAAGGATCCCTTAATCCTTGGAAGACTGTTTTTGGCAACTGCTGGAGCCATAATAGACGTCAAGAATGGCATGATTTCGCTGCACCTGGGCAAATACATCAAGCTTAACTTTGATATCAATGAGGTTTTGAAGAAATCAACAATTGATGGATAAGTTTTCTACATTGAAGCTATGGATCTTTTAGCTGATGAATTGCTAGAGGAAATGGGTCAAGAGGATCATCTACTGCTGGTGCTGACAAAGGAGTGTGGAGAGTATGGCTACCTTAGAGACCAGACCCAAGAGTATGTTCGAATCCTTGAATCTCGCAAGATTGTCAAGGAGAACGTCTGTGAGATCAAGCCGCTGACTCGATTTGAAGCCACAATCGATAGCCAGATCGACCCATCCACTCGATCCAAGGAAGAGATCGACCACCTGACTCGATCTCTAGCCCGATCTAATGGAGAACGACTGAGTGAATCGAAGGACTCTACTCGATCCGACGAAGATCGAGTGGTAGATCGACCAATCCACTCGATCTCTGCGGGACAAACGCTTGAAGAAGGCAGCTTGGAAGCTCATGACTTGGGGACTAAGGAAGCAAATGAGGACAGTAACCTCAACACAAGCCAAGAGGAGGACTGGAGTGAGCTGGTAGCCCCAAAGGTGGACCTCAAGCAGCTACCAATTGGGCGAAGGTACGCTTTCTTAGGACCGAATGAGATTTACCCGGTCATTGTTAATGACAATCTGAATGATGATGAGTTAGACTCACTCCTTAGGGAATTGAGAAAGTATAGGAAGGCCATTGTGTACTCTCTTAGTGACATCAAAGACCTTTCACAATTACTTTGTACTCATAGGATTCATTTAGATGATGAGAACACCTCTTCAATTGAACACCAAAGGCGTTTGAACCCGAATTTAAAAGAAGTGGTTAAGAAAGAAATCCTAAAACTTTTAGAAGCCAACGTGATATACCCCATAAATGATAGCACGTGGATCTCACCGGTTCATGTCGTGCCTAAAAAGGGTGGTATCACGGTTATAAAAAATGAGAATGGTGAACTAATACCTTCTATGATTATCACAGGTCATAGGATGTGTATAGATTATCGAAAACTTAACAAGGCCACTAGGAAAGACCACTTCCCACTTCCGTTCATTGACCAAATGCTAGAAAGATTAGCCAACCACCCCTATTACTATTTTCTAGACGGCTATAGTGGCTTCTTTCAAATCCCGATTCACCCTAATGACCAAAAAAAGACAACATTCACTTGTCCTTATGGAACTTATGCATATAGGAGAATGCCTTTTGGTTTGTGTAATGCTCTGCCACATTTCAAAGATACATGATGTCTATATTTTATTACTTGATCGAGGAGATGGTTGAGGTATTCATGGATGATTTCTCCGTGTATGGCTCTTCCTTTGGTGTTTGTTTGTCTAATTTGTGCAGGGTGCTCAAGAGGTGTGAGGAGACTAATCTCGTGCTCAATTGGGAGAAATGCCACTTCATGGTAACAAAGGGGATTGTCCTTGGTCACAAAATCTCAGGAAAAGGCATTGAAGTGGATAGAGCAAAGGTGGAAGTGATGGTCACTTTGGCGTCCCCGGTTAACGTGAAAGGGATAAGAAGTTTCTTGGAGGTTTATCAAATATTTCTCCAAGCTAGCACATCCTCTCACTAGGCTACTATGCAATGAGGCTGAGTTCGACTTTGATGAGGAATGCCACCAAGCGTTCAAAACCATTAAAGGAGCGCTAGTAACCGCACCAATAGTCCAAGCCCCAGATTGGGACTTTCCCTTTGAGATCATGTGCGACCCTAGTGACTATGCTGTAGGAGCTGTCTTGGGGCAGAGGAAAGACAAGAGGTTGCATGTTATCTACTATGCCAGTCGCACCTTGGACGATACACAAGTAAAATATGCAACCACCGAAAAAGAGCTTCGAGCGGTTGTCTTTGCATTTGAGAAGTTCCGGTCATACTTGGTGGGTTCTAAGGTGATTGTATACACTGATCATGCAGCGTTAAGGTACATCTACTCCAAAAAGGATACCAAGCCAAGACTACTAAGGTGGATCCTTCTCTTGCAAGAATTCGATATGGAGATCAAAGATAAGAAAGGCATAGAGAATGGTGTGGCGGATCATCTTTCTAGAATGAGAGTGGAGGAAATCTTACCTTTAGATGACTCACTCCCTGAAGAGCAACTTATGATGGTCAACACCGTGGTATGTGCAAGGCTAGAAGAGAAGCTTGAAGAAGTTTTGAGTCAAAGGGAAGAAGATCTCTCTTGGTATGCGGATATTGTTAACTTCTTAGCTTGTGGAGAAGAGCCTACTCATTTGGATCGGTACCACAAGAAGACATTTATGAGGGATGTCTCACACTACTTTTGGGATGACCCTTACCTATACATAAGGTGTGTGGACAACATGTACCGAAGGTGTGTCACAAGAGAAGAGGCGAGAGACATACTTCTACATTGCCACGGTATGACATATGGAGGTCATTTTGCTAGTTTCAAAACGGCTACAAAGGTTCTCCAAGCTGGGTTTTGGTGGCCTACACTCTTCAAAGATGCACATGAATTCATCAAGTCATGTGAAGCATGCCAAAGAGCCGGGAATGTCACCAAAAGTAACGAAATGCCACAAGCGCCAATCTTTGAAGTAGAGATCTTTGACGTGTGGGGAATCGATTTTATGGGGCCATTTCCATCATCTTATGGCAACAAGTACATTCTTGTGGCAGTAGACTATGTGTCTAAATGGGTGGAAGCCATAGCCTCACCAACAAACGATTCAAAGGTGGTGGTTAAACTCTTCAAGACAATCATTTTCCCAAGATTTGGAATACCTAAAGTGGTGATTAGTGATGGGGGGAGCCACTTCATCAACAAAATCTTTGAGAGTCTCTTGAGGAAACATGGTGTTAAGCACAAGGTGGCCACGCCCTATCACCCTCAAACAAGTGGCCAAGTGGAGGTTTCAAATAGACAAATCAAGACTATACTAGAGAGGACCGTGGGGAGTCACTAGAAATGATTGGTCTAGCAAGCTTGATGACGCTCTATGGGCGTATAGAACAGCCTACAAAACTCCCATTGGAACCACGCCTTTTAACCTCCTCTATGGCAAGTCTTGTCACCTCCCTGTGGAATTAGAGCACAAGGCTCTTTGGGCTGTAAAGCAACTTAACTACAATCTCAAGACGGCCCAAGAGAAAAGGATGGTACAACTTCAAGAGCTTGATGAGAAAAGGACCAAAGCCTTTCATGACAAGAAGTTGGTGCACAAGGAGCTCAAAGAGGGAAGCATGGTTCTACTCTATAACTCAAGATTGAAGCTGTTCCCCGGAAAGCTCAAGTCTAGGTGGTCCGGGCCGTATGAGATAAGAGAAGTGCTACCATATGGAGCTATAACTTTGGTTGGGAAGAATGGAGAAAATTTCACAGTGAATGGGCATAGAGTCAAGCCCTACTTGGCGAGTGACTGCAACAAGGAGAGCACCACATTGCCTCTGCAAGACCCCCCACTAGCCTAACCAAGTAAAGGCAAGCTTAGAGACTTAAAACAAGTGCGCTTGGAAGGCAATCCCATGACTATCATTGTACATATTTTTGTTTCAAATTTATGCTTTCTATTTTGAGTGTGTAGGTACAAGGAAGTAAGAACCAAGGAACATGTTCGTGGAATTGACAAGGCGAAGAAAGGAGAAGCAGAGGCAGAGGATCGACTGAAAGATCGAGTGCAGTCACTCGATCGTGGAGCCAAGATCGATCAAATGATCTACTAGTTCACTCGATCACAACCAAAACGACCTTGAAACGAGGGCCTTAGACGATCCAACACTCGATTTAAATCAAATTGACCACCCAATCGAGCTAGCAACTCGATCACGGAAAAATAGGCGTGAGATCAAGTGATAGATCGACCCGTTTCACTCGATCTCGCGCCAAGGGAAGTTTTCAAATTTCCCTCTCTTTCTCCTTCCCTCTCAATTTTGAATTGAATTGTGGTCAAATGAGGCTCATTTGACCATATATAATTGTGCTTTGACCACAATTTAAAATTCCCACTTGCATGCTTGTCCAAAATTTTCCTTCTTTATAAAACCATACATCCACTCTCTCCACTCCTTAGCTACAAATTGATTTTTACAAAATAGAGAGAGTGTGAGTTTTTCTGATTTTGTGAAGAAGAAGAGCATCTTATTCCCATCAACTTTCAAAGTTATTTCAAATTTTTACATGGCGTATTTGGATTTTGAGAAATTACCTTTTTAATTTGCATGGATGAATATTATTTGCTAGGGATAAGGATTAAGTTTTAGAAATATCTAGATATTAGAGAAATTTTCTTGATTTATTCTTATCTCAAGAGATTTTCATCTAATATTTATTGATAAATCCGAAACTTTCCCGAAAAATCTAGGGCTTAAGCGAAAATTTTTATAAGGCTCTAACCTCTTGATCTTGTATTTCTCTCTTTACCGTTACCTATACTCATCTTCTCTTTGAGATTTTGAATTTCAGGTACTATTGATATGTCTATATTTTGCATCATTTTAGCATCCATTTAGTATAAGTTTCTCATCATTTAGGAGTCTAATATAGCATCATTGTGTTGCATTGTATCATTTAGAGTCCTAGAGTGTTTTTTGCATAATCCTTGCATGTTTTGGTGCATTTGGAGTCTTGATCAGGTAACATGGATGCTGTGGAGGCAACAATGGAGTTGGAGAGGAATGGCACAGCACTTGGAAGAGCAAGAAGTTGCCAAAAAGATGGAGAAGAAGAATTCTGAGGACGGTTTGACGAGATGGTTCGGCGAAGCTGGCCGAAACTTTCCTCCAGGACACCCGTTCGGCGAGATGGTTCGACGAAGGCACGCCGAAACTTTCCTCCAGGACGACCGTTTGGCGAGACGGTTCGACGAGTCACGCCGAAACTTACCCAGACGCGAGAAGACGGATCAAGGCATTGAAGCCCGGTTCGACGACACCGTTCGACGATGCTCACTGAACCAAATGTCCAGGAGTTCAGTTCGACGTGTTGGTTCGGTAAAGCTCGCCGAAACTTTCCCAGACGAATCTTTTTTGTCTACTTTATGGGTCCCTCCTATAAATACTCTTTAGACCTAATTTTTATGCTAACTTTGATTCTCTCTTGTCTTGTCATAAACTTTTAGCCTCTTTGAGAGAAAACCTTGTATTTGCTTTGGATCTTTTAAGTTTTATGCAATATCTATCTTGAACTTCTATTAATCTTTTCTCTAATCATGTTTAACCTTTCTCTTATCTTTGATTTGATGGGTTTAACTATGATTAGTGAGTAGTTCTTTAGGAACTTGGGGATGGGTTAGATTTAGGGTTTTCTAATGGTTCAATCTTGCAATCTAGGATAGATTCTTTCATCTCTCTTCTTATTAAGGTGTTCTTAATGCCAAATAGCTAATCTTTTGCTATTTGGATCATAAGCATTTCACACACCCACCAAGTGTTTGATGAAATGCTTGAACCAACTTAATAAGAGATTTACATACCTAGCCTAAAACATCATTAGTTGTCTAGGGTGTTTATCATGCTATTAGACTTGTTATTCATGCTTGCTAATCATTTTAATGCTAAAACATCATTAGTTCATTAGGGTGATTAGTGAAGGGATTATTGCCACACATCATGGATTAGTCTTTAATTAGTGTTCTAGGCATAGAGATAGCTTGATTAGTTGCTTAAATGATTGCAAGGTTGTCCATTTAGTTTCCCAAATCAATGATTCCATCCCTAAGTTTCGTTTTTAGTATTTTGTCAATCTTGATTAGTAGTTAATTGCGTCATTAGTACTTGATTAGTAGTAATTAAGGCTTAGTTTCATATTATTGAACTTGTAGTGTCTCTCTTAGGTTGTGGTTGCTTTTTAATTGTTGCTTGTCACCTTAAACCTTTTAATTTAGCTTAGATTAAACTGAACTTTGTATTCTTATTGAATCATCTCCCAAGATGGATTGATACCTCAAATATTGCAATGATATGAGCAATTGAGGAATTGCTAACAAGACATAAAAAATCTTGTTTCAATTTGGCGCCGTTGCCATATTGGGATTCTTTGATCATTAAGATTTGAGTTTAGTTTGAGACTAAGTAATACTTTTGTGTTTATTGACCATTTCATTTTCTAGATTTCAGTTTCCCTTGGATGCACCTAAGATCACAAGGAGACAACAACTTCCAAGGCTTTCAAGAGATTGATCAGTTGGTAAGGGTTGCTAAGATTGCAAGAAGGGAAGCTGCAAGGTTAGAAAGGTTGAGAATGGAAGAACAACAAAGAGTTCAACACCCTCCACCAGTGGCGCATGCCAACCAAGCTCATAATGGAAATGAGCAAGCTCCAAGGGGCAATGGAAACAACTTGCATGCGCCTAGACAAGGGAGAACCATAGGGGCTGGTGATGCTCCAAATATTCACCAAAATAGATATGGTATTCAACCTCCACCGGTTCACAACAACACCTTTGAAGTGAAGCCAGCTTTCATCTCCATGGTTCAACAAGACAAATTCCATGGTTTGCCTATGGAAGATCCCCTTGATCACTTGGATAACTTTGATAGAGTTTGTGGGTTGTTCAAGATGAATGGTGTGAGTGAGGATGCTTTCAAGCTAAGACTCTTTCCCTTCTCTCTTGGGGATAGAGCAAGGCAATGGGAGAAAAACTTGCCTCAAGGTACCATCACCTCTTGGGATGAATGCAAGAAAGCTTTCCTATCTAAGTTCTTCTCCAACTCAAGGACAGCCAAGTTGAGGAATGAGATCTCTAGCTTCACTCAAAAGAACAATGAGTCTTTCAATGAAGCATGGGAAAGATTCAAGGGCTACACTATGCAATGCCCTCATCATGGCTTCACACAAGAGTCTCTCCTAAGCACCATCTATAGAGGTGTCCTTCCAAAGATTAGAATGCTTCTTGATACCGCAAGTAATGGGAACTTCTTAGGCAAAGAAGTAGAAGATGGTTTGGAGCTTGTTGAGAATCTTGCCTTGAGTGATGGTAATTACAATGAAGACTATGATAGAGCTCCAAGGGGAAGTGAGTATGAGTCTACAAAGAAAGAGATGAAATCTCTACATGACAAGATGGACAAGCTTATGTCTTCAAATCAAAGGCATGTACATTTTGTTGAAGAGAACCAAGAGGATTGTGAGGATCAAGTTGAGTATCAAGAGGGTCAAGAGGTGGTAAATTTCGTGGGTGGCCAAGGGGGCTACAACAACTACTCAAACAACAACTATAAGGGGAATAACAACCTCTCTTATAGAAGTACTAATGTAGCCAACCCCGGAGATCAAGTCTATCCTCCACAAGCTACTCAAAACAAACCTTTTGTGCCTTACAACAATCAACAAAAGGGTTATGCACCAAGGCCTAACTACCAAGGAGGAAACCAAGGCAACTTTGGTGGGCAAAAGTTTAACCAAGGCAATGCTCCACCGGGTTTTAATCAAACTTCACAAGGTCCTCCACAAGACAATGTTCAGCTTATGCTTCAACAAATACTTCAAGGTCAAGCCAATAGTGATGCTAACATGGGAAAGAAGATTGCTGAAATTAACACAAGGATGGATTCTTCACTTAATGAACTTGCTACTCAAATTGGGGGTCTTCAACAAAAGTTCAAGCAACTTGAGAAAGGCAAGGCTTCTAGCTCAAACTCTCAAGGCACTCTACCGGGAAAGTGTGAGGCAAACCCCAAGGAATACATCAATGTTATTACTTTGAGAAGTGGAAAGGAGTTGCCTCCAAGGACAAGTCCTTTGATCAATGAGGACATTGAAATCCAAGATGGGGAGGATAGCTTTGAAAAAGCTCAAGATGCTATAACATTTGATGATGTGTATATTGCAAAGAGAAGCAAGGAAGTGGTAAAGGAGAAGCCAAAAGAGGATGTGCAACAAAAGGAGTCCACCTTTGTTCCTCCACCTTACAAGCCTAAGCTTCCTTTCCCCGGGAGGTTTAAGAAACAATTGGTGGAGAAATACAAGGCTATGTTTGACAAGCAAATCAAAGACATTGAGCTCAAGATGCCTTTGGTGGATGCTTTTATGATGATTCCACAATATGCTAAGTTCTTGAAGGATACCGTGGCACAAAGAGCAAGGGACATCCAAGGAGTTATGTTGCTTACTCAAGAGTGTAGTGCAATTATTCAAAGCAATGTGATACCAAAGAAGCTTGGAGACCCCGGTTCTTTCACTATACCATGCGCCCTAGGTCCTCTTGGGTTTGAAAATTGCTTGTGTGATCTTGGAGCTAGCATCAACCTCATGCCCTATTCAATAGCTAAGAAGCTTGGTTTCACCAAGTACAAGGAGTGTGGAATCTCTCTAATACTTGCGGATAGGAGTGTGAGGATGCCTATTGGAGTTCTTGAGGATTTGCCTCTCAAGGTTAGCAACTTCATCATTCCCACGGATTTCATGGTACTTAAGATGGATGAGGAGCCAAAGGATCCTTTGATTTTGGGAAGACCTTTCCTAGCTACAGCTGGTGCTATCATTGATGTGAAGCATGGGAAGATTAGTTTGCATCTTGGAAAAGGGGTTGAGTTGAAGTTTGACATAAAGGAGACCTTGAGGAAGCCAACCATTGATGGTCAAGCATTCTACATTGAGACTATGGATGAGTTGGCCGATGAGTTACTAGAGGAAATAGCTCAAGAAGACCATCTTAGTGTAGCTCTCACCAAACCACATGGAGAGAATGGGTATTTGCATGAGGAAACACTAGCATACATGCAAATGCTTGATGCACGCAAGGCACTAGATGGGGAGGAAAGCTTTACAAGATTGGTAGCTTCATGTGAGGGTAAAGAAGAAGGTAACCAAGACAAGGGATCCATGAGGGTTGAGGCTTCAAGTCAAGGACAAGAGGAAAGGCTAGAGGCGCTTGAGGATGGCGAATTGGCTAAAGACCTTGATGAGGATTGGAGTGAACTCAAAGCTCCAAAAGTGGAGCTCAAACCACTCCCCATTGGATTAAGGTATGCTTTCCTAGGCCCTAACTCTTCTTATCCCATCATTGTAAATGAAAACTTGAGTGATGATGAGCTCAACTCTCTCCTTAATGAGTTGAGAAAGTATAGGAGAGCTATTGGTTACTCTTTGAGTGATATCAAGGGCATATCTCCTATACTTTGTACTCATAGGATTCACCTTGAGAATGAAAATGCTTCCTCAATTGAACACCAAAGGAGATTAAACCCAAATCTTAAGGAAGTAGTGAAAAAGGAAATTTTGAAACTTTTAGAAGCTAATGTGATCTATCCTATTAGTGACAGCACTTGGGTTTCCCCGGTGCATGTTGTCCCTAAGAAGGGTGGAATCACTGTGATTAAAAATGAAAAGGATGAATTGATACCGACTAGAACTATCACCGGCCATAGAATGTGCATTGATTACCGAAATGCTAGAAAAGATCATTTTCCTCTTCCTTTTATTGACCAAATGCTTGAGAGATTGGCTAACCATCCTTTCTATTATTTCCTTGATGGATATAGTGGGTTCTTCCAAATACCCATTCATCCTAATGATCAAGAGAAGACCACTTTCACATGCCCTTATGGTACCTTTGCATATCGAAGGATGCCATTTGGGTTATGTAATGCTCCAGCTACCTTTCAAAGGTGCATGATGAGTATCTTCTCCGATCTTATTGAGGAAATGGTAGAAGTTTTTATGGATGACTTTTCTGTGTATGGTGTCTCTTTTTCTGCATGTCTTGCTAATCTTTGCAGGGTTCTACATAGATGTGAAGAGTCTCACTTGGTTCTTAATTGGGAGAAATGCCACTTCATGGTCTACCAAGGGATTGTGTTGGGTCATAAGATTTCGGAAGATGGTATAGAAGCGGACAAGGCCAAGATAGATGTTATGGTATAGAAGTGGACAAGGCCAAGATAGATGTTATGGTATAGGAGTTTCCTTGGGCATGCGGGGTTCTATAGGAGATTCATCAAGGATTTCTCTAAGATTGCTAGGCCTATGACAAGGCTTCTTTGTAAGGAGGTGGAATTTCAGTTTGATAAGGAATGCTTGCAAGCCTTTGAGACAATCAAGAAAGCCCTTGTGAGTGATCCTATTGTGCAAGCACCGGATTATAGTCTACCATTTGAGATCATGGCAGATGCTAGTGATTATACAGTTGGGGCTGTGCTTGGGCAAAGGAAAGAAAATAAGCTACATGTGATCTACTATGCTAGTAGGACACTTGATGATGCTCAAACCAAGTATGCAACAACGGAAAAGGAACTCTTGGTTGTGGTGTTTGCTTTTGAGAAATTCAGATCCTATTTGGTGGGTTCAAAGGTGATAGTCTACACCGATCATGCTGCATTGCGCCACATCAATGCTAAAAAGGAGACTAAGCCAAGGCTCCTTAGATGGATCTTGCTTCTTCAAGAGTTTGACATGAAGATAGTTGACAAGAAGGGTGTGGAAAATGGTGTAGCTGATAATTTATCAAGAATGAGGATTGAGGATGCATTGCCAATCAATGATTCCCTACCGGAGGAGCAAATTATGATGATCAAGAGCATTGCTAGTGCACATGGAGTTGGAAGACAACATCCATCAATTTGGAAGTGCAAGGCATAGAAGAGAAAATCATTTGAAGAAACTGTGCAAGAAGTCATGGCTGACCACGACCAAGTAGAGGATCCACCTCAACATGCTGTTGCTGGTAGGGGCAATGCAAACCCCTACCACCCTCAAAGGATACCACGGATAATTGGTTCGGGTGATGCACCAAACACCCACACCAATCGGTTCGGGATTACTCCACCACCAGTGTAAAACAACAACTTCGAGATCAAACTTGGATTTGTCTCTATGGTCCAGAAAGAAAGTTCCATGGTCTAGCAATGGAAGACCCTCTTAAGCATTTGGACAACTTTGAGCAAGTTTGTGGAATGATCAAGATCAACGGTATCTCCGAAGACAGCTTCAAGCTAAGGTTATTCCCATTCTCTCTTGGGGATAAGGCTAGGCATTGGGAAAATACACTTCCTCAGGGGACAATCACCCCATGGGTTGATTGCAAGAAGGCCTTCCTATCCAAATTCTTCTCAAGTACAAGGACAGCTCGCCTAAGGAGTGAGATAAGCAGTTTTGCACAAAGGCAAAATGAAACCTTTAGTGAAGCAATGGAGCGCTTCAAGGACTACACCATTCAGTGTCCTCATCATGGTTTCACAAAGGAGACACTCTTGAGCACTATATACCGTGGAGAATTGCCAAAAATTCGCATGCTATTGGACACAGCAAGCAAAGGAAATTTTCTTGGACAAGATGTGCAAGAAGGAATGGAGCTCATTGAGAACTTGGCTTTGAGTGATGGCAATTATTCTGAGGAGTATGACCGAGCACCAAGGGGTCATGAGCTGGAAGCACACAAGGAAGAGCTGAAGTCACTCAATGAGAAAATAGACAAGATGATGCTTGGCAGCCAAAAACTAGTCCACTTTGTTGGTGAAGCTTCGGATTTGTATGACAATCAAGAAGCAAATCAAGGAGAGTTTGAGGAAGCTCATTGGGTGGGTGGCCAAGATTATTCTAAGCCACAGGGATATGTTCAAAGGTATCAAGGCAACAACAATTTGTCTTATAGAAGTACCAATGTAGAGAATCCAAAGGACCAAGTGTACCCTCCACAACAAGGCAAACAAGGAAAACCTTTTGTCCCTTACAACCAAAGTGGTTTTACACAAAACAATGGATACCAAGGGCAAAGACAAGGTCAGTTCCAAGGACAACAACAACAAGGAAGCAAAGGCTATCCTCCTGGATTTATGCCACAACAACAACAAACCCATGCTCAATCACAAGATAACATCCAAGCTATGCTCCAACAACTTCTCCAAGGCCAAGCTTCTAACAACTTGAAGTTTGCTGAGATAAATACAAGGCTGGACTCTTCCCTTGCTGAGGTATCCACACAGATCAGTAACATAAACAACAAAATTCGCCAGCTAGAGAAAGGTAAGGGAAGTACAATTGGGCAAGGAAGCTTACCCGGAAAGTGTGAAACAAATCCTAAGGAGTATGCAAATGTGATCAATCTAAGGAGTGGGAAAGAAGTTGCACCACGATCTACAGCTAAGGACAATGAGGACATTGTGATTCAAGAGGGGGAGAGTAATCTTTTAAAAGATCAAGAGATCACCTTTGACAATGTCTACATTGAGAGGGCAAGGAAAGGCAAGGAAGCAGTTGAGGAAAAACAAGTGGGGGAAGCAAGCAAAGAGAAAGATGTTTTCGTACCTCCACCCTATAAACCCAAGCTCCCCTTCTCTGGACGTTTCAAGAAGCAGCTGGTTGAGAAGCATAGAGCTTTGTTTGGAAAGCATTTGAGAAATGTTGAGTTGTGATTGCCTTTGCTTGATTGTTTGGCCATGGTACCGAAGTATGCCAAGTTTCTGAAGGATACACTCGCCAAAACAGCTAAGGAAGGTCAAGTGGTCATGGTATTAAGTCAAGAGTGCAGTGCCATCATCCACAAAGAAATAGCACCAAAGAAGCTAGGAGATCCAGGCTCATTCACCATACCTTGTGCGCTAGGGCCATTGAGGTTTAGCAATTGCTTATGTGATCTTGGAGCTAGCATAAACCTCATGCCTCACTCTATTGCCAAGAAGCTGGGTTTCACAAAGTTTAAAGAGTGTAGGATATCTCTCATCCTTGCTGATAGAAGTGTGAGACTTCCGATTGGTATGCTAGAAGAATTACCTGTGCGAATAAGTGATGTGAGTGTGCCAACAGATTTTGTGGTATTGGAGATGGATGAAGAGCCTAAGGATCTTCTAATCCCTGGAAGGCCATTCTTAGCCACTGCTGGATCCATCATATATGTAAAGAATGGCAAGATCTCTCTACACTTGGGGAAAGATATTGAGTTAAACTTTGATATCAATGAAGTTTTGAAGAAACCAACCATTGGTGGCCAAGTGTTTTTACATTGAGGCAATGGATGCTCTAGCTGATGAGCTCCTTGAAGAACTAGGCCAAGAGGACCACCTTCTACTAGCCTTGACCACGAAATGTGGAGAGTTTGGATATCTTAATGAGGAGACACAAGAGTATGCCAAACTACTAGACTCACGCAAGGTTTTGAAAGAAGAGGAAGACCCTTACTTGGAGCTGGATATGGAACGTCCTGCTTTTAGTATTGATGCGGGCTTAAGAGAGGACGAAGAGGACAGTAGCCTCAATACAAGACAAGGAGAGGAGTGGAGCGAACTGCTTGCACCAAAGGTGGACCTCAAGGAACTTCCAAATGGGCTAAGGTATGCTTTCTTGGGTGCAAATGACACATACCCTGTAATTGTGAATGAAAATCTAAGTGATGATGAGTTAGACTCACTCCTTAAGGAGTTGTGGAAGTATAGAAAGGCCATTGGTTATTCTTTGAGTGACATCAAAGGCCTTTCGCCAATGCTTTGTACTCATAGGATTCACTTAGATAATGAAAACACATCCTCCATTGAACACCAAAGGCGCCTGAACCCAAATTTAAAAGAGGTGGTCAAGAAAATTTTTTTAAAACTCTTAGAGGCTGGTGTGATATACCCAATTAGTGATAGCACATGGATCTCTCCAGTCCATGTGGTACCAAAGAAAGGGGGAATCACAGTTATAAAAAACGAGAAAGATGAGTTAATACCTTCTACGACCATAACCGGTCATAGAATGTGTATTGACTATAGAAAACTCAACTTGGCCACAAGAAAAGATCACTTCCCTCTCCCTTTCATTGACCAAATGCTAGAAAGATTAGCCAATCACCTATACTACTGTTTTCTAGATTGCTATAGTGGTTTTTTTCAAATCCCAATTCACCCAAATGACCAAGAAAAAACCACTTTCACTTGTCCATATGGAAATTTTGCATATAGGATAATGCCTTTAGGGCTTTTTAATGCTCCAGCCACATTTCAAAGATGCATGATGTCCATATTTTCTGAATTGATTGAGGAGATGGTTGAGGTATTCATGGATGATTTCTCTGTGTATGGCTCTTCCTTTGGTGTTTGCTTGTCTAATTTGTGCAGGGTGCTTAAGAGGTGTGAGGAGACCAATCTCGTCCTTAACTGGGAGAAATGCCACTTCATGGTCATAGAAGGGATAGTTCTTGACCACAACATTTCAGAGAAAGGCATAGAAGTTGATAGAGCAAAAGTTGAGGTCATGATGAACCTAGAGCCGCCAGTGAATGTGAGAGGGATTAGAAGCTTCTTGGGGCATGATGGGTTCTATATGAGGTTTATGAAAGACTTCTCCAAGATAGCACGTCCTCTTACAAGCCTACTGTGCAAAGAAACCGAATTCAACTTTGATGGAGAATGCCTTCAAGCCTTTAAGACCATCAAGGAAGCACTTGTCACCGCACCTATAGTTAAAGCTCCCGATTGGGAGCTGCTCTTTGAGATTATGTGTGATGCAAGTGACTATGCTGTGGGTTCTGTCCTGGGTCAGAAGAAGGACAAAAAGTTGCATGTAATCTACTATGCAAGCCGCACCTTGGATGATGCACATATGCAGCCACCGAAAAAGAGCTTCTAGCCGTGGTCTTTGCTTTTGAGAAGTTTAGATCTTACTTGGTGGGTTCTAAGGTCATTGTGTATACTGACCATGCTGCCTTGAGGTACATATACTCCAAGAAAGACACCAAGCCTAGACTCTTGAGATGGATCCTTCTCTTGCAAGAGTTTGATATGGAGATCAAAAACAAGAAGGGTATAGAGAATGGTGTTGCGGATCATCGTTCAAGGATGAGGGTGAATTAGGTCTTGCCACTGGACGAATCTCTCCCTGAAGAGCAGCCTATGATGGTCAACAATTTGGTTTGTGCAAGGCTAGAAGAGAAGCTTGAAGAAGTTTTGAGTGTAAAGGAAGAAGACCTCCCTTGGTATGCAGATATAGTTAACTTCTTGGCTTGTGGGGAAGAGCCTACTTACTTGGACCATTATCATAAAAAGAAATTCATGAGAGATGTCTCTCACTACAACTGGGACGAGCCATACTTATACAAAAGGTGTGTGGACAGCCTATACCGAAGATGTGTTACAAAAGTTGAAGCAAGAGACATCCTTCTCCATTGCCACGGTTTAACTTATGGTGGTCATTTTGCCTCATTCAAGACAGCTACAAAGGTTCTCAACCTGGATTTTGGTGGCCTACACTCTTCAAGGATGCACATGAGTTCATAAAATCATGTGAAGCTTGTCAAAAGGCTGGGAACATAACCAAGAGAAATGAGATGCCACAAGTACCTATCTTTGAAGTGGAGGTCTTTGAAGTTTGGGGGATTGACTTTATGGGGCCATTTCCATCATCATATGGAAACAAGTACATTCTTGTGTCACTTGACTATGTGTCTAAGTGGGTGGAAACCATAGCCTCACCAACAAATGATTCAAAGGTGGTGATCAAGCTTTTCAAGACAATCATTTTCCCAAGGTTTGGAGTACCCAAGGTGGTGATTAGTGATGGAGACAGCCACTTCATCAACAAGATTTTTGAGGGTCTCTTGAGGAAACATGGAGTTAAGCACAAGGTGGCCACGCCCTATCACCCTCAAACAAGTGGCCACGTGGAGGTTTCAAATAGGCAAATCAAGACTATACTAGAGAGGACCGTGGGAGTTACTAGAAAGGATTGGTCTAGCATGCTTGATGATGCACTTTGGGCATATAGGACAGCCTTCAAGACTCCCATTGGAACCACGCCTTTTAACCTCCTCTATGGTAACTCTTGTCACCTTCCTGTGGAGTTAGAGCACAAAGCTCTTTGGGCTTTGAAGCAACTTAACTACAATCTCAAGACAGCCCAAGAGAAAAGGCTAGTGCAACTTCATGAGCTTGATGAGATAAGGATGGAAGCTTATGAGAGTGCCAAGATTTACAAAGAAAGGACCAAGGCCTTTCATGACAAGAAGCTGGTCCATAAGGAGCTCAAAGAGGGAAGCATGGTTCTGCTCTACAACTCAAGATTGAGGCTGTTCCCCGGGAAGCTCAAGTCTAGATGGTGCAGGCCATTTGAGATAAAAGAAGTGCTACCATATGGGGCTGTCACTTTGATTGGCACGAGTGGAGAGAGTTTCACAGTGAATGGGCATAGAATCAAGCCCTACATGGAGAGTGACTGCAACAAGTAGAGCATCACACAGCTTCTCCAAGACCCACATCCGGCCTAATCCGGTAAAGTCAAGCTAAGAGACTTTAAACAAAGCGCACTTGGGAGGCAATCCCATGTCTATCCTTGTGTATATGTTTTTTATTTATGTTCTAGATTATGTTTTTAAGTATGTGTGAGCAGGAAAAAGGGAAATGTAGAACCAAGAATCAAGCCTACTAGGCCTAAGCACAACAAACTCCAAGGTACACCATTCCAAAACCTTGTAAATATCATGCATTTTTGGATTTTGATTTTGATTTTTGTTGATGGTCTCTCTTGAACTTGGATTACACAAGAGACTGTGTAATTTAAGTTTGGGAGAGAGGTTGAGAGATTTAACTTTGTGTTTTGTGCTCTTATTTTTCCTTTAGCATATTTTAGTTTTCATGCATACATATATTGCATAGAAAATCACAAACAAATTAGAAAAACTTGAAAATTTTCGAAACAAAAATCATCTAGATTTCATTTGCATTGTCAAATATTGTAGGATTGAGTCTATAGTAGTTTTATCATATAGGTTGCATCATTCATATGCATAGGGGGCAATGATACAAAAATTCCTTATAAAGTATTTTAAGCTCATGAATTGGTTCAATGCCATAGTTAGTAGTCCTTTGATGCTTTGTGCAAATTTGAAAATTAAGTTCTAACCATCTTTGGACCATTTGTCTTGATTTTCTTGGCTTAAGTTGAAACAAGCATGAATTGAATCCTTACCTAACAAGTGAAACCTTAACATGGACTTTAAATTATCATACTTGTGCATTTGAAAAAGGATACATGGATACATATACATATTTGGGCTTTCTTCTTCCTTTCACCACTCTCTTGTGAGCCTAAATAGATTTACAAACCTTAACCCTTACCTCCTTTCAAGCCAAAATTCGTGTGAGTATGTGAGGCCTTAAAACTTTTTGATTGAAATTGGCATAAAGTGTTAGGTTTAGGGCGACATGTTTAGTCTCTCATATGATGCTAGATTTGCATTTTGAAGCTAGTTGTAGGCATGATTTGGGCAGGGGTTCAGTGGGTTTGAGAATGAGAAGGTGTTAGAGAAATGAATTAAAAGGGATACATAGTTATGGTGGTTGGTCTTGAATTGTTCTGTGTAAAAGCTCAAGTTAAAAAGAAAAAAGGTGATAGCTCTCTTATAAAATGAAAAGAAAAGAGCCAAGAGGCCAAATGCATAAAAGATAAGAAGAGAGCTATCCAAAGAAAAGAGAAGAGCTAATAAATGTATGGCCATACCACTAGCTATAAGAAAGGGTGAAGAAGGTTCCCTAGGACGAATTTGTTGTGGGTTTGTACATGGCATGTGGGTTTGCTTGATTTTGGGTATCTCTAGAGGGTGAGTGAGCTGAAAAGAAAATGAATGAGAGAGGAATTAGGATCATTGATAGCAGCAATTGCCTTTTACCTTTAGCATTATGCATGAGTTCATTCCTTCTTGAGAAAAACCATTGCTTGGAGTACACACTTGAATGAGATCATCTTTATCTCTTAGCCTTGACCCTTAGCCAAATGTATTCGGTTTTAAAAGCATAAGTGTGATTCACAGTTTGAGCTTATATGAATGTTAAAGGTTAGTATTCTTGGATTGTGAGCATAGACAAGACTTGATTTGAAATTCAATCAGTAATGAATATGGCTAAGTTCTTTGGAGTAGAGTTTGTATGATGCATCTTAGGATTGAGAACAAGGACCATTGAATTGATTCATTTGAAAAACACTTTTGGATTTGAGCCCCCACTTTCAATCTTCTTCTCCTAGTTTGTCTTTGATTTGCCTGAGGGCAAGCGTTAGGCAAGTTTGGGGGAGTTGATAAACTTAGATATTTGATGCATTCACCATGCATTTAGGACATATTTGCATTCATATTGCATTCATACTAGGAATGATCATAGCATTTACATAAGTTCTTCCATATATGCATCATTTTCAGGTCATTTGGTGTGCATGGAGCTAGTTTGGATAGTAGGCATGGTCAAGAAGAGCTAAGGAATTTATTGAAGTAAAGAAGAAACTTGGACAAAAGGGCTGAAGACCAGATCGACCAGCAGGTCGATCCAGGCCAAGAACGAATAGCCAGCACACGGATGATCGATCCACTTCAGATCGATCGATCTAAAAACCAACGGCAAAAAGACGGATCGATCGTTCAACCACAGATCGATCGATCTACATCTCTGCGCATTCGGCCAGCATACAGATCGATCATCGGATCGATCCACAGATCGAGCGGCCGGTCGAGCTGAATTCTAATGGCTAGACACGGATCGATCGATCCGTAGTAGATCGATCGATCCGTAGTAGATCGATCGATCCCTTCATATGCTTTTCATGCTTTTTGCTCACCAACCTCTATCTTGTATTTAGTGAGGGTGCCATCATTCCTAAGCCTATATAAGACATCCTACCCTATTTTTCTGAGAGAGCTACAAAATTTTAGAGTTCTCATCTTGTTGTTTAGGTCTAGCCTCCATCTTTGAATGTTTTCATGATTTTATGTTTTGTAAACTTTAAGCTTTGGTTTATATCAAGTACTTATCCTTAATCTCTTTTCTTGTTCCTGGTTAAGCATGTTCATCATCTCAAATACAGAGTTTAACAGAGATTCGAACATGGTTAGTGAGTAATCATCATGGTTTAAGGTTTTGGTGATTAAGGAGGTTTAAGAAGTTTAACTTGGGGTTTTTCTTGTTCTTCATCTCATTATCTTCTTGGATTTGGAGGGCTAAAAGCCTAGAGATGCTTGAGAAAGATCTCTTTGATCTTAGGGATTTCCTTATCTCAAAAAGACTTAGGAAATCCCATAAATCAAAATCCAAGAGAGTAGCTCATCCTTTCCCACACACCATGGATGTTTAGGGAACTCATTATGCCATGTTTAGGATCTGTGCTTTATGTTCTTCAGCCTATCTTTCCACCATACACCATGGGTTAGGATGAAAGGTTGAAGAAAGGGTTTTTACCACAAACCAT
This sequence comes from Alliaria petiolata, assembly GCA_020283515.1. Classification (NCBI taxonomy): domain Eukaryota; kingdom Viridiplantae; phylum Streptophyta; class Magnoliopsida; order Brassicales; family Brassicaceae; genus Alliaria; species Alliaria petiolata. Next base: position 90,075,891 of record JAHZTW010000002.1, read on the forward strand.
GGAAAGATCTAGCTTTTGTTTCTTAAGGCTTAGAGATATCTCATTAGAAATGTGTGGCTCTGTTCTTATAAAACCCAAGTTCGAATCTTAACCTCTCTAAGCATGAACCAAAACCTTGAATCTATTTCTAGTATTTGAATCATTAAAGCCATCATCTCTTAGTTTTAAAGTTTAATCTTTTTTCTTAGCTTGTTAAAATTGTCTAATTAGCTTAATAGTTTGTTTGGGGTATCTTAATTAGAAAACTTGTGTTCTTGAATGTTTTATAGTTTTTAAAATAGCTTAGAGTATCACTCATTAGCCTAGTAATCAATTTGCATTCATAAACAAATTTTAATTGTTTTAAAATTTTCACAACACTAAACATATAATTTTCCAAAACTTTTACATTACTATATAACACTTATACTTACTTCTTAACCATATTTTAAATTTTTATCTAAACATCAATAAATATGTGTTAGATAAGATTGCACAATTGTTATACATTAGATAAAGTTATTATATGACTTAAACAACATTAGAGTCAAAACTTCATACCCTAAACCACAAATTAAGTTTAAGGACAATTCCGTCGGAAATCCCTAGTGAACAATTCTTATTAATTTTTTTTTAAAATACATATCCGTCGGAAATCCGCCGGAAATTTCCGAGGGATTTCCGACGAATTGTCCTTATACTTTATTTGTGGTTTAGGGTATGAACTCTAATTTTTTTTTAAATCATACTAAAGTTTACAAATTTATGTTTCATACTTTTATTTGGGTTAAGATTGAGAAATGTCTAATTTTAAATTTGTAAATAAAATTGTTTAACTAGTTTATTATAATAAAAGGTAAAAGAAAATCTACTCTAAATCCCCTGAATCTGATGAATAATCTAAAGACATCGTATCTGATTCTTCTCCAAATTCTTCAATTTCTTCTTCTGAATACTCAAATATTCGATCATCCGTATCTACAGTGAAGTCAACTACGAGCTTGACTTCGAGGGAATGATCTATGGAAGCTAAACCAACAGTATTTTGTTGCAAAGGATCATTTTCAGATATCTCATAAACTCTTCCTCTTGGGTTAATCGGTGTCACTGTAATCCATGGGTCTTGCTTGTTTTTAACTCGAGGATATGAAATGTAGCATACCTACACCATAAAAATTAAATATTAGTAAATGAAAAATTAAATGTAGCTTTAAAAGATTATATAATTAATGAAACTAACATGGTCTGCTTGTGAAGCAAGCATGAATGGATCATATTTTTGAAGTCGTCTTCTTCCATGTATTGATGCAACACCAAATTGGTCGTGTCGCACACCACTTCCATCTAATGGATCGTACCAATCGCATAAGAATGCAACGCATCTCAAGTCCAACATTACAGGATAATGAACTTCTAAAATCTCGCGAAGGACACCATAGTATACGAGATCACCAGACTGAGTGGATACCCCGTAATCAGAAGTCGGCCTGCTCCTATCATCTCGAAGAAGCATAAAAGCGTAACCCCGGGTGCAGTACATCATATGTGACCGAGCGACAGTTAGTGGAAATTGCACTAACTCTTCTAACCACGTGGGAAATAAATGACCTCCAGACGACTCCGTCATAACCAGCATAAATGAGTTGGTAATAATTTAAATATTTTTTGTACATATAAATGTTAAGATCAACATAATTAGTTCTACACTTACATAATGCCGCAACCAACGTCCAAAATCTTGTTGTTTTAGCTCGATTAGCTCTTCCTCTGTTTTCTCGAGATGATTATAACGCATTTGAGCTATATAGATCCTAAGAAAGTAAATAACACACATATAAATGACATGATCAAGTAAGTAATTTAATGGGATTATTTTAATACCTCTCATATTCTTCAACTTCGTCGCAGTTTGTGAGAATATACATATGCAAATAATTTTGCTCAACGCTTGACAACTTTCACTTCTTCCCCTTTCCACTAATTCGTCCAATCTGGGAGAAAATATTAGGAACATATACCTGATATAATGGTCTCTCGCCTCCGTCATCATGTCGAGCGGGTCTTCGACTCTTTGTTTTCACTTGTGTTGGAAAGTAGAACTCCGCAAAATTATAAGTTTCTTCATTGATGCTCTGAGCTACAATAGAACCCTCGACTCTACTTAAATTTTTCACCTTCTTCTTGAGATGAAACATATACCACTCGAAAGGATACATCCAACGATATTGTACCGGACCCCCAAGTTCTGCTTATCGAGGTAAATGAATTGGTAGATGTTCCATAACATCAAAGAAGGAGGGTGTAAATATCTTCTCTAGATTGCAAAGTATTACAGGTAATCTGTCCGCCAGGTTTTTGATACCGTCTATTGTAAGAGATCGCGCAGATGTATCTAAAAAAAATGAACCAATCCCTGCAAAGTTTACATTAACGAAAAATATATTTAGAAATGATTAAAAAAACTAATATTTATGAAAGTCTTGAATAAAATATATAATATATTTAATTGTTAATTGTACCTGCAATTGCTTCATGGACTTTACGTGGTAGAAGACCGGCAAAAGCAAATGGAAGTAGGCGCTGCATGACAATCATGACTCTTCATCCCAGAAAAATTTCCTTCTCCACGATCAATGTAGTTACGAAGATTAGATGAATATCAATCTAGAAATTTAACGCTATCGCCAATCCAGTAAAAAAAACACGTCCTTTGAAGGTGCATCTAATCGAAAAGCAGGGACCGGGGCCTTCCCATTCGCTGAAATATGTAGCACCTTACGAGAACAAAATTCTGGCAAGTCCAGTCTAGACTTTAGGTTGTCCTTTGTCTTCCCTTGGACATTGAGAACGGTGTTCATTATGTTCTCTAAAAAATTATTCTCAATGTGCATAACATCTAGATTATGCCTCAATAAATGGTCCTTCCAATAAGACAAGTCCCAAAAAATACTCTTCTTGTGCCAATTATGTAGGTCGGCACAATCGTTCACAGGATAATGCCCGTTACCACCACATTCAACGGTCCTCTCTAGACCAAAATCTCTGAACTGAGTCAAAGCATAATTTCCATCTAACTCAGGAGGTGGACCATCAAATACTCGACGGTTCTTCCTAAACAACGTCGTGCTCCGACGATAAATATGGTCGCTTGGAAGAAATCGCCTATGACAATCAAACCAACACGTTTTTCTTCCGTGCTTCAATTGGAATGCATCTGTGTTATCTTGACAAGAAGGGCATGCTAACCTTCCATGCGTTGTCCATCCAGATAACATCCCATATGCCGGAAAATCGCTAATAGTCCACATAAGTACCGACCGCATGAGAAAGTTCTGCTGACAAGAAACATCAAACGCCTCAACACCATGCTCCCATAACATTTGCAGCTCATAAATCAATGGTTGGAGAAACACATCAAGTGATCTCTTTGGATGCTCTGGTCCAGGAACGAGAATGCTAAGGAACAAGAACTCTCGTCTCATGCACAAAGTTGGCGGTAAATTGTAAGGTGTAACAATTACTGGCCACAATGAATATTGCCTCCCATGCTTTCCAAAAGGGTTGAAACCATCAGTACATAATCCAAGGTATACGTTCCTCGCCTCATACGCAAAACTTGGACACACAGATTGAAAATGTTTCCATGCATTCGCATCTGAGGGATGATCAATTTTTCCATCTGTTGCGGTTTGCTCTGCATGCCATCTCATTGCCCCCACTGTGTGCTCTGATTGATATAACCTCTTTAATCTCTCAATTAATGGCAAATACCACATCCGTTTATGTGGGACTGGAACTCTTCCACTTGTTTCCTTATACCGAGGTTTCCGACAAAAATCGACATGTCGAACGGTTTTCATCCTCTCTCCAGTAGATCATACAGTTGTCGATGCACACATCTATCACCTGCTAGGGCAATCCAAGGCCACCAACAAGTTTCTGTATCGCATAGTACGATTCAGGTGCAAGATTATCTTCAGGCAAAATATCTTTCACAAAATCTGCTATTGCATCCACACACTCCTCACTCAAATTGAAATCAGTCTTTATACCCATCATCCTAGTTGCAGCAGATAAAGGGAATGTCTCTTTCTACAACCATCATATAACAAATGTTTAGCGGCGTCTAACATATCAAAGAACCTCCGAGCTTCTAAGTTAGGTTCTTCACCTCTATCTCCATACTCAGCAATCGATGATATACTTTCACGAAACGCATCATTCCCCATCTGAACATGACCTACAGTCTCTACTTGATCCGTTCTAGGTTCCTCTAAACTTTCACCAACAAATTGTTCACTAGTACTAGCAATATCCACCATTGTATCATTTTCTCCATGATAATACCAAATTTTGTAATCCGCCACAAATCCATTACAATACAGGCGTGACCATACTTTGCTTATCATGATGAATCTACGATTCCGACACTTTATACAAGGACAATAAATTTTAGCGGTTTTTTTGCTTTCAGCTGCATAGTCGCGAATCCCATGAATTCTTACCAACCTTCTTTGTACTCTTCCGTGATAAGATCCGTTGCCGGAATTTGATGAGGCTTGTCCATCCACGATCGAAAATAATTATAAGGATCTGAAGAAGACATTTTCTAATATTTTAGAAGAGATAAGTTTTTTTTTGTTCATGTTCTAGTGAATGAGGGAAGGGGTAGTTGGATTTATAGGAAAATGGTTGCATATTTCCGACGGAATTCCCACGGATTTCCAACGGATCTCTGACATAATTCCAACGGCTAAGTAACGGTTATGATATTCAAACGGCTAAGAAATCCGTCGGAATTTCGTCAGAAATGTCTTACGAATTTCTGACGGATTTGATTATGTCAGAAATGTCTTACAAATTTCCGACGTATTTGATTCTGACGGATTTTGGACGGTTTGTTACTTTTGTCACAATATGGTCGTAACCAACGGATATTTTCCATCGAAAATCCGTCGAATAACCAACCATATCCGTCGTATATTTCCGACCGATTTTCGATGGTCTGTTCTTTTGTCTCAATATGGTCGCAATTCCGTCGGAAATTACCCTGTTTTCTTGTAGTGCTCGGATTGAGTTGGGATACTCGGATTTTCATATGTTAAATCCAAGGTGGAAAGGAAGTGGAGCGTGGCTTCGGGGTAGGTTGGACAGTCCATTCTTGATAGGCAAGCTAGACCTATGTCCATGAGCAGCTGATCAAACTCTTCCAATAAACCCAGCTTTTGCAAGAGATCCCTACTTGCAAACTTTGTAGGCTCAAACCGTAACCTCTCTAACCGCTTCCCTACGTTCTTCTCCTCCTTACTCCACTTAACCCTCTCTTCCACCACTTGCTCAGTTTTCTCTTGAGCTGCCAAATCTCTGCTTCTCTTCCTTGGTGCCATGGTGCCTGAAATTCCAATCCTCAAAGAAAGAATGAGTATAGGAGGCACTTAAGAGAGGAAAAATATGCTCAAGAGACAAAGTCTTTAAACTCTAATGCATAAAAGCCCTATATTTTTGGGGATATTCTAAAATATATCAATAAATAGAAAGAAAAATCTCTTGAGATATGACTAAATCAAGAAAAATATTTCTAATACCTAGATATTTCGAAAAATTCATCCTAATCCCCATTCAAATAATATCCAAACAATCAAAGAAAAATGAAACTTTGAAAAACTGAATATGCAATTCAAAATTTCAAAATACCTTTTGAAATTGGTTGGCTCTTAGATGATTTCTTCTTCCAAAACCAAAATTCACACACACTCTCTCTCTCTATTTTCGAAAAACTTTGTTTGTAAGCAAATGAAAAGAGAGTGTGCATGAGAGGTTTTAAAGAAAAATTTTTGGACTCATGCTTGCAAGTGGGTATTGGGAAAGTGTGGTCAAGGCACGTTTTTCATGGTCAAAGATGCTTGCCTTGGCCACAATTCAAAGATCGAGTCAAATATGTCGATCTTGACCACACTTTCCAAATACCCACTTGCAAGCATCTTCACCCACAACAAACGCAAGCATAACCTTGCCCCACTTACTCCACAGGAATTTGTCGATCTTGACCTCGATCTCATGCCCAAAATGTCCTTGATCGAGTGGCTTGCTCGATCGGGGGCTCGATCTGAATTAAATCGAGCCTTAGATCGAGTCTCCTCCTCGTTCTAGAATTCCTTGTGGCTCGGATTGCACGGCTTAGATCGAGCTCCTAGGTTGATCGTGAGGTCATTTGTGCGAGATCGAGGGAGTTGATTGATCGTCTCATCGATCTCTATATAGAGATCGAGAAACCTGATCGATCTTGGTGTCGATCTAAGCTCGAAGATAGAGTGGTTCCAGTCGAGCCACACTCCGTTTGTATTTCGAGTTAAACACGTGGGTGGGTCATCCTCTCGCAATCGACTGGTTCACTCAATCACCTAACTCGATTTCGTCTAGGTCGAGTCACTCGATCGATCGTCTCATCGATCTATGTATTGATATCGAGAAGTCTGATCGATCTGTCACTCGATCTATTGCCTATGTTCTCTTTTCCTTGCCTTTGGTAAATCCAAGATCATGATCTCTGGTCTCCAACTCCTTGTAGCTACACACTTAAACTAAAAAGCATAAAATAGAAAAAGGATATATACAAAGATAGTCATGAGATTGCCTCCCAAGTGCGCTTTTGTTTAACGTCGTCTAGCTCGACTTTTCTTACTTGCTTTAGTGCGGAGGCGGGGTGGTTGGAGTGGAAAGATATTCGGTGGAGCTTATCGGTGGCCGGATCTCCATGGTGTAGATCGTGTTCACAATCTCCATTACCCTACTCTTGGCCTTTTCGATCAATCCCGGTGGGAGTAGAAATCTCGCTTTTGCGAACGTTTTTGCACCCCCCCTTTCGCTTGACCTTGCAGAGTATGGAATCATCCTTGAGCTCCAATAGATGCAAAGTCAGGACGCTCTCAGGCTGGGGTCGACTATAGCTGGGTATCTTCTTATCGGCCACGAAGTGAACCTTGAGAATGCTCTCTTCCCTTTTTCTTTCCCTTGGTGCTATCTCCGGGTGGCTTTCTTCTTTTTTACAACTGAACAGGGCTAGCGAACCTTCTCCATAAGGATCTTCTTTAGCCTTAATCTCGTCTTCAAAGTGAGCTGTTTCCCTTGTTGAAACTGAGAAGCAAGAACCCATTCCTACCACATCCTTGCCGAACAAGGTAACAGTTTGCTCTCTCTTCCTCACTGAGTTGGCTTCCGAGTGGTATTCCTTCTTAGCATGACCTCTTTTGTTTATGAGGACATTCTCCCCCTCGCCTGGATTCAACTCACCCGTGATGCCTACTTGGAAAACTTGACCGTTGATTGTTGGCTTTCTCGTGCTATCCTTCATGGTAAACATGAACTTTGCACCCTTGCCCAAGTGTAGGGAGAGTTCTCTGTTCTTCACATCGATCATGGCTCCTGCAGTAGCCAAGAATGGTCTTCCCAATACAAGAAGATTTTTGTCCTTCTCATTGATAACATGCATATTTTACCCATTTTTCCTATCATAAATGAGTGCTTTAATAAGCATTTCACTAAGGTTTTAATACATAAACACTAGATTTCGAGTATTTCGTTGTTCAAGACTCTTTTCAGGTAAACTTAGCAAAAGACGCTTATTTTGGAGCAAAATGGACAATTCCGGAAACAGTACTCAAGGACAGAAGTTCAACACCAGACGAAGGACTTCCCAACACAAGATCAAGTTCATATTTGGAGACAAGGAAGCCTTATCAGCTGTCTTTCACCTCGAAGTGACTTGAGAACAATCTCACGGTTGGATATCAAGTATGGAAGAAGCAAGAAGGTCCGTCAAGCACCCGGAAGACCAAGATGGCCGCGCCACGGCCGATCCAGAAGACCAGTGGCCGCGCCACGACCGGTCGCTCGAGCGGCCAGGCCGCTCGCGGTTCCCGAGCCCATTTGAAGCCCAACTTAAACCCGCAGCCGTCTTATGCAAGTCAAGACCTAATCTACGACCTAGGGCACTTGAAGACATATATATACTCGTTGTTTAGGTTTTTTTTTAGAAAACGAAGAAAAGAAGAAAGTGAGAAGTAGAAAAGACAAAAATACACATATTCAAAGCTTTCTTTTGGTGGCCGCAAATCTCGTATTCGCGGTTTTCACTTTGTTCTTTGAGGAAGATTTGTTCTTGAACCCTCTTTGTTTCTTATCGATTTATACAAGTTATGCATTCATCAATCACGTTTTCTACTTCTTGTTTCATGTCTGAGTAGTTTCTTTTCGTTGGGTATTCTTTAAGGGGATCTATGGGAAATTTCATTAACTATTTTTAAACCGATTTTTTAGGCCGAAGATTAGGGTTTTCTGTCTCACCATATTCGTTCTTATTGCATGAGTCTAGCGTCATGAACTATATTCTGATCGCAGGGTCTTGAGAGCGACGAGTGTCCTGAATCTCAGATCTAGACCATAATAGGGTAGAGAGCATCCTTTAAAAGATGTCTGAATGTTTATTGTCCCAATCTTATTGCGTGTTCGTCTAGGACGCAGGATACGACAGTATACCTGCGAAATAGATGTTCACAGATCGATCTTGCTTTGTCCGAGTTAGGTCGTTAAAACCAGTGAATCAGTTTAGGGAAAATCGTCTAGTCTCGTTTGCTTAACTTTTGTGTGTTTGATTTCTAGTTAGAACCCCATATATTTCCCGAGAAGATCCCCAACGTGTTTCATCCGTCTGCTTTTTAATCGAGATTTACGCACTTTAATATTTACTTTTTCTGCACTGCCTTTCAATCGAGATTTATTTACTTTTCTGCACCACGCACCTGATTTCCTTTTTACAAGTTCTTAAACTGATTTTCCTTTTTCCGTTGGTTATAGAAGGGATTTTCCTTTAACCAAGCAAGACATTCAGCCACCGAGGGCGCTATCATGATACCACCAACAAAAAGGTATGAGTGGCACCAAAACAGGATCGAGCCGTTGGCACCGGAAGAATTCAACAAGGTAGTCCAAAGTCTCCCTCCAGAAGTGGATTTCGTGGAAGCATGGAGAGATCACCTAATCGGGCAAGTTTTCTGCGAAAGCAGAGAAACGGTATCTGAATCTCAAGTCCTTTTCAACCTCGCAAGGGCAGGAAAGCAGATTAGAAACCTCCACAAGATCCATGGCCACGAACAATACCTCACAACTTGCAGCATCCGAGGTGGCACTTTCAGTAATGACTTATGCGATTCAGGATCATGCATAAACATCATGCCGACCAGTATAGCACAAAGACTTCGGGTAAAATGCGTCTTCCCGATCGAGGTCAGGATCGGAATAGCGGACCAATCTTTCACGACCCCTGATATACTCATAAATTAGCATGTTTTAGCACCCATTTTAGATAGCTTTGCATTCATTTATGCATTCATTTAGTCACTTTTAGTCCAAATTGCATTCATATTAGGATTTAGCAAGTTTTAGCTTAGGTTGTTACATATTGTGCATATTAAGTTGTAATTAGGTACTAAGGAGGCTTGAAGGACCTCTTTGGAGAGTTGGATGACATGGAGGAAGAGAAGAAGGGAGCCAAACGTGAAGCAGGCGATCTTTAGAAGAGTATCGACCTTGGTGTCGACCTACTAAGGTCGATATAGCCCGGCAGGAAGTTCGGAGAGTATGTATCGGACGATTGTATCGAGCTACTAAGCTCGATACACAGGCCACCCGGAGTTTCAAAGACGACGTATCGGACATTCATATTGGACTGCTAAGATCGATACACATCTCATCCGAAGATTAAAGAATGGCGTATCGGGCATCTGTGTCGACCTTGGCAGGTCGACACACTCTTTGAGGAAACCTTTAGCAGCGTATCAAGCTGCGTATCGACCTAGCAAGCTCGATACACTGCCCGATTTTCAGACTTAAACCGGGTCAATACCCGGTTTGTTCCGGGTTGATCCGCTTCGTCCACTGTTCACTATAAATAGGAAATGACCTAATTTTTCCTATCTATCTCTTAATCTTTTGGTCTTGCTTAGAATACCTTTCCTTTTTGGTTTCTAAGTGATTTTGTAAGACATTTCTCTAAAGTTTATGCAATCTAGTACTTATCTCTTTTAATCTTTCATCTTTTATCTCTCTAATCATGTTTATCTCTACTTCTTTCATAGGATTTAAGGGATTAGTCATGATTAGTGAGTAGTTTCATTAGGATCTAGGGATGGGTTAGATCTAGGGTGTTTTAAGAGTTAATCTTGATGTCTAGGTTTAGATTCTTCCATTTCCCTCCTTGTTTAGTGTTCCTAATGCTAGTTTAGCCTTGATCATGCCAAAACTAGTCCTTAGGGAACTTCACACCCACAAGGTGTTTGATGAAATTCTCCAACAAACTAAACAAGGGATTTACATTCCTAGCTCATGGAAGTGATTGTCTAGGGTGTTTATTGGCAATTTAGAACTGAATCATCATGCTTGTTAGATTCCTTCTCACTAATGAAAGTTAGTTCTTGATTAGGATGATTAATAAAGGGATTAGTGCCATGAAAGTGGATTAGTCTATCTATTGAGTTCTAAGCCTAGGGATTAGCTTATGTTGTGATTGTTTGGCATCAAAAATTGATTTTTGGAACACCTTAGGTTAATAACCCCATCCTTGGATTCGTTTCAGTAATTTGATAATCTTGATTAGTAGTTAATTAGCTTTAATTTCGCTTGATTAAGGTGTTAGTAACTCTTGTTCATTTGATTGATCACTTAGGTTGTTAGACAAAACTCAAAACTCTTTGCTAGCTTGGATTAAGAAGTTGTATGCATTCATAGTGTCTTAACCACCTCCATTATGGATTGATCCTCAAACACTACAATGGCATGAGCAGGATTTGGTGCCGTTGCCATTTGGTTTGTGGTTTAAGCATTAGGATTTTATTTCTTTTTGAGACTAAGTTTTACTTTTTCCTTATTGCTTACTAATCTCTCTTGTTTTGTCTTCTCTTTGTCACTAGGTGTATGAACTTGAGGTCTAGTGGACACAACAATCTAGTTGAGCCTCTAGACAACATTCACCGGGTAACAAGATGTGCTTTTGTGAGAAGAGAAAGAGAGCGCCTTGCACATCTAAGGCGTTTGGGAATGGATATTCCACAAGAACAAGGTGGTCATGGACCACAACACGGAGCTCAAGGGAATGAGGCTCAAGCTAATCGAGTGCCTCAACATCCTCCACGCCAACCAAGGCACATTGGGGCTGGAGATGCTCCCAATACTCATGCAAATCCCCAAGGTATCCTACCTCCTCCAGTTGAGAACAACAACTTCGAGATCAAAAGCGGGTTAATCAACATGGTCCAACACAACAAGTTTCGTGGGTTAGCTTTGGAGGATCCCCTTGATCATTTGGATGAGTTTGATCGAATATGTGATATGACCAAGATCAATGGCATATCCGAGGATGGTTTCAAGCTGAGGTTATTTCCCTTCTCTCTTGGGGACAAGGCACATTTGTGGGAGAAGTCACTTCCAAGAGGTTCCATCACATCATGGGATCAATGTAAGAGGGCTTTTCTTGCAAAGTTCTTCTCCAACACTAGGACCGCACGGCTGAGGAATGAGCTATCTAGTTTCACCTAAAAGAACAATGAAAGCTTTTGTGAAGCATGGGAAAGGTTCAAGAGATACACTACACAATGTCCTCATCACGGTTTCTCCGAAGAGACTCTCTTGAGTACACTCTACCGTGGTGTTCTCCCCAAATTCAGGATGCTTCTAGACACAGCAAGCAATGGAAATTTCTTGGGAAAGGATGTAGAAGAAGGTCTAGAGCTTGTGGAGAACTTGGCACATAGTGATGGCAACTACGGTGAAGACTATGATAGGTCATCAAGGAGCGACGGTTCTTATGAAGACCAAAGGAGGAAGGAAATGAAATCCCTCAATGAGAAAATGGATAAGTTGCTTCAAGCCTCACAAAAACATGTTCACTTTGTGAGTGATATTGACGAGGGTCAAGGAATACAACATGATTTGAATGAGGATTGCTAAGAAGAGGTCAACTATGTCGGTGGCCAAGGGTATCAACAAGGCTTCAATAACAACTATAGGAACAACAATCTCTCCTATAGGAGTACAAATGTGGAGAATCCTCAAGATCAAGTCTACCCTCCACAAGGACAAGGAAATCAACAAAAACCCTTTGTCCCTTACAAGCAACAACAAGGATATGTTCCCAAGAACAACTACCAAGGGAACAATCAAGGTAACCAAGGGCACTTTCAGTCTAAGCATGGTCCACCACCGGGTTTTGCACAAGATTTGGATGTGATGAATGTTCTACAACAAATCCTCCAAGGTCAAGCAATTAGTGCCATGGATGTGAGTAAGAAGATTGCCGAAATCCACAACAAGGTGGATTGTTCTTACAATGACCTCAACTCCAAATTTGACACTTTGAGTTCCAAGGTAAAGAAACTAGAGAACAACAAGGGCATTGCTTCCTCCTCTACACGAACTCAACTATCTTTTCCCGGTAAACCCGAAACCAACCCAAAGGACTACTGCAATGCGATCTACTCTATTGATGAAGAAGAATATGAGCGTGCAGTGGCAGAATTTGAAGCGCTATTTGAATGTCCAAATGATGAGGCCGGATTCAATGATGACATTGAAGACCAAGTTGGGGAGGCGGTCATTGAAAATGACCATTTGGTTGTTGACAAACCAATGGGTAAAGAGGAGCTTAAGAAGGATGTAACCCCTACACAAACAAGTATTGTTGAAAAGGAAAGATAAGTGGTTAAGAAGACTGAAGTTGAGGATTATGATCTCCTTGTCTACAAGCCACCACTACCCTTCCCCGAGTTGGTGTTGACTAAGGTGCAAAAGAAGGTACTCTCAAACTTTAGAGGGAGTATGGAGAAAATTGGTGCACCATTGCCAAAGGTGGAAAGCTTGTCTCAAGTCAAGGGTCAAATAAAGTTTATCAAGGAAATGCTTGCCAATATAGAGAAGGTTGAAGAGCTGATAGAGGGTCTAGAGTCAGCCAGCATGACGAGGAAGGAGTCCAAGGTTCTCGCCAAGATCGGTAATCCGGGAAATTTTTTTGATTTCTTGTTCTCTTGGGGACTTGAAGATTGAAGAAGCTTTGTGTAACTCCGGCTCAAGTGTCAATGTGATGTTCCTTGAGATGTTTAAGAATCTCGGGATCACCACTATGAAGAAGTATCCATCACACATCACCTTTGTTGATGCTTCCTCAAGGCAACCTCTAGGCCTTGTTGAAGGTTATCCAATGAAAGTTGGGGAGTGTCTAGTCCCGACCGATTTCATTGTAATGGATATGGTCCAAACAGCAAGGCTACCTCTTCTTCTAGGCACACCCTTTCTCAACACAGCTGGTGCTAGCCTTGACTTCATCAACAAAAGATTGATTCTCAAGAATGTGAATGCTAAGGTCTTCTATCCTATGAAACCTTCTGTTTGAGCCTTTGTGGGACAATTACATGTAACACTAAGGAGGCTGAAGAAGAATCAGCCAAGGAGCAGCTGATGGGTCTCACTAGAGTGGTGATGAGTGAGGATGAAGCCCTTGATCAGAATGAGTATGATGGGCCAAGCATTGATGGCGAGAGTCTCCTAGTGATGTTTGATGGCCTGAAGGTTGTTGAACATGAAGCCGAGCCACCAAGGAAATCTTAGAAGAAGAAGAAGGTGCTGCAAGCTGAAGCAGGCACTGTGTACATCAAGAAAGGAGGAGGAAAACCAGTTCCACTCCTTGTTCACCCCCATGCCTAAGGGTTTGAAAAGTCAAGCTTAGTGACTTTAAACAAGCGCACTTGGGAGGCATTCTCATGTCTATCTTTGTACATATTTGCATTTTTATTTCAATAATGTCTTTTGCTAGTGTTTGTGGATGACAGGTTTGGATTGAGGAGGATAAGCCAAGGACAAAAACTTGCCAAAGAATTTTTAAAACCGTATCGAGCTATGTATTGACCTACTAAGGTCGATACAGCTCTTACAGGGATTTTGGCGGAGCTACATCGGGCTTTTGTATCGACCTACCAAGGATCCCAGTATCGAGCTGAACCCCAGTATCGGGCATCTGTATCGAGCTAGTAAGCTCGACACAGTTTTTAAAAATTCCCGTCTGCAAGCGTATCGAGCTATGTATCGAACTACTAAGCTCGATACGCTCCTTCTTCAAGTAAGTCAACGGGGGTTGACCGGTTTAATTCATTCAAATTAAACCGGTTTAATTCATTCAAATTAAACCGGTTTTCCCTCTTCTTCTTCCCCAAAACACGGAAATTAGCCCCCACACTCACACACTTAAGTTTTTTGGCTCTCCTTCTCTCGATTTTCAAGCGATCCTAGTGATTTTCAAGTGCCTCTTGCTAGATTACTTGTGCTCTCATTGATTCTAATTCAATTTCGTTCATCCTTCAAGCCACTCACGAGGTAATAAATTCGAAAACCAAGCTTTTTATCTTTTGCTCTAATGGTGAAAGGTTTGGGAATTTTTGAGTATGGGTGTTCGGATTGGTTGTTGGTAGCTTGGGAATTGCTTGATTATGGTTAGGGAGTAGATTTCGAGTGATACATTAGGGTTTCCATGATGAATTTTTGAAATTTTGGCATATAGTGTTCATGGTGCGAAAATTCAAATTGAACTCTTGAACCTTTCTAGATTTTGGGGCTTTCACTTGCATTATTTTGCATTGATCATGCTTATGGATTGCCAATAGATAGCACTCGAATTTGGGCAAATTGAGAAATTTCAAAATTTTGTATTTGCCAAATTTTGGTAAGTGTTGAAATGGGAGAAGATTTCGTGTTTTTGTCTTGATGTTACTTGTTGCTTGCTAATTGACAGTATTAGTTGTTCAAACACGAGTTGCTTACTCTCTCTACAAGCTCTGTCTCTTGTAGGAATAATGGGAAGAACTAAAGGAGAAGCAATAAACCAAGGAGCAAGCTCACGAGCAAGGTCTTCTAAACGCCAAGGGAAGAAGCAAGTTGTTGAGGACCGAGAAGTAGGGAATGAGGAGGAGGAACAGTTGGTACTTGGAGAAGGTACAAGAGCTGCCACGAGAGCCAAGAAAGGGAAAGGAAAGGCCATCATAAGAGGAAAGTCTTCAACAAGGGGTAGACAAGAGGGCACAAGCGAGGAACCAGAAGATGAAGATGATGGGGAGAGCGAAACAGACCTTGATAGGCGCCACTCCTTCGAAATGCGCCCAAGGAATCCGGTCCAAGAAGACCCACCTCGCTCCTCCCCTACGAAGCTCGTCCAAGGAAGAGAAAACCGAGCCGATCTCCCTCCTCAAGCAACCAATCGATCTCCCTAGGATCATCCTCCTCTTCACAGTTTTTTGGTACCTCCACCTCCTTTGTAAATATCTCTTTAAGTTTTTGCATTTTGTGTTTTATGTCATATTGATTGCGGTCTCCTCTAGACTTTTATTACACAAGGGACTGTGTAATTTAAGTTTGGGGGAGAGGTTGAGAGATTTGACATTGTGTTTTGTGAGTCTTATTTTCCTTTTATGCATCTTGAGTCTCATGCATTCACTTAAGGCATAGTAAAACTAAAAAAATTGAAAAATATCGAAAATTTCCAAAAAGAAAGTCATTTAGATGTTGCATTTGCATTTTAGGATTGAGTCTAGTTGCATTACATGTAGGAATTGCATTCATATGCATTGGGAGCAGTGATGAGCCAATCCTTGTAAAATGTCAACTTATGTGATCAATTCAATGCCCTAGTTAGTAGTCCTTTATTGCATTTAAACAAATCTTGAAAGTAAGGAAGAACCATTCTTGGCCACTTCACTTGCCACTAGATTTTAGTCGAAATAGGGTCTTGAAATTGATAGCCAACTCTAATTTGACATTTAATTATCATGCCTTTTATTGGAAGTGAATTCATGGATTGAACACATATTTGAGCTTTCTTATCCACTTTACCACTCTCTTGCTAGCTCAAGTAGTACCCCCACCCTACCTTACCTCCTTAAAAGCCAATGTTCTAGTGATAATGATTGTGAGGCCTTATTTTGATTAAACTTAGCATAAAGTGTTAGGTTTGAGACGACAAGTTTAGGCTCTCATGTAGATTCTAGTCTCACATATCGAGGCTAGCTTTAGGCTTATGAATTGGGGTTTTTGGGCGCGGTGTTACTTGGTGTTGTGGAAAGGATTATATGCTTGCATTTTAGCATGATGTGTTGTGGAAAGAGGATAGAAAGAAAGGGAATGAAAGAGGCTTGGAAGGAGAATAACGGAAGCATAGTTTGAAATGGTGGATCTTATGCTTGAAAAGAAAATGTATAGCTCTAAGAGTAAAAAGAAATTAAGTAGCCTTTGGATAAGAAAAGAAAATCAAAAGAGGCTAAAAGGCCAAAGAAAAGGGGCTACCTAGGAATGAAAAGGAGAGCTAAATTATAAAAAGATCACACCATTCGCTATGAGTTAAAGGTTGAAGAAGTTTCCCCTTAAGTGCTATAAGAAGGAGAAGTGGTTTATGAGACTCATGGGGTTTAGCAAGGCACAAAGAGCCTTGATATAAAAGGGTAGCTTTAGTGGGTTGAGTGAGCCTTAAAAGAATAAATGAGAGGGGTTTAGGACCATTGATAACATCATGGGTAGATGAGAGTCTAGTCTTGTATGCATCACTTGTCTTTTACCTTTAGCATTATGCATAAAGTTTAATCCTTTTGAGTGAAACCCTTATGCGAATTGGAAGCCA
>JAHZTW010000002.1:90098736-90130565 GCA_020283515.1 Alliaria petiolata
AAAGGGATTAATACCACACATCATGGATTAGTCTTTATTAGTGATCTAGGCATAGAGATAACTTGTTTAGTTGCTTAAATGATTGAAAGATTGTCCATTTAGTTTCCCAAATCAATGATTCCATCCCTAGGTTTCGTTTTTAGTCAATTAGTAATCTTGATTAGTAGTTAATCTCTTGATTAGTGCATAATTAGTTAAAATTAAGGTCTTAGCTCATATAATTAGTATTTTAGTGGCTCTCTTAGCTATTAGCTTGCTTTTAATAGTTCCTTGTCACTCCTAAACTTCGAATTTGGCTTAGATTAGATAGTTTCATGTATTCCTAGTGTTGTTAATTTTAACCCCTATGGATTGACATCTCAAATACTACAATGACATGAGTAGTAGATATTAATTGAAGTGGAAAAATCCTACTATCAATTTGGCGCCGTTTCCATTGGGGTTTAGCATTAACCATTAGGATTTTGAATCTCTTTGAGACTAAGCTTTTATTTTACCTTGTTTGCTCATCTCTATTTGAGATGATGAATTTTTTCTTATTTGTTGTTACTAACTTGTCTTCCTTAATTCTCTTGTGCTTTCAAAGGTACCAAAACAAAAAGAAGAGAAATGGAAAGACAAGCTCATTTGAGGTGTTGGACATGGACAAGCAAAGAAGCATTATTAAAGCTCCACAACCTCAAGAATTGGTATCCACTCCTACCCAAGCTCAAGAGAATAAGCCAACAATTGGGAGCTTTGATACTCCTCATTGTCATGGGTTGAGATTTGGAATACATCCTCCTCCAATAGAAGCCAATGCCTATGAGATCAAGCCAAGCTTGATAAGGTTGATTCAATGCTCAAAGTTCTTGGGGATATGAATGGAGAATCCTTATGATCATTTGGACTACTTTGAGCGATTGTGCAACACATTTGGGATTGAAGGTGTGCCCGAAGATAGTATCAAGCTCATTTTGTTTCCATTTTCACTTGGAGAAATGTCAAGCAAATGGGAGAGAGCTATACCATCTCACTTGGTCAATTCTTGGGATGATTGCAAGATGATATTCCTTCTAAGGTTCTATCCAACTAAAAAAACAGTCCAAATGAGGAGAGACATATTAGCATTAGCATTTTCTATTGGGGAGTTGCTAAGGATCACAAATGGACATTGGATGTGGCTAGCAAAGGGCGTTTTGCAAACCTTACAATGGAAGAAGGAGAGCTACTTGTTGAGAACTTGGCCAAGACTAGTGAAAGCTACTATTAAGGGCATGATTCAACACCTCTCAAGAGATCATGTGAAGACACCACATTGAAGGACTTGCAAGATGAATTGGATAGAATGGAAAAGCTCTTATGTGTGCAACAAAGAGGAGTTAGTTTGGTTCATGAGAAGCACCAAGAGGATGTAAATTTCGTGGGCAACAATGGGAACTTCAACCAAGGGAGTAAGCTTCTCAATCAAGGGTCTAACCATGGAGTCCAAGAAAATCACCAAGGCTATCAAGAAAACCATGAGATTTCTCAAATCTCTAACCAAGATGAGGAACAAAGAAAGGTTCTCCATCAAATCCTAGAAGGTCAACAATTGAATGCTATTAGGATTGACAAGATGATGGGAGCAATGGATGACAAGATTGAGGGTTTGCATGATGAGTTAAGACTTAAGATTGAGCAATCAACCTCACATTTGGAAACCATAGAGTTCAAATTGGTTCAACTTTCTTTGCCATCCAAGAAACCAAAAGATTTAAACTATGTCATTTCACCAATTGTTGATGTTGAGGTTGATGAGGAAAGGACATCCAATGGTTATAATGGACGAATTGGAGACTCAAAGCAAGTAGAGGAGGCTAAAAACGTGGGCAAGGCTCTAAGCTATAGTCTACCTTCAATCCAATGGGTTCATGAAGAGAAGAGTGTCTTTGAGAAGAATAAAGGGGATGCATATGCTCTCAATGAGAAATGCCTTAGCTCTTTCTTCTTTCCCTCATTGGAGAATAAGGAAGATGTGAGTACTTGTGAGACAAAGGATTTAGCTTCACTCCCAAAAGCATGTAAGAAGGATAAAGAACATCATGAAGAGAATGCTTTGGGTTATCGTAATGTTGAAGAAGCTTTAGCATTGGATGGAGTTTGCTTGGAAACTCTTTTCTCTACCACATTGGAAGATGAAAATGAGAATAGCAAGGGGCAAGAGATAGGTATAGGCAATATGGCCAAGAAGAAGCCAAACCAATACAACCATCTCACTCTTGCTCCATCTTCTCACACTATTAGTCTCCACCCTTTTAGACTCATAGATGGAGCCATTGAGTACAATGCGAAGTGCAAGGGTATTCCTAAACCCTTTGCAAGTGTCAAAGCCATTTGTCATTCCACAATGAAGGAGAATGACAAGGAAAGGGTTGAAGAGCTACTCTCCAAGGTTCTCAAGCTTAATCTCACACATGGCACACGGTTGGATCCATCTCTTACACCTCATCTCTCCATCACCACCTTAAGAAGGAGTCCCACTACTCCTCCTCTCCAACTCCCTAAGGACAAAGGCTAGGGCCAAGGTATGGTCCTCTTTCTATTTCATTGTATATACCATTTTGTTTTTGTTGCTTTGGTCTCTCTTGAACTTTTATTACACAAGGGACTGTGTAATTTAAGTTTGGGGGAGAGGTTGAGAGATTTGACATGTGTTTTGTTTTCTTATTTTCCATTTAAGCATATTTGAGTCTTCATGCATATACATTTGCATAGAAAATTAAAAATTTCAAAATTTTCGAAAAAAATTCATGTAGCTTGCACTTGCATTGGTAAATATTTTAGGATTGAGTCTAGATATTATCATATAGGTTGCTTGCATTCACGTGCATAGGGGGCAATTTTCCTTGTAAAAGTGTTTTAAGCTCATAAATTGGTTCAAGGCTCTAGTTAGTAGTTCTTTGATGCTTGTGCAAACTTGAAGTTAAGTTCTAACCATACTTGGATCATTTGTTTTGATTTTCTTGGCTTAAAGTTGAAACAAGCATTAATTGAATCCTTACCTATAAATTGGAACCTTAACATGACTTTTAATTATCATACTTGTGCATTTGAAAAAGGATACATGGATTACAAAAAAAATATTTAGGCTTTCTTATTCACTTCACCACTCTCTTGTAAGCCTAAATAGAACACCACGCCTTTACCCAACCTTATTTCAAGCCAAAATTCTTGTGTGATGCAAATTGTGAGGCCTATTTTTGATTGAACTTGGCATAAAGGGTTAGGTTTAGGGCGACATGCTTAGGCTTTCATATTGATGCTAGCTTTGCAAATTGAAGCTAGTTTTAGGCTTGATTTGGGGTGGGAATTCACGGGTGTTGATATAAAATGTTTATCTTGTTCACGGTTTGAAAAGAAAAGAGAAGGTGTTGGGAATTTGAATAAAAAGGGAAACATAGTTTTAAGTGGTTGGTCTTGTATTGTTTTGTGTAAAAAGCTCAAGTTTAAAAGAAAAATGGATAGCCCTCTCATAAAAGAAAAGAAAAGAGCCCTAGAGGCCAAGTGCATAAAAGAAAAAAATATATATATATATGAGAAGAGGGCTATCCAAAGAAAAGAGAAGGGCTAATAAATGAATGACCATACCACTAGCTATAAGAAAAGATTGAAGAAGTGAATGTGATTGATTGAAATTTATGTGGGTCTATGCTTGGCGTGTCTTGCCTTGTTGATTTGGGTAGTCTCTAGAGGGTGAGTGAGCTAAAAAAAAAAATGAATGAGAGGGGAATTAGGATCATTGTTAGTGTATATGGGTAGATGAGAGTCTAATTGTAGCGCCCCGACCCGGATTTCCTAACCCGCGGCCGGACCACAGTAAATTTTTGCCTTTCGAACCGATATCCTAGATGAAGTTTAATACATTCCTTCCATCTAACAACTTAACAAAGTCCATTCTCATCGACTATCCAACAACCTACGCAGTCAGAATAATCAATACAAGTTTTGGCTTAGTAATTACCTTGGCCATTCGCAGACTTGGGTGCACTGACCCACACTCCAATTGTCTCAGCCACAACGCTGGCCACCCACACAACACATCTCCCCCCCGTACTTAGTCACTCAACCAACCATCCCCACATGACCAAGTACAGAAGAGAGACGGCCCGGATCCCCGATCCCTTGCACGCCCAGACACGATCCACACGATCGCCAGACACGATCCACACGGACCGCCAGACATGATCCACACGGACCACCAGACACGATCCACACGGACCGCCAGACACGATCCACACGGACCACCAGACACGATCCACACGGACCGCCAGACACTCCAGTCACGATCAATCCTGATCGCCAGTCAGTCCAGCCACGATCAATCCTGATCGCCAGCCAGCCTAGTCATGATCTCCTTGACCATATCTATGTTTCTCATGACCACGGTCGTGGTACTCTCGGCTATCTCTCGGATATAGCCGACTCCTCTTGACTATTTCTCGGCTATATCTCAAACCGGTCATAATTCATCGGACAAACTTGATCCTTCCCTCGGTAAATCGACCACTCTAAGTCGATTCTCTCGATCAGAATTCCCTGAAACAAAACCGAACACGCGATCTCTCGATGGCCCTTCTTTTCTCTCGGACGAACTCGACTTTCTCTCGGCCAAAACTTCTTTCTCTCGGATAACTCTCGATCCAGGCAGAATTCCTCGGATAAACTTGATCCTTCCCTCGGTAAATCGACCCTTTTGAGTCGTTTCTCTCGAACAGAATTCTCCGAATCGGCACGGACGGAACAATCTCTCGAACAGCTCGGATTTCTCTCGGGTAATCTCTCGGGAACTCGACTATCCCTCGGATTCTCGCGATCCGATCGAGAAATCTCTCGGCTGAACGAACTTCTCTCGGGAAATCGACCCTTCTAAGTCGTTTCTCTCGAACAGAAATATCAGAATCACGACGGCTCTCGAAATCTCTCGACGGCTTCACCTTTCTCTCGGGAAAAAGTCGCCTCTAGGGTTTTCTCTCGGGATCCACTCCCCCCCCTTCCACGCGGCCGCGGGATAAAACCCTTATATAGACCCGCAAAACCCTTCTAAACCGTCCAACCATGATTTAACCCACGCGGTTAACTTTTCTCTCGGTTCGATTTAAGTTCCTCTCGGCCAAACCGGCCAACTTTCCTTTTTCTCTCGGCCAGACTTAAACCACTCGCCCAAACACGGGATAAATCATTTTCCTCTCGAGAAAAACCACATTCTCTCGAGAAAACCACGGCCCACGGCCTAAAACCTTCGTCCCTCGACACTTAGACAAATTTCCACAATATTTATTCGGTCCAGCCACAGTACGGTACTTAACCTCACGGACGTACCACGGTTTGGTACCACAGACATACCACAAACGTACCACGGACGTACCACAGACGTACCACAGACGGTACCACGGACGTACCACAGACGTACCACGGACGGTACCACGGACGGTACCACAGACGTACCACGGTACATCACACATATTTACAGAAACGGACGAACCTCCACTATACCAGGACATATATACAACGGTCATCCCATGACCCGCACGACCATACTTAAGATTTCTGGTCGCGGATGCTACACTAATCATGTATGCATACATTGCCTTTTACCTTTAGCATTATGCATAAGTTCAATCCTTTTTGAGATAAACCAAAGCTTGGAATACCCACTTGAATGAGATCATTTTTATCTCATAACCTTGTTCCTTAGCCAAATGTATTCGGTTTTAAAATGCATAAGTATGATCCACGGTTTGAGCTTTAAATGAATGTTAAAGGTTAGGATTCTTGGATTGTTTGGAATAGACAAGTCTTGATTTGAGATTCAGTATGTGATGAGTATGGCTAAGTTCTTTGAAGTAGAGTTTATATACTGCATCCTAGGACTAAGAACAAGGACCATTGATTTGCTTTATTTGAAAAACACTTTTGGAATTTAACCCCCCATTTTTTAAACCTCTCTCTTGGAATTATCTTTGTTTGCTTGAGGACAAGCAAAAAGGCAAGTTTGGGGGAGTTGATATGTCTATATTTTGCATAATATTTCCTTCCATTTAGTGTAAGTTTGTTATCATTTAGGAACCTAATTAAGCATCATTGTATTGCATTTTGATCATTTAGAGTTCTAGGTGTCTTTGCATATCTTTTGTATATTTTGGTGCATTTGGAGTCTTGATCAGGTGATAAAGATGCTATGGAGGCATGAATGGAGTTGGAGAAGGATGGCATATCAAAGGAAGGGCAAGAAATCATCAAGAGGAAGAAGAGAAGCTGCCAAATGAGAAGCAAAAGTCTTTTAGAAGCATTTGGAGGCGCAAATTGTATGTGTCCGGAAGAATTTCTTGCACTTAGATTCAGACTCTGAAGCCTTCTTAAGAGTTGTATAGGATCCAGTGATATTTCTAGTGCCGTTGGAATCAAGTCATTCGGACCCCTGGTTAGAAATTTACATCGATTTTAAAACGGTTCGACGAGATGTATCTATGAAGACGACGAACCAAAGGACCAGGGGTTGGGTTCGACCACTTTGTTCGACGAAGTCATCTAACCACAGGACCAGGGGTTGGGTTCGACCACTTTGTTCGACCAAGTCATCGAACCACAGCACCAGGGGTTCAGTTTGACGACTTGGTTCGACGAACTCGTCGAACTGAACCAAGATTTGTTTCCGGGTACAAATCGGATCAAACGAAGACTTTTTGTTCCGATTCAGCCTTCAATCTCTTGATCAAAGTTGTATGTAATTGAATCTTCTTTCATATGGAAGTGGTTTCATGTCATTAAGAGCTGTGGTTAGGGAGATTTGGCTATTTCCTCAAGACTGCTACTCCGGGTCAAAACCCGGTTTGTTCCGGGTTGACCCTGTTTGACCTCCTTCCTTATAAATACTTAAAAACCTAATTTTTTTGTATCTTTTCTTGGGCTAAAACCTAAAAAACGCCCCTTTGTGTTTTTGAGGAGATTTGGAAGATTTCTTTTATGTTTAATGCAATTTGATTCTTGTTTCTTATAATCTTTCTTTTTCTATTCATCTAATCATGTTTACTAACACTTCTTGCATGAGATTTGTTAGATTAGTTATGATTAGTGAGTAGTCTCTTAGGAACTTGGGGATGGGTTATATTTAGGGTTTTTTAATGGTTTAATTTTGCAATCTAGGTTAGATTCTTTCATCTCTCTTCTTATTAAAGTGTTCTTAATGCCAAATAGCTAATCTTTTGCTATTTTTGATCATAAGCATTTCACACACCCACCAAGTGTTTGATGAAATGCTTGAACCACTTTTCTAAGAGATTTACATTCCTATCCTAAGATATTAGTTGTCTAGGGTGTTTATCATGCCATTTAGACTTATTCTTATTGCTTGCTAATCATTTTAATGCTAACACATCATTAGTTCATTAAGGTGATTAGGAAAGGGATTATTACCACACATCATGGATTAGTCTTTATTAGTGTTCTAGGCATAGAGATAACTTGTTTAGTTGCTTAAATGATTGAAAGATTGTCCATTTAGTTTCCCAAATCAATGATTCCATCCCTAGGTTTCGTTTTTAGTCAATTAGTAATCTTGATTAGTAGTTAATCTCTTGANCTTAAATGATTGAAAGATTGTCCATTTAGTTTCCCAAATCAATGATTCCATCCCTAGGTTTCGTTTTTAGTCAATTAGTAATCTTGATTAGTAGTTAATCTCTTGACTAGTGCATAATTAGTTAAAATTAAGGCCTTAGCTCATATAATTAGTATTTTAGTATCTCTCTTAGCTAGTAGCTTGCTTTTAATAGTTCCTTGTCACTCCTAAACTTCGAATTTGGCTTAGATAAAATAGTTTCATGTATTCCTAGTGTTGTTAATTTTAACCCCTACGGATTGACATCTCAAATACTACAATGACATGAGTAGTAGAGATTAATTGAAGTGGAAAAATCCTACTATCAGGAGCAAAATGGACAATTCCGGAAACAATGCTCAAGGACAGAAGTTCAACACCAGACGAAGGCTTTCCCAGCACAAGATCAAGCTCATATTTGGAGACAAGGAAGCCTTATCAGCTGTCTTTCACCTCGAAGTGGCTTCAGAATAATCCCACGGCCAGTCGCTTGAGGGGCCAGGCCACTCGTTGTTCCCAAGCCCATTTGAAGCCCAACTTAAACCCGCAACCGTCTTATGCAAGCCAAGATATAATCTACGACCTAGGGAACTTGAAGACCTATATATACTCGTTGTTTAGGGTTTTTCTAGAAAACAAAAAAAGAAGAAAGAGAGAAGAAGAAAAGAACATCGTTTCACTTTGTTCTTTGAGAGAAATGGATTTGTTCTTGAACCCTCTTTGTTTCTTATCGATTTATACAAGTTATGCATTCATCAATCACGTTTTCTACTTCTTCTTTCATGTCTGAGTAGTTTATTTTCGTTGGGTATTCTTTAAGGGGATCTATGGGGAATTTCATTAACTGCTTTTAAACCGATTGTTTAGGCCGAAGATTAGGGTTTTCTGTCTTACCATATTCGTTCTTATTGCATGAGTCTAGCGTCATGAACTATATTCTGATCGCACGGTCTTTAGAGCGACGAATATCCTGAATCTCAGATCTAGACCATAATAGGGTAGAGGGCATCCTTTAAAAGATGTCTGAATGTTTATTGTCCCGATCTTATTGCGTGTTCATCTAGGACGCAGGATACAACATTATACCTGCGAAATAGATGTTCACAGATCGATCTTGCTTTGTCAGAGTTAGGTCGTTAAAACCAGTGAATCAGTTTAGGGAAAATTGCCTAGTCTCGTTTGCTTAACTTTTGTGTGTTTGATTTCTAGTTAGAACCCCATAGATTTCCCGAGAAGATCCCCAACGTGTTTCACCCGTCTGCTTTTCAATCGAGATTTACGCACTTCAATATTTACCTTTTCTGCACTGCTTTTCAATCGAGATTTACGCACTTCAATATTTACTTTTCGGCACCACGCACCAGATTTCGTTTTTACAAGTTCTTAAACTGATTTTCCTTTTTCCGTTGGTTATAGAAGGGATTGACAACCTCTTCTATATAAGGCATGATACTGCTTTCATTATTTCTTTCAAAAACCGTGACACTTACCCCAAAACCCCAGTTCCATGCGTCTTTGGTTGCCCTGATTTCCTGTTTTGCAGTTGACCTCCTCCATGTGGTTTGATACCCTAAGTACTACAACGCACGCTGTGCACTTGCAGCTTAGGGTCCTACAAATTCAAAGCTCTACGAGTCCCCAAAGAAATCCTCCAATCTCGGACGACTATTAAGACCCCATCACTTATCCATCTCTAAGACAACAAAGTCAGTAGGAACTTCACTAAAACCGTTTCTTTCCTTTTTTTTGGCCTTTCTATGTAGACATCATCAAATGTGATCCCTTGATCATTTGAGGTATTACTTTCCCCCTCATGAACCACAATGTCCTCATTGTCTTCAAGTATAGACCGTGGTTGGAGCTCTTTCCCACTCCTTAAAGTGATCGCGTTTGCATACTCCTTAGGGTTTGTCTCACACTTGCCGGGTAAGCTACCTTGGATGCTTGAACTGGCTTTGCCTTTCTCTAGCAGGTGAATCCTGTTGTTCATGTTTGTAATATGTGTAGATACCTCAGTGAGAGAAGAGTCCAGCCTATTGATCATATCCATAAATTTCTGATTTGTAGATGCTTGCCCTTGAAGTAACTGTTGGAACATAGCCTATACTGGATCTTGAATTGGAGGTTTCACTTATTGCTGCTGTGGCGCGAAACCAGGAGGGTAACTCTTGTTCCCTTGCTGTTGTTTTCCTTGGTAGTTGCCTTGAAACCCACTGTTCTGAGCAAATCCACCTTGCTTGTAAGGGACAAAAGGTTTCCCTTGATATCCTTGTTGTGGAGGAGGGTAGACTTGGTCCTTGGGGTTTTCTACATTGGTACTTCGGTATGAGAGATTGTTGTTTCCTTGGTACCTCTGTCCATAGCCATGTGGCTTAGTGTAGTCTACCCAATTAGCTTCCTCTTGGCTCTGCTCCAACTCTTCTAGCACATCCGAAGCCTCTCCCACAAAGTGTACTTGCTTTTGATTTGCATGTACCAACTTGTCAATCTTTTCATGAAGGGATTTCAACTCCTTTTTGTGTGCCTCAAGGTCAGACCCTCTAGGTGCTCTATCATAGTTCTCACTGTAGTTTCCATCACTGAAAGCAAGGTTTTCAATAAGCTCCATTCCCTCTTCTACATCTTGGCTGAGAAAGTTCCCTTTACTTGCCGTGTCTAGAAGCATTCGGATTTTTGGAAGAGCTCCTTTATAGATTGTGCTCAAGAGTGTTTCCTCAGTGAAACCATGATTAGGACATGCAATGGTGTAGTCCTTGAACCTCTCCATAGCCTCATTCAAGGTCTCATTTTGCCTTTGTGTGAAACCACTAATTTCACTCCTTAGCCGAGCTGTCCTTGTACTTGAGAAGAACTTGGACAGAAATGCCTTCTTGCAATCAGCCCATGAGGTGATAGTCCCTTGTGGTAAAGTCTTCTCCCAATGCCTTGCTTTATCCCCAAGTGAAAAAGGGAAAAGCGTAAGCTTGAAAGTATCCTTCGAGATCCCATTGATCTTGATCATGCCGCACACCTGCTAAAAGTTTTCCAAATTCTCCAAGGGATCCTCCATGGCAAGTCCATGGAATTTGTTGTTCAGTACCATTGAGACAAAGCCTGGCTTGATCTCAAAGTTGTTGTTTTGCTCCGGTGGTTGGGTGATGCCAAAACGATTGTGATGAGTATTCGGTGCAAATCCGGTTGATAACAGGATTTTAGCATGTTTAATCAAACCTAAAGCTTAGTATTGTCATTTTAATACTTCAGGTTGTCAATCCAAATCAGGTTGTTGAAAGCTACCAAGAATACAAGAGTTCAAGTAAATCTAAGAAGATTCAGATTAAATGGGGAGAAAATCTGTGAAAACTACTTGCAGCTAAGAAATGACTACAAAAACTATTTTAAAATCCCTACAGAAGGGTTAGACATAAGTTAGACTACTGAAAAGATTTTAAAATACCTAGTTACTAATTTTAGAAAATCAAAATCTAAAACCGGATAAACTAGGAAATTTCTGGCACAAGATAAGATTTTTGAAAACTATTTATAAGTATCTGATTGTGATGAGTATCCGATTGTGATGAGTATCCGATTGTGATGAGTATCCGATTTTTACAAAAGTTTTCAAGGTCTTATAGTATCTGCTAGTAGTTTATTTCAATTGCAAAGTGCAAATTGTTTCCGATTGTGATGAGTATCTCAAAGTTGTCGTTGTAGTATAGTGGGAAGTATTCCCGCCTGTCACGCAGGTGACTCGGGTTCGATCCCCGGCAACGGCGCCATTTGATAACTAGATTTTTTCAGTGATTATCAAATCCTAAAGCTTTGTTTTGTTGGTGTAATACTTCAGGAATCAATCCAATTCAGGTTGTTGAAAGCTACCAATAATACAACAGCTCAAAATAAAGCTAAGTCATTTTCGGGATAATTGGTGAAACAAATTGAAATAACTACTAGCAGCTACTATAAGACCTTGAAAACTATTTTAAAATCCCGACCAAGGGGATAACCTACTGCTAGACTACTTCTAAATGATTAAACGACCGAGCTAGTATTTTTAGAAAATCAAAATCTAAAACCGGAAAAACTAGGAAATTTCTAAAAACAAAAGACGAATTTTAAAAACTAGTAACTAAATTCCAGCGACTACTGTATTATTACTAAACTAAAGAATACTACTCTAAGCAATTTAGAAAATATTAAGACTAGCAAAAACACGACTTTACAAATTTTAAAGATCCTAATGCAAGTATTAAGCTAAAAAAGGTAATTAGAGTGAAAAGATTCAAACTTTGGAACTAGAAATTGATTGACTTTAAGATTTCAAAAGCTAAAGGCAGATTCAAGGTTAAGGGTCATGTTTAGAGAGGTTCAAGATTCGAGCTTGGGTATTTAAAAATATAGATCTAAACATTCTAGTGCTATCTCTAAGCCTTAGGAAGCTTATAACTAGATTCACCCATGGTTTGTGGTGTAAATCCATTCCTCACCCTTTTCAACCCATGGTTCGTGGTGGAAAGATAGGGTGAATAACATGAAGCAAAGATCCTAAAAATTGGCCTAACTAGCTCCCTAAGCATCCATGGCGTTTGGGAAAGGATGAGCAAGCCTCTTAGATTTGGGTTTAAGGGATCTCCTAAGTCTTTTTGAGATAAAGAAATCTCTAAGATAAAAGAGATCTTTCTCAAGAGTCTCTAGGCTTTAAAACCCCCAAATCCAAGAAGAGATTTAGATGAAGAACAAGAAAAACCCATGCTTAAACCTTCTAAACATCCCTAATCACCCCAACCTTAAACCTTAAATGACCACTCACTAATCATGTTTGAAACCCTAACAATCCTAAGAGATATAAGGCTAAACATGTTTAGATCAAAATATATGAAAGATTGATGTTTAAAGGAGAAATACTTAAACTTTAAATCAAGGTTTTACAAAATATCAAAAGCTTAAAAGTACAACTATGGAGGAGAGAATAAAAACTAGATCTAAAAATGTAGGTGACAATGAGAATATTTCGTGGATGGCCCCTTTTACAAGGTTGGTTGCTTGTCTTCTTGTAGCCTTATCCACAAATGGTCCCCTCACTACAAGCCAAAAAAACAGTTGGCAAAAGTTTAAAAACCAAAGAAGAGGGAAGGAGAGTTTGAGCTAGAGATCGAGTCACTCAATCGATCTAGGGGTCGATCTGTTTGCTGAAACGGACGGCCTGCTCGATCTTCCTGCTTGATCAAAGTTGAATCGAGTGGCTGGCTCGATCCTTTGGTCGATCTAAGTTGAATAGAGTGGCAGGCACGATCCTCTGGTCGATCTAAGGCTGAATTGACTTGGACGGTCGATCTAAGGCTCGATCTCAGCCTAATCCTTTTTGGCCGAGCTCTTTCTTGATTCCCATCAACTCCTAGGCTCTTCTTTTGACTCCTTGTCCATGCTCAGCATCTAACACAGCTCCATGTACACCATATAACCTGAAAATGATGCATATATGCAAGAAACTATGCAAATGCTAGTGCAACATGTCCTAAAACCTAAAATGGAACAAAAGTTACAATTAATCTAAATATGAATGCGATATGAATGCAAAATCTATCCTAAAATGAGTGCTAAAATATGCTAAATTATGAGTATATCACCCCTCTCATTCATTTCTTTTTCAGCTCACTCACCCCTCTAAATTATGAATATATCACCCTCCAGGTAATGCACAGCTATGTCCCTCTTGTACTTTTCCGGACGTCGGATAGACTAGAAGTTCCTTTCAAGCCTCATCCTCCACTCATCGGCCTCAATAGGTGTAGTCCCTCCAATGAAGAACTTAGTTCCCAACCTAGCCATATGATCCAACACCTTGAGGTAAGACGGAATCACCACGACTAGATCCGCTTCCGTCCCCGCTACGTTCCCAACGTTCGGTACCACCACTTGCGGTGCCACAGCCGGTACCACTCCCAGTATAGACGCAGCCACCGGTAAACGCTCCAACACTTGAGCTAGCAATCCCATCACGGCCTCCAACCAGTCTAGGATAGCTCCCGCAGCATTCCCAGCCACGTTCTCAGCTCCACCCGCAGCCACATTCCCAACTGTCACGTTCGCAGCAGCAGCAGCCGCAGCATTCTCAGCCGCAACATCAACAGCCGCAGGCACAGCAGCAACCTCTGCCGCCGCAGAAGCCTCAACCTCATGCTAGTTCCCAACCGCATTCTCGGTTCCAGAACTCCCCAAGTTCACAGCTCCATTCAACCTAGCAGCTCTTGTCCTTCTCGGAGCCATCTGCAAGTCAAAACACTATCGGTTAGCCCGTAGCTAACCGCAACCAAGAGTTCCCAACTCAAACAACAACAACCGCGAGACTCGGAAGTGAAAGGTGGATTTATCTAACCCCAACTATGCTAATGAGCTGTCCTATAATTGACCATGCTTTGATACCAAGCTGAAGCGACCAGACCCGATAAACCTACCGCGGCCAGCCCGCCACGAGACAACCCTCGGCCAACTTACGAACTTAGCGGAATTTTCAATTTTTCTCATTAATCATTAAACAACAATTCGATTCTCAAGACATCCATTCTCATTGCATAATTAAATCAATTCCAAACGTACAATAGAGGTTCATAAAAATCATAACTAACTTAGCCAAATTCGATTAAGTTCAAGATAAAACCAAAACTGTGAACCAAAACAACACTTAAACGATTAAACCCCTAAACCTAATCCTAAATCCACTCCTTTCTTCACTGCCTTCAAGTCCGCCCTCAGAACTAACGGTCTTGGACAACCTCTTTACCTGCACACTCAACACAAAAGAGAGGCATTAATCATTAAACAACCATTCGATTCTTAAGACATCCATTCTCATTGCATAATTGATATACTCATAATTTTGCATATTTTAGCACCCATTTAGGATAGATTCTGCATTCATATTGCATTCATATTTAGATTAATTGTAACTTTTGGTTCATTTTAGGTTTTAGGACATGTTGCATTAGCATTTGAATATTTCTTGCATATTTGCATCATTTTCAGGTTATTTGGTGTACATGGAGTTTTGGTGGATGCTTAGCATGGAGAAGAAGGTGCAAGGAAGGCGTAGGAGTTGATGGGAATCAAGTGCAGCTCGGCCAAAAGAATGAAGCTGAGATCGAGCTGAAGATCGAGGTAGCTTGGCCAATTCAAGCCCAGAGATCGAGCGGGAGATCGATGTGCACAGCCAATTTCAAGACCCAAGATCGAGCCAATGATCGACCTTCCATCCTCGATCTGACTTGGATCGACCATGAAGATCGACCAGTCCACGGTCGTTTCAAAGGAATGATCGACCCATAGATCGAATCGAGTGATCGATCTTCTTTATCTGATTTTTCCTCCTTCCTTGGCCAACTCATATTTTGGCTTTTAGTGAGGGGACCATTTGTGTGGTCCTATATAAACTCTTTTACCTAATTTTCTAGAGGTAGACACGTTTTTTTAGGGATTGTCTCTCCCATTTTAGGTCTAGCCACCATTGTAAGGCATTTGAAGCTTTTCATATTTTTGCAAAAACCTTGATTTTTAATTTAAGTACTTTTTGTTTAAAGCTTTAATCTTTCTTTCTTGTTTTCTTAATCATGTTTAACTCCTCTTATCATATGGATATGAGGAGTTCAAACATGATAGTAGAGTAGTTCTTTAGGATTTAAGGCTGAGGTGATTAGAAAGGTTCTAAAGGTTAGATCTTGGTATTTTCTAGTTCTTAACTTTATCCTTTCTTGGTTTGGAGTATCAAATGCTTAAAGACCTTGAGAGAGGCTTTATGATCCAAGAGATTCCTTGTCTCATAAGAACTTAGGAAATCTCTTATGTCCAAACCAAGAGACTAGTATGCCTTAAAGACCATGATAGTGGCAAGTAAGGACTAGTTAGGCCATGTTAAGATTCCTGCGTCAGCTCCATCAACCATTATTTTCCACCACAAACCATGGGTTTGGAGAGAATGAATGATGAGAAGATCTTATCATATCCACAAACCATGCAAAGATTGCTTCTTAGGCCTAAGAATAGCTCATTAGAAATGTGTAGATTTACTTTTTGTACGCCAAGATTGAACCTTGAGCTTCCCTAAGCATGAACTTCATCCTTGAATCGGTTCCTTTTCATATAAGTAGTTTCAAAAGCTTTTTCCTTTAGGTTTAAAGTTTGCTCCTTTAGGTTGCTAGAAATAGCCTTATTTGCCTCTTCCTGGTCTCAAATTTTTATATCAGTAGCTTCGTCTTTTAAATTTGTAGAGATTGTCTAGCAGTTGTTTAACCTTTTAGTAGGGATTTTAAAATTATTTTCGTCTTCATTTAGTAGCTGCAAGTAGTTTATTTTGATTTGTTTCCCCATTTAATCCGAATTTTGCCTAGCTTTACTTTGGTATGCATTCCTAGTTTCTTTCACACCTAGGCTGCATTAATACCTAAAGTGCTACAACAACACTAAGAGGCTTTAGGATTGATATTTAGACTTTAAAAAGTCCTCTTATCAATAATTAAATCAATTCCAAACGTACAATAGAAGTTCATAAAAATCATAACTAACTTAGCCAAATTCGATTAAGTTCAAGATAAAACCAAAACCGTGAACCAAAACAACACTTAAACGATTAAACCCCTCAACCCAATCTTAAATCCACTCCTTTCTTCACTTCCATCAAGTCCGCCCTCAGAACTAACGGTCATGGACAACCTCTTTACCTGCACACTCAACACAAAAGAGAGGCATAAGCATTACCATAAATCATTAAACAACAATTCGATTCTCAAGACATCTATTCTCATTGCAAAATTAAATCAATTCCAAACGTACAATAGAGGTTCATAAAAATCATAACTAACTTAGCCAAATTCGATTAAGTTCATGACAAAACCAAAACCGTGAACCAAAACAACACTTAAATGATTAAACCCCTAAACCCAATCCTAAATCCACTTCTTTCTTCACTGCCTTCAAGTTCACCCTCTGAACTAACGGTCCTGGACAAACTCTTTACATGTACACTCAACACAAAAGAGAGGCATAAGCATTACCATAAATGTTTGAGGCTTTATTAGCGAATCAAGAGAGAATGATGGCTTGGAACCCCACAAGCCACCACGGTTTTGAAAGCTCATCAACTTATCAAGGAGGACCTATGGATAACAACTTTTCTCAAGGAAACCAATATGGATATGGTGAGGAATACCAATCTTGGGACATCGAGTATGAGCAAGGAGCAACCTATTCTTCCCACATCTCTAATGAGGAAGAAAATCTCAACATGATGAAGTTGCTTTTGGACCAGCAAGAAAAGTTAAATGAGAGCATTAGCATGCTTGACTTCACACTAGGTTCTCCTGCTCCTTGTCCAAGAGTTTCTGCAACAACACATATGGAGTCCATCACCACCGAAACCACACAAGGGAATGAGGAACAAGAGGATGAGGATCAAACCGATGATGAACTCCAACAAGAAACTGACGAATCTAAAGAACTTGAAGCTCTTCTTGAATACATTGTTGATGAAAATTTTGACCAAATATTTGAAGATTCTTGTGAAGAAAGTTCGGTTGTTGAATGCTTAAAGGGCGCTAGTGAGAGCTCATTTGTTGAGAAAAAGCTCTCCACCAAGGCAGAAACACATGTGCAACTCATTCCCAAGGAGGAGACAAAGGATAGTCCCATTGAAGTAGCCTCTAAGGAGGGTGAAGAAGAGAAATATCCAATGGAACAACCCTTTGCCAAGTACCTCGGTTTAATGCCCACCAAGGAAGAGGGCACTGATGATCCATGGAAGTTACCCTTTGAAGAGATTAGGATGCATGAGTTTAGGGGATGGTTCTATGATGAGTATGATCCTGGTGATCCAAGCCTCACCATGTCAAGCTAACCACAACAAGCTCCAAGGTACACCATTCCAAAACCTTGTCTATATCATGCATTTTTGGATTTTTGAATTTTATTTCTTGTTGATGGTCTATCTCGAAGTTTTATTACACAAGGGACTGTGTAATTTATGTTTGGGGGAGAGGTTGAGAGATTTAATTTTGTGTTTTGTTTTCTTATTTTCCTTTTAAGCATATTTGAGTCTTAATGCATATACATTTGCATAGAAAATCAGAAAATGTTTCAAATTTTTTGAAAAAATCATATAGCTTGCATTTGCATTGGTAAATATTTTAGGATTGAGTCTAGATATTATCATATAGGTTGCTTGCATTCACGTGCATAGGGAGAAATTTTCCTTGTAAAGTGTTTTAAGCTCATGAATTGGTTCAAGGCCCTAGTTAGTAGTTCTTTGATGTTTGTGCAAACTTGAAGTTGAGTTCTAACCATACTTGGATCATTTGTTTAAATTGTCTTGGCTTAAAGTTGAAACAAGCATGAATTGAATCCTTTCCTACAAATTTGAACCTTAACATGGACTTTTAATTATCATACTTGTGCATTTGGTAAAGAATACATGGATTACAAAAAATAAATAATATTTAGGCTTTCTTATTCCCTTCACCACTATCTTGTAAGCCTAAATAGAACACCACACCTTTACCCTAGCCTTGTTTCAAGCAAATTTCTTGTGTGATTGCAATTTGGGAGGCCTATTTATGATTGAACTTGGCATAAAGTGTTAGGTTTAGGGCAACATGCTTAGGCTCTCATATTGATGCTAGCTTTGCATATTGAAGCTAGTTTTAGGCTTGATTTTGAGTGGGAGTTCACGGGTGTTGATGTAATTGCTTACCTTGTTCACGGGTTTGAAAAGAAAAAGAGAAGGTGTTAGGAAATTCAAATAAAAAAGGGGATACATAGTTTTAAGTGGTTGGTCTTGAAATGTATTGTGTGAAAAGCTCAAGTTAAAAAGAAAATGGATAGCTCTCTTATAAAATAAAAAGAAAAGAGCCCGAGAGGCCAAGTGCATAAAAGAAAAAAAATTATATATGAAAAAAGGGCTATCCAAAGAAAAGAGAAGAGCTAATAATTGTATGACCATACCACTACCTATAGTAAAAGGTTGAAGAAGTTTTCTTAAGGTGAATGTGATTGATGTAATTCTTTTGGGTTTATGCTTGGCGTGCCTAGCCTTGTTGATTTTGGGTATCTCTAGAGGGTGAGTGAGCTAAAAAAAATGAATGAGAGGGGAATTAAGATCATTGTTAGTATATATGGGTAGATGAGAGTCTAGTCATGTATGCATACATTGCCTTTTACCTTTAGCATTATACATAAGTTCAATCGCTTTTGAGATAAACCAATGCTTGGAGTACCCACTTGAATGAGATCATTTTTATCTCATAACCTTGTCCCTTAGCCAAATGTATTCGGTTTTAATTGCATAAGTGTGATTCACGGTTTGATCTTAAATGAATGTTAAAGGTTAGGATTCTTGGATTGTTTGGAATAGACAAGTCTTGATTTGAAATTCAATATGTGATGAATATGGCTAAGTTCTTTGATGTAGAATTTGTATACTGCATCCTAGGACTAAGAACAAGGACCATTGATTTGATTTATTTGAAAAACAGCTTTGGAATTTAACCCCCATTTTTAAACCTCTCTCTCGGATTTGTCTTTATTTGCTTGAGGACAAGCAAAAAGGCAAGTTTGGGGGAGTTGATATACTCATAATTTCGCATATTTTAACACCCATTTAGGATAGATTTTGCATTCATATTGTATTCATATTTAGATTAGTTGTAACTTTTGTTTCATTTTAGGTTTTAGGACATGTTGCACTAGCATTTGCATATTTCTTGCATATTTACATAATTTTCAGGTTATTTGGTGTACATGGAGTTTTGGTGGATGCTTAGCATGGAGAAGAAGGTGCAAGGAAGGCTTAGGAGTTGATGGGAATCAAGTGCAGCTCGGCCAAAAGAATGAAGCTGAGATCGAACTGAAGATCGAGGTAGCTTGGCTGTTTCAAGCCCAGATATTGAGCGGGAGATCGATGTGGACAGCCAGTTTCAAGACCCAAGATCGAGCCAATGATCGACCTTCCAACTTCAATCTGACTTGGATCGACCATGAAGATCAACCAGTCCACGGCCGTTTCAAAGAAATGATCGACCCATAGATCGACCCGAGTGATCGATCTTCTTTATCTGATTTTTCCTCCATCCTTGGCCAGCTCATATTTTGCCTTTTAGTGAGGAGACCATTTGTGTGGTCCTATATAAAATCTTTTACCTTATTTTCTAGAGGTAGACACGTTTTTTTAGGGATTGTCTCTCCCATTTTAGGTCTAGCTACCATTGTAAGGCATTTGAAGCTTTTCATATATTTGCAAAAACCTTTATTTTTAATTTAAGTACTTTTCGTTTCCAGCTTTAATCTTTTTTTCTTGTTATCTTAATCATGTTTAACTTCTCTTCTCCTATGGATATGAGGGGTTCGAACATGATAGTAGAGTAGTTCTTTACGATTTAAGGATGAGGTGATTAGGAAGGTTTTAAAGGTTAGATTTTGGTATTTTCTTATTCTTAACTTTATCCTTTCTTGGTTTGGAGTATCAAATGATTAAAGACCTTGAGAGAGGCTTTATGACCCAAGAGATTCCTTGTGTCATAAGAACTTATCTTATCCACAAACCATGGAAAGATTGCTTCTTAGGCCTAATGATAGCTCATTTAGAAATGTGTAGATTTACTTTTTGCAAGCCAAAATCGAACCTTGAGCTTCCTTAAGCATGAAACTCATCCTTGAATATGTTCCTTGTCATATAAGTAGTTTCAAAAGCTTTTCCCTTTAGGTTTAAAGTTTGCTCCGTTAGGTTGTTAGAAATAGCCTTATTTGCCTGTTTTAGGTCTCGAATTTTTATAATCAGTAGCTTCTTCTTTTAAATTTGTAGAGATTATCTAGCAGAAGTTTAAACCTTCAGTAGGGATTTTAAAATTGTTTTCGTCTTCATTCAGTAGATGCAAGTAGTTTATTTTGACCCCATTTAATCCGAATTTTGCCTAGCTTTAGTTTGCTCTTTCATTCCTAGTATCTTTCACACCTAGGCTGGATTGATACCTAAAATGCTACAACAACACTAAGAGGCTTTAGGATTGATATTTAGAACTGTAAAAAGTCCTCTTATCAATAATTAAATCAATTCCAAACGTACAATAGAAGTTCATAAAAATCATAACAAACTTAGCCAAATTCGATTAAGTTCAAGATAAAACCAAAACCGTGAACCAAAACAACACTTAAACGATTAAACCCCTCAACCCAATCCTAAATCCACTCCTTTCTTCACTGCCTTCAAGTCCGTCCTCAGAACTAACGGTCCTGGACAACCTCTATACCTGCACACTCAACACAAAAGAGAGGCATAAGCATTACCATAAATCATTAAACAACAATTCGATTCTCAAGACATCTATTCTCATTGCATAATTAAATCAATTCGAAACGTACAATAGAGGTTCATAAAAATCATATCTAACTTTGCCAAATTCGATTAAGTTTAAGATAAAACCAAACCGTGAACCAAAACAACACTTAAACGAGTAAACCCCTAAACCCAATCCTAAATCCACTTATTTCTTCACTGCGTTCAAGTCCGCCCTCAGAACTAACGGTCCTGGACAACCTCTTTACATGTACACTCAACACAAAAGAGAGGCATAAGCACTACCATAATTATTCAGTGAGTACGGTCATCCCGTAACACCTTAGCCAGTAACTAATCATGCAGCCATGCTAACAGTTCTAATATGATATAAAACGTTTAGCAAGCAAGCAATCAAACAACACGCATGATCATCTAACCAAACACTCACCCTCTAGTCTTATGGACTCGGTTCCACACTCGTGTGAATAACACATCACCTAAGCCAAAGAAACGATCCTGCCTCTGTCACATATTAGCCAGACATCACATAATCTCACGGTCACCAAACCGCATCATAATCACATAAACATTGACCTTTGCTAAGCAAAAAACCTTACTTACTCAAGCGATCAATAATCACATCACAATCCTAGCAATCTGTCAATCCATAGATGCTAGCCACAGTCACTCACTCACCTTATACAATTAAACAAACGGTTTGGTCGAAGGGTATTCGGTGAAAACTCGATCAAAACAAATATAGTCGGACACAACCGTGAATCCTCTGCTATCGCTACGATCCGTACCGCGAGATCCAATCTCCTCTCGGCTAACTCACGAACCGTGCACTTTCTCTCGAACACAACTCTGTATTCCCTCGGAAATTTTTCAATATAATCGGATTAGTCGAGTAACTTTCGACAAAATCCCCGCACAAAGAAAGATATTCGAACACTTACTGAAAACTATCGGACGGATTCAATTGCTCTCGGACAACGTCGACTACGTTCGATCTCGCTCGAATATAGCTCGGCAAAACTCTTCTCTCTCGGATATCTCTCGACGGGGTGAGCAGAAATCCTTAAAATTCCCCTTTTATACGATCAAAACCCTAGATAAGCTGTCTATCCAAGACTTATCCAACACGCTCGGGTTTTCTCTCGGCCATAGTCGGTTCGTTCTAATTTTCTCTCGGCTTAAACCGGACGGATTTCCTTTTTCCTCGACTTTATCTGAACAGTTTACTTTTCTCTCGACTATGTTCGAAACGGCTTGACAAAAATTCGAGAACTCCATTTTCCACTAGTAAAACTCTAATTTTAGTCGGCTAATCGCGGCCCACGGGCCCAGCCCTTTATACACTCGACACTTAGTCGTTGTCTCAACATTTTCACACTTTTACCCTAACATATCCAGTTCCCCACTCGACTATAGTCACGGCACAGTCCAAAAGTCACGGACGTAGTCACAAAATAGACAACTATTTACAGCCACAGTCGAACCTCACTCGACTCAGCACATATTTACCTCGGCCATACCATGACCCATCCGACCATAATTATAATTCTTGGCCGCGGATGCTACAGTATATGTGGAGACCCGACCCGATTATCTGACCGTGGCCGTGCCTTCCACCGAATATCCTATCGGCCAATTCTATACTTAGTCAAATTTTGCGTTTTTAATTCTCTTTAGTATTTCCATTTAACAAGTGATTCAAACAACAATGCCTTTCATTAAATTTTGAATAAAAACACTTGACAATATTCGGTGTTTATAAATCATAAAACACGGTTTGCTAAACAATTCCACAATCTTCCAGCTTTCAACCTAAACGTTAAACACCAAAGCCCATAAAACTAACAAGTCTTTAACTAGTAAATAATTAAAACCCTCGATCCATCCATGTCCATCATTGCCGCCGATCTTGCTCCAGTTTCTTTTTAGATCCTGCACACTCAACACACAAGAGGGGCATAAGTATTTTCATTAATACTTAGTGAGTACGGTCATCCCGTAACACCTAGCCAGAACCAATGATATCTCCATATATTACATCTTTTTTAGCATGCATTTAGTATAGGTTTTGCTCTCTTTCATGCATTCATTCACTAGTTTTTTTCCCACCTTCATTCATATTAGTTTTAGGATAGTCTTTGCATATTCTTGCATGTTTTGGAGTGTTTTCTTAGGTGCTTTGTGAATGAGGATGGTCCGAAGAAGAAATCATGGAGAGAGATCTCAAAAGGAGGGCGAACATATGATATCGAGCATGGATCACTACCCCTTAGCCGATATGGGCAAGCGCATGACGAACCCTGACGAGTGGCAGCGACTTGGTCCCGAAAGAGGCACCCCGGAATGAAGGTCCAGTAAGAGGATTCACTGAAGACGGATATTGGAGCAGGGCAACGGGAAGACCCCGATCCAAGTAGAAAGCAAGACGAGCCACCACGGCGTTATCCCGAAATACTTGCCCGATGTAGAGGTTGCTCGAAGAATCACAAGAAGATGGCATATCGGCTTGCTTCCCAAGCCGATTCGCTACAGTCCAAAAGAGTACCATTTCGGGAAAGTGGTCTCAACGTTTTAGGTTTTTCCTCTTTTGTGTATAAATACTTTGTTCCCCACGCCTATCTCTCTCTCTCTCGGGTTCTTACAACAAGCTTTTTAGCCTGTTAGGTCAATGACCCAACACTGTCAACCGTATGCAGTATAGTGTATGGGTATCAATCCATTTGTGAGTGTTTAGTTAACAAATCGGTCATGTTGGCCGATATAAGTCAAGTCGATATGGTAAAAGGTTAAGACTTTTCTACTAAAAGAAACTAAAGACTAGATCTTGTGTCACTCAAGACCCCAATTGAACGAGCTTTAAATTATTTAAGCGAGAAGTAAGGATTTTGATAATAAAAAGATAAGCTTTCTAAGTAAAAGAAGGATTAAGATGGGTTTTATGAACTAGGTAACTCTCAGATCATTTATAAGGCTAAATCTTTTGGATCACATCAAGACTTGGTCTTTGATGGTGATTCTTAGGTAAAGGGATCCTCAAATTATTTAGCCATGATTTTTGGGTCTAAACTCTTTGAATCTCTATCACCATAGACTAGCTCTCGCATAGCGGTACAATAGAAGAAACAAGCATCTACAACGTCCCTATTGAACCGTAAGACCCTTAGACAGATGGTTCGTCTGAGCCTAAGGAATCAAACTCTTGTTCATGGTTCTGATAGACTCATAATTTAACATATTGTAGCATTCATTTTAGATAGTTTTGCATGTACTTTTGCATTCATTTTGCCACTTTTATTCTCATTTGCATC
Source organism: Alliaria petiolata (assembly GCA_020283515.1). Lineage (NCBI taxonomy): Eukaryota > Viridiplantae > Streptophyta > Magnoliopsida > Brassicales > Brassicaceae > Alliaria > Alliaria petiolata. Next base: position 90,122,975 of record JAHZTW010000002.1, read on the forward strand.
CATATTAGAGTTTAATGAGTTTTAGCTTAGGTTGTTGCATATTTGTACATATTGAGTCCATATTAGGTGTTTTGGAGGCTTGGAGGACCATATGGAGTTTCACGGATGATCAAGAGGAGGAAGAGAAGAAGCCAAATGAGAAGCAGAAGTCTTTTAGAAGCATATCGAGCATTTGGAGGCGCGAAATGTATGTGTCAGGGAGAAGGTCTTGCACTGAGAGTCAGACTCCGAAGCCTTCTTATGAGTTGTAGAGGATCCAGAATGCTTTCTAGTGCCGTTGGAATCAAGTCATTCGGACCCGTGGTTAGAAAGTTACATCGATTTCGGTTCGGATCGATGAGTTGGATCGACAAGCTGCTCGAACCAAACATCCAGGGGTTGGGTTCGACGAGTTGGATCGACTAACCTGGTCGAACCGAGCACACATTTTTTTCCGGGTACAAATCGGATCAAACGAAGAATTTCCGTTCCGATTCAGCCTTCGAGCTCTTCATGAAAGTTGTAGGTAATTGAATCATCTTTCATTTGGAGGTGGTTTCATGTCATTATGAGCTGTGGTTAGGGAGATATGGCGATTCCCGCAAGACTGCTACCCCGGGTCAAAACCTGGTTTGTTACTTAAAAACCTAATTTTTATGTATCTTCTCTTGAGCTTAAACAGAAAAAACGCCCCTTTGGGGTTTTGAGGAGATTTTGAGATTTTTTTTAAGATTAATGCAACTAGATTCTTGTTTCTTCTAATCTTTCTCTTTCTATTCATCTAATCATGTTTACTAACACTTCTTGCATGAGATTTGTTGGTTTATCCATGTTTAGTGAGTAGTCTCTTAGAAACTTGGGGATGGGTTAGATTTAGGGTTCTCTAATGGTTTAATCTTGCAATCTAGGTTAGATTCTTTCATCTCTCATCTTATTAAGGTGTTCTTAATGCCAAATAGCTAATCTTTTGCTATTTTGGATCATAAGCATTTCACACACCCACCAAGTGTTTGATGAAATGCTTGAACCACTTTTTTAAGAGATTTACATTCCTAGCCTAAGACATTAGTTGCCTAGGGTATTTATCATGCCATTTAGACTCATGTTTAATGCTTGCTAATAATTTTAATGCTAACACATCATTAGTTCATTAAGGTGGTTAGGAAAGGGATTAGTACCACACATCATGGATTAGTCTTAATTAGTGTTCTAGGCATAGAGAAAGCTTGTTTGAGTTGCTTAAATGATTGCAAGGCTGTCCATTTAGATGCCCAAATCAATGATTCCATCCCTAGGTTTCGTTTTTAGTCAATTAGTAATCTTGATTAGTAGTTAATTGTGTCATTAGTACTTGATTAGTAGTAATTAAGGTTTAGTTTCATATTATTGAACTTGTAGTGTCTCTCTTAGCTAGTTGTTTGTTTTAAATTGTTGCTTATCACCTTAAACCCTTTCAATTTAGCTTAGCTTAAACAAAACTTTGCATTCTAATTGAATCATTTCCCAAGATGGATTGATACCTCAAATATTGCAATGATATAAGCAATTGAGGAATTGCTCTAAGATAAAAAAAGTCTTGTTTCAATTTGGCGCCGTTCCCGGGGATGCAATAAGAATTAAACTTTGTATTCTTATTGCATACAAAATTTGGCGTTGTTGCCATATTGGGATTGTAAAATGCATTTGAATTCATCCTACTCCCAACGAGTTAGCCATGCCCATCAGGTTCCGGCTAAGAAAGCACGTGGTTTTCATGTCAAGCCGCCTGTGGTTTTTAGACTAGATGATCAAACTAGGCTAAGCTTTGGGAGTGATAAACAAGAAAGAATCTAACATTATGTTTTAGCTAAGCAAGAAATCTAATTCCGAGAGTCCCTTGGTTCTTTTAACCCATCAAAACCCTAGAAAGGACTACTCACGCGCCATTTGAGAAACCTCAAGATCCATAAGGATAAGAAGGTGACTCATAGCTTGCAACTAAGCTCCCAAACTACGAAAGTCTAGTTAAAAGACTTTAAACAAGAGCGGCTCAATGGGAGACAACCCATTTTAGGGATTCTCTTTCCCATCTATTTAACAATACTAATCTTTAGTTTTGGTTTCTTCTTAGTTTGCAGCATTTTCATAAACCCCAAAAGTAAAAAAAAAAAAACAGAAAACAAGAAAAGCACAAAAAAATCAGAAAAACCAGAAAAGACCAAAAATATGAAGAAGGAGTTTCGAAGAACACTCACCGGGCGACGAGCTGCCCGTGGGCCGGCCAGAAGGAGCCTGGCCGCGCCACGAGCCACGATGGCGCGGAGGAGACACCCCTGGCTGCGGCCGCGACAACCCGTCGCGCGGCCATCCTTCTTCCGCGACGTTCTCCATCCGAACCTCACCAAACCGGATCTCCTTCAACCTGTTTCAAGCCTTTCAAGTATCCTCCTTGATTTAATGGCCTGAACACGACCTAAAGACCGCAAAGATCACTTCCACAACCGCGGCACATTGCTGTTGCATCAAAGACGGCGAGACAATACAAGACTCCATCCAAGTCAAGTTAAGTCAATGATCCATCTCATTCAACTTCTTCCTGTACGTTCAACGGACCTGTATCCATGAAGATGAAGAAGAATACAACGGTTCCAGAGGATGAAAACCGTAGTGCAAGCTCCAGAAGGAAGAAGATGCAACTTCCTTCACCAAACCGCGAAGAGGAAAGTTCCCGAAGACTAGCTTCTCTCTTCCGCGACCAAGACCTTTACCGAAGCCAAGTAAGGATTTCATATGGCATTGAAGTTCATACTAGCAACACCTGTCTTCCGGGATCCCGAACAGATCACTGGATAGGCCAGCATAGACCCAAACTTCAAGTCAAGTTTCTGAGGTGACGTAATCTTCAAGACGCAAGGACGGAAGATTTTCCATCTCTCATTCACGGTGTTATCAAAGGTCAAGGAACCAAGACGAGTACTCAACAACCGGAGTACCTGTTCTTCTCAACAAAGGCGAGCCAATCATCACCACCAAACGCCTATCACCATCCTCATCCATCACCCACACACGCCCACCACCACCATCCGAAGCAAGGAAGCTCAACCGCGCAACACATTTCCTTTCGAGCTAAGTTTTCGATTTCTTTTGTTCAATCAAATCGATTCTAAGCAGGGACATAAGGATAATGATCAAGTCCTTAGCTCAATCATACCACACGCCCATCCACCCATACCAAACCCAACGCCACTTTCAAGTAAGTCTTCACAAGCTTGTACTTGAATTTACCTATCTTTTTCACCTCAACTCGATTTAAACAAACTGGGGACAGTTTGATTTAAGTCTGGGGGGGTTTCTTATATTACTAATTATGCTTTTATTTGATGAGTCTTATGCATACTTACATCATTTATCGAGTCGTTTTATAGAGTCAAAACTTTTTTTTTTTTTAGTCGGAAACTATGAACTTTGCTAGGTACAAGTCACTTTGAACAAGGAACCTTAATGACCATTCTCACGGATTTAGAAGCAAGGTTTACTAAGTTGAACACGGCGAGTGGATCATTCCAGCGGAGAAAGTTCTAATCTCTAGAGTACTCGAAGGATCTTGCGTTGACTCCGCACCTAATGAATCAAATCTTCTCGTCAAGGGGCTTGAGGTACTTCGAACTTTGCTCCTCTTTTAGACTCTAGCATGACTAAGTAGATGCAATGCAACCTCTCCTTGATCTTCCCTTGTTATAGAAAAGAAAAAAAAAAAAAAAAGAAAGGTTTTAGTTTGGGAATGACAACCAGAGTTCCTTAAAGGACAATGACGGTTCGCAGCAATCATGTAAACTTCAAAGAAGTGATCATTCTCAAGCTAAGAAGAAAGAAAAAAAAAAATGGAATAAGAAAGTCGATAGAAAAAATAAAATGATACCCTAGAAAAGTAGGGAGAAATCGACTAAGGGAAGAGAAAATAGGAGAGTTGTGTCTGAAATGTCTTTGTCTAGATGTTTGGAAGAGAAGAGTATAATTTCTCGTCGACCAATACTCCCTCGATAGAGACCGCACGCCTAAATGAATAAAGGGGTCAACAAGAGAAAGCTCGAAATACTCAAAGGGACCATGAAGCGTATCCGGGAAGGTGAAAAGCTCAAGGTAACTAGACCCAAAGGCCTTGAAGCTAGATTCCGAGTTATGTGGCTCAAACAGGTCGATTGTTAGACTTGATGAGTTCCCAAGTATTGGTGAGTTTCCACGTTTTCAAAACTTCTTTTCCTTACTTAGATTTCTATTTTGTTTGAGGACAATTAAAAATTTAAGTATGGGGGGGGGGTTCATAACATGCATAATTTACCCATTTTTGCTATCATAAGTGAGTGCTTTAATAAGCATTTCACTAAGGTTTTAATGCATAAACACTTGATTTCGAGTATTTTGTTGTTCAAGACTCTTTTCAGGTAAACTTAGCAAAAGACGTTATTTTTGGAGCAAAATGGACAATTCCGGAAACAGTGCTCAAGGACAGAAGTTCAACACCAGACGAAGGCCTTCCCAGCACAAGATCAAGCTCATATTTGGAGACAAGGAAGCCTTATCAGCTGTCTTTCACCTCAAAGTGGCTTCAGAGCAATCGCACGGTTGGATCTCAAGTTATAGAAGAAGCAAGAAGGTCCGTCAAGCACCCGAAAGACCGAGATGGCCGCACCACGGCCGTTCCAGACGACCAGTGGCCGCTCCACGACCGGTCGCTCAAGCGGCCAGGCCACTCGTTGTTCCCGAGCCCATTTAAAGCCCAACTTAAACTCGCAGCCGTCTTATGCAAGCCAAGACCTAATCTACGACATAGGGCACTTGAAGACCTATATATACTCGTTGTTTAGGGTTTTTCTAGAAAACGAAGAAAAGAAGAAAGAGAGAAGAAGAAAAGACAAAAACACATATTCATAGCTTTCTTTTGGTGACCGCGAATCCGAGATTCACGGTTTCACTTTGTTCTTTGAGAGAAATTGATTTGTTCTTGAACCCTCTTTGTTTCTTATCGATTTATATAAGCTATGCATTCATCAATCACGTTTTCTACTTCTTCTTTCATGTCTGAGTAGTTTATTTTTGTTATGTATTCTTTAAGCGGATTTATGGGGAATTTCATTAACTGCTTTTAAACCGATTGTTTAGGCCGAAGATTAGGGTTTTCTGTCTCACCATATTCGTTCTTATTGCATGAGTTTAGCGTCATGAACTATATTCTGATCGCATGGTCTTTAGAGCGACGAATGTCCTGAATCTCAGATCTAGACCATAATAGGGTAGAGAGCATCCTTTAAAAGATGTCTGAATGTTTATTGTCCCGATCTTATTGCGTGTTCATCTAGGACGCAGGATACGACATTATACCTGCGAAATAGATGTTCACAGATCGATCTTGCTTTATCAGAGTTAGATCGTTAAAACCAGTGAATCAGTTTAGGGAAAATCGCCTAGTCTCGTTTGCCTAACTTTTGTGTGTTTGATTTCTGATTTTTCCTCCATCCTTGCCCAGCTCATATTTTGCCTTTTAGTCAGGGGACCATTTGTGTGGTCCTATATAAAATCTTTTACCTTATTTTCTAGAGGTAGACACGTTTTTTAGGGATTGTCTCTCCCATTTTAGGTCTAGCCACCATTGTAAGGCATTTGAAGCTTTTCATTTTTTTGCAAAAACCTTGATTTTTAATTTAAGTACTTTTCGTTTCAAGCTTTCATCTTTCTTTCTTGTTATCTTAATCATGTTTAACTCCTCTTATCCTATGGATATGAGGGGTTCGAACATGATAGTAGAGTAGTACTTTAGGATTTAAGGATGAGGTGATTAGGAAGGTTTTAAAGGTTAGATTTTGGTATTTTCTTATTTTTAACTTTATCCTTTCTTGGTTTGGAGTATCAAATGATTAAAGACCTTGAGAGAGGCTTTATGACCCAAGAGATTCCTTGTCTCATAAGAACTTAGAAAATCTCTTATGTCCAAACCAAGAGACTAGTATGCCTTAAAGACCATGATAGTGGCAAGTAAGGACTAGTTAGGCCATGCTAGAACAACACTAAGAGGCTTTAGGATTGATATTTAGAACTGTAAAAAGTCCTCTTATCAATAATTAAATCAATTCCAAACGTACAATAGAAGTTCATAAAAATCATAACAAACTTAGCCAAATTCGATTAAGTTCAAGATAAAACCAAAACCGTGAACCAAAACAACACTTAAACGATTAAACCCCTCAACCCAATCCTAAATCCACTCCTTTCTTCACTGCCTTCAAGTCCGTCCTCAGAACTAACGGTCCTGGACAACCTCTATACCTGCACACTCAACACAAAAGAGAGGCATAAGCATTACCATAAATCATTAAACAACAATTCGATTCTCAAGACATCTATTCTCATTGCATAATTAAATCAATTCGAAACGTACAATAGAGGTTCATAAAAATCATATCTAACTTTGCCAAATTCGATTAAGTTTAAGATAAAACCAAACCGTGAACCAAAACAACACTTAAACGAGTAAACCCCTAAACCCAATCCTAAATCCACTTATTTCTTCACTGCGTTCAAGTCCGCCCTCAGAACTAACGGTCCTGGACAACCTCTTTACATGTACACTCAACACAAAAGAGAGGCATAAGCACTACCATAATTATTCAGTGAGTACGGTCATCCCGTAACACCTTAGCCAGTAACTAATCATGCAGCCATGCTAACAGTTCTAATATGATATAAAACGTTTAGCAAGCAAGCAATCAAACAACACGCATGATCATCTAACCAAACACTCACCCTCTAGTCTTATGGACTCGGTTCCACACTCGTGTGAATAACACATCACCTAAGCCAAAGAAACGATCCTGCCTCTGTCACATATTAGCCAGACATCACATAATCTCACGGTCACCAAACCGCATCATAATCACATAAACATTGACCTTTGCTAAGCAAAAAACCTTACTTACTCAAGCGATCAATAATCACATCACAATCCTAGCAATCTGTCAATCCATAGATGCTAGCCACAGTCACTCACTCACCTTATACAATTAAACAAACGGTTTGGTCGAAGGGTATTCGGTGAAAACTCGATCAAAACAAATATAGTCGGACACAACCGTGAATCCTCGGCTATCGCTACGATCCGTACCGCGAGATCCAATCTCCTCTCGGCTAACTCACGAACCGTGCACTTTCTCTCGAACACAACTCTGTATTCCCTCGGAAATATTTCAATATAATCGGATTAGTCGAGTAACTTTCGACAAAATCCCCGCACAAAGAAAGATATTCGAACACTTACTGAAAACTATCGGACGGATTCAATTGCTCTCGGACAACGTCGACTACGTTCGATCTCGCTCGAATATAGCTCGGCAAAACTCTTCTCTCTCGGATATCTCTCGACGGGGTGAGCAGAAATCCTTAAAATTCCCCTTTTATACGATCAAAACCCTAGATAAGCCGTCTATCCAAGACTTATCCAACACGCTCGGGTTTTCTCTCGGCCATAGTCGGTTCGTTCTAATTTTCTCTCGGCTTAAACCGGACGGATTTCCTTTTTCCACGACTTTATCTGAACAGTTTACTTTTCTCTCGACTATGTTCGAAACGGCTTGACAAAAAT
>JAHZTW010000002.1:90132509-90142723 GCA_020283515.1 Alliaria petiolata
CTAAACTCTTTGAATCTCTATCACCATAGACTAGCTCTCGCATAGCGGTACAATAGAAGAAACAAGCATCTACAACGTCCCTATTGAACTGTAAGACCCTTAGACAGATGGTTCGTCTGAGCCTAAGGAGTCAAACTCTTGTTTATGGTTCCGGCTAAGCAAGCACGTGGTTTTCATGTCAAGCCGCCTGTGGTCTTTAGATTAGATGATCAAACTAGATTAAGCTTTGGGAGTTATAAACAAGAAAGAATCTAACTTTATGTTTTAGATAAGAAAGAATCTAAATCCGAGAGTCCCTTGGTTCTTTTAACCCATCAAAACCCTAGAAAGGACTACTCAAGCCCCATTTGAGAAACCTCAATATCCATAAGGATAAGAAGGTGACTCATAGCTTGCAAGATAGTCGAAAAAAAAGAAAAGGGAGAAGTTTTAACAAAAACTAAGAGATTTGGTTACAAAAAGAGAAAAAAACTGGAATGCGATATAGAGAGATAGGCGTGGGGGACAAAGTATTTATACATGAAAGAGGAAAAACCTAAAACATTGGGACCACTTTCCCGAAATGGTAATCTTTTGGACTGAAACCCCATGTCGTGGTGAGTAAGCCGATATCCCAACTTCTTGTGATTCTTCGAGCAGTCTCCATATCGGGCAAGTGCTTTGGGATCATGTCGTGGTTACTTGCCTTCCTCTTTACTTGGATCGGGGACTTTCCGTTGCCTTGCTCCGATATTTGTCTTCATGGAATCCTTTTGCTGGATCTTCGTGCCAGGGTGCTTCTTTTGGGTCTAAGTCGCTGCTCGATATCAGTTGTTCGTCCTCCTTTCGAGATCTCTCTTCCTAGATTTCTTCTTCGGACCATCCTCATTCACAAACACCTGAGAAAACACTCCAAAACATGCAAGAATATGTAAAGACCTAACCTAATGCATCTAGACCTAACATGACTGAAAATGTGATGAAAACTAAGATGAAAGTGCATGAATGGGGTCCTAACTGGTGTGAAATGTATGCTACAAAAATGCAATTTTAGAGAGATATCAACACCCCCAAACTTGCCTTTTTGCTTGTCCTCAAGCACAAGCCAACCGGAGGGGTGAGGTTTTAAAAGAAAAGATGTAAGTTTGAATCCAAAACGCCATTTAAAAAAAATCAACTCAATGTCTAAGTTCAGGTTTCTAGGATGCAGGTTGAATTCTACCTATCCAAAAAACCTTAGCCACATTTATCGCAACATCAAGCAAAATCAATCCCAACTTAGATGCACATCCAAATTCTGATTCCCTCTCACATTCATTAGAAAATTTAAAGCGTGGATCTCATTCATGCCTGTCAATCAACTCACTTGGTTCAGGGTAAGGTCACGAGCTAAATATGAATTCGTAGTACGAACGGGTTAGGTGTTTAGGCGGGATCACTCATGGAAGAAATCTTCTTAATGCAAAATGCTAAGGGTAAAAACCAATGGATGCATACAAGGGTAAATTCCCATCTACCCAAAACATCTATCTCGTTATTTACCTTAGTCTAAACTGCTCCCTCTTAAGCTATCCTTTGCTTTGGCATTTCACCTTATACCCGTTATTACTCCTCGATATTACCTTTCCTGGTAATTTTCTGGGGACTTCTTATTTGTTGGAGATCGGTTTCGGCTTTCTGGCTTCTTATGCACGTTCCTTGTGTTTCACCTTTGGTGTTTTTGCCCGGATTTAGACTTTGTTGATTGGCCTTCTTTTGCATCTTTTTGGAACCACCCTTTTCTTCTTTTGATTCGAACCCTNGGAATCTTCTTAATGCAAAATGCTAAGGGTAAAAACCAATGGATGCATACAAGGGTAAATTCCCATCTACCCAAAACATCTATCTCGTTATTTACCTTAGTCTAAACTGCTCCCTCTTAAGCTATCCTTTGCTTTGGCATTTCACCTTATACCCGTTATTACTCCTCGATATTACCTTTCCTGGTAATTTTCTGGGGACTTCTTATTTGTTGGAGATCGGTTTCGGCTTTCTGGCTTCTTATGCACGTTCCTTGTGTTTCACCTTTGGTGTTTTTGCCCGGATTTAGACTTTGTTGATTGGCCTTCTTTTGCATCTTTTTGGAACCACCCTTTTCTTCTTTTGATTCGAACCCTTTTGATGCCGCCATCTCCTTTATACTTGTCCCCGTCTGACTCAGTGGTTTTCCTTCTTTCGCCTTTCTGTTAATATACCAGCAATTGGAACCCAACCCCCCTTCCTAGTCTAACCAGCAATATCGGCTCCAGATTTCGGTATCAAGCCGTTTCAGTATCTACACCACCTAACCTAGTGTTGATTCGAGTTGTGAGCCAACGTCTAAATGGAAATCTAACCTTGTCGGCCTAAGCCCAACACTTTTTGCCTAAGAAGATTCTAAAATGGTGCAAAGGCCTCACATGCTCTCACAAAAGTGTTTATGGTTTAAAAGGTTTCGGGTTTGGTCTGGTACTTCGACTAGCAGAAGAGTGGTAAAAAGGGAAAGAGAGTCCAAGTGAAATCTATGAGTTAATTGACAAATATGAACAAGATAATTAAATTTTCAATTTAACGGTTCAAGTTCATTAAGGAAATGGTTCAAATCACAATGCATCAAGCTAAAACCGAATTTCAAAAGATGAATTCCAAATGTGGTGCAGCCTTAAGCTTAGTCTAATTCAAAATGCATCAAACAAATAAGAACTAAAGCATTGAATTCATGACTTAAAAATAGCTATTTACAAGGATTCATCATACTTAACATCTTATGCAAATGCTTATGAATACTAAATGAATGCATCTATACTCAATTCTAGTATGGAAATGAAACTACATGAATCTTTTTGTGGGATAAATTTTTAAAAAATTTCAAATTTTTTGTGTGTTTTTATATGCACATTTGATGAATGCATGATGTTTACTCTAAGTGAATGCACGTACTACGTACTCCCCCAAACTTAAATCACACAGTCCCAGTGTGATAAAAGGAAGGAAGAAGACGATCCTAAGAGAATGCAAAATGTTCAAGCAAAAAGCAAAAAATATAAAAGAAAAATTCTGATGTACAATGGTTCTGGAGTGGTACCTCATGGTTCGGTGTGATGTGAGGACGTGGTGTCCTCACTGGTCAAGAAAGAGGGATTGTCTGATTCCGGTACTGAGGATTGTTTCTTGGCAGGAATACCTTCCTGGCTCACTTAGCTCGTGCTCCCTTGGCAGAAACGAGAAGGAGTGCCTCTCTTGGGGCGCTTGGCTGTCCGCTTCATCAGACTCTTCCTCTTCTTCTCCTTCTTGTTCTCTAGGTGACATATCGGCTTCAAGCAGTAGCGAGGACGTCGATCCTTTTAGCTTCGAGGTGAGTGACTTGATTTGACCCTTCAAACCTCTCACGTGCCCCTTAATCCCCTTCACCGTGGAGACTAGCTTCTTGATAACCGTGTTTTTAAACGGTTAGGTCAATGACCCAGCACTGTCAACCGTATGCAGTATAGTGTGTGGGTATCAATCCAATCTTGGGTGTTCAGTGAACAAATCGGTTATGTAGGTCGTTATAAGTCAAGTCGAAATGGTAAAAGATTGCAACTTTAGTACCAGAAGAAACTAAAAACTAGATCTTGTGTCACTCAAGATCATAAATAAGAGAACTTTAAAGGTATTAAGCTGGAAATAGAGATCTAAACGGTAAAAAGATAAGCTTTCAAGGTAAAAGAAGGATCAAGATGGGTTTTATGAACTAGGTGACTCTCGGTTTTGTTTTATTAAGCTAAAGCTTTTGGATCACATCAAGACTTGGTCTTTTGATGGTGATTCTTAGGTAAAGGGATCCCCAAATCGTTTAGCCCATGGTTTTTGGGTCTAATCTCTTTGAATCTCTATCACCATAGACTACCTCTCGCATAGCGGTACAATAGAAGAAACAAGCATCTACAACGTCCCTATTGAACCGTAAGACCCTTAGACAGATGGTTAGTCTGAGCCTAAGGAATCAAAGTCTTGTTCATGGATCCGGCTAAGCAAGTACGTGGGGACAAAGTATTTATACATAAAAGAGGAAAAATCTAAAACGTTTGGACCACTTTCCCGAAATGGTACTTCTTTGGACTGTAGCGTATCGGCTTCACGTCGTGGTGCTCAAGCCGATATGCTATCTTCTTTGTGATTCTTCGAGCAGTCTTCATATCGGGTAAGTGCTTCGGGATCATGTCGTGATGACATGCTTCCTTCTTTGCTTGGATCGGGGACTTCATGTTGCCTTACACCGATATCATCCTTCACGGATTCCAACTGCTGGATCTTCATTCCGAGGTGCTTCTTTCGGGACCAAGTCGCTGCTACTCATCGGGGTTCGTCTGGCGCTTGTCCGTAACGGCTAAGGGGTCGTGATCCGTGCTCGATATCAGTTGCTCACCCTCCTTTTGAGATCTCTCTTCTTGATTTCTTCTTCGGACCAACTCCATTCACACAGCACCTGAGAAAACACTCCAAAACATGCAAGAATATGCAAAGAACTAACCTAATGCATCTAATCCTCACATGAGCGAGAATGTGACGAAAACTAAGAACAAAGTGCACGAATGGGGTCCTAACTAGTGTAAAACATATGCTAAAAACATGCAAATTACAGAGATATCAACACCCCCAAACTTGCCTTTTTGCTTGTCCTCAAGCAAAAGCCAACCGGAGGGGTGAGGTTTTAAAAGAAAAGGTGTAAAGTTGAATCCAAAACGCCATTTAAAAGATATCAATTTAATGTCTAAGTTCAGGTTTCTAGGATGCATGTTGAATTCTACCTATTCAAAAATCTTTAGCCACATTTATCATAATATCAAGCAAAATCAATCTCAACTTAGATGCACATTCAAATTTTCAATTTCCTTTCACATTCATTAAGAAATTTAAAGCGTGGATCTCATTCATGCCTGTCAATTAACTCACTTGGTTCAAGGTAAGGTCACGAGCTAAATATGAACACGTAGTGCGAACGGGTTAAATTAAAGGGGGATCACTCATGAAAAGAATCTTCTCAATGCAAAATCCTAAGGGTAAAAACCAATGGGTGCATACAAGGGTAAATTTCCATCTACCCAAAACATCTATTTCGTTTCTACCTTAGTCTATGTTGTTCCCTCCTAAGATACCCTTTCTTTGGCTTTTTCGCCTTATACCCGTTATACCTTCTCGATTTACCTTTCCTGGTCATTTTCGGGGGACTTCTTCTTTGTTGGAGATCGGTTTCGGCTTTCTGGCTTCTTGTATGCGTTCCTTGTGTTTCACCTTTGGTGTTGTTGGCCGGATTTAGATTTTGTTGATTGGCCTTCTTTGCTTCTTTTTGGAATCACCTTTTTTCTTATTTTGGTTTCGAGCCTTATTTGTTGCCGCCATCTCCTTTATATGTGTCCCCTGTCTGACTCAGTGGTTTTCTTCTTTTCCCTTTCTGTCGAATCATCAGCAATCGGAACCCAATTCTGTTCCCTAGTCTAACCAGCAATATCGGCTCTCAATTTCGGTATCAAGCCATTTCAGTATCTACACCTCCTAACCTAGTGTTGCCTCGAGATGTGAGCCAACGTCTACATGGAAATCTAACCTTGTCGGCCTAAACCCAACACTTTTTGCCTAAGAAGATCCGAAAATGGTGCAAAGGCCTCACATGCTCTCACAAAAGTGTTTTAAGGTTTAAAAACAAAGGTTTAGGTTTTGGGTGCGGTCTGGTACTTGGACTAGCAAAAGAGTGGTAAAAAGGGAAAGAGAGTCCAAGTGAAATATATGAGTTATTTGACAAGTATGAACAAGATAATTAAATTTTCAATTTAGCGGTTCAAGTTCATTAGGGAAATGGTTCAAGTCACAATGCATCAAGCTAAAACTGAATTCTACAAGACAAATTCCAAATGTGGTGCTCCCTTAAGCTTAGTCTAATTCAAAATGCATCAGACAAACAAGAACTAAGGCATTGAATTCATGACTTAAAAATGGCTATTTACAAGGATTCATCAATTTAGCACCTTATGCGAATGCATATGAATCCTAAATGAATGCATCTAAACTTCAATCCTAGCATGAAAATGCAACTACATGAATCTTTTTGTGGGATAAGTTTTCAAAAATTTTTGTTTTATGCAAAATTAGATGAGTGCAAAATGATTACTTCTAAGTGAATTCGTACTACGTACTCCCCCAAACTTAAATCACACATTCCCTGTGTGATAGAAGAGAGGAAGAATACAGTCCTAAGGAAAACATATCCAAGCAAAAAGCAAAAGAAATAAAAAGGAAAAATGCTTATTTACAATGGTTTTGGAGTGGTACCTCATGGTTAAGTGTGATGTGAGGACGTGGTGTCCTCACTGGTCGAGAAAGAGGGATTGTACGATTCTGGTATTGGGGACTGGCTCGCACGTCTTTTCCTCGATATGCCCTCTTCTAGGCAGGAATGCCTTCCTGGCACGCTTGGCTCGTGCTCCCTTGGAAAAAATGAGAAGGAATGCAGCTCTTGGAGCATTTGGCTGTCTGCCTCATCAGACCCTTCTTCTTCTTTTCCTCCTGGCTCTCCTGGAGACATATCGGCTTCTAGCCGTGGTGAGGACGTCGAACCCTTCAGCTTCGAGGTGAGCGACTTGATTTGGCCTTTCAGGCCCTTCACGTGTCCTTTGATCCCCTTCACCGTGGAGACTAACTTCTTGATCGAACGATCTTGCCACTTGCAGTACCGCTGGAGCACGTTGATCCTATCGTGAGCTGTCTTGAGAGTTCGGTGTGTTGCGCTAGTGATTGGATCGAAATGATAACGTTCTACTCCATAGAGAGGGAAACCTAACTCGTCAGTAGGGTCATCATAGCTGTCTTCATCCTCTTCTTCTTCTTCAGCAACCATATCGGCTTCCTCCCGATATTCTTCCTCGTAATCCTCATGGAAATCAGCTCCATAGGGGAACAGATGCTCGTCCTGCGGCTCGAAATCCAGATGTTGGGGTTCCCTTATCGTCGTCAGGTATGGGTTGGGTAGGAACCGTACATCCACTTTTTCTGATGGAAGGGTAAACTGATATCGGTGTCCATGCCGATAAGGCTTCCCGAGAAATTGGCACTTCTTCAAGTACCCGATGTCTATCCAACGGATTCCGTGCGTTGGTTCCTCAAGCTCGACTCCAGCTCCCTTTAGGATGGGAGACACAACTTCTCCACAGCCTACTCGAGGCCTCTCGCTCGGTGTGGAAATCATCCACGACTTGTAATGGAGGAGCTCCTTGAGCAATATCGTGTTCAACCCGGTGCTCCTTCTGCTTCCCTTAAGCTCGGTCCCGCTGTGGGTCTCTTGGATGATCTCTACCAAACCGTCATCCATTATCTCCAACTCCTTGGTCAAGACAGCTCCACATTCCTTCCTTACAAAGAACATATGTGCAATGGCTCTTTGCACATACCTCAAGGCTGGTTGCCTTATCCTGGTGCTCTTGTTCACTCTGGGCTTGTGAGTACCCACCCCAATATGCCCCCACAGCGCTTCAAGCTCCTCCCTTTCGATGTTGAGGGTCATCTCGAGCATATCACCTTGGCTGAATCCGAATATCGACTCGAGTTCCCGAAATGACATCCGGTGAGTCTCGCTTCCATACTTGAACCGGATGTAGCCATCTCCATCTTCCTTTGGAGTCTCCTCTCCAAAGGCATAGAAGGTCACTTCCAGTGTTGCTAGGAACTGGAAGGTTGCTTCGTCATGGGATGCATAGGCATTTTCCATGAATCGCCTTAGACCCATTGCGTTGAAAAGGATCTGCCAGTCTTCGTAGATACCCAATTTGATCATTGTTTCCTCGTGGGGGTAGCGTGTGGCTTTGAACTACATCTGCCTGAATGCTGCACGCATTTCGGCCAGGGTGGGTCGGGAACCCGTACTTCTTCTTCCTGATGCACATGTGGGTGAGCGTACTGTGACAGCTCGGCTGGAACTTCCAACTGCTCTCTTTCCTTCTCTCTTCTCTGTTTGGTATTCCCTTGATCTGCCAAGAACAGCTCCGCTTCTCGTTGCTCCTACCATTGTACCTAATAGTCAAAAACACTCGGAAGTGTGTAAGCACAAGAAATACATTAAGAGCAAAGATTATCTTGCATGTATGTTTAAACTAAAGAAACTTTATTCATGACTAAAGAGACTCAAGCAAACATATTTGAATTATTACTAAATCGGGATAAATCCTAAATTGTGAAGGATAAAGATTTTCCTTATAAGCTGTTCTTCACGGATTAAAGTCTCAGACAAGCGTGCATTAATCAAAAGGTGGGGAAGGGGATTTTCAGAATCTCAACATTTCAAAAGAGTTTAGCCGTGAAGCTATCCTCACAAATAGATATGCCGAGGTTCCAGAAAATTCTACAAAAAACCCTATGTTTTTATGCAAAATTGTCTACCAAACGTTCCTCCATCTACTCTCAAACCCTTAATGCGATGAATCTAAGCAATCCTAAGCAATACTCAATCATATCGTTCTAGAGCAGATATTTACGTTAGCACGATATCTGCAAAAAGTTTCTTGGAAGGATGCACAGATTCGGGTTGCAAAATTAAAAGCTAAAGACAATTTTTTGGGTTTGAGAGTGATGGGAAATGAAAACGAGAGAGGCGATAACTTTTTAAAAAGAAGAGACAAGGGGAGAAAAAGGGTTTGACTAGGGTTTCTTGGTTTGGGGAATAGTTGTCGGCTAACCCCAACCAAGTATTCTTGCCTTATCCGGAAAAGTGGGCCATAAATTTGAGCGCCTTTCTCGGATTGGCTAAGTGTAAATACCCTATTACCTGGACAGCCATATCGGGTTGACTCCGATATGGAATGATTGACGTTTTGGAAATCGGCTGGTTTCCGATATGTGACCACAGTGAAGGTTGTCTAGCTTGGGCTTCGTTCTATATCGGCTACATACCGTTGTTCCTTCTCAACAGAGAATGCCCAGGGGCGATATCATGGTGTTAACCCGATATTCCATCCCGTTGATGTGCTAGACAACTTCTCATAAGTTTTAGCTCCTCTTATGTGTAAGTGACCCCACCCTATCTTTCATGGGATCCTGAAAACATTAAACTAGACTAGAAAAAGCATTAATATGTACATGGATAAGCTTGGGGTGCCTCCCAAGAGCGCTTTGTTTTGAGTCATTTAGCTTGACTTTTCTTGATCATTTTTTAGTATAAAAGGGGGAAACGAACACCCCTCGATCCTGTGGGAGGATCTTTGCTTTCCTTAATCGCAGAGATGAAATCAGCCAGAGATACATTGGATGTCCCCTCTTTGCTCACCTTAGAACCCTTTTGATTGGTCAAATCGGTGTCTTTTATCACCTTAAGGTAAGCGAAGGGTCTAACATTTCCTTTGCATTTCAGCTTGTATCTCATTTCACCACAAGCAGAGAGAACAGGTTTGAGATTCATACCTTCCAGAAGATCACCGAGGGTTGGTCCTTTCACATAGGACTTCTTGCAAGTGATCACCTCTTTTGGTGCTTCTTGGACTTCTTCTGGCTGTTCCTCGAACATAGCGTTGAGCGAAACTCCATCAAAGCTAGCTCCATCGTAGCATATTTCCAAGGATGGGTATTGTGTTCTCTCAATCGCCTTCTTGAGCACAAGGGAGTATGCGTGTTCCTTTTCATTGACCCTTTTTCCTTTGGTATCAAAGTGCATCACCAGGCTTCCGGTCAGTCTCAGCTCTACTTTGCCGCTTTTGCAGTCAAACATGCAACCGGCAGAAGTTAGGAATGGTCTTCCCAACAGGAGGGTTTCCTTGACATCTTGGTCCATTTCTATTACCAGGAAGTCACTTGGCAATAGCACATTCCCAATCATGAGAGGTAAATCTAACAGCTTCCCAACTGTCTTTCTTTCACTTCCATCGGCCAGTGATAACGCCTTCTTGCAGTCGGTATAAGTGTCATACCTGAGACGCTTAGCTGTGGCTAGACTCATAACGTTGATGCTTGCGCCGAGATCACACAAACAGTCTTCAAAGCTGGAATAGGCTTGGTGCTGTCAACATTGTTAAATAAATCATCAACCTTCTTCAAGGTCGAACTCTAACATTGGTAATGCCATAGAACTTTTCTGATTATTTCCCTTCCTTAGTGCCTGAACAAGACATTCTCATACAGCTCCCCTATTTTCTCTTCCCTTAGTCAACTTCTGCCCATTTTCAGGGTGTTCTAAGATCTTTTCATTGACTTTTCTT
>JAHZTW010000002.1:90148119-90189626 GCA_020283515.1 Alliaria petiolata
GCTAGAATAAGCATTAAACACAAATCCAGATGAAGAACTCTAATGATTTTATCCTAACAATTTAATTCGACCTAACAATTCATTAATCACCTTTGAAAAACCCTAAACCTAACAAGCAAACTACTCAGACATGATCAATGAAACAGAAATCATAACTTGAATAGAAAGCATAAAAGAAATCAATAGAATAAATAAAGGGAGTTCCAAATTTGCTCTAAGGAGACAAATTCTTCTCTCCAAAAACTCTCTATAAATCTCTCTCTAAATAATTGTAAAATAAAGTGTAGCCTAAACAATGGCTGGAAAACTATATTTATAAGGGAGGATTTTCGTCCAGGGGCAATCTTGTAATTCTTCAAAGCTTGGCCAATTTCCTTTTTCTGATGGAAGTCCGAACAATGCGTCGGTCTTGTCTGGTGTCGATCGACACAGATGGTGTCGATCGACACCCTGTGCGTAATTCCACTCTTATGACTTCATCACTTCGCAGCTTCTTGCAGAATGCTCCAAAAAGCTTCAGAATCTCCAATTATGCTCCAAACGTAGTCCAACCTATAAAGACTCTATATAGACTCGAAAATAGCCAAAAGACTCTATAAAAACACTTATATCATGGTCTAAAAATGGGTAAAAACCATGATATATCAACGCTATTTCCAAGTCATAGTGCGCTACCAATTCCATCCATCTCCGTTGTATCAAGTTCAACTCTGTTTGAGGGAAGATATACTTTAAACTCTTATGGTCCGTGTATAGTTGCACTTTCTCATCATAAAGATACCACAGCCGCCATTTCCAGATCATGCGTAGGGTAATTCCCTTCATGCTTTTGAAACAAGCGTTTTTATCTTGTTTGCAATTCCTCAATTGCTCATATCATTGCAATACTTGAGATATCAATCCATCTTGGGAGTTTGATGCAAAAGGAATACAAATTTTGGTCTAAGCTAAGCTAAATTCGCAAATTCAAGTGACAAGCAACAATTAAAAGCAAACTACTAGCTAAGAAAGATACTACAAGACCAATTATAGGAGTTTAAACCTTAATTATCACTAATCAAGCACTAATCAAGCGAATTACTACTAATTAAGATTACCAAATTACTAAAAACGAAACCTAGGGATCGAATCATTGATTTGGGTATCTAAATGGCCAACCTTGCAATCATTTAAGAAACTAATCAAGCTATCTCTATGCCTAGAACACTTAATAAAGATTAATCCATGGTGTATGGTAATAATCCCTTTCCTAATCACTCTAATGAACTAATGATGTTTTAGCATTAAAAAATGATTAGCAAGCAACGAACACAAGTCTAAATAGCATGATAAACACCCTAGGCAACTAATGTCTTAGGCTAGGAATGCAAATCTCTTAGAAATTTGGTTCAAGCATTTCATCAAACACTTGGTGGGTGCATGAAATGCTTATGATCCAAAATAGCAAAGATTAGCTATTTGGCATTAGGAACAACTTAATAAGAAGAGAGATGAAAGAATCTAACCTAGATTGCAAGATTGAGCCATTAGAAAACCATAAATCTAACTCATCCCCAAGTTTCTAAGGAACTACTCACTAATCATAGTTAAGCCCACCAAATCAAAGATAAGTGATAAGCTAAACATGATTAGAGAAAGGATAATAAGAAATCTAAGAGAGATATTGCATTAAACTTAAAGATCCAAGGCAAGTACAAGGTTTTCTCCCAAAGAGGATAGAAGTTTAAGCTAAGACAATAGATAATAAAAGTTGAGATAAAAATTAGGTCTAAAGAGTATTTATAGGGGGACCCATAAAAATGACAAGAAAGGATCTACCAGGCTCGTCGATCCAACTGGTCGATCCGAACCCCTGGAAATATGGTTCGAGCTGCTCGCCGATCCGTGTCGTTGATCCCAACCCCTGGATGAGTGGTTTGAGCTGCTCGTCGATCTGTGTCGTGGATCCGAACTAAAATCGATGTAACTTTCTAACCACGGGTCCAAATGGCTTGATTCAAACGGCACTAGAAAGCACTCTAGATCCTCTACAACTCTTAAGAAGGCTTCGGAGTCTTAATCTAAGTGCAAGGCCTTCTTACGGACACATACATTTCGCGCCTCCAAATGCTCGATATGCTTCTAAAAGACTTTTGCTTATCATTTGGCTGCTTCTCTTCCTCCTCTTGATCATGCCATCCTTCTGCAACTTCAACCATGCATCCATAGCATCCAAATTACCTGATAAAGACTCAAAAAGTGCCAAAATATGCAAAGACTATGCAAATACACCCTAGAACTCTAAATGATCAAAATGCAATACAATGATGCTTAATTAGGTTCGTAAATGATAAGAAACTTACACTAAATGGAGGGAAATATGATGCAAAATATAGACATATCAACTCCCCCAAACTTGCATTTTGCTTGTCCCCAAGCAAATGAAACACAAGGTAAGGAGAGAGGTTTGAAGGTGGGAGCTCAAATCCAAGATAGTTAACAATAGTGATCAACTCAACATCCTAGTTCTTAATTCTAGAATGCACGTGAATACTTCCTACTCCAAAAGAGTTAGCGATGCCCATCTCAACATTCAAGTGTACTAAGAATTCAATCAAAACAAGTCTCCCTATCAAACCAACTCTTTAACATTCATTAAGTACAAAACTATGAATCATGACATTGCAAGGCAAGTAAATTCATTTGGCTAAGGGACTGGGTTTTGAGATAAAAGTGATCTCAATTCATCGGGTTCTGCTATTACGTAAGGGTAATACTCAAAAAGATTGAACTAATGCATAATGCTAAAGGTAAGAAAAAAGTGATGCATACACGCATAGACTTTCATCTACCCGAAATGTTATCAATGATCCTAAACCCCTCTCATTTACATTTTTTTTTTTTTTTGCTCACTCAATCCTCTAGAATCTACCCTTTTTCCCAAGGCTCTATGTGCCTTGCCAAACCCCTTGAATTTCAAACACACTTCTTCTTTTCACACCTCAAAGGGGGGCTTCTTCAACCTATTATTTTTTGGCGAATGGAGTATTCTTAACTTATAAACTTTGCTCTTTTTCTTATATGTAGCCTTCTTCATATTTTTCTTTTGAACTTTGCCTTTTTTGCCTCTTTTCTTTTCTTTAGAGCACCTAGTATTTTTTTTTATTTTTTTTTCTTGAGCTATTCCTTTTTTATCCACAAGACTCTCCATTTCAAACCATGTTTCCCCTCATTTTCACCAATCCCCTTATTCAACATCTCTTTCCTTCTCAACTTTTCCACCAAACAAAACCCCCAAATCCTAAGCCTAAAGCTAGCCCCAAAATGCGAGGCTAGAATCTACATGAAAGCCCATACTTGTCGTCCCAAACCTAATGATAACATGCATATTTTACCCATTTTTAGTATCATAAGTGAGTGCTTTAATAAGCATTTCACTAAGATTTTGATGCATAAACACTAGATTTCGAGTATTTGGTTGTTCAAGACTCTTTTCAGGAAATCTTAGCAAAAGACGCATATTTTGGAGCAAAATGGACAATTCCGGAAACAGTGCTGGAGGACGGAAGTTCAACATCAAACGAAGGCCTCCCACAACGAGATCAAGATCATATTTGGAGACAAGGAAGCCTTATCAGCTGTCTTTCACCACGAAGTGATTTGAGGACAATCCCACGGTTGGATCTCAAGTTATGGAAGAAGCAAGAAGGTCCGTCAAGCACCTGGAAGGACGAGCTGGCCGCGCCACGGCCGAACCAGACGACCAGTGGCCGCGCCACGCCCAGTCGCTCACGCGGCAAGGCCATTCGCATTTCCCGAGCCCATTTTAAGCCCAACTTAAACCCGCAGCCATTTTATGCAAGCCAATACCTAATCCACGACCTATGGAACTTGAAGACCTATATATACTTGTCGTTTAGGGTTTTTTTTAGATATCAACATTTCATTCCTAAATACTCTAAGTTATAGAATTCTCTTCGGCGGCCGCTGATATATCATGGTTTCTACCCAGTTTTGGACCATGATATAAGTGTTTTTGTAGAGTCTTTTGGTCTTTTTAGAGTCCTATTACAGTCTTTACAGGTCGGACTACGATTGGAGCAAAGTTAGAGATTCTGGAGTTTCTTAGAGCATTCTGGAAGAAGCTGCGAAGTGATGAAGTTAGAAGCCGGATTTTACAAAGAGTGTCAATCGACACTCATTGGTGTCGATCGACACCAATCGAGACCGACAAGTTTCACGAACTTCCATCAGGAAAAGGAAATCACAAGAAGTTTCAAGTATTTACAAGTTTGCCCCTGACGCGAGTTTGCCTATAAATACAAGTTTTCAAGGCATTGTTTAGCCACCAATTATTATTCTTATTTTCTGTTTTGAGACTTAGAGAGAGATTTTTAGAGAGATTTTAGAGAGAAGAATTTGTCTCCTTGAGAGAAAATTCGGAACTCCTTTGTTTCTATTGATTTCTTTTATGCAATCTTCTTTATTCATGATGTTTTCTTCATTCACCATGTCTTAGTAGTTTGCTAGTTAGGTTTAGGGTTTTCAAGGATGATTGATGAATTGTTAGGTCAATTAAATTGTTAGGATCATTAGAGTTCTTCATCTGGATTTGTGTTTAATGCTTATTCTAGCTTCATGACCTAGAATCTGATCTTAGGTTGATTAATAAATGTCAGAGTATTATTAATTGCTTGCACTAATGTTAGATGAGAAAAATACCTATTCGCAAAGAGATTTGGTTTAGGATTTTGTGAACAATCGAACCTGATATTAATGCTTGTCTGAATTGTTTGAATTTGCAAAGAGATTTGAAATTCTAGGGTTTAGGCATAGATAATCTTCGCAGCGAGAGTTGGTTGATTTTACATTAGTGTTTCGAGTTCAAGAACAGTTCTTCATAATTCCTAACGGTCTGTCTAGACCTGCAATTTAGATCACCTGAGAATTTCCCTGAACCTAGCGCCTTAGTCTCCTGATTTTAAAAACCTATTTCGTGATACTCATTTATTTCTTTGCCTTGTTTTACTTTTATTCGATTTGACCTAGCATAATTTGAACCTAGAAACCATAGTGTAGCATCTACTTCTCTTGGGATTCGATAACCCCTTATACTACGATTGCTTTTGTTGTGCACTTGCAGTAGTTTTATTAGGGTAAAACCTGACCCCTATCAAGTTTTTGGCGCCGTTGCCGGGGAAGTAATAGCTGCCTACGGAATCTAGTATTAGGATTTTGATTAGGTTTTGTTATTTTTTTTAATTTTGGTTACTAATTGAGTTTCTAATTCTTTGGTTTCAGGTGCATGCTTAATCGTAGTACCAGGAGCAACAAGGAACAAGAACTAATCGCGTTAAACCAAGAACTAGGTCGTCTCGAACGCAAGAACCGAGCATCTACCCGAGTGTCGATCGACACTAGTAGCATCGATCGACCCCCTCCGCAGACAGAGATGGCTGATCTCATGGTTTTGATCCGCGACGAAGCTGGTGACTTGGTGGATGGAGAAAGGCATAGGAGGAACGCTCAAGGCCAGAGACTCGATGACAATGGAGCTGTTGTCGTCGAACAAGAGGTGCTCGATGGTGTCGATCGACACAACCTTGGTGTCGATCGATACAACCTTGGTGTCGATCGACACAACCTTGGTGTCGATCGACACCGAGCACATGCAGACGCTGGACGTGGAAGAACGCTTGGTGAATACAACCGCCAGACCAGTTCTATGCTAATAGAGCTGCGATCCGTCCTCCTGCATTCCAGAGGAATGATTTCGAGCTGAAACCTGCTTACTACACATTGGTTTCTCAGCATCCATTCCATGGTCTCCCTAATGAGCATCTAATGGACCACATAGAGAGGTTTGAAGATTTGGCATTAAGCATCAAGGCCAATGGAGTCACATATGATTATCTCTTCTGCAAGCTTTTCCCCTACTCGCTTGCTGGAGATGCATCATACTGGCTGAAGCAGTTGGATCCAGGTTCACTAACTACTTGGGAGGACACTAAGAATGCATTCTTATGCAATTTCTTCGATGATGCAAGATCTGAGGATCTGAGGACGAAGATCATCACATTCTTCCAAGGACCCACTGAAGCATTCAAGGCTTCTTGGGTGAGATTCAAAGCTTACCAAAGGGACTATCCACACCACGGTTTCAGCGAGCCGCAGCTTCTCGGTATCTTTTACCGAGGGATCAACAGGAGATACCAGATGGCCTTAGATGCTGCAAGCAACAACAATTTCAACACCAGATACCCAGAGGACGCGATGGTGCTTATAGAGAATTTAGCCTCTTGCAACAGCACCAAGAACGCAGATTTAGAGAGGAGACAACACGCTGGTGTAACTGGAGGAAGCCAAATTGCTGAGGTCAACAGGAAGCTGGACCTATTGGTGAAGAAGAAGCTAGTCCATTTTGGAGAAGTGGAGACTTTTGAGGCTGAGGAAGAAGAAGTTAACTATATCAATGGAGCTGGTTTTCAAGGACAGCGATTCCGCAATCACCAAGGCTATGGTTCTTCTTACCAGAAGCCATTCCAAACAGCAATTTCAAAAGGACTTATGGTTCTTCTTCTTACCAAAATCCTCCTGCACAAGACAATAAGATGGAGTCTATGCTAGAGCAAATCTTGGAGGGCCAACAGAAGATGACTGTGGACTTCATTGAGAAGATTGATGCCTTGTAGAGGGATCTGAATGGAAAAATTGAGTCTCTAGGTACTCATGTCAGGCAATTGGATGTTCAAGTAGCACAAACTGCTGGAGCTTTGAAGAGACAAGAAGGATGTCTTCCTGGAAAGACAGATGTGAATCTGAGACACCATGTGAATACCATCAAGATCCAAAATGGAGGGAACCATCAGCCTGTGCAGAAAAGAGGGCTAAGTACTGAAGAGGAGCTTGAAGATGTAGAAAATATTGCGGAGTCAATGTCGATCGACGCTACTGTATGTCGATCGACATCCAAGGAGAAACCAGACGAATCAAGCTCGATAGACACAACATCCTCGACACAAAACATCGGTGTCGATCGACACCCACTCTCAGACATCACGTGAAGCTTCACAAGTTGCATTGGAAAGAGTCTACAAGGCCAAGATTCCAAATCCTCCTTTATCCAAACATCTAAGGCCGCCCATTAGTGCAGAGAAACTAGCTGCTTTCAACAAAAAAGTGGAGATGATTCCCAAGGAGATCTCCTTTGATGAAGCTTATGAGAGATATCCCTTGTGTGCCTTCTTCAAGAATAACAGAGAATGCTTTGAAGAGATGGAAAAAAAATTTCACAATGCAAGGGAAAGACCACCGCCAATGAAGCAGCTGCTTAAGGTTGAAGACCCTGTGATGTTTATGGTTCCATGCTCCATTGGTGGAGTTGAGTTTAAACAATCCATCTGCGATTCAGGAGCTAGCGTGAACCTCATGTCAAAAGACATTGCAGAGAGGCTGGGGATTGCTGACATTCACCCTTCAAGCATGACTCTTGAATTCGCCAATTCTTCTACCACAGTCTCATATCGTACAATTCCAAACTTACTTGTCAAAGTTGAGAATTGCCTAGTTCCAACGGATTTTAAGGTTGTGGATGTAAGCAGAGCGTCTGTCATGCCATTCATCCTTGGAAGACCATTCATGGCCACAGTGGGAGCAGTTGTAGATATGCCGAATAAGAGAATATCCTTCTCTAATGTTGACAAAGGGGTCTTCTACAAAGCTATCCCTACTACTGGAACATCCAAATACATCTCTTGCATCGTTGTGATCGATGGAGGAGAGCTGGATTCTAAAGAGCAAGTGAACAAACTGGTTGTTCAAGAGGCATTGGCTGAAAATTCTGAGAAAGCTGTGGAGCTTGAAGATTGGAGTGGAAACAATCATATCTACAGGACTATGGGCGAAGATGAAGCTCTAACCAATGCCAAGTTGATGGAGGAAGACGTTTTTGTCATGGAGACAAGGATTGCGGAGCTAAGTTGCAGAAAAAGTGCAGAGATTCGAGCTACTGGTTTGGTGTCGATCGACACGTGAAACAAGATTTTTATGTCTTGTTAGCAATTTTTCAATTGCACATATCATTGCAATACTTCAATCCATCTTGGGAGATGATTCACTAAGAATACAAAGTTTGGTTTAAGCTAAGCTAAATTAAAAGGTTTAAGGTGACAAGCAACAATTAAAAGCAAAACACAACCTAAGAAAGACACTACAAGTTCAATTATATGAAACTAAGCCTTAATTACTACTAATCAAGTACTAATGACGCAATTAACTACTAATTAAGATTAACAAATTACTAAAAACAAAACCTAGGGATGAAATCATTGATTTGGGAAACTAAATGGACAACCTTGCAATCATTTAAGCAACTAAACAAGCCATCTCTATGCCTAGAACACTAATTAAAGACTAATCTATGATGTGTGGCAATAATCATTTCACTAATCACCCTAATGAACTAATGATGTTTTAGCATTAAAATGGTTAGCAAGCATTAATCACAAGTCTAAATGGCATGATAAACACCCTAGGCAACTAATGATGTTTTAGGCTAGGAATGTAAATCTCTTATAAAGTTGGTTCAAGCATTTCATCAAACACTTGGTGGGTGTGTGAAATGCCTATTATCCAAAATAGCAAAGATTAGCTATTTGGCATTAAAAACTACTTTATAAGAAGAGAGATGAAATAATCTATCCTAGATTGCAAGATTGAACCATTAGAAATCCCTAAATTTAACCCATCCCCAAGTTCCTAAGGAACTACTCACTAATCATAGTTAAACCCATCAAATCAAAGATAAGAGAAAGGTTAAACATGATTAGAGAAAAGATTAATAGAAGTTCAAGAGAGATATTGCATTAAACTCTAAGATCCAAGCAAAATACAAATGTTTCTCCCAAAAAGGCCAAAAGTTTGTGACAAGACAAGAGAGAATAAAAGTTCTCATAAAAATTAGGACTAAAGAGTATTTATAGGAGGGACCCATCAAAGGGATAAGAAGAACTCGTCAGTGTGAAGTTCGACCAACTCGTCGAACATTTTGGTCGAACATTGCCCCTGGAGATGTTGTTCGACCAGCTGGTCGAACATACTGGTCGAACATGACCCCTGCTCGCTTGGCTTCTTCTCCTTGGCGTCTGTCTTCAGTTCGACGTGCTCGTCGAACATCTTCGTCGAACTTGACCCCTGGAAGACATGTTCGACGTGCTTGTCGAACATCTTCGTCGAACTTGCTCCCTGAAAAACATGTTTGACCAGCTGGTCGAACATACTGGTCGAACTTGTGCGAGAAAACTTTTGCTTCATCTTCTCAGTGACTCCTTGCCCCTCCAAGTGCCATGCAATCTTTCTCCAACTCTATTCATGCCTCCATAGCATCCTTATCACCTGATCAAGACTCCAAATGCACCAAAACATGCAAAGAACATGCAAAGACATCCTAGACTCTAAATGATCGAAATGCAATATAATGATGCTAAATAAGGATCCTAAATGATAACAAACTTACACTAATGGAGAGAAATATGATGCAAAATATAGATATATCAACTCCCCCAAACTTGCCTTTTGCTTGTCCACAAGCAAATGAAACACAAGCTTGAAAGTGGGAGCTCAATATCTAAGATAGTTAACAATAATAATCAACTCAATATCCTAGTTCTTAATTCTAGAATGCATGTGAATACTTCCTACTCCAAAAGAATTAGCCATGCCCATCTC
Source organism: Alliaria petiolata (assembly GCA_020283515.1). NCBI lineage: Eukaryota > Viridiplantae > Streptophyta > Magnoliopsida > Brassicales > Brassicaceae > Alliaria > Alliaria petiolata. The sequence continues at coordinate 90,157,825 of JAHZTW010000002.1, forward strand.
AACATTCAAGTGTACTAAGAATTTAATCAAAACAAGTCTCCTTATCAAACCAACTCTTTAACATTTGGTTTAAGGACTTGGTTTTGAGATAAAAATGAATCATGACATTGCAAGGCTAGTGAATTCATTTGGTTTAAGGACTGGGTTTTGAGATAAAAATGATCCCAATTCATCCGGTTTTGCATTTAAGTAAGGGTAACACTCAAAAGGATTGAACCATATGCATAATGCTAAAGGTAAGAAACAAGTGATGCATACAAAGATAGACTATCATCTACCCGAAATACTATCAATGATCCTACACCCCTCTCATTCATTTTTTTAGCTCACTCAACCCTCTAGAATCAACCCTTTCATCAAGGCTTTTGTGTCTTGCTAAACCCTTTGAATTTCGAACATTTTTCTCTTTTTAAAGCTTTAAGGGGGAACTTCTTCAACTTAGGTATTTCGGTGAATGGAGTAGTCTACACTTATTAACTTAGCTCTTCTTTTGATTTCTAGGTGGCCTTGCATATATATATATATATTTTTTTACTTGGCCTTTTGGCTCTTTTGATTTCTTAAGACTACCTAGCACTTTTAATTTACTTAGAGCTATTCCTTCTTAAAACCCAAGACTCTTCATTTCAAACCATTCTTCCCCTTATTTTCCACCAAACCTTTTATCCATCATCTCTTTCTTCCCAACTTTTCCACAACTCAACAAGCATTACCACAACCAATCAAACCCCCAAATCCTAAGCCTAAAGCTAACCTCAAAATGCAAGGTTAGAATCTACAAGAAAGTCTATACTTGTCGTTTCAAACCTAACACTTTATGCTAAGTTCAATCGAAATAAAGGCCTCACAAGTAGTCACACAAAAACAATTGGCTTCAAAGGAGGTAAGGTTTGGTAGGAGTTCTACTTGAGCTAGCAAGAGGGTGGCAAAGTGAGTAAGAAAGCTCAAGTATTTTCAATCCATGAATTCACTTTCAATGCAAGCATGATAATTAAATGTCCAAATTCGGTTTAAGTGAGTAGAGTTGGCTATCAAATTCAAGACTATATTTCAACCAAAAACTAGTGACAAATGAAGTGGTCCAAGCATGGTTCTTCCTTACTTTCAAATTTATTCACAAGCATTATAGAACTACTAACTAGGGTATTGAATTGATTACAAGAGTTAAAAATCTACAAGGATGGGCTCATCATTGCTCCCAATGAATATGCAAACAACCTAAATGAGAAAAATTCTAGACTCAATCCTAAAATGTTAACATTTTTTTTGAAATTTTTTTGAAATTTTAGAAATTTGTTTCATTTTTTTGGTTTTTCTATGCCTTAGATGAGACTCAAATATGCATGCTAAAGAAAAATAAGATCACAAAACACAAAGTCAAATACCATACTCCCCCAAACTTAAATTACACAGTCTGTTGTGTAATTCAAACTTGGAGAAGATTTCAAAATGCAAAAAATAAAAAATAAGTGGTATTTACAATGGTTTTAGAGTGGTACCTTGATCAAAAACGCATGGAGGAGGAGGAGTATGAATCCATGGAATATGATGGATTGCTTGATTGAGGAGTGGGGGATCGCATGACTCTCTTCTCACGCCTTCTTGTCTCATAGGAGGAGGGTTGTTGAGTGGGGGATCGCATGACTCTCTTCTCACGCCTTCTTGTCTCATAGGAGGAGGGGCATGGTTCATCTTGATGACTAGCTGCGCTTGGGGTTCCTTGAAATGAATGGCGTCTCTCTACCATATGGCTGTCCCTTTCATGATCTTCATGCTGTTCTTCTTGTTGTCTTGAGGAGGAAGCTCTTTCAACCTTAGCCGTGAGGTCTTTGATTTGCCTCTTCATCTGCTTGATAGTCTTCACAAGCTTCCTAATGGTCTTGTCTTGACATTTGTTCCATCTTCGGAGAAGCTTGATGTGTTGGTGAGCTTGTCTAGAAGGCTCTCATTGGTTACCTCCTTCATAAGGCTCAAAGTTGTACCTATCACTACCAAAGACTGGAGGAGCTTGATAAGGCTCGTGGTAGTCGTCCCAAGAGCATACCGGGAAAGTCTCTATGTCGCCTAGATGCTCGTCGGATGGGGTGAAAGAGGCATTTGACCTTTCCCTAAAGCTTGTGAGGTGAATGCAAGGGAGTCGGATTGTAGCCTCTTTGAGCCTTTCCACATTGAACTTGTACTTGAAGCCATTTCCCTCCTTAATCAAAAAGTGACCCCTAAGGAGATAGGTGGAGTCTAGGTGATGCTGCTCGGCCGAGGGACGGCCTAATTTTACGCCAACCTCCTCGAGTATAGGCGTGATCATACCCCCAATGGCGAGTTGGTGTGAGCGATCCTTCTTGACCGGTACTCGACCATAGTAACTAGCCGCATGAGCTACCCAAATCTGCACCATACCATTACCCGTAGCATCACCTCTCATTTCCGAGTTGTCATCAAAGGAACGGATGATGCTCGTGAGCCCGACATCAAGCATCTCCCACTCTTCAGCGGTTACAACCACGGTTTCTTTCTTAGCAAAGAAAGTGTGAGCTAGCACCTTGTGAGCATAGCGAATCGCGGGGTGACGGATCATCTTGCCCTTAACTCTCGCGATCTTGTAACTCCCATTAGCAACCATCTCCCAAAGCTTTTTCAACTCCACCTTTCTAACATCCAAGCGTGAGCCCGCACTGGTTCCCTCATCAAAGCCAAGCACCTTACTTAGCTTCTTGAAACCCATCTTATAAGATTTGTTGTGAACTCGGAATTGAATGAAACCGAAGCCATCTTTTTCTTTATTAACCTCTCCCGAACTCAAAGTCGTCACCTTCAAAGTAGAGAGGAATTGGCATGTCTCCTCTTGGTAGCTTGGGTATGATTGGTTGAACCACCTCTCACACCCCAAATTCCGGAAAATAGCGGTCACATCCTCCAAGAGACCCAACTCCTCTAGCAATCCGTGATCCGGGTATGTGGTTCCCTTGAAATGGATCTCCATAAGTGCCTTGTACACATCCGAGGGTGTTAGGGGTTCGGCCGTAGCTTTCTCGGCTCACTTCTCCCTTATTTTCTCTTTATCAACTCCTCTCTTTGAAGACAACTTCCTTATGACAGGGGGACTCTCCTCGGGATCTTCTTCTTCCACTTCTACCAGCTTCTTGCCTTGCTTCTTGCTAGCTTCACTCCTTGTTCTTCCCATATTACCTACAAAATTCGAATACTTGGAAAAGAGTGAGTACAAGTTGAATTCTAACCCTTGAAATCAACAAACATGTAATCATAAGACTCCATGAAGGTTCCAACAAGTAAAATTCCATGGCAATTAATTAATAGCAAGAATAAATTTCATTTATCACCTCATTTATCACCCAAAGAAATCAACAAGAAATTTTTCATGTTAAGCATCCTCTAATTGGTAACAAGATAAAATTCAAGAGGATTCAAGCCTAATTACTTATGCAACATGGGAAAACAAGATTAAAGAAACTAATTTTGAAAATTTGAACATCAATTAGGCATAAACATGAATTTTCGCAACCCTTGAAAATCCTATATAAAAAGAGTTTAAAAATCAAAGTTTTCCCATGTAATTCCTTGGATATCTTCACTAATCATCACCCATAACAACATTCAACTATACCGAGCTTAATCAATCCATTAAAAGTCTACTTATCAATATAAATCTCTAATTCATTCTCAAAGAAAAATCAAAGATTAAAAGAGAGGATGAGAAGACAAACCTTGTTTCCACGCAAGTGCAAGGCCGAAATCAACTAGAGAATCAAGAGTGATACACAATTTCGGAAATATAGCACTTGAAATCAAAGGATTTGATGAAGAATTAAGAGAGAGGAGAGAAAACAAGTTCTTATCCTTATGCTAGAGTGAAAATCGTGGATGATAAAAATTTTGGGGAAGAAGAAGTCCTTTAATCCCCTAAAATCGGTTTAATCTAAGTGGGGGAAGTCAACATTAAACCGGTCAAAGGAAGGGAAAAAATCAATCAAACCTATTTTTTTAGAAGAAGTTCGACGAGTTCGTCGAACATACACGTCGAATATTGCCCCTGAAATTGTTGTTCGACGTGTTGGTCGAACAATCTCGTCTAACTTTGCCCCTGGAATTATTGTTCGACGTGTTGGTCGAACAATCTCGTTGAACTTTGCCCCTGGAATGTTGGTTCGACGTGTTGGTCGAACAATCTCGTCGAACATTGCCCCTGGAAGATTTGTTCGACGTGTTGGTCGAACAAACTGGTCGAACAGTTTGTAAAACTTTTCTTTTTCACCCTTTTCTTCAAGTCAATGGCCTCCATACTCAACCTAAAACTTTCAAAAACTTAAAGAAACATGATCATAGAGCTAAATAAAGAATATATACAAGGATAACCATTGGAATGCCTCCCAAGAGCGCTTGTTTAACGTCATTAGCTCGACTTTTCAAACCTTTTTAGGCAAGAGTGGGATCTTGAAGAGAACATGAGCTTGCCTCTTCCTTAGACACATTCACCAAGTATGGCTTGATCCTATGGCCATTGACTGTGAAACTCTCCCCATTCTTCCCAATCATGGTAATGGCTCCATAAGGCAACACTTCTTGAATCTCAAAAGGGCCTCCCCACCTTGACTTGAGCTTACCCTGGAACAACTTCAATCTTGAATTGTAGAGAAGAACTTTGTCACCAACACTCAGCTCCTTCTCCACAATCCTCTTGTCATGGAAAGCCTTGGTTCTCTTGATATCTCTGTAAATTGCATGTTTTTAGTACATGTTTCATGATAGTTAGGACTTCATTCTTGCACTTTAGTCTTAGTTTTCATTGCGTTTTCACTCATGTTAGGATTAGATGCATTAGGTTAGGTTTTTGCATAGTCTTGCATGTTTGGAATGTTTTCTCAGGTGTTTAGGATGGTCCGAAGAAGAAAACAAGGAAGGAGATCCCAAAAGGAGGATGAGCAGATCATATCGAGCATGGATCACGACCTCGTAGCCGATATGGACAAGCGCAAGATGAACCTCGACGAGTAGCAGCGACTTAGTCCCGAAAGAGCCACCTCGGAGTGAAGATCCAGCAAGAGGATTGAATGAAGACGGATATCGGAGCAAGGAAACGGGAATCACCCGATTCAAGTTACAAGGAAGGCAAGCCTTCACGACATGATCCCAAAATACTTGCCCGATATGGAGCCTGCCCGAAGAATCAGAAGAGTTAGCGTTTCGGCTTGCTCACCACGACTTGAGCCCGAAACGCTAAAAGCCAAAATAGTACCATTTCGGGAAAGTGATCCCAACGTTTTAGGTTTTTCTTCTTTTATGTATAAATACTCCCCTCCACTCTTATCCTTATCATCACGTTTTATTATTTTACTTTTCTACCTTCTCTTTCAAACTGAGAACTACTTTTGTATTTCGCCATTGAAGCTTGTTTCAAAGCTTTGATTTTTATGCAATCTTAAAGTTTTAAGTATCCTTGCTTAGTATATTTGAAGAAAGTCTCTTCCTTTTCTTATTTTTTTCGGCTATCTTGCAACCATGAGTTGCCTTCTTATCCTTATGGATCTTGAGGTTTCTCAAATGGTGCGTGAGTAGTCCATATCGGTTTAGGATAAGGGTAGGGAAAATGAGTAAAAGTCCAAATCTTTGATGCAGATCTATGCTTAATTCCCCTTAATCCTTTCTTATTTGATACTATTAATGCTTAGTCATCTTCGCTATTTGACCTTCGCCAACGAGCTACTTCAAACAAACGCCATGTTTGAATGTTTGCAAGGACCAATCTCATAAGAGATTCGCTCGTCCTAGCCTAAGGTATTAGATGCCTAAGGAGCGTTTTGTCATTAGTAGAGTTGTTTATTCAAGCTTGCTGCTTTCATGGATCACTACGTGATAGCGAGGTTAGGCCGTGAGGCAGCAAAGAAACTTATACCGTGAAAGTGGATTCGTCTAAGTCAGAACTCTGCGCTAAAGGATTAGCCTTATAGGGAGTGACTCTAGCATCAAAGGAAGGATCTTTAACATATTAGACCCGAAACAAACCCCTTATCTCTAGAAACGATTCCTAGTTTCTTTTGCAAGTCTGTTTCTTTAGCTACAATATCTTCAATTCCTTAGCTTGATTTAGTTTTGATACCCGCTTTTCTGTTATAGCTACAATCTAGGTGACGGATTCCTATCATTTTAATTATTTAATCTCTCTTAGCTTGTAAAAGAATACCATGAATGCAGTACTTTGAATTCTCCCATCGGATTGATAAGACCCATCACCTATATTACATTCGGTTATAAGTAGTGGGTCATTGAGTGAGTAGAACCCAAAAATAGAGAAAACTCTACTTATCAATAGGCGTCGTTGCCGATTTGGGAGAAATTTGATTATTGCATTTCCGATTCTTAGCAAGACTAAGACTTTACTTTCTTTTTCGACTCTAACTACGTTTCTTGAGACTTTTTCGCAGGTACCTATAACAACAAGTCCAGATGGATGACATGCACCATCCCCAAGAAAGAATGAATGACGCACAACGGGAACAAGCCGATATACCGTGACACCAACGTCTCATCGGTGTGTGACTCTCCCACCAACTACAGAACACAAATCGGTATTACCCCACCCGCAAGTGATGTTGGATACGAGATAAAGAGTTGTATGCTTGCCATGGTCCGGAACAACAAATACCAGGGAGAAGCCGTGGAAGACCCCCTGGATAACCTAGATGATTTTGAGAAGATCTGTTCTTTGACAAAACAAGAAGAAATATCGGAAGACGGATTCAAGCTACGCCTTTTCCCATTTTCCCTGGGAGGCAGAGCTCACCAATGGGAAAAGACTCTGAAATCGGGATCTATAATAACGTGGGACGAATGCAAACGAGCCTTCCTCAAGAAATTCTTTTCGCCGTCAAGAACAGCGAAGTTGAGATTGGACATCTCCACGTTCACTCAAGCAGAAGATGAGCGATTCAGTGAGGCTTGTGAACGTCTAAAAGGGTACACACTAAAATGTCCCCATCATGGCTATTCAAGCTCCTCATTACTCAGTATCCTCTATAGAGGTGTGTCAAAGAAATATAAGGATCAGCTGGATACTGCAAGCAATGGAATCTTCCTCGGCCAAGACGTGGATGATGGAATGAACCTCGTTGAGAATATGGCAACAAGTGATGGTAATTACGAAGACGACATTGACAACAACACCACTGAGCTGAATAATCAGAGAGAACATGAGGTAATGCAACTGCAAGCTCGTTTAGATGCTTTACTAAAAGGTCAACACGTCCAAGACACTAAAGTAGCGCGTATCGGGGTAGTCTCGACGGACAGTGACCGATATGGAGACACAGTCATCACCAACGACCACAGACAGTACGACAACACAGGAACTCCACCTACACATCCTCAACTAAATACTCAGTACAATGCTAATGCATATACACAGCAGGCTTTCCATCCTTCCCATTATCACCCTCAACAACAACAATATCAAGCTCCATACCCACCACCACCTTATGGACATTATGGTTTCTACCCACAACAACCGCAAGATTCTGATATCAAGAATTTCTTAACTTAGCTGGTCCAGAGTCACTGCAGTAGCAACCAGGATATTAAATCAATCAATTCAAGGTTGGACACGCAGGAAGAACATATACGGCTAATACAACAACCAATGCACTATGAAACCGCTCCACAACCAGCCTGCGTCAGCGCCATCACTCTACGAAGTGGAAAGATTCTATCACCAAAGGATAAACCTGAGCAAATCAGCGAGGACGCTGGCGACCTAGTGGGGGGGGATAGCTTTGAATAACCAAAAGTTAACAACGAGGTCGAAGAAGTTCAAGAAAGTGTTGAAGATCAGCTCTTCACCAAACTCAGAGAATAGAATATCGGGATTAAGCCGACACCTACGACCCGTTTTGAGAAACCCACAGAGCCACGGTTTGTCCCTCCTTCATACAAACCTCCTTACCCGTTTCCAGGAAGATTCAAGAAAGAACTCCTCGAGAAATACAGAGCTCAGTTTGCAGAGCATCTGAAGAAAGTGGAACTCACCATGCCGCTCATGGATGCTTTGGCATTGGTACTGCCATACAAAAAATTCATAAAAGATGCAATCTTGGCAAGAACGAAAGAACTCCAAGGCATGATGGTAATGACAGAAGAGTGTAGCGTCATTATCCAGAAGAAGGTAGTGCCGAACAAGCTAGACGATCCGGGAAGCTTCACTCTCCCATGTTCAATTGGTCCACTCACGTTCAACAATTGCCTTTGCGATCTAGGGGCGAGTGTGAGCCTCATGCCACTGTCAATAGCCAAACGACTGGGTTTTACATCATACAAGCCAAGCAGAATATCTCTGATATTGGCAGACCGATCTGTGAGGTTGCCCAAGGGACTACTCGAAGACGTTCCCATCCGGATTGGTGATATCGAGGTGCCAACCGATTTTGTGGTGCTCGAAATGGACGAAGAACCGCGAGACCCTCTTATTCTTGGGAGACCTTTTCTAGCCACGACAGGGGCAGTAATCGATGTGAAGAAAGCTAAGATTAAGCTCAATCTTGGAAAGGATATCATCCTCAAGTTCGACATAAAAGAAGTGATGAAGAAACCTACTATAGGAGGGAAAGTTTTCTGGGTGGATGCAATGGATAAGCTAAACGATGAACTTTTTGAGGAACTTTCGTTGAAAGACCCGCTGCTAGGTTCCTTGACAAAGGAGAAGAAGCAGCACGGACACGTGGAGCAAGAAAGCGAAGTCTATGTCATGCATCTGGACGCAAGAAAAGCCATTGAAGATGATGAGTATCCAGAAAACCTAGAGCATGGAAGGCATAAAATCGCCTGGAAAACAAAAGAAGGAGCATATCGAGGTCAAGCCGATATGAGTACAATGACCTTGGGCGGTCAAAGCATACGCGAGGATTGGAGCGAACTTGATGCTCTGAAACTTGAGCTCAAACCACTATCGGATGGGCTAAGGTACGCTTTCTTGGGACTAAATTCCACATATCCAGTTATTGTTAATGAGGATCTAAGTGATGATGAGTTAAATTCACTCCTAAGGGAGTTGAGAAAGTATAGGAGAGCCCTCGGGTACTCACTAAGTGACATCAAGGGTCTCTCTCCTACACTTTGCACTCATAGGATTCACTTAGTAGATGAAAACACTTTCTCTATTGAACACCAATGGCGTTTAAACCCAAACTTTAATGAAGTGTTCAAGAAAGAATTTTTAAAACTTTTAGAAGCTGGCGTGATATACCCCATCAGTGATAGTACTTGGGTATCTCCTGTTCATGTGGTACCTAAGAAAGGGGGTATCACTGTCGTAAAAAATGAAAAGGATGAATTGATCCCTACTAGGACCATAACCGGTCATAGGATGTGCATTGATTATAGAAAACTTAATTCAGCCACTAGAAAAGACCATTTCCCCCTCTTTTTTATCGACCAAATGCTGGAACGGCTAGCTAACCATCCATACTACTGTTTTCTGGATGGCTATAGCGGCTTCTTCCAGATACCGATTCACCCAAACGAGCAAGAGAAAACCACATTCACATGCCCGTATGGTACCTTCGCATATCGAAGGATGCCATTTGGGTTATGTAATGCACCAGCAACCTTTCAAAGATGTATGATGTCTATTTTCTCTGATCTTATAGAGGAAATGGTAGAAATGTTTATGGACGATTTCTCTGTGTATGGTTGCTCTTTTACTGTTTCCTTGTCGAATTTGTGCAGGGTTCTTAAGCGATGTGTAGAGACAAACTTAGTATTGAATTGGTAGAAATACCATTTCATGGTCAGAGAAGGGATAGTGCTTGGTCACAGAATATCGGGGAGAGGTATCGAGGTTGATAAAGCGAAAATAGAGGTCATGGTGCATTTGAAGCCACCCACCACAGTGAAAGAAATCTGTAGCCTCCTTGGGCATGCAGGCTTCTACAGGAGGTTCATCCGTGATTTCTCCAAAATCGCTAGGCCACTCATCAGGCTCTTATGCAAGGAAGCCGAGTTTATCTTCGATGAAGATTGCCTCCAAGCGTTCAACACAATCAAGGACGCACTTGTGAGTGCTCCCATAGTCCAAGCTCCTGATTGGGACCTTCCATTCGAGATTATATGTGATGCGAGCGATTATGCCGTGGGAGCTGTTCTCGGGCAAAGGGAAGACAAAAAATTACAGGTAATCTACTATGCGAGCCGGACACTAGATGATACCCAAGTAAAATACGCCACGACCGAGAAGGAGTTATTGGCAGTTGTGTTTGCCTTTAAGAAATTCAGAATCTACTTGGTGGGATCAAAAGTGATTGTTTACACGGATCATGCTGCCCTAAGGTACATCTATGCGAAAAAGGACACCAAGCCGAGACTGCTAAGGTGGATTCTCTTGCTACAAGAGTTTGATATGGAGATCCTAGACAAAAAGGGAGTAGAGAACGGTGTAGCCGATCACCAGTCCCGGATGAAGATAGATGACTTGGTTCCTATCAACGATGCCTTACCGGAGGAACAACTCATGATAGTGGACGTCTTTGGGGGGATGTACCAGGTGAATCAAAGTCTAGAGACGGTAGCCAGCATGGAAGAGAACACCATTCTTTGGTACGTAGATTATATCAATTACTTGGTAAGCGGAGACGTGCCAAAGGACCTTGATGCCTACCAAAAAAAAAAGTTTTTCAAGGAGATTAACTACTTCTTCTATGACGAGCCATATCTTTTCAAAAGAGGGATAGATGGGGTCTACAGAAGGTGTGTATCAAAGGGAGAAGCGAAAGGAATCATGTTCCATTGCCACGGTTCAGCCTATGGTGGTCACTTTACCACGTTCAAGACCACAACAAAAATCCTACACGCAGGATTCTGGTGGCCAAGTCTATTCAAAGACACTCACGAATATGTCTCCTCTTGCGAAGCGTGTCAAAGAAAGGGAAACATCAGCAAGCGAGACGAAATGCCGCAGAGCCCGATATTGGAAGTCGATATCTTTGACGTTTGGGGGATAGACTTCATGGGACCATTTCCGTCCTCTTACGGGAATAAGTATATACTAGTCGCGGTTGACTACGTCTCAAAATGGGTGGAAGCCGTTGCTAGTCCTACCAATGATGCAAAGGTGGTACTAAAACTATTCAAGTCAACCATATTCCTAAGGTACGAGATTTCGAGGGTAGTGGTAAGTGACGGTTGGAGTCATTTTATCAACAAGCTGTTCGAAAACCTCCTGAAGAAACACGGGGTCAAGCATAAGGTAGCTACACCGTACCATCCGCAAACAAACGGGCAAGTCGAGGTATCCAATCGCGAGATCAAGGCGATATTGGAAAAAACGGTTGGAGCCACAAGGAAAGATTGGTCAGCAAAACTAGATGACGCTCTGTGGGCATACCGAACTGCCTTCAAAACGCCCATAGGACGATCTCCATACGCACTTCTATACGGCAAGGCGTGTCACTTGCCCGTGGAACTTGAGTACAAGGCTCTATGGGCCATCAAACTCTTGAATTTTGACATCAAGACAGCTCAAGAAAAGAGGCTAATAAACCTACACGAGCTGGAAGAAATCCGATTAGAGGCATTTGAGAGCTCGCTGATCTACAAGGAGAAAACAAAAACCCTCCATGACAAGAAAATCAAACCGAAAGAGTTCGCACCAGGAAATCAAGTGCTGCTGTACAACTCAAGACTGAGATTGTTTCCTGGAAAGTTGAAATCGCGATTGTCCGGACCATACACGATCAAGGAAGTATTGCCAAATGGAGCTGTGACATTGGTTGGAAAGGATGGAGCGGATTACACGGTAAACGGGCATAGACTGAAGCCGTATTTGGGAAATGAAGAATACCAAGTTTTAGAAGCAACCGTGGTCTGTCTCCAAGACCCAAACAAGGCCTAAACGACTTGGAAAAGTCAAGCTATGGGACTTTAAACAAGCGCTCTTGGGAGGCACCCCAAGCTTATCCTTTTACCTTATTTTACTGTTTTTCTCTTTACTTTGCAATTCTCGAGAATAATTACTAGTAGAATCGGTGATTTAGATATCAGGACATGAGATATCAAAGAACCATAACGGGAAGAAGACTGGGAGAACTGGTCATTATGGGCATGAAACCTGTGCACCGGTTAATGAGAATGACGAATCCTCAGATATCGGGTTGAAGCCATGGTCTAAAGCCGATATGGAAATGGCGCTAGAAGAAGGGTTCAGCCTGATTTTCTTGTACGACCTGGCTAGTACAAACGGGTTCACCCTGTAACAAACCGAGCGACATAACCAGAGGTACCACTCCAAAACTCCTATATATATAAGCATTCTTCCTTTTATTTTTGATTTTTGTTTTTGCATCATCTTAGGACCATACTATCCCTCTCTTCTATCACACAGGGACTGTGTGATTTAAGTTTGGGAGTGTAGTAAGTAGTTATGCATCACTTAGATTAACCATTGCATTCGTAAAACTTGCATAGAAAAACACAAAAAAAAAAAAAATTGAAAATTTTTGAAAAATTTGTTCCACAAAAAGATTCATATAGCTGCATCTCCATTTTAGGATCGAGTCTAGATGCATTCATTTAGGATTCATAAGCATTCGCATAAGGTGTTGAGTATAGTGAATCCTTGTAAATAGCCATTTTTAAGTCTTGAATTCAATGCCTTAGTTCTTGTTTGTTTGATGCATTTTGAATTAGATTGAGCTTAAGGCAGCACCACATTTGGAAATTTGTCTTGTGAAATTCGGTTTTAACTTGATGCATTGCGACTTGAACCATTTTCCTAATGAACTTGAACCGTTAATTTGAAAATTTTAATTATCTCGTTCATATTTGTCAAATAACTCATGGATTTCACTTGGACTTTCTTTTCCCTTCCACCACCCTCTTGCTAGTCCAAGTACCAGACCACACCCCAAACCAAAACTTTTGTTTTTAGACCATAAACACTTTTGTGAGAGCATGTGAGGCCTTTGCACCATTTTTGAATCTTCTTAGGCAAAAAGTGTTGAGTTTAAATCGACAAGGTTAGATTTCCATGTAGACGTTGGCTCACATCTCGGGTCAACACTAGGATAGGTGGTGTAGAATCTGAAATCGGCTACATACCGAAATAAGAGGTCGATGTTACTGGGTAGACTTGAAAAAGGAGGGGTGTATTTCGATTGATCACATATTGACAGAAGGAAAAGGAAAGATACCGAGGAGTCAGACGGGGACACATATTAAGGAGATGGCGGCACCAAAAAGGCTTAGAAACAAAAGAAGAAAAAGGCGATTCCAAAAGAAAGCAAAAGAAGGCCAATCAACAAAGTCCAAATCCGGCCAAAAACACCAAAGGTGAAACACAAAGGAACGCAGCAAGGAAGCTAGGAAGCCGAAACCGATCTCCAACAAATAATAATTTCCTTTTAATTTTCTTGTAATGTTATTTTTTTTATTTTTTTTTGGTAATATGTTTAATTTCTAAGTATATGGGTAGCTTAGGATGTAGCAATTTAGACTAGGGTAGGAAACGAAATAGATGTTCTGGGTAGATGGTAGTCTAGCCTTGTATGCATCAATTGGTTTTTACCCTTAGCATTTTGCATTAAGAAGGTTCCTTTTAAGAGTGATCCCATTAAACATTTAACCCGTTCGCACTACGAGTTCATACTTAGCTCGTGACCTTATCCTTAACCAAGTGAGTTAATTGACAGGCATGAATGATATCCACGTTTTAAATTTCATAATGAATGTGAAAGGGAATTGGCAATTTGAATGTGCATCTAAGTTGGGATTGATTTTGCTTGATTATTGTGATGAATGTGGCTAACGCTTTCTGGATAGGTAGAATTCGACTTGCATCCCAGAAACCTGAACTTAGACATTGAGTTGATTTCTTTTAAATGACGTTTTGGATTCAAACTTACACCTTTTATTTTAAAACCTCACCCCTCCGGTTGGCTTTTGCTTGAGGACAAGTAAAAAGGCAAGTTTTGGGGTGTTGATATCTCTGTAAATTGCATGTTTTTAGTACATGTTTCATGATAGTTAGGACTTCATTCTTGCTCTTTAGTCTTAGTTATCATTGCGTTTTCACTCATGTTAGGATTAGATGCATTAGGTTAGGTTTTTGCATAGTCTTGCATGTTTGGAGTGTTTTTTCTCAGGTGTTTAGGATGGTCCGAAGAAGAAAACAAGGAAGGAGATCCCAAATGGAAGATGAGCAGATCATATCGAGAATGGATCACAACCTCGTAGCCGATATGGACAAGCGCAAGATGAACCTCGACGAGTAGCAGTGACTTAGTCCCGAAAGAGCCACCTCGGAGTGAAGATCTAGCAAGAGGATTGAATGAAGACGGATATCGGAGCAAGGAAACGGGAAGCACCCGATTCAAGTTACAAGGAAGGCGAGCCTTCACGACATGATCCCGAAATAGTTGCCCGATATGGAGCCTGCCCCAAAGAATCAAAAGAGTTAGCGTTTCGGCTTGCTCACCACGACTTGAGCCCGAAACGCTAAAAGTCAAAATAGTACCATTTCAGGAAAGTGGTCCCAACGTTTTAGGTTTTTCCTCTTTTATGTATAAATACTCTCCACTCTTATCCTTATCATCACGTTTTATTATTTTACTTTTCTGCCTTCTCTTTCAAACCGAGAACTACTTTTGTATTTCGCCATTGAAGCTTGTTTCAAAGCTTTGATTTTTATGCAATCTTAAAGTTTTAAGTATCCTTGCTTAGTATATTTGAAGAAAGTCTCTTCCTTTTCTTATTTTTTTTCGGCTATCTTGCAACCATGAGTTGCCTTCTTATCCTTATGGATCTTGAGGTTTCTAAAATGGTGCGTGAGTAGTCCATATCGGTTTAGGATAAGGGTAGGGAAAATGAGTTAAAGTCCAAATCTTTGATGCAGATCTATGCTTAATCCCCCTTAATCCTTTCTTATTTGATACTATTAATGCTTAGTCATCTTCGCTATTTGACCTTTGCCAACGAGCTACTTCAAACAAACGCCATGTTTCAATGTTTGCAAGGACCAATCTCATAAGAGATTCGCTCATCCTAGCCTAAGGTATTAGATGCCTAGGGAGCGTTTTGTCATTAGTAGAGTTGTTTATTCAAGTTTGCTGCTTTCATGGATCACTAAGTGATAGCGAGGTTAGATCTTCTTAATCAATTGTTACTAGTAATATGAAAAACATAAAAAAAATTAGTGACAAACCATTATCAAATCTTCTTAATCAATTAATTGTAGTCACCGTATATAATTAATAAACCAAAAAAATAAAATTTCAAAATAAAAAACAAATGATAAAATAAATAATACTTAATTAGAACTTAGAAGCCAATATCCCAAAACAAAGGAAATCATCCGAAACAAAGATAATCTACAAACATAATTTATAAAAAAAGTCTTAACAAATACAAACTTAATCAATACTAGGATAAATGAAACCTAGAATAACTAGATTCCATGGCACATGGGATGATTTTGGTCGTGGAGCTGGGAACTAGGAGGCATTTTGACTTGCTAAAGTCTCAACAATCTTCTCCATAGTTTCAAGTCTTTTCTGAAAATTCAGATTCTCTTCACGGCTTTGTTTAAGCTCTGTTTCCATCTCCTGCAGCCTCTGTGTTAACATCTCCTCTTCTTCGAGAGGTTGTGCTGCACTTGAAGAAACATCAACAGCTACTAAAAACTCACTTAGCAGTGCACCAAGTCCAAAGATATTGCCGTGTTTGGATAATCCAGTAGCAGCCTAAAACGAAGGACCAAATACATTAGCAAAAACAAAAACACAACAGTATACACACATGACCAAGCTAGGCAGAAAACACAACAGTATACACACTACTTAGCTTAATCCTGACCTAAGCTGAAAGCAAACGAGCAAGTAAGGGTGTCTAATAAAAAAAAAAAATCATTTTCGGATCAGTTTTAAAGTTTAAGAGTATACACACATCAACATGTGTCACACATGACCAAGCTAGGCAGAAAACACAACAGTATACACATTACTTAGCCTAGTCCTAACCTACGCTGAAAACCAACAAACAAGTTTGCCTTCTACAAACGAGCAAGCAAGGCTGTTTAAGCAAAAAAAAAAGTTTATTTACGGATCAGTTTTAAAGCTTTACCTTGACATAAATTTTATTTTTCTCACGTTGGTCAAGATCACCAGCAGTTTCGAGCTGTCCCAAGCGTTCCTGTAGATGCTTCTCATAAGTTTCTGCAACCAATCGTGCTCGTTGATCGACATACGTTCCGTCAGCCTTCTGGTGTGTTTTCTTCATCACGGCAATGAAAGAGAAGTCCTCATTGTTTGCTTTCTGCAAACGAAACAGCAAAACAAACTGAAATAACAAAAAATTATCACGATTAAAAACTAATAATGAAACTAATATAAACTTACCAAAACATCTTGAACTTTAGCATAAGAACGAGAACCAGCTAAGTGGGAATGTGGGCCTAAACCATTGCGATCGGACAGTCGTGAAGCACGGGCTTTCTCACTGGTTGCTTTTGCTTTTGGTGTTGCCCAATGAGCTTGCATAATGATCCAATAATCAGACAAGATCCATTCTGGTTTTTCCCCTAACATCTTTGCATGGCTTATCATTCCTTTGAGGCGATAAGCAGCAAGCTTGTTGAACTCTTTTTCAACTTGATAGTTGATTGCCGGATCCCAGTTAAACTTTTTCTGAAAAACAAAAATTATGACACACGATGAATAACATAGGAAATCATTTATGAAATAGTTATATGAAATATAGCACAACAAATACCTTAAAAAGAGAAAACCAGGTTTGTTTATAGAAAGGAGGCACTTTTTTCCAAGAGTACCATGGGCCTCGGAAACAACTTTGAATGACCTTTCTGACAGCAGTTGATACTTGAGTGTGGTGTTTAAACCTGTTCCATTGTAATATATTACTTAATGAGTTATAAATCTCTGAAAATAGTCAATGGAAAACACTGAATGGTATTTAAGAAAAAATCAATACCATTTAGCTCCATTTTGACGAGCAGGATGCAACACAGGTAAAGTTGTACGATCCACATTTGGCTCTTCCATATCTACATCATAAACACATGAAAATCACTATCCCAGAGTGTACAACTCATAATTAAAGCGTACTTAATGGTTATTCTCTACTGATTTCACACAATTTCTAATTCTGTAATTACTATTATCCAGAGATTAACCAACACGGATGAAGAGAGCAATTTCATCTGAAACCAATACGGATTAAATACGGCAATACGGATTAAATACGGCAAGACAGATTCAACACAGCAATACGGATTCAATACAGCTAAATTATTTGACACAATTTGAAGACGCAAATAAACCAAAGCTCAAAAGCAACATGGATTTAAACCAAGGAACAGTTCACTCTAGTTTAACTTCTGCAAATCGAGAATTACCTTTCAATGAGATAGTCAGTGGGGGAGATGGTTAAAAAGGAAAGACAAACTAATCGCTTCTTATAGAAATGGAAGTGACGAAGAACGATTTTGATAGGCAGTGGGGGAGATGGTTAAATATTTTTGACAGTTTTTTAAGGTTTCTCAATTAGTGGGGAAAATTTTGGCAAAACTTAAAGCGGTTAATAAAATTTGAGGCTCCCTTGCGAAAGTTTATGGCGGTAAAATAAAAATTAATAACATTTTGACAAATCATTATATTAAATTAATAAAAGTACGTTAACTCTTTAGGTACCTCTTGTGCCTAAGAAATTAGGTGCCTCTGGAATGTGAGCTTCATGATCAGCAACTCAGAACTCTTCTGGTACTTAAAGATCTCACTGTTAACCAAAAACAAGAATCAAATGCATATTCTTGAGGTCGTTAGAGCTAAAAGGGGGTGATTCAGAAATGACTTACTATATGAGTGTGCACTCACGAAGTGTGAATCTTCAAGTCCATAACCAAGGCAAGCATTTGTAAGCAAGGGCATTAAAATAGGGGATCTTCTCTTGCGAGAGCTTGGTCACAGCATCACCCTCACAAGCATGGAGAAAGGTTGCAACTTCTATTATAACCAAGAAAGAAACCTCTTGTCATAAAAAAAAATCTTAACAAAGTTTGTTTCTTTCACTTAAGAAATCTCAGCAAATCAATCCATTGCTTTCAGGGAACAAAATAGAGCATCTAGATCGAATTTATTCCCCGGAATAAAGAGAAGAGGAGAGAAAGACATACAACTATTAGCTGAGATGGATCTTGTTGATGATGTTGATATTTAAGCATGAAGAGACCCAATCCAGCGACAAAGAAAGAACCAAGGAGAAGCCATATCCAACTCGATAATCTCCTTCTAGATAGCCGCCGCCTTCATCTTTCGCTACTCCACCTGCCGAATCCTCCACGGTTTCTCTTCCTCTTCAGATTTCTGAATCCATTTTACACTAAATCCAGATTCGAAAGGAACCCCAAGAATTCGAGAATCTGCTGACAGAGATCCAGAAGAAGATTCGAGAAGGAAGTGAAGCTCTATGTGAATCGAGAAGATCCAACAGAGGCGAAAACAAGGAATTGAGTAAAAACAAAGAGACGAATAAAGAAAAGCTCTTAGCGTGTCTGATAGAGAGAGAGTGTGTGTGTGTTTGAATGAGCTGTCTGATTTCTAATTGATAGGTGTCGAGTGTCGACAATAGAACAAATTTAGATATAACTTAACTGGTTAAATAAATTAATGTAAAGACTCCAATACGATTTCTTTTCTTATGGTCTCTCACTTGCAAAGAAAAACACATTAAAATTACAATAACTTAAATTAAAAATAATCTGGCATATCGATTTTTTTTGGTGTCTCAATCCAAAACAAGATTGAGGAAGAAAATTCAATATGCATCCCCATCACAAATTCAAACACAAAGCGTAGCCCGATTTTACCAACACAAGAATCTGTGTCCCCATCAGAACCGTCTTTTCTTCGAACCAAACAAAACCAGAACAACACCTTTTGATTTAAACAGAAAATTTCTGCATATATCAACTTAAATTTCAATTTATTCTTCATTAGTTGTTATGGAGAAAAAACAAAAACATATTAAAAATTACAATAATTTAAATTAAAAATTATTCGGAAAATAAATTGTAAATATATTTATTATGCCTTCTTGAATTCCTTTATCAGGGTGAATTTCTCCATCCTCGTAGGAAAACCTTTTTTTGTTTAGATCGAATTCTTGTTGAACTTTTTTTTCTTGAACAAATCCATCCCCGGGATGAAGCTCTCCTGCATCTTCATAATAAAACGTTTTGTTTAGATCAAATCCATTTTGAACTTTTTTCTTTTGTTCCGTTTTTTGAACAAATTGTACTTCTTCAGCCTTTTGAACTTTCTCTAATTCGATCGGCTCCGGTTTCATTTTCCTATGAACATGAAATGAAAACAAGTTATGGATCACAGATAAAACTGTTTATATCAATTAAAATTTAAAGAACATAAATTATTATTTATTATAAAACATTTTAAAAATTAATATAATTATGAAAACGTTTTATAAAATATAAATAATTATGGATCACAAATAAAAACGTTTTTTTTAATACCACCTATTCTAACACATATACATTCCACAACCTTTACTCTAACAACTTAATCTAACGTAAACATATATTCGATATATGAAATAAATAAAAAACTTACAATTTTCGGAATTTGTAGAGAATGGAGAAGAATATTTGCAAAAAATTTAGAGAGAAAAATTGAGAGAAAAAAATGCAAGAGAAAAATATATTGAAAGAAATATTCAAATCTAAAAGTTCTCTTTAAATAAGCGTGATTAAGCCAAACAAACTCAGTTGTTTGTATTTCCTGCAATCAAGGAAGATATATTCAGCGTTTACTTAATCAACAAAGATTTATTAAAGAACAAAAAAGTTATTATTGAAACGAAAAAGGAATTTTGTTTTCATTAGTTATTGTGGATAAAGACGAAAAAAACAAAAGTCCAAGTTAGAGGAAGAAAAATCACTTCTCGTTGAAAAAAAGAGTCTCTAGAATATGTTTCTTATCTAACCTGATTGAATCGATTTCGCAAAAAGAAGGCTTTGATTAAAGAGATATCTGCAGCTTACCACACCGGACGAGGTTAGAAATCTATTTATTAATTATGTTCAAACTGATTTAGAAACGAGAAATTTAAACTGTGTTTTTTTATGTTGGGATTGAAATTGTTAAACTTGGAACTATATTTGTTAAAAACGAGACGCTGATCTGTGTTTGATGGTAAATCAGAAAAAATAAAATAACTAAAGACTAGTATATGATAACATAAAGCGTATGTGATAAAGGAACATATCGTCTTCTTAATGTCGTAACATAAAGCTAATTCATATTTTCTCTTCTCAAAAATAATTTCAGGTCATCTTAATGTCTTCAGGTAGTGATGTATATGCTACAAGGCGTTGGATGTATGAGAGAATTGATCATATAACCAATCAAGTTTCAGAAATTTATTGCCAAGGGGTGAAAAATTTTATTGAGTTTGCAAAACGTCAACCTCTATTTTTGGAGAGTAGAAAGCTTTTTTGTCCATGTATCAAGTGTGAGAACGGAGGAAAATTATTTAAAGAAGAACTCGTGTCAGAACATTTATATAATAAGGGTTTCATGCTTAACTATTGGGTTTGGACTTCACATGGAGAGGATTACAATATGCTAAACAATGATTCTGAAGAAGATGTTTTCAGGTCCGAGTCTCACACAGAGCCAGTGAATCCTTATGTGGCCATGGTTTCAGATGCATTTGGTAATACAGAGCCAGAGTTTGATCAGATGATGGAAGAAGAACCTAACCCTGAGGCACAAAAGTTTTATGATATTTTGGATGCTGCAAAACAACCAATTTATGATGGATGTAAAGAAGGTCTCTCGAAACTCTCCTTAGCAGCTCGGCTTATGAGTTTGAAGACGGATTATAATTTGTCTCAAAATTGTATGGACTCGATTGCTCAGATAATTTAAGTATATCTGCCAGAAGGTAACAACTCACCGAAGTCGTACTATGATATCAAGAAGCTTACACGGTCTTTGGGTTTACCTTATCAGAAGATTGATGTTTGTCAAGATAATTGCATGATATTTTGGAAAGATGCTGAAAAGGAAGAAAGTTGCTTGTTCTGTAAAAAAGATAGATTCCATCCTACTCAAAAGATTGGGCAGAAAAAAAATAGCATACCGTCAAATGTTTTATTTGCCTGTAGCCGATAGATGGAAGAGATTATATCAGTCTTCTAATACTGCAAAAGATATGAGATGGCATGCAGAACACTTAGCGAGTGATGGAGAAATGTGTCATCCATCAGATGGAGAAGCATGGAAGCATTTTCACAAGGTATTCCCTGATTTTGCATCTAAACCAAGAAATGTTTACCTTGGGTTATGTACAGATGGTTTTAATCCATTTGGTATGTCAGGACATAATTATTCATTATGGCCCATTATCTTGACTCTGTATAATCTGCCACCTGAGATGTGTATGAATCAGGAATTTATGTTTCTAACCATTCTAGTGCCTGGTCCAAATCATCCAAAGAGAAATCTGGATATATTTCTTCAACCATTGATAGAAGAGCTGAAAGATTTGTGGTTTAACGGTGTTGAAGCATATGATATTTCTACTAAGCAGAACTTTCTCTTGCGAGCAGTTCTCATGTGGACAATAAGTGACTTTCCAGCGTATGGTATGCTTTCTTGGTGGACAACTCATGGTCTGTTAGCATGTCCTTATTGTTTGGATCACACCAATGCATTTCAGTTAAAGAATGGTAGAAAAACAAGTTGGTTTGATTGTCATCGGTGTCTTCTACCGGAAGATCACAACTATCGGTGGAATAAGAAAAACTTCAAAAGAGGAAGGGTTGTGAACGATGGTCCACCTCCGACACTAACAGGCGAGGAACTCTTGAATAAAGTTTATGGTTTACCAAAAACAGTTGAATGTGGGGAAAACCATGGAAAATTACAAGGCTACGGTAGCACTCACAACTGGCATAAACTGAGCATTTTTTGGGAGCTGCCTTATTGGAAGAGTCATAAACTTCGGCACAATCTTGATGTGATGCACATCGAAAAAAACTTTTTCGATAATATCATCAACACTGTACTGAACGTGAAGGGGAAAACGAAAGATAACATCAAATCACGACTTGATTTGCAAGAGCATTGTAATCGCAAAGAGTTGCACTTAACGGCTGATGGAAAGGCACCAATCCCAATTTTTAGACTACAAGCTGATGCGAAAACAGTTTTCCTACGATGGCTTGAAAAAGATGTTAAATTTTCAGATGGATATTCATCAAGTTTATCTAATTGTGTTGATCTAGCGGGAGGAAAGTTAACCGGAATGAAAAGTCATGACTGCCATGTTTTAATGCAACGACTACTACCGATTGCGTTTGCTGAGCTTATGGATAAATCTGTATATGATGCGCTATCTGGTAAGTATTCAACTTTCGTTTAATTTCTATTACCGCCTCTGCGTTTCTCTGTTTTTTAGTTAGAAAAAGGTTCTAGATTATCTTTCTCTATATTAAAGATCTCTTTCTGCTTCTCTTGTTTAATGCTCTTTGATGATTTTGGTTTGAGATAGATAATTTCTTTTTTGTAGGTGTAAGCTTATTTTTCCGGGACATATGCGCAAGAACTATACACAAAGATGGTGTTGCGATGTTGCATAAGAATATTTGTGTGGTTCTCTGTAACCTAGAGAAAATATTTCCTCCTTCATTTTTTGATGTCATGGAGCATTTGCCAGTTCACTTGCCACACGAAGCTAGCCTTGGAGGACCTATACAATTTAGATGGATGTATCCTTTTGAACGATACATGGGCCATCTAAAGAAAAAAGTAAAAAATAAGGCAAAGGTAGAAGGCTCGATTGTTGAACAATACATCAATGAAGAAATTTCTACTTTTTGTAGTTATTACTTTGAGCCACACATCAAGACAAAAAGCCGAAGAGGAGATCGACACTATGATGGAGGTAATCAAGAAGATACACATGAATTTGATGGAATTCCAGATATATTTTCTCAACCAGGAAGAGACAGTGGTAAAGAAAAGGAGATATGGCTCCAGAATAAAGATCATCATATCGCACATACATATGTTTTGAGGAACTGCGATCAATTAAGACCATTTGAAAGGTATGAAAAATTAATATGCACATATATACTTTAATTTATATTTTGATATGGTGAGTATAAAACAACCTATTTACTCTTCATGAATTTATATATATAGGTTATTTGATGAGAGTTTGATTGCGGCTAATCCCGGAATAAGTGAAAATAATCTAATTGAGCTTAGAGAAAAGGAATATTCAAACTGGTTACAAAAACACGTAAGTTTTCTTTTTGTTTTAAAAAGAATCTTTTGATAAATCCTTGATAAGCATATATTATAATATGTGTTGTACATATGGATTTTAAAAAACAGGTGCAGGATACGTGGAAGGATAATTCATATCCAAAGTGGTTGCTGGCTCTCGTTCATGGTCCAATGACTCAGGTTACTAGTTGGCCAATGTATTTTTGTCGTGGATATGTATTTCATACATATGATCATGGAAAAGACAAAAAGAATGCCAATTATGGAGTTTGTGTCAAAGGTACAACTTCTTCTAACTCAAGTGAAGAACCTGCTTTTTATGGAGTATTGAGAGAGATTTTTGAGCTTCATTATCCCGGACCAGTTGATCTTAAAGTCGTGGTCTTCAAATGTGATTGGTATGATTCAACCATTGGGAAAGGTATAAGAATAAACAAGTCAGGGGTTGTCGATATTAATGATAAAAGGCGTTATGAAAAATACGATCCTTTTGTTTTGGCTTCACAAGCAGATCAAGTATGTTATGTTGCATATCCACGGATGACTCAGCCGAAAAAAGATCAACACTGGAAAGCAGCAATTATGATACAGCCGAGGGGAAAAGTATTGGTCAACCAAAATTTGGATTTCACTGCAATGCAACATGAAAATGATGATTCTATTGTTCAAGCTGATTCATTGCACGTCGAGACACTAACAAGTCTACATGGCCAAGCAGAAGATCTTGATGATCCCGAAGTAGTAGCAGAAATTGGATCAGACGTTGAAGATGGAAATTCTGATATTGAATTATCTAGTGACGAATCTGAATAATTTTTTTTTCATTTTATTATGTCATTTATATTATTTTTAGTTATCATGTATTTTTGGGGGTTTTTTCTAGAATTGAAGCTATTTTTTATTTATTTTTTAATTTTTTTGTGATTTTTATTTTTTTGTCACAAAGTGATAATAACTATGTCACAATCTATGACCAAATGCAAAAGTCACTAAAACAGTGACTAATTGTGACGACATACTTACAAAATCTTTGTAACTGTGAGTCACTTAAGTTTAGTCACAAAAATCGTATAATTTAGTTACTAGATTTGGTCACAAATTCATAACAATATTTGTTACTATATACTTGGTAATAATTACGCCACGATTAGTGACAAAAATTTGTTACTTACAACTTGGTCACAATATTATGACAAAATACTAACGCTTTTATTACCAAATAATTTCGTTACGGATTCGTATGTAAATCGTCACAATATTATGACAAAACAATTAGACACAATTTTTTGGTAACAATATTGACTTTTTTTTGTAGTGTGCCTTTCACATTGGTTGGTGGCGCCATCTTGACCATAATATCTATCTTGGCCTTGTCAACTTCTATACCATTTTCAGAAATCTTATGACCCAACACAATCCCTTGGTTGACCATGAAGTGGCACTTCTCCCAATTGAGAACCAAGTGAGACTCTTCACATCTTTGTAGAACCCTGCAAAGATTAGAAAGACATGCAGAAAAAGAGGCACCATACACAGAAAAGTCATCCATAAAAATTTCTACCATTTCCTCAATAAGATCAGAGAAGCTACTCATCATGCACCTTTGAAAGGTAGCTGGAGCATTACATAACCCAAATGGCATCCTTCGATATGCAAAGGTAGGTCGTGCGCAACAGTTAATGTCTGAGTAGTTTATTTTCGTTGGGTATTCTTTAAGGGGATCTATGGGGAATTTCATTAACTGTTGTTAAACCGATTGTTTAGGCCGAAGGTTAGGGTTTTCTGTCTCACCATATTCGTTCTTATTGCATGAGTCTAGCGTCATGAACTATATTCTGATCGCAGGATCTTGAGAGCGACTAACGTCTTGAATCTCAGATCTAGACCAAAATAGGGTAGAGAGCATCCCTTGAAAGATGTCTGAATGTTTATCGTCCCGATCTTATTGCGTGTTCGTCTAGGACGCAGGATATGAGAGTATACCTGCAGAATAGAAGTTCGCAGATCGACCTTGCTTGATAAAGTTAGGTTGTTAAAACCAGTGAATCAGTTTGTGAAAAATCGCCTAGCCTCGTTTGCTTAAATTTTGTGTGTTTGATTTCTAGTTAGAACCCCATAGATTTCCTGAGAAGATTCCCAACGTGTTCTTCCCATCTGCTTTTACATCGAGATTTATGCACTTCAATATTTACTTTTCCTGCACTGCGTGCCTGATTTCCTTTTTACAAGTCTTTAAGTTTATTTTCCTTTTCTTGTTGGTTATAGAAGAGATTGACAACCTTCTCTATATAAGGCGTGATACTGCTTTCTTTATTTTCTGCAAAAACCGTGACACTTACCCCAAAACTCCTCCCTGTGGATCGATACCCTAAGTACTACAACGCACGCTGTGCACTTGCAGCTTAGGGTCCTACAAATTCAAAGCTCGGCGAGTCCCCAAAGAAATCATCCAAACTCGGACGACTATTTAGACCCCATCAAGCTTTTGGCGCCGTTGCCGGGGAGGTTGCGTTTCACTGTCCAAAGCAAAGGTCAGGATCACAACTCAAAGACATTTGTTTTCTCTAACTTCTAGATTTCTTTCTATGAATTTCAGGAACTATCACACCATGGAGCACGTAAGGAGCGATCCTTACATGCCCCCGAACTCACGAACACCTGCAGGACTCATGCACCATTTGCGGAGACCGCCGCCAATGCTGCTACCACACGAGCGCTTCACGCCTCACCCACAAGAAGGGTTCCCACCTCCTATCGTCCACGGAAGCGAAAGTCTCCACCTCCAGACGCCACCTCCTGCCCAGAATGATAAAAGAATCACACCTGCTCCCTTATATCAGCAAGTGGAGACCTTATCGAGGCGATAACAGTGATGACTGATTATCAGGCTAAGTCTGAGAGATCCTTACACGCCCGGATGGACTCTACCCAGGGTGAAATCTTCCACAAGCTCCAGGAAGTCGCCAACAACGTGAAGGTATTGGAAAACCGCACTTTTGGCAACATCAACAAACTATCCAGAACTTCCGAAGACCTGGCGGATCACAGAAGGGTCCTAAACCGCGGATTAGGCGATGTCCGCGCCCTGAATTACGAGTTCGAGGAAACTCATGGGGCGAATGGAGAAAGACATCCAGGAGATGGAACAAGCCCAACACAAAGTTGAATCACAAGTCGAGGACCTGAGAGACGAGGTTCAAAACATGGCGAAGGCTCAACAGAAGGACGAAGCCACCTTAGCAAGACTGTCCAAGGAACAGAGGCGGCTCGACGGGCTCATCGATAAGCTTAAAGGAGAAAGGGGGGAACACGAAGCCCATCCGCTGGGGTCGAGAAAGCGCCTTGTTGCTTCATCCAGCCTCACCCAACGGGCGAATCTACCCTTCAGGAGGAGTCACCCGAACCCGCTGAAGACGGTCTCACCACATGCATCATCGCCAGCGTGGAGAGACCTCTTGCCCTGTATATCAAGAGGGAAAGGTTAGTAAAGTTCCACAAGAAGGTGGAAAGAATCCCAGTAAGCATAGGGTTCGATGAAGCATGGGAAAGCTATGGGCTAAAAGAATACTTTGAAGACAGCCTAGAGAGCAGGAACGAGATCAAAGTTCACTTTGGTCAAGCCAGACGTTCGGTCACCTCTGCCAGAGCCGCCAACTTCTACCGCGCTGAGAAGTACGAGAGCTACACAAGTTCAACAAGGTAGTCTGAAGCCTTCCATCGGGTATCTCGTTCATTGAAGCATGGACAGAGCATCTTATTGGGCACTATTTCTGTGAAAGCAACGAAACCATGCTGGAAATACAAGATCTCTTCACACGAGCAAGGTCAGGAAGGCTACTCCGCACCCTGCACAAGACTAGGAACCTTGGTCGATTTCTCATCTCATGCGAAATCAAGGGGATCGAGGTCAGAAATGCGTTGTGCGACCCAGGCTCAACTATCAGAGTACTACCTAGCCACGCGGTGCGAGAACTCAGGATCAGGCACTCCCATACGACGGAAGTGGTGATTGGATTGGCGGACCAGTCACTCGCAATCCCGGGAGGAGTCATTTATGATCTCCCGATCATCATTGACGATTGTAGAATCCCGGTAGACTTCTACATAGTCAAAACTCGCCAAGAAGAAGCTGCACCTCTCATCTTCGGATGGCCGTTCTTAGCCACTTCAGAAGCCATCATGGATTGGCCGAACAGGCGAGTCTCATTCGCCAATATCGATGGGAAGAAGTTTTATCCCGCGGTACCTTACACCATGGAGAAACATCTTCTTGAGAAGGATGAAGATGCTATCATGGAGAGACTCGAGGAGCCCTTATCAAAAGAGGCCACACAGAAGGCAAAGAGACTTTGCCTAAGGTCGAACTCCACCTCCAACTAAGCTCCCAAACTACCAAAGTCTAGCTAAAAGACTCTAAACAAGAGCGGCTCAATGGGAGACAACCCATTTTAGGTATTCTCTTTCTCATCTCTTTAACCATACTAATTTTTTGTTTTGGTTTCTTCTTAATTTACAGCATTTTCATAAACCCCAAAAGCAAAAAAAAAAAAAAATTCAGAAAACCAAGAAAAGCACAAAAAACTCAGAAAAACCTGAAAAGACCAAAAATATGAAGAAGGAGCTTCGAAGAACACTCGCCGGGCGACGAACTGCCCGTGAGCCAGCCAGATGGAGCCTGGCCCCGCCACGAGCCACGATAGCGCGGAGAAGACACGCCCGGCCGCGGCCGCGACGACCCGTCGAGCGGCCGGCCTTCGTCTGAAACGTTCCCCATCCCGACTTCACCAAACCGGATCTCCTTCAACCTGTGTCAAGCCTTTCAAGCTTCCTCCTTGATTCAATGGCCTGAACACGTCCTAAAGACCGCAAAGACAACTTCCACAACCGCGGCACACTGCTATTGCATCCAAGACAGCGAGACAAGACAAGACTCCATCCAAGTCAGGTTAAGTCGATGATCCATCTCTCTACTTACTTCGTCCAACACGTTCAACGGACCTGTATCCACGAAGACGAAGAAGAATACCACGATTCTAGAGGAAGAAAACCGTAGTGCAAGCTTCAGAAGGAAGAAGATGCAACTTCCTTTACCAAACCACGAAGAGAAAAGTTCCCGAAGACTAGCTTCTCTCTTCCGCGACCAAGACCTTTACCGAAGCCAAGTAAGGATTTCATATGGCATTGAAGTTCTAACTAGCAACACATGTCTTCCGGGATCCCGAACACATCACTGGATAGACCAGCATAGACCCAAACTTCAAGTCAAGTTTCTGAGGTGATGTAATCTTCAAGACGCAAGGACGGAAGATTTTCCATCTCTCATTCACGGTGTTTTACAAAGGTCAAGGAACCAAGACGAGTACTCAACAACCGGAGTACCTGTTCTTCTCAACAAAGGCGTGCCCCAATCATCATCATCATCAGCTGCCAACATCACCCTAACGCCCACCACCACCATCCGTAGCAAGGAAGCTCAACCGCGCAACACATTTCCTTTCGAGCTAAGTTTTCGATTTCTTTTGTTCAAACAAATCGATTCTAAGCAGGGACATAAGGAGAATGATTAAGTCCTTAGCTCAATCATACAACACGCCCATCCACCCATACCAAACCAACACCACTTTCAAGTAAGTCTCCACAAGCTTGTACTTGAATTTACCTATCTTTTTCACCTCAACTAGATTTAAACAAACTGGGGACAGTTTGATTTAAGTCTAGGGGGGTTTCTTATATTACTAATTTTACTTTTATTTGATGATTCTTATGCATACTTGCATCATTTATCGAGTTGTTTTATAGAGTCAAAACTCTTTTTTCCTTTTAGTCGAAAACTATGAACTCTGCTAGGTACAAGTCGTTTCGAAACAAGGAACCTTAATGACCATTCTCACGGTTTTAGAAGCAAGGTTTACTAAGTTGAACACTGCGAGTGGATCGTTCCAACGGAGAAATTTCTAATCTCTATAGTAATCGAAGGATCTTGCGTTGACTCCGCACCTAATGAATCAGAACTTCTCGTCAAGGGGCTTGAGGTACTTCGAACTTTGCTCCTCTTTTAGACTCTAGCATGACTAAGTAGATACAATGCAACCTCTCCTTGATCTTCCCTTGTTATAGAAAAGAAAGAAAAAAAAATAGAAAAGAAAAATCTTAGTTTGAGAATGGCAACCAGAGTTCCTTAAAGGACCATGACGGTTCGCAGCAATCATGTAAACTTCAGAAGTGATCATTCTCAAGCTAAAAAGAAAAGAAAAACAAATAGAATAAGAAAGTCGATAGAAAAAATAAAATGATACCCTAGAAAAGTAAGGAGAAATCGACCAAGGGAAGAGAAAATAGGAGAGTTGTGTCTGAAATGTCTTTGTCTAGATGTTTGGAAGAGAAGAGTATAATGTCTCGTCGACCAATACTCCCTCCATAGAGACCGCACGCCTAAATGAATAAAGGGGTTGATATGTCTATATTTTGCATCATATTTCTCTCCATTTAGTGTAAGTTTATCATCATTTAGGATCCTTATTTAGCATCATTGTATTGCATTTCAATCATTTAGAGTCTAGGATCTCTTTCCATGTTCTTTTGCATGTTTTGGTGCATTTGGAGTCTTGATTAGGTGAAAAGGGCACTATGGAGGCGTGGATGGAGCTGGAGAAGGATTGCATAGCACTTGGAGGAGAAAGGAGTCACCAAGAAGATGAAGGAGCAGATTTCTCGTACTGGTTCGACGAGTCAGATCGACGAAGACGTCGGACCAGAATTCCAGGACGACAGTTCGACGAGTCGGATCGACGAAGACGTTGAACAAGATTTCCAGGAGTTCGGTTCGACGACACGGATCGACGAAGACGTCGAACAAGATTTCCAGGAGTTCGGTTCGACGACACGGATCGACGAAGACGTCGAACAAGATTTCCAGGAGTTCGGTTCGACGACATGGATCGACGAAGTCGCCGAACCAAGCCCAGACGCCAAGAAGAAGAAGCCGAGAGACCAAGGGTACGGTTCGATGACTTGGCTCGATGAAGGACATCGAACCAATTCGGCAGGGGTTCTGTTTGACGACATGGATCGACGAAGTCGTCGAACCAAACTCAAACTATTTCTTTTTGTCATTTTCATGGGTCTCTCCTATAAATACTCTTTAGACCTAATTTTTAGGATAACTTTTATTCTCTCTTGTCTTGTCATAAACTTTTAGCCTCTTTGAGAGAAAACCTTGTATTTGCTTTGGATCTTTAAGTTTTATGCAATATCCATCTTGAACTTTTATTAATTTTTTTTCTAATCATGTTTAACCTTTCTCTTATCTTTGATTTGATGTGTTTAACTATGATTAGTGAGTAGTTCTTTAGGAACTTGGGGATGGGTTAGATTTAGGGATTTCTAATGGTTCAATCTTGCAATCTAGGATAGATTCTTTCATCTCTCTTCTTATTAAGGTGTTCTTAATGCCAAATAGCTAATCTTTTGCTATTTCGATCATAAGCATTTCACACTCCCACCAAGTGTTTGATGAAATGCTTGAACCAACTTAATAAGAGATTTACATACCTAGCCTAAAACATCATTAGTTGCCTAGGGTGTTTATCATGCTATTAGACTTGTTATTCATGCTTGCTAATCATTTTAATGATAAAACATCATTAGTTCATTAGGGTGATTAGTGAAGAGATTATTACCACACATCATGGATTAGTCTTTAATTAGTGTTCTAGGCATAGAGATTGCTTGATTAGTTGCTTAAATGATTGCAAGATTGTCCATTTTGTTTCCCAAATCAATGATTCCATCCCTAGGTTTCGTTTTTAGTTAATTTGGTAATCTTAATTAGTAGTAATTGCTTGATTAGTAGTAATTAAGGTTTAGTTTCATATTATTGAACTTGTAGTATCTCTCTTAGGTTGTAGTTGCTTTTTAATTGCTCCTTGTCACCTTAAACCTTTTAATTTAGCTTACCTTAAACCAAACTTTGCATTCTTATTGAATCGTCTCCCAAAATGGATTGATACCTCAAATATTGTAATGATATGAGCAATTGAGGAATTGCAATCAAGATATAAAAATCCTTGTTTCAATTTGGCGCCGTTGCCATATTGGGATTCTTTGATCATTAAAATTTGAGTTTAGTTTGAGACTAAGTAATACTTTTGTGTTTATTGACCATTTCATTTTCTAGATTTCAGTTTCCCTTGGATGCACCTAAGATCACAAGGAGACAACAACTTCCAAGGCTTTCAAGAGATTGATCAGTTGGTAAGGGTTGCTAAGATTGCAAGAAGGGAAGCTGCAAGGTTAGAAAGGTTGAGAATGGAAGAACAACAAAGAGTTCAACACCCTCCACCAGTGGCGCATGCCAACCAAGCTCATAATGGAAATGAGCAAGCTCCAAGGGGCAATGGAAACAACTTGCATGCGCCTAGACAAGGGA
Source organism: Alliaria petiolata (assembly GCA_020283515.1). NCBI lineage: Eukaryota > Viridiplantae > Streptophyta > Magnoliopsida > Brassicales > Brassicaceae > Alliaria > Alliaria petiolata. Next base: position 90,189,574 of record JAHZTW010000002.1, read on the forward strand.
GAACCATAGGGGCTGGTGATGCTCCAAATATTCACCAAAATAGATATGGTATT
>JAHZTW010000002.1:90197172-90222265 GCA_020283515.1 Alliaria petiolata
TGCATTAGGCCTTTTTCATCTTGTGAACTTAGCAAAAAGTGTTGAGTTTAGAGCGACAAGGATAGGCTTCCATGTAGCTAGCTCGAGAACAATGAGCTAGATGATAGGATAGGATTCTTGGGTGGGAATTTTGGCTTGATATTTGTTGTGGAACAAGTAAGTGGGCGAAGTTGAGATGGTGAAAGGGGGAAAACGAAAATATTTGGAACAAGTGTTGGCATTGGATATTGTGCTCTAAGAGTTAAGAAAAGAAAAGAAGTCCTCTAGAAAAGAAAAGTAAGAGAGCCAAGAAAAAGAAAAAAAATATGGCTAAGTTGTTATAAGAAAGAGGATAGCAAATTGTGAATGAAAAGAGAAAGAGCTTGAAGTGAAAGTGTGCCAACACTTGTGGTTGTAGAAGGAGTTTTCCCCAAGTACTTGAAAGAGAAAAGGAGAAAGTCGTTTGAGCTTATGGGTTTGGCGAATTGCCTTATAATGGGTAGCTTAGGTTGGACTTGGTGAGTGAGCTTAAAAGAAATGAGAGTGAAGAAAATTGTGTTACAAAGGGTAGATGGAAGTTTGTCCTTGTATGCATAGGTTGCTTTTTACTCTTAGCATTTTGCCAAAGTTCACTTGTTCATTGAGAGATCCCATGCATTGGAACCCCCATGAAGTTGAGATCATTTTTATCTCAAAACCTTACCCAAAAAAACCAAACAAGTTTTCTAACATTGTATGATTCATGATCCATGGTTACTACTTAATGAATGTTAAAGAGTTGGTGAAAATGAATGCTTGTGTAGGTTGAGGCTTGGGTTCACTTGAATGAGTATGGGTATGGCTAGACCTTTTGGAGTAGAAGTTTGCAAAAAGAGCATCCTAGAACTACTAACTAGGACCATTGAATTGATTCTTTTGCTTAACACCTTTGGATTTGAATCCCCGCTTTCAAAACTCTCTCCTTAGCTTGTGTTTCATTTGCTTGAGGACAAGCAAAACTCTCTCCTTAGCTAATCTTTGCTATTTTGGATCATAAGCATTTCATACACCCACCAAGTGTTTGATGAAATGCTTGAACCTACTTAATAAGAGATTTACATTTCTAGCCTAAGACATTAGATGTCTAGAGTGTTTATCATACCATTTAGACTTGTTATTAATGCTTGTTGATTATCTTAATGCTAAAACATCATTAGTTCATTAGGATGATTAACAAAGGGATTTGAGCCACACATCATGGTCTAATCTAAATTAAGTGTTCTAGGTATAGAGTTAGCTTGATTAGTTGCTTAAATGATTGCAAGGTTGTCCATTTAGTTTCCCAAATCAATGATTCCATCCCTAGGTTTCGATTTAGTCAATTGATAATCTTGCTTAGTAGTAATCCTTGCTTAGTATCTTGATTAGTAGTGATTAAGGCTTAGTTTCATAGTATTGCTCTAGTAGTATCTCTTTTAGTTTGTGTTTAGCTTTCAATTCTTGTTTGTGACTTGCTTTTATCATTTTAGCTTAGCTTAGACTTAACTTTGTATTCTTATTGCATCAAACTCCCAAGATGGATTGATACCTCAAGTATTACAATGATATGAGCAATTGAGGAATTGCTAACAAGTGTAAAAACGCTTGTTTCAGTATATTGCAAAGAGAAGCAAGGAAGTGGTAAAGGAGAAGCCAAAAGAAGATGTGCAACAAAAGGCGTCCACCTTTGTTCCTCCACCTTACAAGCCTAAGCTTCCCTTCCCCGGGAAGTTTAAGAAACAATTGGTGGAGAAATACAAGGCTATGTTTGACAAGCAAATCAAAGACATTGAGGTGGAGAAATACAAGGCTATGTTTGACAAGAAAATCAAAGACATTGAGCTCAAGATGCCTTTGGTGGATGCTTTTATGATGATTCCACAATATTCTAAATTCTTGAAGGATACCGTGGCACAAAGAGCAAGGGACATCCAAGGAGTTATGTTGCGTACTCAAGAGTGTAGTGCAATTATTCAAAGCAATGTGATACCAAAGAAGCTTGGAGACCCCGATTCTTTCACTATACCATGCGCCCTAGGTCCTCTTGGGTTTGAAAATTGCTTGTGTGATCTTGGAGCTAGCATCAACCTCATGCCCTATTCAATAGCTAAGAAGCTTGTTTCACCAAGTACAAGGAGTGTGAAATCTCTCTAATACTTGCGGATAGGAGTGTGAGGATGCCTATTGGAGTTCTTGAGGATTTGCCTCTCAAGGTTAGCAACTTCATCATTCCCACGGATTTCATGGTACTTAAGATGGATGAGGAGCCAAAGGATCATTTGATTTTGGGAAGACTTTTCCTAGCTACAGCTGGTGCTATCATTGATGTGAAGCATGGAAAGATTAGTTTGCATCTTGGAAAAGGGGTTGAGTTGAAGTTTGACATAAAGGAGACCTTGAGGAAGCCAACCATTGATGGTCAAGCATTATACATTGAGACTATGGATGAGTTGGCCGATGAGTTACTAGAGGAAATAGCTCAAGAAGGCCATCTTAGTGTAGCTCTCACCAAACCACATGAAGAGAATGGGTTTTTGCATGAGGAAACATTAGCATACATGCAAATGCTTGATGCACTCAAGGCACTAGATGGGGAGGAAAGCTTTACAAGATTGGTAGCTTCATGTGAGGGTAAAGAAGAACTTAACCAAGACAAGGGGTCCATGAGGGTTGAGGTTTCAAGTCAAGGGCAAGAGGAAAGGCTAGAGGCGCTTGAGGATGGCCAATTGGCAAAGGACCTTGATGAGGATTGGAGTGAACTCAAGGCTCCAAAGGTGGAACTCAAGCCACTTCCCATTGGACTAAGGTATGCTTTCTTAGGCCCTAACTCTTCTTACCCCATCATTGTAAATGAAAACTTGAGTGATGATGAGCTCAACTCTCTCCTTAATGAGTTGAGAAAGTATATGAGAGCTATAGGTTACTCTTTGAGTGATATCAAGGGCATATCCCCTATACATTGTACTCATAGGATTCACCTTGAAAATAAAAATGTTTCCTCAATTGAACACCAAAGAAGATTAAACCCAAACTTAAGGAAGTAGTGAAAAAAGAAATCTTGAAACTTTTATAAGCTAATGTGATCTATCCTATTAGTGACATCACTTGGGTTTCCCCGGTGCATGTTGTCCCTAAGAAGGGTGGAATCACTGTGATTAAGAATGAAAAGGATGAATTGATACCAACTAGGACTATCACTGGCCATAGAATGTGCATTGATTACCGAAAACTTAATGCTTCTACTAGAAAAGATCATTTCCCTCTTCCTTTTATTGATCAAATGCTTGAGAGATTGGCTAACCATCCCTTCTATTGTTTCCTTGATGGATATAGTGGGTTCTTCCAAATACCCATTCATCCTAATGATCAAGAGAAGACTACTTTCACATGCCCTTATGGTACCTTTGCATATCGAAGGATGCCATTTGGGTTATGTAATGCTCCAGCCACCTTTCAAAGGTGCATGATGAGTATCTTCTCCGATCTTATTGAGGAAATGGTAGAGGTTTTTATGGATGACTTTTCTGTGTATGGTGCCTCTTTTTCTGCATGTCTTTCTAATCTTTGCAGGGTTCTACAAAGATGTGAAGAGTCTCACTTGGTTCTTAATTGGGAGAAGTGCCACTTCATGGTCAACCAAGGGATTGTGTTGGGTCATAAGATTTCTGAAGATGGTATAGAAGTGGACAAGGCCAAGATAGATGTTATGGTCAAGATGGCGCCACCAACCAATGTGAAAGGCATAAGGAGTTTCCTTGGGCATGCGGGGTTCTATAGGAGATTCATCAAGGATTTCTCCAAGATTGCTAGGCCTATGACAAGGCTTCTTTGTAAGGAGGTGGAATTTCAGTTTGATAAGGAATGCTTGCAAGCCTTTGAGACAATCAAGAAAGCCCTTGTGAGTGCTCCTATTGTGCAAGCACCGGATTGGAGTCTACCATTTGAGATCATGGCAGATGCTAGTGATTATGCAGTTGGGGCTGTGCTTGGGCAAAGGAAAGAAAAGAAGCTACATGTGATCTACTATGCTAGTAGGACACTTGATGATGCTCAAACCAAGTATGCAACAACGGAAAAGGAACTCTTGGCTGTGGTGTTTGCTTTTGAGAAATTCAGATCCTATTTGGTGGGTTCAAAGGTGATAGTCTACACCGATCATGCTGCATTGCGCCACATCTATGCTAAAAAGGAGACTAAGCCAAGGCTCCTTAGATGGATCTTGCTTCTTCAAGAGTTTGACATGGAGATAGTTGACAAGAAGGGTGTGGAAAATGGTGTAGCTGATAATTTGTCAAGAATGAGGATTGAGGATGCCTTGCCAATCAATGATTCCCTACCGGAGGAGCAAATTATGATGATCAAGAGCATTGCTAGTGCACATGGAGTTGGAAGGAAGCTTGAAGAGATTCAAGGTATAGAGGTCAAGGGTGAGCCTTGGTATGCTGATTTTGTTAACTACTTGGTGTGCAATGAGGAACCAACACATCTCAACACCTATCATAAGAAAAAGTTTATGAGGGATGTATCACACTTCTATTGGGATGAGCCTTATCTCTACAAAAGGTGTGCTGATGGGATCTATAGAAGATGTGTGGCACAAGAAGAGGTTGAGAGTGTGATTTTTCATTGCCATGGGTCCAAGTATGGGGGTCATTTTGCCACTTTCAAGACAGCTACAAAGGTTCTTCAAAGCGGATTTTGGTGGCCTACATTGTTCAAGGACACTCATGAGTTCATCAAGACATGTGAACCTTGCCAAAAGAAGGGAAACATAAGCAAGAGGGATGAGATGCCCCAAAACCCTATCTTAGAAGTGGAGTTGTTTGATGTATGGGGCATAGACTTCATGGGACCTTTCCCATCTTCTTATGGAAACAAGTATATCTTGGTAGCAGTTGATTATGTCTCCAAGTGGGTAGAAGCCATTGCAAGTCCTACCAATGACTCCAAGGTTGTGGTGAAGATGTTCAAGAGTATAATCTTCCCAAGGTTTGGTGTTCCAAGAGTTGTGATTAGTGATGGGGGAAGCCATTTCATCAACAAGGTCTTTGAAGGGTTATTGAGCAAGCATGGTGTCAAGCATAAGGTAGCCACTCCTTACCACCCTCAAACTAGTGGTCAAGTGGAAGTCTCAAACCGTGAGATCAAGGCTATTCTAGAGAAAACTGTGGGTATAACAAGAAAGGATTGGGCAATCAAGCTTGATGATGCTTTGTGGGCTTATAGAACAGCTTTCAAGACACCAATTGGAAGGTCTCCTTTCAACCTTGTGTATGGGAAAGCTTGCCATTTACCAGTGGAGATTGAACACAAGGCTTTGTGGGCTGTGAAGCTTCTCAACTACAACATAAAGACAGCCCAAGAGAAGAGATTGATTCAACTCCAAGAGCTTGAGGAGATTAGGCTTGAGTCTTATGAAAGCTCAAGGATCTACAAGGAGAGAACCAAGGCTTTCCATGACAAGAGGATTGTGAAGAAAGAGCTGAGTGTTGGTGACAAAGTCCTTCTCTACAATTCAAGATTGAAGTTATTCCCGGGTAAGCTCAAGTCAAGGTGGGGAGGCCCTTTTGAGATTCAAGAAGTCTTGCCTTATGGAGCTATCACTTTGATGGGAAAGAATGGGGAGAGTTTCACAGTAAATGGCCATAGGGTGAAGCCATACTTGGTGAATGAATCTAAGGAAGAGGCAAGCTCATGTCTTCTTCAAGATCCCACTCTTGCCTAAAAAGGTTTGAAAAGTCGAGCTAATGACGTTAAACAAGCGCTCTTGGGAGGCATTCCCATGGTTATCCATGTATATATTTTTCATTTAGTACTATGATTATGTTTCTTTGAGTTTTTGAAAGTTTTAGGTTGAGTATGGAGGACTTTGGCTTGGAGAAAAGAGTAAGGAAGAAAGTTTTAAGGATGGATCGACGACTTGGATCGACGTAAGTCGTCGAACCAAATTTCCAGGGTGTTGGTTCGATGAGTTGGATCGACGTATGTCGTCGGACCAAGTTTCCAGGGTGTTGGTTCGATGAGTTGGATCGACGTATGTCGTCGGACCAAGTTTCCAGGAGTTGAGATCGACGAAGCCGTTCGATGAACACGTTGAACCGTTTTGGCAGTGGTTCGGATCGACGAACCAGTTCGACGAACACATCGATCCACTCCTAAAAACAGGTTTGCTTGACTTTTCCTCCTTCCTTTGACCGGTTTAATGTTGACTTCCCCACTTAAATTAAACCGATTTTAAGGGATTAAAAACTTCTTCTTCCCCACATCTCTTACTCATTCACGATTTGCTATCATTCACCAAAGAGAAAAACTTGTTTTTCACTTTTCTCTCTCAATTATTCATCAAATCTTGTGATTCCAAGTGCTATAATTTCGAAATTGTAGATCTCTTAGTAGATTTCGGCCATACCTTTGCGTGGAACCAAGGTTTGTCTTCTAATCCTCTCTTTTAATCTTCAATTTCCCAATGAGAATGAATTGGAAATTAGGGTTGCTAGAAAGGTTTTGAATGGATTGATTGAATTGGGTATAGTTTAATATTGTTATGGGTGATGATTGTTGAAGTTTTTCAAGGAATTACATGGGAAAATTTTAATTTTTGAACATTTTTTCTATAGGATTTTCAAGGGTTGCGAAAACCTATGTTTCTGCCTAATTGATGTTCAAATTTTCAAAATTGGTTTCTTTAACCTTGCTTTCCCATGTTGAACAAGTAATTAGGCTAGAATCCTCAAGAATTTTTAATTTGTTAACACTTAGAGGATGCTTAATTTGAAAAATTCCTTGTTGATTTCTTTGATTGATAAAAGAGATGATAAAAGAAATTAAATTCTTGCTAGCAATTCATTGTCATGGAATTTTGATTCTTGGAACCCCATAGAGCTTTATAATTACATACTTGTTGCCTTCAAAAATTTTAATTCACAATGTACTCAATTTTTTCCAAGATTTTTGAATTTATAGGTGATATGGGGAGAACAAAGAGTAAGGCTAGCAAGAAACAAGGCAAGAGGCCTCTGGAGGTGGAAGAAGAAAATCCTGAGGAGAGTCCCCCGGTTATAAGTAAGTTGTCTCAAAAGAGAGACATTAGTAGAGAGAAAGCCAAGGAGAGGAGAGCCGAGAGAGCTGCGGCCACAACTCCAACACCCTCAACAGTGTACAAGTCTCTTATGGAGATGCCTTTCAAGGGAACTAAGTACCCGGATCATGAGTTGCTTGATGAGTTGGGTCTCTTGGAGGATGTAACTGCAATTTTCCGGAATTTGGGGTGTGAGAGATGGTGCAGCCAATCATACCCAAGCTACCAAGAGGAAACTTGCCAATTCCTCTCTTCTTTGAAGGTGACAACTTCGAGTTCAGGGGGTGTTGATACAGAAAAAGATGGCTTCGGATTCATCCAATTCCGAGTTCGCAACAAATCTTACAAGATGGGCTTCAAGAAGCTTAGTGAGGTGCTTGGATTTGATGAGGGGGAAGGTGCTGGTTCGCGTCTGGATGTTAGAAAGGCAGAGTTGGAAAAGCTTTGGCAGATGCTTGGTAATGGGAGTTACAAGACCTGGAGAGTCAGGAGTAAGATTATCTGTCACCCCGCGATTCGCTATGCTCAAAAGGTGCTAGCTCACACTTTCTTTGCTAAGAAGGAGAGCGTGATTATAACTGCTAAAGAGTGGGAGATGCTAGATGTTGGCCTCAAGAGCATCATCCGTTACCTCGATAACTACGAGATGCGAGGTGATGCTACGGGAAATGGTATAGTGCAGATTTGGGTGGCTCATGCGGCAAGTTACTATGGTAGAGCTACAACCAAGAAGAAGGATCGCTCACATCAACTAGCCATTGGAGGCATGATCACTCCTATTCTTGAGGAAGTTGGCATCAACTTAGGATATCCCTCTGCCGAAAAGCAGTACATAGACTCCTCCTACCTCCTTAAGGGTCAGTTCTTGGTGAAGTCGGGAAATGGCTGCAGGTACAAATTCAATGTGGGAAGGCTCAAGGAGGCTACAATCCGACTTCCTTGCATTCACCTCACAAGCCTTAGAGAAAAATCAAACGCTGCCTTCACTCCATCCGACGAACATCTAGGCGACATAGAGACCTTCCCGATAGCTCCATGGGACACTGATCATGAGCCTTATCAAGCTCCTCCAGTCTATGGTAGTGATAGGTACAACTTTGAGCCTTATGAAGGAGCTAACCAAGGAGAACCCTCTAGACAAGCTCACCAACACATCAAGCTTCTCCAAAGATGGAACAGATGGCAAGATAAGACCATTAGGAAGCTTGTGAAGACTGTCAAGGAGATGAAGAGGCAAATCAAGGACCTCACGACCAAGGGTGAAAAGGCTCCCTCCTCAAGACATCAAGAAGAGCAGCATGAGGATCAAGAAGGGGACAGCCATATGGTAGAGAGACGCCACTCTTTTCAAGGAACCCCAAGTGCACAAAGCCATGAAGATGAGCCACGCCCCTCCTCCTATGAGACAAGGAGGCGTGGGAAGAGAGTCATGCGATCCCCCACTCCTCAATCAAGCAATCCATCATACTCCATGGATTCATACTCCTCCTCCTCCATGCGTTTTTGATCAAGGTACCACTCTAAAACCATTGTAAATACCACTTAGTTTTTATTTTTATTTTTGCATTTTGAAATCTTCTCCAAACTTGGATTACACAAGAGACTGTGTAATTTAAGTTTGGGGGAGTATGGTATTTGACTTTGTGTTTTGTGATCTTATTTTTCTTTAGCATGCATATTTGAGTCTCATCTAAGGCATAGAAAAACCAAAAAAAAAAAAATATTTCAAAAATTTCAAAAAAAAATATCATTTAGTTTGCATTTGCACTTGTTAACATTTTAGGATTGAGTCTAGAATTTTTCTCATTTAGGTTGTTTGCATATGCATTGGGAGCAATGATGAGCCTATCCTTGTAGATTTTTAACTCTTGTAATCAATTCAATACCCTAGTTAGTAGTTCTTTAATGCTTGTGAATGAATTTGAAAGTAAGGAAGAACCATGCTTGGACCACCTCATTTGTCACTAGTTTTTGGTTAAAATATGGTCTTGAATTTGAAAGCCAACTCTACTTACTTAAACCGAATTTGGACATTTAATTATCATGCTTGCATTGAAAGTGAATTCATGGATTGAAAATACTTGAGCTTTCTTACTCACTTTGCCACCCTCTTGCTAGCTCAAGTAGAACTCCTACCAAACCTTACCTCCTTTGAAGCCAATTGTTTTTGTGTGACTACTTGTGAGGCCTTTATTTCGATTGAACTTAGCATAAAGTGTTAGGTTTGAAACGACAAGTATAGACTTTCATGTAGATTCTAACCTTGCATTTTGAGGTTAGCTTTAGGCTTAGGATTTGGGGGTTTAATTGGTTGTGATTATGCTTGATGAGTTGTGGAAAAGTTGGGAAGAAAGAGATGATGGTTAAAAGGGTTGGAGGAAGATAAGGGGAAGAATGGTTTGAAATGGAGAGTCTTGGGTTTTAAAAAGGAATAGCTCTAAGTAAATAAAAAGTGCTAGGTGGTCTTAAGAAATCAAAAGAGCCAAAAGGCCAAGTAATGAAAAATATATATATGCAAGGCCACCTAGAAATCAAAAGAAGAGCTAAGTTAATAAGTGTAGACTACTCCATTCGCCAAAATTGCTAAGTTGAAGAAGTTCCCCCTTAAGGCTTTAAAAAGAGAAAAATGTTCCAAATTCAAAGGGTTTAGCAAGGCACAAAAGCCTTGATGAAAGGGTAGATTCTAGAGGGTTGAGTGAGCTAAAAAAAATGAATGAGAGGGGTGTAGGATCATTGATAGTATTTCGGGTAGATGATAGTCTATCCTTGTATGCATCACTTGTTTCTTACCTTTAGCATTATGCATGTGGTTCAATCCTTTTGAGTGTTACCCTTACTTAAATGCAAAACCGGATGAATTGGGATCATTTTTATCTCAAAACCCAGTCCTTAAACCAAATGAATTCACTAGCCTTGCAATGTCATGATTCATGGTTTTGATCTTAATGAATGTTAAAGAGTTGGCTTGATAGGGAGACTTGTTTTGATTAAATTCTTAGTACACTTGAATGTTGAGATGGGCATGGCTAACTCTTTTGGAGTAGGAAGTATTCACATGCATTCTAGAATTAAGAACTAGGATATTGAGTTGATTATTATTGTTAACTATCTTGGATATTGAGCTCCCACTTTCAAACCTCTCTCCTTAGCTTGTGTTTCATTTGCTTGTGGACAAGCAAAAGGCAAGTTTGGGGGAGTTGATATGTCTATATTTTGCATCATATTTCTCTCCATTTAGTGTAAGTTTGTCATCATTTAGGATCCTTATTTAGCATCATTGTATTGCATTTCGATCATTTAGAGTCTAGGATCTCTTTGCATGTTCTTTTGCATGTTTTGGTGCATTTGGAGTCTTGATCAGGTGAAAAGGACACTATGGAGGCGTGGATGGAGCTGGAGAAGGATTGCATAGCACTTGGAGGAGAAAGGAGTCACCAAGAAGATGAAGGAGAAGATTTCTCGCGCTGGATCGACGAGTTGGATCGACGAGTACGCCGATCCAAACTTCCAGGGGTTCGGATCGATGAAACGGATCGACGTAGCTCGTCGAACCGCAAGTCCAGGGGTTCGGATCGATGAAACGGATCGACGTAGCTCGTCGAACCACAAGTCCAGGGGTTCGGATCGATGACACCGATCGACGTAGCTCGTCGAACCGAACCAAGACGTCAAGAAGAAGCCGGACGACCAGAGCTCGGATCGATGACACGGATCGACGTAAGTCGTCGATCCAAATTTCCAGATGTTCAGATCGATGAGTTGGATCGACGAACCTGGTCGATCCGAACACAGACGAATCCTCCTTGTCACTTTTATGGGTCCCTCCTATAAATACTCTTTAGACCTAATTTTTATGATAACTTTTATTCTCTCTTGTCTTGTCATAAACTTTTAGCCTCTTTGAGAGAAAACCTTGTATTTGCTTTGAATCTTTAAGTTTTATGCAATATCTATCTTGAACTTCTTTTAATCTTTTCTCTAATCATGTTTAACCTTTCTCTTATCTTTGATTTGATGGGTTTCACTATGATTAGTGAGTAGTTCTTTAGGAACTTGGGGATGGGTTAGATTTAGGGTTTTCTAATGGTTCAATCTTGCAATCTAGGATAGATTCTTTCATCTCTCTTCTTATTAAGGTGTTCTTAATGCCAAATAGCTAATCGCTTGCTATTTGGATCATAAGCATTTCACACACCCACCAAGTGTTTGATGAAATGCTTGAACCAACTTAATAAGAGATTTACATACCTAGCCTAAAACATCATTAGTTGCCTAGGGTGTTTATCATGCTATTAGACTTGTTATTCATGCTTGCTAATCATTTTAATGCTAAAACATCATTAGTTCATTAGGGTGATTAGTGAAGGGATTATTACCACACATCATGGATTAGTCTTTAATTAGTGTTCTAGGCATAGAGATGACTTGATTAGTTGCTTAAATGAATGCAAGATTATCCATTTAGTTTCCCAAATCAATGATTCCATCCCTAGGTTTCGTTTTTAGTTAATTTGGTAATCTTAATTAGTAGTAATTGCTTGATTAGTGCTTGTTAGTAGTAATTAAGGTTTAGTTTCATATTATTGAACTTGTAGTATCTCTCTTAGCTAGTAGATTGCTATCCATAGTTTCTTGTCTCCCTTATTTCGAATTTGGCTTAGCTTAGACCAAACTTTGTATTCTTAGTGAATCAAATTCTCAAGATGGATTGATACCTCAAGTATTGCAATGATATGAGCAATTGAGGAATTGCAAACAAGATATAAAAATCCTTGTTTCAGGGGTCAACAAGAGAAAGCTCGAAATACTCAAAGAGACCATGAAGAGTATCCGGGAAGGATGAAAAGCTCAAGGTAACTAGACCCAAAAGCCTTGAAGCTGAATACCGAGTTACGTGGCTCAAAAAGGTCGATTGTTAGACTTGGCGAGTTCCCAGGTATTGGTGAGTTTCCACGTTTTCAAACCTCTTTTCCTTACTTATATTTCTGTTTTGTTTGAGGACAAACAAAGTTTAAGTCTGGGGGAGTTGATAACATGCATATTTTACCCGTTTTTACTATCATAAGTGAGTACTTTAATAAGCATTTCACTAAGGTTTTGATGCATAAACACTAGATTTCGAGTATTTGGTTGTTCAAGACTCTTTTCATGTAAACTTAACAAAAGACACATATTTTGGAGCAAAATGGACAATTCCGGAAACAGTGCTCGAGGACGGAAGTTCAACATCAAACGAAGACCTTCCCACCACGAGATCAAGCTCATATTTGGAGACAAGGAAGCCTTATCATCTGTCTTTCACCACGAAGTGATTTGAGGACAATCCCACGGTTAGATCTCAAGTTATGGAATAAGCAAGAAGGTCCGTCAAGCACCCGGAAGGACGAGCTGGCTGCGCCACGGCCGAACCAGACGACCAGTGCCCGCCCCACGGCCAGTCGCTCGCGTGGCCAGGCCATTCGCATTTCCCGAGCCCATTTGAAGCCCACTTAAACCCGCAGCCGTCTTATGCAAGCCAAAACCTAATCCACGACCTAGGGCATTTGAAGGCCTATATATACTCGCCGTTTAGGGTTTTTTTTAGATATCAACTTTTCATTCCTAAATACTCTAAGTTATAGAATTCTCTTCGGCGGCCGCGAAACTCTGATTCGTGGTTTCCACTTTGTTCTTTGAGGGAGATTGATTTGTTCTTGAACCCTCTTTCTTTCTTATCGATTTATACAAGTTATGCATTCATCAATCACGTTTTCTACTTCTTCTTTCATGTCTGAGTAGTTTATTTTCGTTGGGTATTCTTTAAGGGGATCTATGGGGAATTTCATTAACTGTTGTTAAACCGATTGTTTAGGCCGAAGGTTAGGGTTTTCTGTCTCACCATATTCGTTCTTATTGCATGAGTCTAGCATCATGAACTATATTCTGATCGCAGGATCTTGAGAGCGACTAACGTCCTGAATCTCAGATCTAGACCAAAATAGGGTAGAGAGCATCCCTTGAAAGATGTCTGAATGTTTATCGTCCGGATCTTATTGCGTGTTCGTCTAGGACGCAAGATATGAGTGTATACCTGCGGAATAGAAGTTCGCAGATTGACCTTCCTTGATAAAGTTAGGTTGTTAAAACCAGTGAATTAGTTTGGGGAAAATCGCCTAGCCTTGTTTGCTTAACTTTTGTGTGTTTGATTTCTAGTTAGAACCCCATAGATTTCCCGAGAAGATTCCCAACGTGTTCGTCCCATCTGCTTTTACATCGAGATTTACGCACTTCAATATTTACTTTTCCTGCACTGCTTGCGTGATTTCCTTTTTACAAGTCTTTAAGTTTATTTTCCTTTTCCCGTTGGTTATAGAAGAGATTGACAACCTTCTCTATATAAGGCGTGATACTGCTTTCTTTATTTTCTGAAAAACCGTGACACTTACCCCAAAACCCCAGTTCCCTGCGTCTTTGGTTGCCCTGATTCTTCTGTTTTGCAGTTTCCTCCTCCCTGTGGTTCGATACCCTAAGTACTACAACGCACGCTGTGCACTTGCAGCTTAGGGTCCTACAAATTCAAAGCTCGACGAGCCCCCAAAGAAATCCTCCAAACTCGGACGACTATTTAGACCCCATCACCTAACACTTTATGCTAAGTTCAATCGAAATAAAAGCCTCACAAGTGATCACACAAGAACAATTGGCTTCGAAGGAGGTTGGTTTATGGTAGGGGTGCTACTTGAGCTAGCAAAAGGGTGGCAAAGTGGATAAGAAAGCTCAGGTATTTTAGATCCATGAATTTACTTTCAATGCAAGCATGATAATTAGATGTCAAAATTCGGTTTAAGTGAGTAGAGTTGGCTATCAATTTCAAGACTATATTTCAACCAAAAACTAGTGACAAATGAGGTGGTCCAATCATGGTTCTTCCTTACTTTCAAATTTATTCACAAGCATCAAAGAACTACTAACTAGGGTGTTGAATTGATTACAAGAGTTAAAAATCTACAAGGATAGGCTCATCATTGCTCCCAATGCATATGCAAACAACCTAAATGAGACAAATTCTAGACTCAATCCTAAAATGTTAACAAGTGCAACTGCAACTTCATGCTATTTTTTTTTGAAAATTTTGAAAATTTTGAATTTTTTTTTTTTGGTTTTTCTATGTCATAGATGAAATGCATGAGACTCAAATATGCATGAAAAAGGAAAATAAGATCACAAAACACAAAATCAAATACACCATACTCTCCGAAACTTAAATTACATAGTCCCTTGTGTAATCCAAGCTTGGAGAAGATTTCAAAATGCAGAAAAATAAAACTAGATGGTATTTACAATGGTTTGGAGTTGTACCTTGATCAAAAGCGAATGGAGGAGGAGGAGTAGGACTCCATGGAGTAGGATGGGTTCCTTGATTGAGGGGTGGGAGATCTTATAGCCCTCCATACTCAACCTAAGACTTTTCAAAACTCAAAGAAGCATGATTATAGAATAAAAACAAGAATATATACAAGGATAACATGGGAATGCCTCCCAAGAGCGCTTGTTTAATGTCACTGAGCTTGACTTTTCAAACCTTTTACACATTGGGAGGGTCATGGAGTGGATATGAAGTTCATCCTCCCTTCTTGATGAACATGGTGTTTGCTCCAATGTTTAACACCTTCTTCTTCTTCTTAGACCTCTTTCTTGCCCTCTTTGGTGGCTCAGCTATATGTTCCACCACATTGATTCCATCAAACATAGCAAGAAGACTCACACCATCAAATCTTGACCCATCATACTCATTGTGGTCCAAGGTATCATTATCCTTCAGCATCACACAAGTGAATCCCATCAGCTGCTCCTTTGTATATGGATGTTTTTCATCAATTTTCATAGTAGAACATGTGGTTGTGCCACAAAAACCCAAGGTAGAAGGCTTCATAGGATAGAAGACCTTATCATTCACACTCTTGAGAATCACCCTCTTGTTGGTGAAATCGATGCTTGCACCAGCTGTATTGAGGAAGGGAGTACCTAGGAGAAGAGGTAGCCTTGTTGCTTGGACCATGTCCATGACTATGAAGTCAGTTGGGACTAGACACTCACCAATCTTCAATGGGTAATCTTCAACAAGGCTTATAGGTTGTCTTGAGCAAGCATCAACACAGGTAATAGGTGATGGATACTTCTTTAGATTTGTGATCCCAAGGCTCTTAGACATTTCAAGGGACATCACATTGACACTTGATCCATAATCACACAAAGCTTCATCAACCTTTAAATTCCCAAGAGAGCAAGAAATCAAGAATTTTCAGGGATTACCAAGCTTTGGAATAGTTTTAGGCTCATCCCTTGTTGTGCTTGGTAGGTCAAGGCTTTCCATCAGCTCTTCTACCTTCTCCCTATTAGCTAGCATGTTTTTGATGAACCTTATATGACCTTTGACTTGAGACAAATTCTCCACATCGGGCAAACGTGCACCAGCCTTCTCCATACTTCCTCTAAAGCTTGAGAGCACTTTCTTTTGTGCCTTAGTCAAACCTAGCTTAGGATATTGATATCTCTTTAAATTGCATGTTTTAACACATATTTCATGTTAGTTAGGACTTCATTCTTGCACTTTTATCTTAGTTTTTATTAGATTTTCACTCATGATAGATTAGTTGCATTAGGTTAGGTTTTTGCATAGTCTTGCATTTTTGGAGTGTTTTCTCAGGTGTTTAGGATGGTCCGAAGAAGAAACCAAGGAAGGAGATCTCGAATGGAGGACAAGTAGACAACATCGAGCATGGATCACGACCTCGTAGCCGATATGGACAAGCGCATGATGAACCTCGACGAGTAGCAGCGACTTAGTCCCGAAAGAGCCACCCCGGAGCGAAGATCCAGCAAGAGGATTTCATGAAGACGGATATCTGAGCAAGGAAACGGGAAGCACCCGATTCAAGTTGCAAGGAAGGCGAGCCCTTCACGACATGATACCGAAATACTTGCCCGATATGGGACCTGCCCGAAGAATCAGAAGAGTTAGCGTTTCGGCTTATTCACCACGACTTGAGCCCGAAACGCTAAAGTCCAAAATAGTACCATTTCGGGAAAGTGGTCCCAACGTTTTAGGTTTTTCCTCTTTTATGTATAAATACTCTCTCCTCCACTCTTATCCTTATCATCACGCTTTCTAAGTTTATTTTCTATCTCTTTTCAAACCAAGAACTACTTTTGTATTTTCACTATTGAAGCTTGTTTCAAAGCTTTGATTTTTATGCAATCTTGAAGTTTTAAGTATTATCGCTTAGTGTATTTCAAGAAAGCTTATTCTTTTTCTTATTTTCGACTATCTTGCAAGCCATGAGTTGCCTTCTTATCCTTATGGATCTTGAGGTTTCTAAAATGGCGTGTGAGTAGTCTCTTTAGGATTTTGATGGGTTGAAAGGGCCAAGGAACTCTCGGGTTTATATTTCTTGCTTAGCTAAAACATAAAGTTAGATTCTTTCTTGTTTATCATTCTCAAAGCTTAGTCTAGTTTGGCCATCTAGCCTAAAGTCCATAGGCGGCTTTACACGAACGCCACGTGCTTTCTTAGTCGGATCTATGAACAAGAGTTTGATTCCTTGGGCTAAGACTAACCATCTGTCTAAGGGTCTTACGGTTCAATAGGGGCGATGCAGATGCTTGTTTCTTCTATTGTACCGCTATGCGAGAGCTAGTCTATGGTGATAGAGATTCAAAGAGTTTAGACCCAAACGCCATGGGCTAAACGATTTGAGGATCCCTTTACCTAAGAATCATCATCAAAAGACCAAGTCTTGATGTGATCCAAAAGCTTTAGCTTGATAAAACAAACCGAGAGTCACCTAGTTCATAAAACCCATCTTGATCCTTCTTTTATCTTGAAAGCTTATCTTTTTACCGTTTAAATTTGTAGTTTCTGTTTAAAACCTTTAAAGTTAGTTTATTTATGGTCTTGAGTGACACAAGTTCTGTCCTTTAGTTGTTTTTAGTAGTAAAGTCTCAATCTTTATCTATTTCAAACTTGACTTATGACACCGATATGACCGTTCTGTTCACTAACGCTCCCAAAATGGTTTGATACCCCATACACTATACTGCATACGGTTAACAGTGTTGGGCCATTGATTTGTGCCCTAAAAAGCAGTTATCAATTGGCGCCGTTGCCGATTTGAGAGAAAATTTAGTCACTTCGGTCCTAGGTCGTTATAAGGACAAGTTTTTATTTTTTTTTCAAGTTATTTAACACTTCTACTCGTATATCTCTGTTTTGACAGGTATATGAGCTTACGCTCACACGGTACAACAAATCTTGTTCCCCGAATAGACGATATCTACCTGCTCGAACGATCAGCCAGACGAAATCGGGAACAAGCCGAAACACAAAACCGTGTGACAATGGATAATCAACAAGGTGCTCAAGGAGCTGCGGGCGCAGCTGGTGCACAAGGAGAACAAGGTCACCAAGGACCCCAGGGTCCACAGGGTGTACAAGGAGTCCAAGGACAGCTTGGCGTTGCAGCAGCACCAAGACCTATTAGGCAAATCGGTGCAGGAGACGCACCGATTTCGACAGCAAGCCGACATGGTATTCAACCACCACCGGTACAGAATAATAATTTCGAGATCAAGAGCGGTTTGATTTCCATGGTCCAGAACAACAGATTCTTCGGCCTGCCTTTGGAAGACCCACTCGACCATCTCGACCAATTCGACCGTGTGTGCGCTATGACAAAGATCAATGGTGTAAGCGAAGACGGCTTCAAGCTAAGATTATTTCCCTTCTCATTGGGAGACAAAGCACACGCCTGGGAGAAGACATTGCCCCATGGATCCATTACCTCGTGGGCAGAATGCAAGAAAGCTTTCTTGACAAAGTTCTTCTCCACATCGAGGACAGCCCGATTGAGAAACGAGATAAGCGGATTCACTCAGAAATCCAATGAGACCTTCGGTGAAGCCTGGGAGCGATTCAAGGGATACACTACTCAGTATCCCCACCATGGATTCAGTCAAGAATCAGTCCTCAACACTCTTTACCGTGGTGTCATTCCTAAGATTCGGATGCTTCTCGATACGGCGAGCAATGGCAATTTCTTAGCCAAAGACGTGTGCTTTGTCTTGCACTGGTCGAAAATCTATCTCAGAGTGACTCAGATCCAACCGCGGTTCCAAAGAAGAAGTAGATGGAAGCCGGAGAGTGATTAAAGAGCTCAATGAGAAACTTGACAAGTTACTACTTGTCCAAGCTCAAAAGGAAGTATATTTCGTGGAAGAAATCATTCAAAACCAAGAAGGGGAGGACGTTCAGTACGAAGATGTTAACTACATCAACGCTCAAGGAGGATACAACAATTGGAGACCAAACAACAACCTGTCTTACTGGAACACAAACGTCGCAAACCCACAAGACCAGACATACCCTCAGCAACAAGCAGGAGGAGAAAAGCAATTCGTGACCTACACGAACCAGCAAGGCTTTGTACCACGGTTCCAGAATCAAAACGGCTATCCGCCATGACATCAAGTCGTTGCACCTCCTGGCTTCCAACAACAACAAGGAAATCCCCCTGCTCCAGCTAATTTTAACTTGGAAGGCACTCTAAAGCAACTACTGCACGGTCAAACACACATCCAAGCGGATATACACAAGCGTTTTGCAGAAGTACATAACAAGATAGATGGAGTTAACACCGAACTATCCGGGAAGATCGAAGCCTTAACCACTCGCGTTAAAGCCCTTGAGAACAACAAAGGCATAGCATCGACAAGCCAGACAAGCAACCTTCCTGGAAAAGCCATCATGAACCCAAAGGAGTATTGCCAAATGATCACCAGTAGCGACAATGAAAAACGGGATCCGGCCGATATTAGCAACTCAAATCGGACTCAAGTCGATGAGGACATCGACATCCTAAGAAGGGGAGGGAGTTCGAAAAATTTGGAAACCTCTGAAGAAAAAGCAGCCACTGATCCCCCAAAAGCACCATTCCGGCGCGTTTACAAACCACCAATGCCATACCCCCAGAGGCATAAGAAGCGACTAATAGAGGAACAAGAAGTCGAATTGATTGAAGCCTTGAAGAAGGTTGAAGATCTCTTCAACAGTGGCGATGTAACGAAACCAATTCCAGATTTCCTAGTAGCTTTGAAGGACAAGCTCTATGCCGATGCAATGGCAACAATAGGAAGGAATGCAGTAGCTCGTGAGGAGAAACCTAAGGAAGAACCCTTAGTAGTGAAGAAGCTCGAAGATCCAGGATCATTCACTCTCCCATGCACACTCGGAGGAATCACCTTTGAAGACTGTTTGTGCGATCTCGGAGCAAGCATTAACGTTATGAGTCTCGCCACGGCTAAGCGTCTCGGGTTTGATACTTATACCGACTGGAAGAAGCGGTTATCACTGGCCGATGAAAGTGAGAGGAAGACGGTTGGGAAGCTACTAGACTTACCTCTCATGATTGGAAATGTGATATTGCCAAGCGACTTCCTAGTGATAGAAATGGACCAAGATGTCAAGGAAACCCTCCTATTGGGGAGACCTTTCCTAGCGTCTGCCGGTTGTATGTTTGATTGCAGAAGCGGCAAGGTAGAGCTAAGGCTAACCGGGAGCTTGGTGATGCATTTTGACACCAATGGGAAGAGAATCGACGAAAAGGAACATGCCTATTCCCTTATGCTCAAGAAGGCGATTAAGAAAACCCAAGACCCATCATTGGAGATATGCTACGATAGAGCCAGTTTTGATGGAGTTTCGCTCAACGCTATGTTTGAGGAGCAGCCAAAAGAAGTCCCTGAAGCACCAAAAGAGGTGATCACTTGCAAGAAGTCCTATGTGAAAGGACCGACCCTCGGTGATCTTCTGGATGGTATGAGTCTTAACCCTATTCTCTCTGCTGATGGTGAGATGAGATACAAGCCGAAATGCAAAGGAAATGTCAGACCCTTTTCTTACCTTAAGGTGATAAAAGACACCGATTTGACCATTCAAGAGGGATCTAAGGTAAGCAAAGAGGGGACATCCAATGTATCCCTGGCTGATTTCATCTCTGTGATTAAGGAAATTAAAGATCCTCCCACAAGATCGAGGGGTGTTCGTTTCCCCCTTTCAAACTGAAAAATGATCAAGAAAAGTCAAGCTAAGTGACTCAAAACAAACCGCTCTTGGGAGGCACCCCAAGCTTATCCATGTACATATTAATGCTTTTTCTAGTCTAGTTTAATGTTTTCAGGATTCCATGGAAGATAGGATGGGGTCACTTACACATAAGAGGAGCTAAAACCTATGAGAAGTGTCTAGCACAAAAACGGGATATAATATCGGGATAACACCCTGATATCGTCCCTGAGCATTCTCTGTCGAGTAGGCACAACGGTGTGCAGCCGATATAGAACGAAGCCCAAAGCTAGACAACCTTCGCTGGGATAACGTATCGGGAACCAGCCGATATCCAAAATGTCAATCATACCATATCGGATTCAACCCGATATGGCCGTCCAGGTAACGGGGTATTTAGACTTAGCCAATTCGAGAAAAGCGCACAAAATCGTGGCCCACTTTTCCGGATAAAGCAAGAATACTTGGTAGGGGTTAGCCGACAGCTATTCCCCAAACCAAGAAACCCTAGTCAACCCCTTTTCCTCTCCATAACTCCTCTTTATAAAAGCTATCGCCTCTCTCGTTTTCGTCCTCCATCACTCTCAACCCCAGAAAATTGTCTTTAAGCTTTTAATTTCGCAACTCGAATCTGTGCTTCCTTCCAAGAAATTTTTGCAAATATCGTGCTAAGGTAATATTTACTCTAGAACGATATGGTTGATAATCGCTTAGGATTGTTCAGATTCGCTGCATTAGAGATTTGAGAGTAGATGGCGGAATGTTTTGTAGACGAATTTTACATAAAAACTTAGGGTTTTTTGTAGGATTTTTGAATTTCGGCATGTCTATTTGTGAGATTAGCTTCACGGCTAAACTCTTTTGAAATGTTGAGATTCCAGAAGTCCCCTTTCCCACCTTTTGATTGATGCATTCTTGCCTAAAAATCTGAATCTGTGAAGAACAACTTATTTAGAACATTCTTTATCATTAACGATTTAAGATTTATCCCGGTCTAGTAATAATTCGGATATGTTTGCTTGGGTCTCTTTAGTCATGAATAGAGTTGCCTTAAGTTTAAACGAACATGCAAGATAATCTCTGCTCTTAGCGTTTTCCCTTGTGCTTACACACTTTCGAGTGTTTTTGATTGATAGGTACAATGGTGGGAGGAACAAGAAGCGGAGCTGTTCTTGGGAGATCAAGGGAATACCAAACGGAGAAAAGAGAAGAAAAGAGGCCAGTTGGAAGTTCCAGCCGAGCGGTTACAGTGCGCTCGCCGTGCGAGTTCCCGACACACCCTAGCCGAAATGCGTGCAGCATTCAGGCGAATGGAGTTCAAGGCCACACGCTACCCCATGAGGAAACAATGATTGAATTGGATATCTACGAAGATTTCCAAATCCTTTTCAACGCAATGGGCCTGAAGCGATTCATGGAGAATGCTTACGCATCCCATGACGAAGCAACCTTCTAGTTTCTTGCAACACTGGATGTGACCTTCTACGCTTATGGAGAAGAAACCCCAAAGGAAGACGGTGATGGCTACATCCATTTCAAGCACGAAAGCGAGACACACCGAATGTCATTTCGGGAATTAGAGTTGATATTCGGATTTAGCCAAGGCGATATGCGCGATATGACCCTGAATATAGAAAGGGAGGAGCTGGAGGCACTGTGGATGCACATTGGGGTAGGGACTTACAAGCCCGGAGTGAACAAGAGCACCAGGATAAGGCACCCAACCTTGAGGTATGTGCTAAGAGCTATTGCACATACTTTCTTTGCAAGAAAGGAATGCGGGGCTGTCCTGACTAAGAAGCTGGAGATAATGGATAACGGTCTGGTGGAAATCATCCAAGAGACCCGAAACGAGTTTGAACTGAAGGGAAGCAGGAGGAGCACCGAGTTGATCACGCTATTGCTCAAGGAGCTTCTCCATTACAAGTCGTGGATGATCTCCACACCGAGCAATAGGCCTCAGATAGACTGTGGAGGGGTTGTATCTGCCATTTTGAGAGGGGCTGGTATCGATCTTGAGGAACCAACTCACAAGATCCGATGGATAGACATAGCATATCTAAAGAAGTGCCATTTCCTCGGGAAACCATATCGGCATGGACACCGATATCAGTTCACCCTCCCGACAGGACAAGCAGCAGTATTGTTCCTACCAAACCCGTATTTAACCACAATAAGGGAGCCTAAGCATCTGGATTTTGACCCACAGAAAGAGCATCTTTTTCCCTATGGAGCTGATTTCTATGGGGACTGCGAGGAGGAATATCCGGAAGAAGCCGATATGGTTGCTGAAGAAGACGAAAAGGTAGAAGACGGCTATGATGACCCCACTGACGAGTTTGGTTTCCCTCTATATGGAGCAGATCACTATCATTTCGATCCAAACACCAGTGCAACAAACCGAACTCTCAAGACAGCTCACGATAGGATCAACGTACTCCAGCGGTGTTTCAAGTGGCAAGATCGCTCGATCAAGAAGCTAGTCTCCACGGTGAAGGGAATCAAGGGTCATGTGAAAGGGCAAATCAAGTCACTTACCTCGAAGCTGAAAGGCTCGACGTCATCGCCACGACTGGTAGCCGATATGTCTCCGGTAGGACCAGAAAGAAGTGAAGAGGAGGAGTCTGATGAAGCAGAAAGCCAAACACCCCAGGAGAGGCATTCCTTCTCGTTCCCTCCAAGAGAACACGAGCATAGTGAGCCGGGAAGACATTCCTACCAGGAAGAGAGCATATCGAGGAAGAGGCGTGCGAGCCAGTCCCCGATACCAGAGTCAGACAACCCTTCCTTCTCGACCAGTGAGGACACCACGACCTCACATCACACTGAACAATGAGGTACCACTCCCAAACTATTGTATATAAGCATTTTTCTTTTTGTTTTTGCTTTTTGTTTAAAAATTTTTGCATCATCTTAGGACCGTATTCTTCCACTCTTCTATCACACAGGGACTGTGTGATTTAAGTTTGGGGGAGTACGTAGTGCATGCATCACTTATATTAACCATCATGCATTCATTAAACTTGCATAGAAAAACACACAAAAAAATTGAAAAATTTGTTCCACAAAAAGATTCATGTAGTTGCATCTCCATTCTAGGATCGAGTCTAGATGCATTCATATAGGATTCATAAGCATTCGCATAAGGTGTTAAGTATAGTGAATCCTTGTAAATAGCCATTTTTAAGTCATGAATTCAATGCCTTAGTTCTTGTTTGTCTGATGCATTTTGAATTAGACTAAGCTTAAGACAGCACCACATTTGGAACTTGTCTTGCGAAATTCGGTTTTAACTCGATGCATTGCGACTTGAACCATTTCCCTAGTGAACTTGAACCGTTAATTTGAAAATTCTAATTATCTCGTTCATAATTGTCAAATAACTCATGGATTTCACTTGGACTTTCTTATCCTTTTTACCACCCTTCTGCTAGTCCAAGTACCACACCACACCCGAAACCGAAACCTTTGTTTTAAACCATAAACACTTTTGTGAGAGCATGTGAGGCCTTTGCACCATTTTCGAATCTTCTTAGGCAAAAAGTGTTGGGTTTAGACCGACAAGGTTAGATTTTCATGTAGACGTTGGCTCACATCTCGGGTCAACACTAGGTTAGGCGGTGTAAAATCTGAAATCGGCTACATACCGAAATAGGAAGCCGATATTACTAGGTAGACTAGGAGAAAGGGGGGGGGGGGGGTGGGTGTGTGTTCCGATTGATCATACATTAACAGAAGAAAAAAAAGAAAGTTACCAAAGAGTCTGAAGGGGACACGTATAAAGGAGATGGCGGCACCAAAAAGGCTTGAAAACAAGAGAAGAAAGAAAAAGGCGACTCCAAAAGAAAGCAAAAGAAGGCCAGTCAACAAAGTCTAAATCCGGCCAACAACACCAAAGGTGAAACACAAGGAACGCAACAAAGAAGTCAGAAAGCCGAAACCGATCTCCAATAAAGAAGAAGTCTCCCGAAATGAACAGGAAAGGTAATATCGAGTAGAAATATCGGGGATAAGGCGAATTGCCAAAAGAAAGGGGTAGCTTAGGAGGGAGCAACTTAGACTAGGGTAGGGAACGAAATAGATGTTCTGGGTAGATGGTAGTCTAGTCTTGCATGCATCCATTGGTTTTCACCCTTATCATTTTGCATTAAGAAGGTTCCTTTCAAGAGTGATCCCATTAAACACTTAACCCGTTCGCACTACGAGTTCATACTTAGCTCGTGACCTTATCCTGAACCAAGTGAGTTAATTGACAACCATGAATGAAATCCACGCTTTAATTTTCATAATAAATGTGAAAGGGAATTGGGAATTTAAATGTGCATCTAAGTTGGGATTGATTTTGCTTGATTATTGTGATGAATGTGGTTAAGGCTTTTTGAATAAGTAGAATTCGACTTGCATCCTAGAAACCTGAAATCAGACATTGAGTTGATCTCTTTTAAATGGCGTTTTGGATTCAAACTTTCACCTTTTCTTTTAAAACCTCACCCCTCCGGTTGGCTTTTGCTTGAGGACAAGTAAAAAGTTAAGTTTGGGGGTGTTGATATCTCTGTAAATTGCATATTTTTAACACACATTTCATGTTAGTTAGGACTTCATTCTTGCACTTTTATCTTAGTTTTTATTACATTTTCACCCATGATAGATTAGTTGCATTAGGTTAGGTTTTTGCATAGTCTTGCATATTTGGAGTGTTTTCTCAGGTGTTTAGGATGGTCCGAAGAAGAAACCAAGGAAGGAGATCTCGAATGGAGGACAAGTAGACAACATCGAGCATGGATCACGACCTCGTAGCCGATATGGACAAGCGCATGATGAACCTCGACGGGTAGCAGCGACTTAGTCCCGAAAGAGCCACCCCGGAGCGAAGATCCAGCAAGAGGATTTCATGAAGACGGATATCGGAGCAAGGAAAC
>JAHZTW010000002.1:90224876-90241580 GCA_020283515.1 Alliaria petiolata
CCTCTATAGATGGTGCTTAGTAGAGACTCTTGTGTGAAGCCATGATGAGGGCATTGCATTGTGTAGCCCTTGAACCTATCCCATGCTTCACTAAAAGACTCATTATTCTTTTGAGTGAAACTTGAGATGTCATTCCTCAACTTGGCGGTCCTTGAGTTGGAGAAGAACTTAGATAGAAATGCCTTCTTGCATTCATCCCAAGAGGTGATTGTTCCTTGGGGCAAGTTTTTCTCCCATTGCCTTGCTCTATTCCCAAGAGAGAAGGGAAAGAGTCTTAGTTTGAAAGCATCCTCACTCACACCATTCATCTTGAACAACCCACAAACTCTATCAAAGTTGTCTAAGTGATCAAGGGTATCCTCCATTGGCAAGCCATGGAACTTGTCTTGTTGAACCATGGAGATGAAGGCTGGCTTCACTTCAAAGGTATTGTTGTGGACCGGTGGAGGTTGAATACCATATCTATTTTTATCAATATTTGGAGCATCACCAGCCCCAATTGTCCTCCCTAGTCTAGGCGCATGCAAGGGGTTTCCATTGCCCCTTTGAGCTTGCTCATTTCCATTATGAGGAGGGTTTCCACGCGCCATTGGTGGAGGGTATTGATATTTTTGTTGTTCTTCCATTCTAAACCTTTCTAACCTTGCAGCCTCCCTTCTTGCAATCCTAGCAACCCTTTCCAACTGATCAATCTCTTGAAAGTCTTGGAAGTTGTTGTCTCCTTGTGATCTTAGGTGCATCCAAGGTAAACTGAAATCTAGAAAAGGAAATGGTCAATAAACACAAAAGGATTACTTAGTCTCAAACTAAACTCAAATCTTAATGATGAAACAATCCCAATATGGCAACGGCGCCAAATTGAAACAAGAGTTTTAATCTTGTTTGCAATTCCTCGATTGCCCATATCATTGCAATACTTGAGATATCAATCCATCTTGGGATTTTGATGCAAAAGGAATACAAAGTTTGGTCTAAGTAAGCTAAATTCACAAATTCAAGTGATAAACAACAATTAAAAGCAAACTACTAGCTAAGAAAGATACTACAAGACCAATTATAGGAGTTTAAACCTTAATTATCACTAATCAAGCGAATTACTACTAATTAAGATTACCAAATTACTAAAAACGAAACCTAGGAATGGAATCATTGATTTGGGTATCTAAATGGCCAACTTTGCAATCATTTAAGCAATTAATCAAGCTATCTCTATGCCTAGAACACTTAATAAAGATTAATCAATGGTGTGTGGTAATAATCCCTTTTCTAATCACTCTAATGAACTAATGATGTTTTAGCATTAAAATGATTAGCAAGCAATGAACACAAGTCTAAATAGCATGATAAACACCCTAGGCAACTAATGTCTTAGGCTAGGAATGTAAATCTCTTAGAAAGTTGGTTCAATCATTACATCAAACACTTGGTGGGTGTATGAAATGCTTATGGTCCAAAATAGCAAAGATTAGCTATTTGGCATTAGGAACTACTTAATAAGAAGAGAGATGAAAGAATCTAACCTAGATTGCAAGATTGAGCCATTAGAAAACCCAAAATCTAACCCATCCCCAAGTTCCTAAGGAACTACTCATTAATCATAGTTAAGCCAACCAAATCAAAGATAAGTGATAAGCTAAACATGATTAGAGAAAGGATAATAAGAAATCTAAGAGAGATATTGTATTAAACTTAAAGATCCAAGGCAAGTACAAAGTTTTCTCCTAAAGAGGATAGAAGTTTAAGCTAAGACAATAGAGAATAAAAGTTGAGGTAAAAATTAGGTGTAAAGAGTATTTATAGGGGGACCCATAAAAGTTACAAAAAAGGATTCGTCTGTGTTCGGATCTACCAGGCTCGTCGATCCAACTGGTCGATCCGAACCCCTGGAAATATGGTTCGAGCTGCTCGTCGATCCGTGTCGTCGATCCCAACCCTTGGATGAGTGGTTCGAGCAGCTCGTCGATCCGTGTCATCGATCCGAACTAAAATCGATGTAACTTTCTAACCACGGGTCCGAATGGCTTGTTCCAACGGAACGAGAAAGCACTCTGGATCCTCTACAACTCTTAAGAAGGCTTCAGAGTATGAATCTAAGTACAATCTAAGTCTTGATCATGCCATCCTTCTCCAAATTCAAGCATGCCTCCATAGCATCCATATTACCTGATAAAGACTCCAAAAGTGCCAAAATATGCAAAGACTATGCAAGGACATCCTAGAACTCTAAATGATCAAAATGCAATACAATGATTCTTAATTAGGTTCCTAAATGATAAGAAACTTACACTAAATGGAGGGAAATATGATGCAAAATATAGATATATCAGCTTTCACAACTGCCGCGAAGCATAGGCTATCACCTTACCATTCTGCATCAGGACGCACCCCAATCCCTTCTGTGATGCATTCGTGTATACCACGTACGGCTCACCCGGTTCAGGTAACGCTGGTACTGGTGCACTAGTGAATAACTCCTTTAAGTTCGAGAAGCACTCTTCACACTCGGCTGACCAGACATAACTCACGTCCTTCCCAGTCAGCATCGTCATTGGCTGAGCC
This sequence comes from Alliaria petiolata, assembly GCA_020283515.1. NCBI lineage: Eukaryota > Viridiplantae > Streptophyta > Magnoliopsida > Brassicales > Brassicaceae > Alliaria > Alliaria petiolata. The sequence continues at coordinate 90,227,436 of JAHZTW010000002.1, forward strand.
ATGCTTGCAAAGCCTTTGACAAACCGCATATAGTATTTGGCTAACCCTAGAAAACTTCGTATTTCAGATGCATTCTCCGGTCTCGGCGAATCCGCTATGGCCTGAATCTTTTCTGGGTCCACGGACACCCCTTTGTCCGACACAATGTGGCCCACCAACCCTATATGCCTTTGCCAGAAACTACACTTACTGAGCGTGCTATATAATCTTTGTTCTCGTAACTTTTCCAACACGGTCCTCAAGTGGCCTTGATGTTCTTCTTCACTCTTTGAATACACCAAGTTATCGTCTATGAAGATGATCACAAACTCATCCAAGTACTCCCTGAGCACGCCATTCATCAACTTCATGAATGCAGATGGCGCATTCGTTAAACCAAACGGCATGACCACAAACTCGTAGCGGCCGTACCTTTTCTTAAAGGAAGTCTTACGAACGTCCGTCTCCTCTATGGGTATTTGATGGTACCCTGAAGCAAGATCGATCTTAGAGAACCAAATGGCTCCCCTAAGTTGATCCAGGAGCTCATATATCCTCGGAAGTGGATACTTATTCTTCACGATCACCCTGTTCAGTCCGCGGTAGTCGATGCAAAGACGGAAGCTTCCATCTTTCTTTTTCACGAACAACACAGGTGCACCCCACGGTGAACTAATCGGTCTAATGAACCCTATTTCCAGCAAGTCCGTTAGCTGCTTCTTTAGTTCCGCCATCTCAGCTGGCGCCATCTGGTATGGTGCTTTGGACAATGGAGCTGTCCCCGGCTCAAGTTCAATCGTGAACGGATCTGAACGAGCTGGTGGCAGTCCTACCAATGCTTCGAACACATCCTCAAAGTTTCGCACCACCGGTATACATCTCAAGTCTACATCCGGTCCCCCTTTTGTGGTAGTGATCATGGGCAGATAAGCTTCACAACCCTTTTCTATTAGCCGTTCCGCTTGAATCGCCGACACCACCAAACTTCCCTAGGTTGGCCTAACTCCTTGATAAACCAAGATCCCTCCGTCTCTCTCGAACCGCACCCTTCCCCGGTGACAGTCCAGATGCGATTTGTACTTGCCTACACATTCCATACCCAATATCACATCGTATGACTTGACAACAATCAAATCCGTCGGCATGTTCACTTCGCCGACGCAAACAGAAACGTCGTTAATCGTTTCTAGAGAGTACATCACTTGGCCTCCGGCCGCCCTCACTAATCTGAAGTCCTCTCAAGGTTCCTCCTGGAACTTTCCTTTCCCAACCATCTTTAGATTGACGAAGCAATGACTCGCTCCCAACTCGAACAAAACATGGGTTTCCACCTCACCCATTAGCAAGGTCCCTACACATTCGTCCTCTAGAAAGCTAAGATACTCTACTAACACGCCAGACACAAAATAATCGCAGAAAACCATAATTACATTACTTACTAGTAATCGGATTAGACGTGCTTGGTTCGTCGCGTACACTCTCAGCATGATGGCCTGTCTCTTGGCTCGTGGTGCAAGTGTATCCCCTGCTTGTTTCCCTTGTGACGCAGCATGCTCTACCACGCCTGCCTTAGGACACTCACGCTTGAAATGCCCCGGCTCTCCACAACCACAGCACACTCGAACCACACTCTCACTGCCGAACACACGGACCACTTGCAGGTCCTCCTCCGGACAATCTCGAACTTGGTGCTAAAAACTTCCGCACCTATGGCATCCTCCTGTGCCACTCTTGCACTCCCTAACGTAAGCCTTACCACAATTACGGCACACGCTATGACCTTCGGTTCCCTTGCTTGGTGCATTCTTCCTGAACTTCCGGTTATGTCCACCAGACTGGCCCGCCTTGGCCATGGTTGAACCTGCCTCGGTCCTCATCGAAGCTTCCTCTGCCTGTCCTGACTCCAGAAGTGCCACCTTCTCCACTAGCTCGGCCACCGTCCTGAAATCCCGAACCAAACATCAGTTCCGCAGCTCCACTCTTAGTCCGCTCATGAACCTACGAATCATCTTCTTCTCGGTATCGAACTCATGAGCCACGTACTTCCTCAGCTGATTAAACTGAGTCTCGTACTGCCTCACAGTCAACACCCCTTGGTGAAGGTACATAAACGTCATCTCCAATTCGTTGTAAGCATCTTAGGGGAAGTACTTACTCCGAAACATCGCCGAGAAGGTTTCATACGAACAATCCTTGTTCACCAACCTCCCAACGATCCCTTTCCACCATGTGTATTCATCTCCCTCCAAGTAGTGCACGGCTATGTCCCTCTTGTAGCCCTCTGGTCATCGGATAGACTCAAAGTTCCGTTTCAGTCTCATCCTCCACTCGTTCGCTTCAATAGGCGTGGAACCTCCAGAATAAAGCTTGGTCCCCAGCCTTGACATATGGTCCAAAACCTTGAGGTAAGACAGGATCACCACGACCTGATCCCGTCCCTCCACAGCCATGTTCCCAGCCACCGGTTCCACCACCCGTGGTGCCACTGCCGCTACCTCTCCTGGAACATGTGCAACCGCCGGTAAACGTTCTAACCCGGAGCTAGCAAGCCCATCACGGCCTCTAACCCCACTGGTGCAGCATTCACAGCAACTCCAGCCGCGTTCCCACGACCCCATCTGTAATAACCCGTAAGAAGGACCAGAACGCGGCCAACAAGATCAGTCCGGCCAAAGATGGTCAGAACGTGGCAAAGCTATCTACAAAGTTTTGTTGTGTTTATAAAGGTCAAAGGAAGCTAGAGAAAGGAAAGTGGTCGAAGAAAAGCATGAAAGAATCAAATGAAGCAGATTTCAATCGCGCAGCCGATTCGTTTGTCAGATACGGCCAAAATGATCAAGTGATGATTTGATTTGAGAAATAATGGCAAGTCAGTCTTTCTAAGGTAAGGAAGGACTTATTAGAAGCCTCATATTCAAGGGAAAGCATGTTTTCTTGAAAGAATTCCAGTTTGCTCACATAGTGCGTTAGCGGGGCAGTTTCGGCTCGTTTAAGAGTTCGGGGAAGTTGAGTTTGTTTTTAGGGATATCTTAATTATGGCTTGGTTAAGTTAAGTCTTAAGTAAGTTATAATTGTTAAAAAATAAGTTTAGTCTATAAGTTTCCCAATAGGACCAAACGGTGTTCTCGGTGTGACGTTTCAGTGCGATCGGGTGGTTTGTCGGATTGGTCGGGAAGAAGCACCTTGGTGACCAAGCTGCATGGCTACTTGCCTGAGCTGCTTCACCTGCTTGTAGACTCGTCCTTCTTGAGCTGCTTGTGCTGCTTCAGCTGTGTTTTGATGAGTCGCCGCCACCAAGCGTTTTCAGGCGCCGACCCATGGCTGATTTAGGCGGCGATTAGTGGCGGGTGATGACAAGGCTCGTCCACTCCCTTGCCTATATAAGGAGCCCTTCACCTTCTTTTATAACTCATCACGTCCTCACCCCACCTTAAGAAAATCCGACTACCTGACCACCGCAGCACCACCGCAGGACCACCACGAGGCTAGCCAATAAAAATTCAAGGTAAGCCGTTTTAGCCCAAAACCTCTTGTCTAGCTTAGTTATTCGTCCTGAGTCCAATTCTAACCTCCGTTTCTTGTGATTATGGTCCAATCACTATGAAACTAAAGTTTTAAGTTGGAGGTCGAATTGCTGCCGAAAACCTTAGTCTTTTAAACCTGTCTTTCGGAAAGTTAAGGTGAGTCGTGGTATGGTTGTTTGTTGCTTTACTGCAAAGCAAGTATGAGTGTTGATTTTGATTGATTGTTGATGGTGTGACATGTGCATTAGCACCTATTTATGTCACCGTGGTTGAGATAATGTATGCATGCTGCCGTATCTAACAAATTCTCGCAGATTATTATGCATGAATTGTATATGAGAATGAATGGGGCCATTTGAGGCCCCCTAGTGGTTCGTGGCTTGGCCAGTATCAAATGTGCTGGTTAAGTTACGACAGCACGGAGAGACGGGATTGCAGCTTAGGGTCGTGCTCTGCACGACGGTGCAGATTTGTCAGGACATTCAGGTTATTTAGCCTGTGTGGCTATTGTCTGAATGGGTAATATGATTGACCTCCAGTCATTCGGATCATTTAGCCTTTGTGGCTATGGTTCGGGTGGGCAATAAGGGAGAGCAGAGGGGTGTGAATGAGTGAATCTCAAATGTGCAGAATTACCATGGCTAGTAAAATGAAGTATGAATATTATTACTATGCATCATAGTATTTATATATATGTGCATATGGTATAGCTTCTGTTGCATCTGATGATTGTGTGATTATGTGATTCTTGTGTTATTGTGTGATTGTGTGATTGCGTGCTGATTGTTATTTTGGGGTTTTATGGGGATTGAATATTCGTATAGGGGGACCCGAACTCACTGAGCAAAATAGTTGCTCACGACTCTACTTGTTTTGCAGGTAACCAGTAGTTGGGAAACCATAAGGGCTGAAGGAGCTTAGGAAAAGCTGGTATAGTTTGCCTACCTTTTGTAAGAACAAGTTTGTGTTTATTATGTATAGTAATGTTTTGAGCACCAAGCTCNTAGGAAAAGCTGGTATAGTTTGCCTACCTTTTGTAAGAACAAGTTTGTGTTTATTATGTATAGTAATGTTTTGAGCACCAAGCTCCCGGCCGGAACTATATGTACTTTGTTGTTACACTTTGAACCTAAGTATTATATGAATAAGATATGGTTGTAAAAACGCTTGAGCTTTCATGTGATACTAGTCCTTGTCCGGGGCGAACTAACTATTGAATATGCCTCGGGTTGAAAAGCCTTGAGACATGTTTAATAGGTAAGTGTGCTCAGTTGTTTGGGTTAGGATTTTTGGATATGTTCTGAAAACCTTGGACTAAGCGTCTGGGTGCGCATTGTAGCGTTCTCGGTCTGTCCGGGTCTGATGGTTGGTCGTTCATATTCTTGTTTGATTGTTGGGCGACATGCCGATTGCACCCTGACCTAGGCCGGATCGGGGGCGTTACAAGAGGTGGTATCAGAGCATGGTTTCTATCATGTTCATATGGGACTCATTTTCAAATATTTTATCGAGTAATGAGTCGCAAAAAGTATTAGGAAACCAGCTAGCTCCTTTATTTAAGTAGATGGGTTTAAGATTTACCTTTGTTGGCTGCAGATGTCTACGCATCGAACTAATTCTAGAAGGCCTAAAGATATGAGAAGAAGAGGACTTGGGGGTCCGATGGTTCGTGGAGAATGTAGTCATCATGAACCAGAGTATGAGGGAATCTATGATAGTTATGGTGCTATAGCCAATTCTGGTCCAATGGAGGATACTCGGCGAGAATCAAGAACAAGAAACCCAGCTTATTCCTCCTCTGAATCGGGTTTACGTAGGCGAAGTGTTACCAGATCAGAAAGATCATATGGTGCGGGACATGAGGACAAAATGTCATGAGAGATAAATGGTGATGCATTTATTCCTGATTCGCCAGAAGAGTAATTATGGGAGGATGATATGTTGGAACCTGAAGAGCCAAGAAATGAACAGTTGGAACAAGAAACTCGTAGAAATGATAATTCAAGAAGGACCAAATTTTCATGGAAGGAGGACACCACCGCAAAATAATAGGGCAAGACAAGGAAATAATTCCCGGGCACCAGCACCAAATTCAACCCAGGGGACAGATACCGTGATGCATCTAGTTCGGGAATTATTTGAACGGTTGGATCGTATACCAGAAGAGGTACATGAACGTTTGGATCAAAGGCCGCAAGAAGCAATGGATGCATCTCAGCGACCATCATCTCCTCCAAATTATATTCAGACCGTTACCATGATGAAGACCTTGGGAACCGGCCGTTACCAAGGAGCAACCAACCCGTTTGCTGCAGATAGATGGTTACAAAGATTGGAGAAGAATTTCAACACGCCGAGATGTCCAGATGATTTCAAGAAAGATATAGCGGTATTTTATCTTGATGATGATGCAACCAACTGGTGGGATGAAGTAGAAAAGCAATACCAAGATGGAGGTCCAACGTGGATGGATTTCACAAGGGAAATTCGACGGAAGTACTTTCCACCCGAAGCGAAGGACCGGCTCGAGACATAATTCCAAGAAATTAAGCAAGGAGAATGAAGTGTGAGAGACTATGAGGCTGAGTTCACTAGATTACGAAGGTATGCACGTTACGGACCCGATGATGAACCAGCTGTGATAAGAAGATTCCTGAGAGGAATACGACCAGATATTAGGAATAAACTACAATTAGTGGAGTTCCATAATTTTAATCAATTAGTGGAACGGGCAGTCAACGTGGAAGCTGAAATAGCTGCAGAACGAGCATATATACCACGAGAAAATCAAATCTAAACGAGGGAGGAACAAGAACCAAGAGGACCACGAGTTGGAAATCGTGGACGAGGACGAGGACGTGGTAGAGGAGGAAGTAGAGGTGGACGTTTGAATCTTTCACAAGATGGACCTAGGCAATGCTATCAATGTGGAGAAGTGGGACATATTGCTCGAAACTATCCTAAATGGAGCTCGAGCTCATATGTTCCCAAGTTTGCTACCGTCACCTGTTATACTTGTGGCGAGAAAGGGCATTATGCCACTTCGTGTCCTAGAACGCATCCACCAGCCCAGCCGATTATATCTCATCCACCCAATGAGTGAGCAGCCTTCGAAGCGGCCCCCAAGCGTCTGGCAATCGCAGGAAGAGCTTACGCCTTAGATGTAGAAAACCCTGAACCTTCTCAACCTTCTAAAGGTCCCATCACAGGTATGTATGGGTTTTAACTCCTGGTGTGATTGCTTGAGTGATGGTTTAAAGTTATTTGATGTTTGCATATCATATGAAATATAAATATATGGAATAATGTGTTTAGGAACATTACGTGTTGGTGGTGTACCCACTCACGTTTTGTTTGACTCGGGCGCGACACACAGTTTTGTGTCACACGACGTTGTGAGGCGGTTTGAGGGAACCTTTACTATAGTAAAGGTGTGTGTGCCCATTAGGACACCTGGAAACCAAATCCTTCATGCCGAGAGTTGTGTTTTAGGGGTTCCAATCATAATTAGTAGGGATGTCTTCTTAGCTGATCTAGTCTTTGAGCAAGCACGAGGTCATTTTGGGAATGAATTGGTTATCTGCGTATCGGGCGCATTTAGATTGTGGTCGAGGTAGAATTTCGTTTGAGGGAAGAAATAAACCTGCTTTGAGATATCAGGGGATTTGCCCAAGTCCCGGAGTTTCCTTGATCTCTGCATTAAGGGTTTCCAAAGAGTTAGAAGATGGTGAAATATACATGATCGCCTTGATGATGACGGGAGAAAATCCAGAGGAAGAACCTGAATTGAAGAACATTCCAGTGGTGAAAGAATATGAGGATGTATTTAGACCGTTGGATGGATTGCCTCCACCTCGGAGTGATCCTTTTACTATTGTACTTGAACCGGGTGCAGCCCCAATCGCTAAAGCACCATATCGGATGGGCCCAGCTGAACTTGCAGAATTAAAGAAGCAGTTGGAAGATCTTGTGGAAAAAGGTTTTATCAGACCAAGCTCATCACCATGGGGAGCTCCGGTCTTATTCGTAAAGAAGAAAGATGGAAGTATGTGGCTATGTATCGATTACCGTGGGATTAATAATGTCACTATCAAAGATAAGTATCCCTTGCCAAGGATTGATGAGTTGTTGGACCAACTCCAAGGAGCAAGTTGGTTCTCTAAGATAGATCTTCCATCAGGCTACCATCAAATCCCTATTTCGGACGAAGATATTATGAAGACTGCCTTTAGGACACGGTATGGCCACTACGAGTTTGTGGTTATGCCGTTTGGCCTAACCAACGCACCTGCATCCTTCATGTGATTAATGAATGACATCTTTCGGGAATATTTAGATGAGTTTGTGATCATCTTTATTGGTGACATACTTATCTATTCGCGGAGTGCCGAGGATCACGGAAAACATTTACAGAAGGTCCTACAACGTCTAAGAAGCGAGAAGCTCTTTGCTAAGTTTAGCAAGTGTAGCTTATGGAAAAGGGAGATTGGGTTCTTAGGCCATCGAGTTTCGCAAGAAGGAGTTTTGGTAGACCTAGAGAAGATTGAAGTTGTTAAAGATTGGCCACAACCCACAAATGCTACGAAAGTAAGGAGTTTCCTAGGCTTAGCCAGCTATTATAGAAAGTTTGTTAAGAACTTTTCTACGATAGCCAAGCCCTTAACTCGTTTGAAGGAGAAGCGAGTAGTCTTTGAATGGAGTAAGGAGGCAGAGAAGGCTTTCACTCGATTAAAAAAAGCTTTGACCACTGCATCAATTCTTGTTTTGCCAAAGCCGGGGCAATCTTACACGGTGTATACCGATGCATCTCGCGTGGGTCTAGGTTGTGTATTAATGCAAGATGAGAAGGTCATAGCTTATGCATCTAGACAATTAAAGAAACATGAAGAAAATTATCCAACTCATGATCTGGAAATGGCGGTCGTGGTATTCGCACTGGAGATATGGAGATCTTATCTTTATGGCGAGACTGTCAAAGTATTTATAGACCATAAAAGTCTTAAATACATGTTCACTCAACCCGAGCTGAACTTGAGGCAAAGAAGATGGATGGAGTTTATTGCAGATTATGTCCTGAAGATCCTTTACCACCCAGGAAAGGATAATGTTGTTGCTGACGCGCTGAATCGCCGTAAGAAAGATGTAACTGTGGAAAAAGACTTGCAGGCTTTGATATCCGGATTTAAGATGATCAATCTATCAGCAATAGAAAGAGAAGACAGTGAGCCATTGGAACTACAAGCTATGAACCAGGCCAGTCTTTTGCAAAGGATTCGTGAAGAGCAGAAGGAGGACGCGAAGTTAAAAAGAATCATTGAGGAGTTGAGTGAGACTGAAGAATGAAGTGCAAATGGTTATCACCTAGCTTCGGATGATACTTTGCTATTAAATGGAAGAATCACGGTACCTAGAGGACGAGAGTTGAGGGAAGAAATTCTACGAATGGCACATCATTCCTTGCTAAGTATCCATCCAGGAAGCACCAAGATGTACCGAGACATTCATCAATATTACCATTGGCCTGGAATAAAAAGATCTGTTGCGCGATGGGTAACTCAATGCCAAACTTGTCAACAAGTCAAAGCCGAGCATCAAGTGCCAGGGGGACTACTCCAAAGCTTGCCAATCCCAGAATGGAAATGGGAGGCCGTGGCGATGTATTTCATAACTGGATTACCTAAGGCACCAGGAAGAGGTAATGATACAATATGGGTGATTGTGGATCGATTAACCAAGAGCGCACACTTTCTTCCTATTAGGCTTGTGGATAAGGTTGAAGTTCTAGCAGATCTTTACCTAAGGGAGATAGTAAAGCTGCATGGAGTTCCAGCCAATATAGTGTCTGATCGAGATCCAAGGTTCACCGCTAAGTTCTGGCGAGCATTTCAACAAGCAATGGGGACAAATCTGCATATGAGTACGGCATTCCATCCAGAAACAGATGGACAGACGGAAAGGACTATCAGAACATTGGAGGACTTGCTCCGAATGTGTGTCCTGGATTGGGGAGGAAATTGGGAGAACTATTTGCCATTGGTGGAGTTTGCATACAACAATAGCTACCACGCAAGTATTGGCATGGCTCCGTATGAAGCACTATATGGACGTCCGTGTCGAACGCCTATCTGTTGGGCAGAGGTAGGTGAACGATGGACAATGGGACCAGAGTTAATTGAAGAAACAATAAATAAAATCAAGGTGGTACAAGAGAATATGAAGAAAGCCCAAGATCGACAAAAGAAGTACGCTGACCAGAATAGAAGAGAAGTTGTTTTTCAAGTTGGTGAGTGGGTATTTCTGAAAGTGGCGGCACAAAAGGGAAAGGATAGATTCAGTAAAGTTGGGAAATTGGCAATACGCTACATTGGACCATATCGAATTGTGGGAAGAGTAGGAGAAGTAGCATATCGCTTGGAGCTACCAACAAACATGGCCCTCCATCCGGTATTTCATGTATCCATGCTGCGAAGGTATATTCGTGATCCAACCACCATCGAGCCAGAACAATTAAGAGATCTCCAATCCAATTTTATCTATCCGGAAGGGCCAATGCGAATAGGAGAAAGGCGGATCAAGAAGTTAAAGAATCGAGAGATCTCACAAGTACAAGTGTTCTGGGGGAAACAACATCGAATTGTGGTTACATGGGAAGATGAGGAGAAGTTCCGAATATCTTACCCTGAGTTATTTTTGGAGAATAATGAAGATCCGATGGCCGGACCATAAAAGCCTTAAGAATTCGGGACGAATTCTAATAAGGGGGGGAGAATGTAATAACCCGTAAGAAGGACCAGAACGCGGCAAGCAAGATCAGTCCGGTCAAAGATGGTCAAAACGTGGTAAAGCTATCTACAAAGTTGTGTTGTGTTTAGAAAGGTCAAAGGAAGCTAGAGAAAGGAAAGTGGTAGAAGAAAAGCATGAAAGAATCAAATGAAGCAGATTTCAATCGCGCAGCCGATTCGTTTGTCAGATACGGCCACAATGATCAAGTGATGATTTGATTTGAGAAATAATGGCAAGTCAGTCTTGCTAAGGTAAGTAAGGACTTATTAGAAGCCTTATATTCAAGGGAAAGCATGTTTTCTTGAAGGAATTCCAGTTTGCTCGCATAGTGCCTTATCAGGGCAGTTTCGGCTCTTTTAAGAGTTCAGGGAAGTTGAGTTTTTTTTTAGGGAAATCTTAAGTATAGATTGGTTAAGTTAAGTCTTAAGTAAGTTATAATTGTTAAAAAATAAGTTTAGTCTATAAGTTTCCCAATAGGACCAAACGGTGTTCTCGGTGTGACGTTTCAGTGCGATCGGGTGGTTTGTCGGATTGGTCGGGAAGAAGCACCTTGGTGACCAAGCTGCATGGCTAATTGCTTGAGATGCTTCACCTGCTTGTAGGCTCTTCCTGCTGGAGCTGCTTAAGCTGCTTGTTGATGAGTCGCCACCACCAAGCGTTTTTCGGCACCGACACATGGCGGATTCCGGCGGCGATTAGTGGCGGGTGATGACAAGGCTCGTCCACTCTCTTGCCTATATAAGGAGCCCTTAACCACCTTTTATAACTCATCACGTCCTCACCCCACCTTAAGAAAATCCGACCACCTGACCACCGCAGCACCACCGCAGGACCAGCGCGAGGCTAGCCAAGAAAAATTCAAGGTAAGCCGTTTTAGCCCAAAACCTCTTGTCTAGCTTAGTTTTTCGTCCTGAGTCCAATTCTAACCTCCGTTTCTGGTGATTATGGTCCAATCACGATGAAACTAAAATTTTAAGTTGGAGGTCGAATTGCTGCCGGAAACCTTAGTCTTTCAAACCTGTCTTTCGGAAAGCTAAGGTGAGTTGTGGTATGGTTGTTTGTTGCTTTACTGCAAAGCAAATATGAGTGTTTATTTGAATTGATTGTTGATGGTGTGACAAGTGCATTAGCACCTATTTATGTCACCGTGGTTGAGATAATGTATGCATGCTGCCGTATCTAACAGATTCGCGCATATTATTATGCATGAATTGTATATGAGAATGAATGAGGCCATTTGAGACCCCCTAGTGGTTCGTGGCTTGGCCAGTATCAAATGAGCTGGTTAAGTTATGACAGCACGGAGAGATGGGATTGCAGCCTAGGGCCGTGCTCTGCATGACGGTGCAGATTTGTCTGGACATTCAGGTTATTTAGCCTGTGTGGCTATAGTCTGAATGGGTAATATGATTGACCTCCAGTCATTCGGATCATTTAGCCTTTGTGGCTATGGTTCGGGTGGGCAATAAGGGAGAGCAGAGGGGTGTGAATGAGTGAATCTCAAATGTGCAGAATTACCATGGCTAGTAAAATGAAGTATGAATATTATTACTATGCATCATAGTATTTATATATATGTGCATATGGTATAGCTTCTGTTGCATCTGATGATTGTGTGATTATGTGATTCTTGTGTTATTGTGTGATTGTGTGATTGCGTGCTGATTGTTATTTTGGAGTTTTATGGGGATTGAATATTCGTATAGGGGGACCCGAACTCACTGAGCAAAATAGTTGCTCACGACTCTACTTGTTTTGCAGGTAACCAGTAGTTGGGAAACCATAAGGGCTGAAGGAGCTTAGGAAAAGCTGGTATAGTTTGCCTACCTTTTGTAAGAACAAGTTTGTGTTTATTATGTATAGTAATGTTTTGAGCACCAAGCTCCCGGCCGGAACTATATGTACTTTGTTGTTACATTTTGAACCTAAGTATTATATGAATAAGATATTGTTGTGAAAACGCTTGAGCTTTCATATGATACTAGTCCTTGTCCGGGGCGAACTAACTATTGAATATGCATCGGGTTGAAAAGCCTTGAGACATGTTTAATAGTTAAGTGTGCTCAGATGTTTGGGCTAGAATTTTTGGATATGTTCTGAAAACCTTGGACTGAGCGTCTGGGTGCGCATTGTAGCGTTTTCGGTCTGTCCGGGTCTGATAGTTGGTTGTTCATGTTCTTGTTTAATTGTTGGGCGACCGGGCGATTGCACCCTGATCTAGGCCGGATCGGGAGCGTTACACCATCTGCTACACCCGCAGCATTTCCAGCTCTTACCGCGAGACTTGGCAGTGAAGAATGTATCGGACTCCTTAACCCCACACAAAGACAATAGCAAACACTAACCAGTCCTAGAAACATGAATGCTCTGATACCAACTTGTGGAGACCCGACCCGGCTATCTGACCGCGGCCGTGCCTTCCACCGAACATCCTATCGGCCAATTCTATACTTAGTCAAATTTTGCGTTTTTAATTCTCTTTAACAATTCCATTTAACAAGTGATTGAAACAACAATGCCTTTCCTTAAACTTTGAATAAAAACACTTGATAAGATTCTGGGTTTATAAATCATAAAACACGGTTTGCTAAACAATGCCACAATCATCCAGCTTTCAACCTAAACGGTAAACACCAAAGCCCATAAAACCAACAACAAGTCTACCGGGTAAATAATTAAAAACATCCGATCTATCCATGTCCATCACTGCCGCCGGTCTCGCTCCACTTACTTCTTAGATCATGCACACTCAACACACAAGAGAGGCATAAGTATTGTCATAAATACTTAGTGAGTACGGTCGTCCCGTAACACCTAGGCAGAACCATTCATGCAATCATGCATCAGGTTCAACAATCACATAAACGCTCAAGCAGGTAAAAACCAGTTCATATTCGGCCTGATCATCTACCCCAACCCACGTTCAATCCCTTTTTAAGATTCATTCCTACTATAGCGAGAATACCACATCTCCTAAGCTAGCACATGATCCGGAGTACCTGATATCTCTGTAAATTGCATGTTTTTAGCATACATTTCACACTAGTTATGACCCCATTCATGCACTTTCATCTTAGTTTTCATCTCATTTTCATTCATGTTAGGTCTGGATGCATTAGGTTAGGTCTTTGCATATTCTTGCATATTCTGGATTGTTTTCTCAGGTGTTTTGCGAATGAGGTTGGTCCAAAGAATAAATCAAGAAGAGAGATCTCGAAAGGAGGGCGAACAAATGATATCGAGCACGGATCATGGCCCCTTAGCCGATATGGACAAGCGCATGACGAACCCCGACGAGTAGCATCGACTTAGTCCCGAAAGAAGCACCCCGGAACGAAGATCCAGCAAGAGGGTTCCATAAAGACGAATATTGGATCAAGGCAACGGGAATTCCCCGATCATAGTGAAGAGGAAGGCAAGTCATCACGACATGATCCTGAAGCACTTGCCCGATATGGAGACTGCTCGAAGAATCACAAGAAGTTGGCATATCAGCAAGAGGGTTCCATAAAGCCGATACGCTACAGTCCAAAAGACTACCATTTCGGGAAAGTGGTCCCAACGTTTTAGGTTTTTCCTCTTTCATGTAAAAATCCCGCTATCAATTTGGCGCCGTTGCTGGGGACTAAACGATTGCCATTAGAGTTTGGATTCAAATTTAGACTAGAGCCTTTTTATTCCTTTTTTGAGATTTATATGATTGGAGAAGGAACACTAGTTCCATTGCACTTTCATCTTTGAGTTTCATTTTGCCAAAAGTCAAGCTTTGTGACTATAAACTAGCACACTTGGGAGGTAATCCCATGACTATCCTTTGTATATATTTCTTCCTCTTACTTTTTGATCTTTTTGTTGAGTG
>JAHZTW010000002.1:90242866-90260115 GCA_020283515.1 Alliaria petiolata
TCTTCATGAATCATGCCACTCTAGTGAAGGATTCTTCACCTCTATCTTTTATATTTATGTTTATGTCTTTTATTTTGCTTTTCTTCATGCTTAGTTCATAGATTTTAGTTGGATCATGGGTAATGCTAGATTAGGATGAATTGATGGTTAGATGAGGATGATTTAGGTTGTATCTTGTTAGATCCTTCATTTAGGTTGCTCTTTATGCTAGATTAGCTTTGAGAAAAGTGATTTAGGCCTTAGGCAATTTCATGCCCGAAAGGTGTTCGATGAAATGCCTGAACCAAACCTTTTATGAGCTTTGCATATCCTAGCCAACGAGAGTTGATGTCTAGGGTGTTTAGTGAACTGGATTGAAGTTGTTTCTTAATGCTCATGGATTATCTTGAGTACCAACGACAGTTGATGTTAACTGGGTAATTAGTGATGTGATTAGTACCATGAAAATGGATTAGTCATTATCTATGAATATCATGTTCTAGGATGGTGCTTAATCCAATCTTTGAAATCATTGTTTGATTGTTATCTAGTTCACATGATAGTTGAACCCATGATCCAATGCTTTTCATTTATTTTCCTTCTTGCATTTCTTACATTTTTACATTTCTAGATTAAACAAAAACCCATAAACAATTTGCTCTAGATTAGTTTGTGTCTTGTATCTCTAGTGTTGCAATCTTTAGTCCCTGTGGATTCGATATCTCAAATACTACAATGATATGAGTAGTTGGGATTAATTGAAAGTGGTAAAAATCCCGCTATCACAAAACCCCATCAATCAAGAAGCCTTGATTGACTCAGATGGAGAAGAAGACTAACGCTTGTCCCGAGAAAGGCAAGAGCCTCTTGGGAGAGATTAGTCATGGGCATTCGGGTCCCCGGTCAGGTCAGGTCGGGTAGTTAGGGTCTCGGGTAGTTCGGGTAAAGTTGTTAGGACCCGTTTTGGACCAGACTTAAAATCGGGTCAGTTTGGTTCGGGTCTGCCTCGGGTCGGGTCGGGTTTTGTAATTTATTGAAGAACCGATAAAGAACCGAAAAATAGTCGGGTTTGGTTCCAATCCGCTATTCTCACTCGAACCGACCGTTTTGGACCCGAACGACCCGATTTGGACCCGAATGACCATGTGGGACCCAAATTACCCAATCTTGAAATCGTTCTTTGTAATTGAAGAAGGAAATCCTCCAATAAATATCTTCCTTGTGCGGCCTAAACCATATTGTGATCCTTGGATGCTACTGATGTGCTTCTATGGCATAAACCACATTGTTCTGGTCATCTTTGGGAACAATTTTCTTGGTAGAAGAAGTTTTAGAGAATACCATAAAGGCATAAACCACATCGATTTAAAAACAGACAAGAGAAAAAAAAAATTTGAAACCATCAAGAGAAAGAAAAATCGCAAAAAAAAAAAGAAAAATAAGAGAATATGAAGAATCAGAGGTGAAGAAGTTCTTATCTATAATCGATTATTCAATCTCGTTGAAGGAGGAAGATATAATGTTAGTGACCCAATTAGGGATTGTAGAATTCCCAATTTGGGAATTTTTTTTTTTTTTTTTTTGTCCATTTATCATTAAACCCAAAATGGGCAATACAAATACATTAGTTTAAGTACAATTAAGCCCAATTGGTCAGGCCCAATAATATATGAGATGGTGTAACAATTTAACAAAAACGAAACACAGGTCTAAAATGCGTGTTGCCCTAGAAGGTTGCTAGATATTGATTAAAAATACATTTTTATTAATTTAAAGTTGTGGACAACAATTGCTTCTATCTTCTTCTTCTTCAACCATTTCCTCCTCTCCACTAATTCAGCTTCTCAGTCTCACTGTCTCTTCTCTCTTCTCCGACCCCATATTCTCCTCTCTTTCATCTCCCCTCTTCAATTTACTCTCGACCTACTCTGTCACCCCTCGGATCTAGAATTATGTTACATATCCTTACACATCGCGATTTGTTGCTAGAATGCATTAATGTGGTTATGGTTGCTCAGTTACCCAATCGGTTCTCGGCTTTTACCCGAACCAAACCGAAAACTGAATCACATTTGCTCAAGATCTATTCGGTTTTTGACCGAGAATCAAAACCGAACCAAACCGGATTTTTCGGGTCGGTTCTAGTCTATAGGGTCCGGGTTATATGGCCAGGACTAGGAGAGATGGCGTGAACCAAGCCAATCCGGTGATTCAACCAGGAAATCAAAGAGTAGTACGACCTATATAACCGAGAGNATTTGTCACTAGATTTTGGTCGAAATAGGATCTTGAAATTGATAACCAACTCTACTCACTTGAACCGAATCTTGACATATAAATATCATGCTTTGCATTGTAAGTGAATTCATGGTTTGAAAATATTTGAGCTTTCTTACTCACTTTGCCACTATCTTGCTAGCTCAAATAGTACCTCTACCATACCTTACATCCTTTGAAGCCAATTGTTCTTGTGTGAATACTTGTGAGGCCTTTTTTCGATTGAACTTAGCATAAAGTGTTATTTTTAAGATGACAAGTCTAGGCTTTCATGTAGATTCTATCCTTGCATTTTGAGGCTAGCTTTAGGCTTAGGATTTGGGGGTTGTTGGCCGTGGTATTACTTGATGAGTTGTGGAAAAGTTTGGAAAGAAAGAGGTGATGAATGAGGGCTTAGTAAAAATAAGGGGAAGCATAGTTTGAAATGGTGAATCTCGGTGTTAAAAGGGTGATAGCTCAAAGTCAAAAAGTGCTAAGTAGTCTTAAGAAAAGAAGAAAAGAAAATTCAAAAGAGCCAAAAAGGGCCAAAGAAGAGAAAGACTACCTAGAGATAAAAAGAAGAGCTAAGTTAATAAGAAGGATTACACCATTCGCTATGAGTGATAGGATGAAGAAGTTCCCCCTTAGAGCTTTAAAAAGAAGAAGTGTGTTTGAAATTCACGGTTTAGGCAAGGCACAAAGAGCCTTGAGAAAAAGGGTAGATTCTAGAGGGTTGAGTGAGCTAAAAAATGAATGAGAAGGGTTTAGGATCATTGATAGCATTTTGGGTAGATGATAGTCTATTCTTGTATGCATCACTTGTCTCTTACCTTTAGCATTATGCATATAGTTCAATCTTTTTTGAGTGTTACCCTTGTTTTAATGCGAAACCGGATGAATTGAGATCACTTTTATCTCAAAACCCAGTCCCTTAGCCAAATGAATTCACTTGCTTGCATTGTCATGATTCACGGTTTTGAACTTAATGAATGTTAAGGACTTGGTTTGATAGGGAGACTTATCTAGGTTGAGATCTTAGTGCATTTGAGTGTTGAAATGAGCATGGCTAACTCTTTTGGAGTAGGATAGATTCACATGCATCTTAGAATTAAGAACTTGGATATTGAGTTGATTATTATTGTTAGCAATCTTGGATATTGAGCTCCCACCTTTAAAACCTCTCTCTCGGATTTGTCATGTTTGTTTGCTTGAGGGCAAGTAAAAGGCAAGTTTGGGGGAGTTGATATACTCATAATTTAGCATATTTTAGCATCCATTTTAGATAGCTTTGCATCCATTTATGCATTCATTTAGTTACTTTTAGTCCAAATTGCATCCATATTAGAGTTTAGTAAGTTTTAGCTTAGGTTGTTGCATATTATATATATTGAGTCTTTATTAGGTACTTTGGAGGCATGGAGGACCAAATGGAGACATTGTTTGATCAAGAGGAGGAAGAGAAGTGGCCAAATGAGATGCATACAAGTTTTAGAAGTGTATCGAGCTTAGTGTCGAGCTATTAAGCTCGATAAAGCCTGGCAGAGAAGACGGAGTGCGCGTATCGACCGTTTGTATCGAGCTAGCAAGCTCGATACAAGTCCACCCGGAGTTTTGAGACGAACGTATCGGGCATTTGTATCGGACTGCTAAGCTCGATACAAAACCCGACCGAGAATTTGAAGACAGCGTGTCGAGCATTTATGTCGAGCTACTAAGCTCGACACGGTCCTTGAAGAGGTTCTTTAGCAGCGTATCGAGCTGCATGTCGACCTAGCAAGCTCGATACGCTGCCCGATTTCAGCCTAAAACCGGGTCAAAACCCGGTTTGTTCCGGGTTGACCCGGTTCGCCCTCCTTCCCTATAAATACACTTGTAGCCACACAAAAAACCCTAAGTTTTCTTCTTTCTAGAGTTGGGTTTAGATCCAAACTCTCTCTTTGATATTTTTGATTGATCTTCATGAATCATGCCACTCTAGTGAAGGATTCTTCACCTCTATCTTTTATATTTATGTTTATGTCTTTTATTTTGCTTTTCTTCATGCTTAGTTCATAGATTTTAGTTGGATCATGGGTAATGCTAGATTAGGATGAATTGATGGTTAGATGATGATGATTTAGGTTGTATCTTGTTAGATCCTTCATTTAGTTTGCTCTTTATGCTAGATTAGCTTTGAGAAAAGTGATTTAGGCCTTAGACAATTTCATGCCCGAAGGGTGTTCGATGAAATGCCTGAACCAAACCTTTTATGAGCTTTGCATATCCTAGCCAACGAGAGTTGATGTCTAGGGTGTTTAGTGAACTAGATTGAAGTTGTTTCTTAATGCTCATGGATTATCTTGATTACCAACGACAGTTGATGTTAATTGGGTAATTAGTGATGTGATTAGTACCATGAAAGTGGATTAGTCATATCTATGAATTTCATGTTCTAGGATGGTGCTTAATCCAATCTTTGAAATCATTTTTTGATTGTTATATAGTTCTCATGATAGTTGAACCCATGATACAATGCTTTTCATTTATTTTCCTTTTTGCATTTCTTACATTTTTACATTTCTAGATTAAACAAAAACCCATAAACAATTTGCTCTAGATTAGTTTGTGTCTTGTATCTCTAGTGTTGCAATCTTTAGTCCATGTGGATTTGATATCTCAAATACTACAATGATATGAGTAGTTGGGATTAATTGAAAGTGGTAAAAATCCCGCTATCACAAAACCCCATCAATCAAGAAGCCTTGATTGACTCTGATGGAGAAGAAGACCAACGCTTGTCCCGAGAAAGGCAAGAGCCTCTTGGGAGAGATTAGTCATGGGCATTCGGGTCCCCGGTCAGGTCAGGTCGGGTAGTTAGGGTCTCGGGTAGTTCTGGTAAAGTTGTTAGGACCCGTTTTGGACCAGACTTAAAATCGGGTCTGTTTGGTTCGGGTCTGTCTCGGGTCTGGTCGGGTTTTGTAATTTATTGTAGAACCGATAAAGAACCGAAAAATAGTCGGGTTTGGTTCCAATCCGCTATTCTCACTCGAACCGACCGTTTTGGACCCGAACGACCCGATTTGGACCCGAATGACCATTTCGGACCCAAATTACCCAATCTTGAAATCGTTCTTTGTAATTGAAGAAGGAAATTCTCCAATAAATATCTTCCTTGTGCGGCCTAAACCATACTGTGATCCTTGGATGCTACTGATGTGCTTCGATGGCATAAACCACATCGTTCTGGTCATCTTTGGGAATAATTTTCTTGGTAGAAGAAGTTTTAGAGAATACCATAAAGGCATAAACCACATCGATTTAAAAACAGACAAGAGAGAAAAAAATTTGAAACCATCAAGAGAAATAAAATAAGAGAATATGAAGAATCAGAGATGAAGAAGTTCTTATCTATAATCGATTATTCAATCTCGCTCAAGGAGGAAGATAGAATGTTAGTGACTCAATTAGGGATTGTAGAATTCCGAATTTGGGAAATTTTTTTTTTGTTTTTTTTTGTTGTCCATTTATCATTAAACCCAAAATGGGCAATACAAATACATTAGTTTAAGTACAATTAAGCCCAATTCGTCAAGTCCAATAATATATGAGATGGGATAACAATTTAACAAAAACCAAACACATGTCTAAAATGTGTGTTGCCCTAGAAGGTTGTTAGATATTGATTAAAAATACATTTTTATTAATTTAAAGTTGTGGACAACAATCGCTTCTATCTTCTTCTTCTTCAACCATTTCCTCCTCTCCACTACTTTAGCTTCTCCGTCTCACTGTCTCTTCTCTCTTCTCCGACCCCAGATTCTCCTCTCTTTCATCTCCCCTCTCCAATTTACTCTCGACCTACTCTGTCACCCCTCGGATCTAGAATTATGTTGCATATCCTTACACATCGCGATTTGTTGCTCGAATGCATTAATGTGGTTATGGTTGCTCAGTTACCCAATCGGTTCTCGGCTTTTACCCGAACCGAAACGAAAACTGAATCACATTTGCTCAAAATCTATTCGGTTTTTGACCGAGAATCAAAACCGAACCAAACCGGATTTTTCGGGTCGGTTCAAGTCCGTAGGGTCCGTGTTATATGGCCAGGACTAGGAGAGATGGCGTGAACCAAGCCAATCCGGTGATTTTACCAGGAAATCAAAGAGTAGTACGACCTATATAACCGAGAGAGAAAGTGCAAAAACCGCACCATAGTTGACCACAACACTCGTCACCAACACTTTCAAACCGAGTTGCGATTCAAGTCAACGTTTTTCACGAGAATGAGTTCGAGATCAAGCCGCATATCATCTTTTTGCCGAAATAAAATCAGTTTCACAGAATGTCTACCGAGCACCCGATGGACAACATCGAATTAATTGAAGAGATTTATAGCACGACAAAGACAAATCAAATCTCAGCGAACTACTTAAAATGTAAGCTATTTCCATTCTCTTTAAGCGATAAAATTCATAGATGGTTAGAGACTTTACCATCCGGATTGATCACTACTTGGAGAGAGTGCAAATCCGCCTTTCTCAATCACTTCTACACGAAGTCGAGCTTGTTAAGAAACAAAATCCAAGGTTTTCAACAAGGCCCCATCGAGTCATTCTTCGAAACATGACAGCGTTTCAAGGAGTATGAACGCGATTGTCCACACCATGACTTCTCTGGTGCTAGTTTACTTAACACATTTTAATGTGGTTTGTAAGCTAAATACCAACTCTCACTAACTCTCACTCGATACGGCTAGTAATTGAGATTTCACTACCAAGATAGAGTGTCAAACATGAGCTCTCATCGAGAACCTTGCTATAAGTAATAGCAATAACTATCCAGATTATGATAGAGGTTTGAGAACCAGAGATTCCAATTTAAGCAAATTTCTGAGCTCAAGAACTTGATGAGCCAACTTCTCAAAGGTCAACAATGCACGGTGAACGCGTGTGAAGCTACAATATGCGGTGAAGATGACTTTCAAAAAGAAATTGAAGGCAAAAATTCATACTCTCAAGAAGAAGAAGTGAATTTTATCGAAAGTTAAAATTTATATCCAAACCGGAACTTCAGCAACGGATTCAACAACAACTACCGGAACACAACATTTCCTACCGAAACCCAAATGTGGAGAACCCCCACGATAAAGTCTATCCGCCACAAGGAAGACCTTTTCAAAGCAAGTTCCAAAACGTAAACTATGCAAGTAACATTAACTTTCAACCAAGAACACCTTTCAACGCTCAATCCGCGCCCTTCAAGAATCAACAAGGAGCACTTCAAGCCACACCCAATGCATTGTATTCATCGCATCAGGATAAGCTTGAAGGATTGATGCAACAAATTCTCATCTCTCAACAGAAATCAATCATAGAACTCAACATAAAAGTTAAATGAGTTGAATGGAAAATTTGAATCTTTTTCTTCCCATGTCAAGAAGTTGGATATGCAAGTTACTCAAACTGTTGAAGCCGTGAAAAGACAAGTAGGAGTCTTGCCCGGAAAAGTAGAAAACAATCCAAAAGGTTTTTGCAATGCGATTTCCACATTTCCCGGGAAACTGCAAATCGGAGACAACTTAAGAAAGAAAGTTTGATGTTTATTCTACTTTATCAAACCGTCAATAGAAGACCTAAGGAAGCTACAAATCCTCCCTTTGAAGCACCAAAGCACCACACGTCTGAAAGGTTGATGAAACTATAAGATCCCAGACCATTCACTTTTTTTTTCTTAATCACTTTTGTTGTTTTTTTCGATTTTTTTTTTTTTTTTTTTTTTTTCTTTTTTTTCTTTATTACATTTTTTTTTGTTTTGTTTTTATTTATTTCTATTTTTCTTCATTATCATTGCATCTAATCTTTGGAGATTCATCCAAAAGAAGGACCTAATGAGTCATCTACAACATGCAACTTCTTGTCAAAAATAAGATTGTCCTGGTAGACTTTCATGTGATCGATGTGGGGTACGATGAAGATAGGCCATTTATACTTGGTTTACCATTTCTAGTTACTGTAGGAGCATTCATTGATCACGCCAACAGCAATGTCATGTTCCTCAACTTGAATCGTAAGAAATTCTATCCTAAGACCCTAAACAAAGTCGTTTCTCAATGGAAGCGCGTCATGGGATAAAATGCCAACCCTACCAAGGAAAGAAGAGGAGACACAAAGGAAGAAAGAAATGAAGAAAGTGGAGACACTGAGGATGATTCAATCTTATTCAAGACTGTTCTCGAAAATCAAGATCCTCGTCCCTACGAAACTAAGATAAATGAGGGTAGATGACATTTCTAAATGGGTCGAGAAGACTATACAAGTCATCCTTGATGCCAAATGGTGGATATGCGAGCATGATAACTTATATGTTGTTTTATACCTCCATGAATTTATGAACTTTTGTTGCATTATATTATTGGTCTACGTACCGAAATAATTATGTGCATGACGCGAGAAAACTCCTAATTAGTTAAATATCTACCTAAAAATAATCAATCGCTAGTTCGTCGCAAATTTGCGGCGGCTTTGCTTCTTCTCTTTTACGACTAACAACCCTCAATCGCGACTATGTCGCAAACTTTGTGACGTTCTTGCGACGCTCCATTTACGACAGCCCAGTATCAGTCGCTAATTTGCTACTAATTTACGAGTCTCTGGGATTGCGACGGTGTTTGTTCCCTCGCAAATTTGCGATGGATGGGTGATTATACCATTCTATTGTAAATTTTACGAGGGGTTTACGGCTAAAGATTTACAACATTTTTGGTGTCATCGCAGATATATCGGCAAATCCCTTTTGCGACCAATTTGCCAGTCGGAAATCCGATGATTTTTATTTTCTTGTATCATGAATCTCAATATCGAGCATCTCATTATCAAGAAGATCAACTTCAAAGAGAACAATCTTAAGGAGAACATGTTCAAGGACAAGAAACTCAAGATGAAGACCAAAGATCTGCACGTGATCATCAAGATTTAACCTAGTACAATAATTATCTTAGAGGGAATGATTTTCTTGGATATTAAATTATTGTTTCAATTTATAATATGATTTACAAATTATCTTGTTGCAATTAGTTTTTATGTTTGTTTCGTTTTAAATTTGTAATTTTATGTTTTTAATGTTTTAGTTGAACTTTAATATGAATTTTTTAATTTTAATCAATTTGCATATTAATTTAGATATTTTATAAAATATTAAAGTTGATTAAAATTATCTAAATTAAATATAATATAAAAATAAGATGGTTTTAAAAAACATATCTAAATTAATATTTCACAAAATATTTTTAAAAACTTCACTTTTAATAATATAAAAATATAAATATAATTAATATTTCACAAAATATCTAAATTAATTATGCAAATTGATTAAAATTAAAAATACATATTAAAATTTAATTAAAATATTAAAAACATAAAATTACAAAGTTAAAAACCAAACAAACATAAAACCTAAATGCAACAAGATGGTTTTTAATCATTTATTAGTTTTAACTTACAATAAACTACTTTTAGAAATAGTTAATATTTATCAAAATAATTAAAAATTAAAAAAATCTTAAATTTAATAATATAATAAATAATAGAGAATGTTCTTAGTGTAAAATTTGGTATTGTGGTTGAAGATGAAAAATAAAGTAGAACAGTAAAATACCAACTTTAGTGTTATTTCGATATTACATTTGGGAGGTGTTATTGGTTTATATATTAAGAGTACTAGATGAATATCCGCGCGTAACGCGCATATTTTTCTTTTCGACAATTTTAAATTTGTGTATTTTCTATATTTTTGTAAAAACAAATATGATCGTTTAATATTTGTATATATTAATAATATTAGAAATGAATATATAATATGTGTTTGAAAAACATTTAAATATGAAGAATTACACCAAAATAAATTAAATACTCAATAATTTTTTCTGGATAATTATAACATATATTGTTATTCAACATTTACACAAATATGTTATGGAAAAGCCACTAATAAATTTTTTTCATGTTTTCTAAGTAGTTTGGAAAATAATACATTGATATCCATTAATTTTCTTTAAAGAATTGATATCATTAAATTATAGAAAATAACACATGTTATCTTTATATCAACCAAAAATGATGGATAAATGTCTCTTTTTTGCTACTACATATACGAAGCAATTTGAAAAAAAACATTTTGTATCAAATTACCCACAATTTTTTTTTTATAACAAATTTGACTCAAATTCCGACAAGATAAATCTGTGGGTACTTCGTAGCAAATTTGCTTCAAAAAGCTATAAAATAAAATTTTCTACGACCCTATAGTCATGGGCACAATTTTGTATCAATTTTGTAGCAACCGCTTTTTAGCTACGGAAAAAAAATCATACCCACGAAAAAAATGTAGCTATGTCATCTGATTCTTGTAGTGCCAAACCCCCTTCTCAACGTCTTTGGTTGCTCTGACATCACTACAAGAAAATAACTGATTTGTGACTACATTTTTTGTGACTACTTTTTTGGTCGCAAAAGTTACTGACGATATTGTACTAATTTGCAGCAAATAAACCACAAACAAAGATTTGGAGGTTATTTTGTCGCAATTGTACGAAGAAAATAAATAGTTAAAATTCAGTGTCATATTCGCGACTGTTTTAAAACTGTTATATGACGGTTATCTCACAGTCACAAAATAGTTGCAAAGTAAGACGTATTAGCGACCTATCATTTAGTCATAAATTTAAGTCCCAAATTCAATCCCAAATTACAATTTATTTAAAACTCTAGTTATTAGTAACAGACTAACAGGTCTGCATACTTGCTATAGGTATGCGGTTTTATATAAGATCAGAATCCACCAAACTTATGTTCACGAGATGATCGAGAGTTTACAAGTTTTGTTGCGGAAGATGGCCGTTGGAAGAGATGGGGATAAAAGTGATTGACTCACTCAATCGATTGGGGGGGGGGGGTTGTTGAACCACAAGTAGAAGAACTTGAATCTCACAAGCTAGACTACACGCAAATCTAGTCTCAAGGAATCACACACAAGAGACATAGATTCAAACGTTTACTAAGTATAGAAATCCATCTAACTTAGATAAACAAAACAAAGTCTAAGCTTTAGAGAAAAACTCTCTTTTATATTCCAGAAATTTCAATGTGTATTTTTACAAATGAGAATACATGAGCTTTTATAGCTCTTACAAGAGATCTTTACACTAAATTACATTTAAAGGAAATTTTATACATTTAAATAAAAAGAGAAAAATAAGCTAAATCAAATAATTGTCTTCTTGCCACCAATTTTGCCTTGGACATTAAATGGGGATCTTTGACTTTGTGAAGTTATGAGCATAATATTTTTATAATAAATCCACATATTGAAGACCTTTGGTTTTATGGTTTTTGATATTGTATCATGGTTTGATACTCTAGAAACCCTATTTTGCACATTGTTTTAATGTAAGTCACAAAAGCGTCTTAATATCCCCACTAATTTGCGACTAACTATATCAAATTCATTTTTCGTTTTTTACATGTGGCATTTACGTCACAAATAGCGTCGATTTTGCAACTAACACCCGAATTATTTGTCACTAAGACCTGAAATTGTGACTGATTTGCTTCATTTTACTAACTCCCATCGATTTCTTATAGAAAATCAGCAATATATATTTGAAAATATGTTAGGTTAACTGTTTCTACATTGATTTGAACTACCATATATACTGAATTTGTTATATAGGAGAAAAAACTTTATATTTACATGAAAAGTTTAGGGTTTGTTGATGAATGATTTAACTTTTCTAAAACTTTACTTACCATATCTTATTATATTATTTAAACAGGTTAATCTACTTTAGAATCAGAATAAAATAAACATGATTATAAAGTCATATGTAAGCTTTGTTAGCTCTGAATATTTAGGGTTTACGGCATAGGTTTGTGACTAACTGTAAGTATAACAAAAGATTCATACTTTGCGACCCTATTACTATTTTCAATCTCTTTTCCGACTAGTTAGCTACCAATTTCATGTGAGACTACTTTGCGACCGTCAATAATTTTTTGAATTTTTTTTCGCCTTGGCGAATTATTAAGCTGTAAATCCTCCCACCAAAATTTTATTTACAACTAATTTGGGACTCTTTCGGTATTTACTAGGCAAATGCTATAACTTTCTCTTTCTCTCTCAATTATTTTCTTCTCTACAAACTTCATACGAAAAATTCCCTTTCTCTCTCTCAAATTCTTTCATCGGCTCTTCTTCTACGCATCTCTCTCAAATACTTTCATCTTCTCTTCAATTTATCTCTGTAATTTCTTCTCTTCTCTCTTGATTTCGGTCTTAAGCCAAAGAAAATGGCTGGAAAGGAAAAATTAACTAGAGGCCGAAGCGTAGATCCAGCGGAGTTCGACTTACCGGTGGTAGATCCGGAGAAATTGGCTTGTCTTCTCACTCATCCAACTAGAGGCTGATGTAGAATAAGCTGTTCTAGTTCAACATATCTTCATTAGAGCAGGTCTCCATTATTTATGGGCATAGAAAGAGTAGATCTCCTTCACCGAGTCAACACCAAAGGGATCAAAGTAATTCATTGTCTCCTCCCTCCACCGAGCATAAAATTGCGGCTGAAGCGAAGAAAGAACATGAGAGAACTCAAGGTAATTTGTTAAATGTTGTTTTGTGTTTCAGATTCTTGTATACTTTCTCAGTTTTGTGTTTAAGAGGCAATATAGCAATTTGTTTATGTGGGAGTAGTTTTCCATGGTAAAAAAATGTTAATTGATTGTTGGAACCAGTAGTCTCCTACCAAAACCCGAATGTGGAGAATCCGCGAGACCAAGTATATCCACCTCAAGGAAGGCCTTTTTAGAACAAGTTCCAAAACGTGAACTACAGAAGCAACGGAGGCTACCAGCCGAAACAACCTTATAACTCTCAGCTCACGCCCTATAACAATCAGCAAGGAGCGCCACAAGCTGCATCAAACGCACTGTACCCATCACGAGAGGCAAAATCGAAGGATTGATGCAACAGCTGCTGTTGTCTCAGCAGAAATCAGTCAAGGATCTCAACACCAAGGTAGATTTCATGTACAACGACCTGAACGGCAAGTTCGAATCCCTATCTTCCCATGTGAAGAAATTGGACATACAAGTCGCACAAACTGCTGAAACCATCAAGAGACAAGTAGGGATATTTCCTGGGAAAGTAGAGGATAATCCGAACGGATTCTGTAACGTGATCTATGCGATCACCGACATAGCTGAGAAGCCAGAACTAGTCGTGAAAGACAGATGTAAATTCATCAGACTCTTCCCGACGATACCGAAAGGAACTGCCGATCTAGCTTTTGATATCCCGGAACACCGCGCCTTTGGAAGACTAAAGAAGGAAGGAGACCCAGACGCATTCACCTTCCCATGCTCGATCACGGGCATTATGTTCGAAGATTGTCTATGCGACACAGGAGCTAATGTCAACGTCATGTCCACAACAATCGCTGAAAGGCTGGGAATAACGACATATTTTCCGTCACCTATGCAGCTAGTATTCGGAGATTTGTCCAGAAAGAAAACAAACGGCGTTGTGTACAACGTCCAACTTCTTGTCGGAAGCAAGGTCGTACCTACGGAATTCCATATACTCGATATGGGAGAAGACAAGGACAAACCTTTAATACTTGGAAGGCCCTTCTTGGCCACGGTAGGAGCAAGGATCAACCACGCAGGCAACTTCGTAA
Organism: Alliaria petiolata; assembly: GCA_020283515.1. NCBI lineage: Eukaryota > Viridiplantae > Streptophyta > Magnoliopsida > Brassicales > Brassicaceae > Alliaria > Alliaria petiolata. The sequence continues at coordinate 90,256,809 of JAHZTW010000002.1, forward strand.
CTTTCCTACATATAAGCCATAAGAGATACTATCCAAAGGAGCTAGACGAATCACCCCCGGAAGGAAAGAGCCAAGCAAGTAAAAAGGAGAAAAAGGGCATGATATCTAGAGCGGGACTACTCCACTCAAGACCCTTCTCTAAGATCGAAATATTGATTCCTCCCGAGCTAGGAGATTTAAGTGAAGAATAGAGGGCCAGGACAGCCGAGAAGACCAAGCAAGTGATCCTAGAGGCTAAAATTCTAAGGAATGAAAACGGAGGCACACTGCTGATACGGAAACAAGGCGGAGCTTCGGGAGAGACAACTCCGGAAGCAACCTCCACAACCGCTAAAACATCGAACGAAGTCGAGCTAAACGACTTAAACAAAAGCGCTTAGTGGGAGGCAACCCATCCGGTATGTTTTTTTAATTTTCCGTTCTTTCATTTCTAACGACTAGTTTTTGAAAGTTTTCTGTATTTAGGCATAAAATTATATAAAAAATATAAAAACAAAGAAAAACCTAAAAATATGAGGAGCCTCGGAAGGAGGCTGGCCGCGCGACCACGGGCTTGTGCCGCAGTGAGAAGGGCCATGGCCGCGCGACGAGCCACGACCGCGCGGAGAAGAGTCGTCTGGCCGCGGCCACGAAGGGCCATGACACGGCCAGAAATCGTCTGAGCAACCGACCCGGAAAACTTACGTTTTCCTCCCGAACCGAACTTCCCGCGTTTTGGTATAATTCCGAACCGAAAAATCATACCCGTTAATGTAAGTTAACGAATCTTATTGATTTGTGGCCAACACGCAAGGTAAGTTCTCTCGTTTTAAAATTTTTGAAAAATAAAGGTCCTTGGTGATAAAAACACCTTTTCAAACCAAAAAGAAATTTTTAGGATCAAACTCTCTTTTCTTCTTCTCTCCCAAAATATTTGGAGATTTTTGAGAAATCCTAGGTTTTCAAATTTGAACATTTTTCAAAAATTCTTTGGCCTAAGCTCATCTATCTTCAAAGGAGATTCAATTTTTAAAGGTTATTCATTCTCATTCCAAGGTATGGTCTCTAATTTTACAATTCTCTAGAGAACTAAATTTTAAGATCTCTCTTGCTTGACTAGATAATTCTCTAGAATGCTTGAATAATGGTAGAGAACCTTGGATTGATGATTTAGGTAGCCTAGATTTTTTGCACCTAAATTTAGAAAAGTGAAATCTTTGAAAAATTGAAGTTAGAACTTGCTCTAGAGAACGAATTTTGGAGATATTATTGGAAAATTGGCTTAGTTTGAGTTTAATTCATGCTAAGTATGACTTAAGAACCAAAATTTGATGAAAATAAGTTGGCAAAAATCGATTTGTGGGAAAATTTTGGTTTGGAATCCCAAAAATCCAAAAATAGAGCATGAGTACCAAATTGATCTTGAAATTTAGGCATTAACTCGATTAATCTTAGTGTTGGAAACTCTTGATATATGTCTTGTATATCATTGCACTTGAGAATCCTTATGACACATCAAATTCACATGTTTGGTCGAGTTTTTGTTTTTGTTTTACAAGGTACAATGAGCTATGACCAAAACTTCGAGGTGCGTTCGAAGCATAGAGAGCAACTAAGCTCTTCGAGGAGTTCCTCGCAACAGCAGGAACGCGAGACAGCACTAGAAAACCCGAGTCTAGACACCACTCTAGGGAGATATGTGGAGGAACAACGAAGAAGGTTCCGCGATTCGCGGATAGCACGCACAAGCCGCGACGAATCACCTCCACCCCGAGAGCCAACTAGAGAGCTGAATCTTTCCCCTCCTAAGCGCAAGGTCCGAAACTTTGGAGCACCAATGGACCCACACATTGACTATTTGAAGGAGATGAAGAAGATGGATATAAGAACAACCTTGAAGATCGATTACTCCGCTTTAGACGCTTTGGGCATCACCGAGGATGTCACATGGTACTTGGACGAGCTACGGCTCAGGACCTTTATGGAGATTGATCGACCCACCTACAAGGAGCTCGCTCAAGAGTTATTATCTTCAGTCCAGTTAACTTACCGGAAAGGAAGAAAGTCACATTCGAAAGACGGTATTCTCTATTTCACCATTGGCTCTAGGAATTATGAGCTGAGCATCCCTAGACTTTGCGAGATATTTGGCTTTGCCTTGAGGAGCGAGACAAACATTAAAGAAGAATGGAGTGCTGGCCTTTGGGGACTTATGGGCCGAGGCATTTACGACAAGGGAAGGCATCCGTCTGCTTTTCTTTCACACCCGGCCGTGCGTTTTGTGCACCGCCTCATAGCACACCGACTTTACTCTCGCAGCAACCAGTCATGCATCCTCATTCCAGAGCTCGTCCTACTTCAGTCCACCTTTAGAGATGAGCCACTTTCAGCATTCTTTGGATGCGTCTTAGCAGAGAGACTCGTGCGAGTGAAGCACGATGTCACCGCACCTAGGTGCAAGACTGCCTTCACGACTTACGGAGGCATCATCACATCAATCATGGAGGCCGCAGGAGTAGACACCAGCATCGAGACGCCCCTAGATGGGGCTTGGTTTGATTTGTCCCAGTTTTAGACGGACAGGAACGTGACAGGCGTAGCCATGGATCCATACGGGTTCGGATACCGATACAGACTAGGGAAGGGAGACAACCGCACGGTCTATCTACCGTCTCCCACAGTCCTGCGCCTTTCAGAGGGTTCCCCATAGTGGATCCCGAAGCATGAGGAGTTCCATACCGAGTTCTCACGTCTATCGCTTACCATTAGAGAGTATGTAGCCGCTAAGGCTAGGAGAGAGGCAATACGTCAGAGGACCCATCACCACACCTCATCTTCCTCCATGCGCAGTACCTCACGATCCGTTGCACCATCCACCTCAGCTGATCCCGCGGTCACCGCCCTTCAGGAGCAGCTGGCACGCCAGAATGACATGCTTGAGAAGATGGCGCGACAGCTTCGAGAGAGAGGACACATAGATGGTGACCTTTAGACCCTGAGTTCAAATGCCTAGAAGACTTCACGTCTCAGCCGAAACTCTTTCCGTTTACGAGCCTGGTTACATCTATTCCAACCCTATCTTTTACTTATTTTTCATATTTTCAGTCATTCCCGACCTGTCACCACTATTTCACACTGAGGACAGTGTGACTTAAGTCTTGGGGGTGTTCGTACTAATGACTTTGCTTTGCTTTGATTTTATTTGAGTCATTTTAATGATTTTTATTATTTACTCTAAGAACTAAGAATGATGTATCTCGATATATATGATATGGTTTTAGGAATTATGACGCAAAACCAAGGATGATATTCGACCAGTGTGCTTCTA
>JAHZTW010000002.1:90262658-90282364 GCA_020283515.1 Alliaria petiolata
CTTCACTGGACATCAAGAGGATGAAATCATCAAAGAGCCAGCATGGGACGGACCAGGACCAGATATGACCGCCAAGAAAGCATTTCCGGCCATCGCGCGCCAAAACCAAGTATACTCAATTTATACAATTTGTGCAACTAATCTGACTTGTCCCAGCGGTTCTTAGCCCATCCAAACGACCAAGGTTCGAGCCCCAGAAGAAGGCCATGCATAATAAGCTTAGTTTTTATTTTCTTTTAGTTTAAGAGAACTTTCCATTTTCATGTATTTTTGCCTTTTTGCGTTTTGTTTCTTTTAGCTTTTCATGTATTGTCGTTTTGCTTTATGTTTTCGGCCTTAGGGCTAGCTGACGAGCTGTTTATAAAGCTCCCCTGCAGCGTTGTATCTTTGGTTACCTTTTGATCATTAATAAAATAACGCAGTTCTTCTAAGACCTAGCCGCAGCCGCCGCTTGTTCTTGTTTGCTTTTGCCTTTGCGTGTGTGATTCACCAAAGCTGAGTATCCGTGCAATATCAGAGATCATCCATCCCTCTGTGGTGCCATTCGATCCACCAACACTTCCCCTCAAATCGTCCAACAAGAGAGAGCGTGAAAGCCAGCTTGTTTGACACCGTTCGGCTCAAGTCTTATGCGAGCAAGCCTTGTTCTATCACCGTCCATCCCTTGATCTAGAAGAGAGAGCGTGAAAGCCAGCCTCTAGATCCCACCTTCCGCCAGTCTAAGACTCACCCACCGAGTCTTACATCATTTTGGTATCAGAGCCAAAGGTTCTGCCTTTGGTTTTTCTTACCCTTATCCCTTTTACGATTCATTGTTTAAGTTTCTGTTTTGTTTTGAGTTTTTTTTGTTTCACAAAAAGAAAACCCATAAAAATCGTGATTGCTTGTTTCATTAGGTTGTTTAGTTTTTGTTTTATAAATCATAAAAATCATAAAAAGAGTTTGCTTTCCAGTGTGTTGTTGTTTCGGTTAGTTCTGTTTAAGCAATTGTTGCATCCGCGTGATTGTTTGAATAGGCTAGTTAATTTTCTGTCTTGTTTGAGTTTGTTTGCCGTGGTGCTTTGATCTGTTTGCTAAGTCTTGCAAGGTCTAGCAACACCGAGGACAACATGACTGATGGAGACGGAGTTCCCCAAGATGCCATGGTACAAATGTTGGCTGCCTTGAGAGAGGAGCTACGGAACATGGGCCAGCAGGTGGGCACCATGCGCCAGGAGTTCGGCGCCAGGATTGATAGGATGGAGGCTCCACCGAGGAGAGCCCCGGTCAGAGGAGAGCCCGTGCATCAGAACGGCCAGGAAGAGGAGATGCCGGACTTGGAGGATGACGTCCAGGACCCTCTGATGCGATTCTGGTCAGCCTCGACAAGAATCCTTCCAAGACCTTTCACTCCAAGGGGTAACATGATAATCCTAAACTTCGGGTGGCTCGTGTAGACCCAATAAAAGGTATATTAAACCTGATGCCTGATACTATCTTGAACGATCCAAAGGAAGATAGGCGGTGGAACCTCCAAATGAAGTTTTGTGTAGAACCAATAGCAAGTATATTAAACTCACCACCTGATCTATTTCAACACAAGCCAACACCTTTTGGTTGATAGAATGGTCGCACAAGAGACCGCGTAATGACTCTTGATATACCGGGTTGATTGAATGGATATGACACACCAGACAATCTCTTAATCCCTTGGGTATGACGCACCAAGACAGATTAAGGGTTGATCAATGGATATTACACACCAAGGATCGAAATGTTCCGATCGAAATATTGCTACTCGGCTTCACCGGTTCTAAACAAGTAGGTTCTTCACAAGTATTTTTATTTTCAAGCACAAAATCAGATTGAGAAAAGGAAAGAGAACACCTTGATGTCACAGATCTTTTGAGAAAGGCGTTATGCTTCGTCATAGTTGTGCTCTCATTTTGACATTCCTTCTTGCTCAAGTGTTGCTGATCACGAACAGCTTCCAATGGAGATAAAGGAACTATGGTGATCTTCTTACCCTTGAACTTAAATGAGTACCGGTTGGTGAGTCCTTTATAAGTAGCTTGGTGATCATATTGCCATGGCCTTCCAAGAAGAATGTGACTAGCTTCCATGGGCAAAACATCACAAAGTATTTCATCCACATACTTCCCAATGGACAAGGACACCGTCACCTGTCTGGTCACTTTCATTTCTCCATTGTTTGTTAACCATTGAAGCTTGTAAGGTTCTGGGTGCTTCTTAGTCTCCAAACATAGCTTTTTCACCATTGTTGCACTTGCCACGTTTGTACAGCTGCCTCCATCAATGATAAGGCTGCACACTTTATTTTGGACGAGACATCTTGTGTGAAACAAGTTCTCACGTTGCTCATTACCCCCTCCTTTGGTTTGAACATTCAAAGTTCCCCTAGACACCAACAAATCACTTCCGGCTGGTGGAGTTTGATCAGAAGATGGTAAAGAGTCTGAAACTTCTTCTATTTTCTCAGTGTTGTTCTCGGCTTTATCCTCAAGCACCATGGGCACTTCATTTGAAATTTGCTTCCTGCCATGACACATAAAGGATTCATTAGCACAATAATCTGAAGTAGAAGTTTTACCTTTGGTTCCTTGGATGATGGGTAATGACTCGTCAGCTTTTAGCTTTGGAATAGCTTGCTCCTCCTTAGAACAAATCTGCTTTATGGCAAATGAACTTGATTCACAAGTCTGCTGTGTATTTTCAGAAGTCTGCTGCATATTTTCAGAAGTCTGCTGCATGTTTTCAGAAGTCTGCTGCATATTATCAGAAGTCTGCTCTTGACTTGTTGTATCATCTCCTAAGGATGGGAGTGTGGTTGTGCTCTTTCCATGTTTATTCCAAACAGCCATCATTGCCTTTTCCCACCGCTCTTCCATATCATCGAGAAGTTTTTCTCTACTCAACCGCTCCTGATCCAATCTAGCTTGCCTAGAACCTCTTTGATCATCATGGTTGTAGTAGTCACGAGCTGCATAATCTCTGGCTGGTTTAGGTCGTTCTCTACTTCTCCCTTTTGGCCTCTCCAGTGGTCTCCTTGTTTGCGCCTCTCTCTGCACATAACCACTCTTGTTAGAAACCGATTTGTTTTCATTTACTAAAGGCTGGCGTCTCTCTCTCATCAAGGATGAATAAAGAACTTCTTGTTGTGGATTCTGCTCCTTGTTATTTCTCCTTAGTAGTCCAAACATCTTGTTCCTGCAATTACTTAACAAACAGGTTAAAAATAAAAGCTCTCACAAGGTGTTTCCCTCAAAGTGTTTATCTCTCAAGCAAATGATTCTCCAGTGAATTCTCCAAGTTCCAATGGAACTAACAATCAAACTCAATGTGCTTTTCTCCAAAGAATCCGATGGTAAATCAAGAGAAGAAGAAGATAGACAGATTGCAAGATTTTCTTTTGGAAACTGATTGACCAAGCCCTCCTCTTTCAGATCTTTCTCTTTGTTTTTTTTTTTAATCGATTTTCTTTTCTTTTTTTGATTTTCTTTTCTGATTTTCCTTTTTTTTTTGAGATCTAGGATTTAGGCTGGCTCTGCTTCCTTTAAAACAGAGAGAAAGAAAAGAAGATGAAGAGTTGAGAAGATGAACAGATAGATTGAATTACCGAACTTGGAATGGTGCTCTGATACCACTTGATGCGATTCTGGTCAGCCTCGACAAGAATCCTTCCAAGATCTTTCACTCCAAGGGGTAACGTGATAGTCCTAAGCTTCGGGTGGCTCGTGTAGACCCACCAAAAGGTATATTAAACCTGATGCCTGATACTATCTTGAACGATCCAAAGGAAGATACGCGGTGGAACCTCTAAATGAAGTTTTGTGTAGAACCAATAACAAGTATATTAAACTCACCACCTGATCTATTTCAACACAAGCCAACACCTTTTGGTTGATAGAATGGTCGCACAAGAGACTGCGTAATGACTCTTGATATACCCGGTTGATTGAATGGATATGACACACCAGACAATCTCTTAATCCCTTGGATATGACGCACCAAGACAGATTAAGGGTTGATCAATGGATACTACACACCAAGGATCGAAATGTTCACAAAGGAACAAAGAGAATCACTCTCAAAGAAAAAGAAGATAAAAAGTTGGTTGTTATTTCTCAAAGGGATTACAAGAGTATTTATAAGAAATACTTTGCAGAAAACTAGACAAAATGTGTTAAAAACAATGTAGCATTAACTAAGGAAAGACCGAAGACCAAAGTAAATGAGTTGAATGACTCTTGGCCTCCAAAGTGACTCTTGAATCTCCATTTTCGTCACTTCTTTTGGACCACAAAATAAAGTGATTATTTTGGGCTTTCTTGGGCTTGAATTAGATTCAGAAGAGGCTGGACTTGGTAGCTATCTTTCCCAAACGAATTCTGCACATTCTTCTTGTCTAGAACTTCACAATTAAGCCCATAAAGTGCATCTCCAAATTGCATGGCTTGCAATAGCTTCAGAATGGGTTTAGAAAACCATGTGAACCATGTCCTTCTTTCTTGGGGCTTTCCGTAATGGCTTCAGGTACAAGCATTGAATTCCCTGGTTCAAGCTCAATTTCCTTAGGTTCGAGCATAGTTTCCTCAGGTTCAAGCTTAGCTCCCATATGAACATCTTTGTTGCTTCTCATGATCATATCACCCTCTCATGCACCGCCACCAGAGGAGACAAGATCCTCTAAGGAGGAATCCTGCCAGGGAAGTAGATTTCCGTGAACAGAATCACGAGCTTAAGCTAACACCCCCTACTTTTGCAGGGAAATCAAATACAGAATTGTACCTGGATTGGGAGAGACGCCTAGAGCATATCTTTGAATGTTATGGGTACGTGGAGCGCAAGAGAGTGGCCGTATCCGTGGCCAACCTTACCGAGAATGCACTTGCATGGTGGGACAGGAACGTAGCCGAGAGGAGAAGACAACGTTTTGGGCCAGTAGCCACATGGAGTGGAATGAGACAAAGGTATGTCCCTGAACATTATCATAGAGACTTACAGAAACGTTTTCGTAAGCTATCACAGGGAACCAGGAGCGTTGATGAATATTTTGAGGAGTTTGAGAAACTGATGATTCATTAGAGTTAGAAGAATCCGAGGAGGCTTTGATGGCTCAGTTCATAGACGGCTTGCAAGAACGGATTGCAAGAAAGGTGGAGAGACTCCAGTATAGTGGGATGCATGAGCTATTGCATCTTTCTGTGCAATTGGAGCAGCAGATCAAGTGCAAGACATCTCTCACCAGCCGCAACAAATCATCTCAACCGTGGGCCTCAAGTAGTTCTAGGCCACTAGACAAGGGCAAGGCCGTGGAGATTGATTCGCGTTTCAAAGGGAAAAACACCGAGCCTCCTAAGTTCAACCGACCAGAACAAGGTAAGTTCCCTAGTACTAATCAAAGGACTCGTGATATAACTTGTTTTAAGTGTCAAGGCAGAGGGCACATGGCCAGAGAATGTCCAAACCAGCGTGTGATGATCCTCACACCGAGTGGAGACTACGAGTCTCAAGACGAGGAGGATGATGATGCTAGTGTCCACAGCGACGACATTCAGTACCCTGACACTGGCGAGATGCTCGTGACCAGGAGAGTACTCAGCGTCCTCATCAACCCCGAGGAGAAAGTACAAAGAGAAAACATCTTTCATACAAGGTGTACCATCCAAGGCAAGGTATGTAATTTGATTATAGATGGACGCTCTTGTACTAACGTGGCTAGCAAGTATATGGTGGATAAGTTAGGGCTTGAAAAGACTAAGCATCCGAGACTATACAAGCTACGGTGGCTGAACGATCAAACGGAGCTAAAGATCGTGGAACAAGTTTCTGTGCCATTCAGTGTGGGCAAGTACCAGGACCAAGCCACTTGTGACGTGGTACCTAGGCAAGCCGGACACATACTGCTTGGTAGACCATGGCAGTTCGACCGTGCTTCCCACCACCATGGCCGTACCAACCATTACTCATTCACGTACAAGGACAAGAAGTATAACCTTGCACCCCTCACTCCATCTGAGGTACATGAGTTACAAGTCCGAATGAGCAAGGAGGCCGAGGTAAGTAAGTCTAACCTTTACTTATCTACAAATATGATTCATAAGACCCTATATACAAAGGGCACCGTGCTACTAATGCTGTTTAAAGAATGTCTAAGCTCAGGACACGTCGAGTTAGAGCTTCCTGCCGAGGTGCTAGCTGTTCTAAACCGATTCAAGGACGTGTTTCCAGAAGAGATACCATCCGGATTGCCACCAATCCGAGGCATAGAGCACCAGATCGATCTTGTTCCCGGCTCGGCTTTGCCTAACAAACCGGCGTACAGGATGAATCCGGAGGAGACTAAGGAGCTAGACAAGCAAGTGAGGGACTTAATGAACAAGGGCTATATCCGAGAGAGCCTCAGCCCCTGTGTCGTGCATGTGCTTCTAGTTCCAAAGAAAGACGGTACCTGGAGGATGTGCGTAGACTGCCGAGCTATAAACAACATCACCATCAAGTATAAACATCCTATACCGCGTCTAGATGACATGCTGGATGAGCTAAGTGGATCCACGGTCTTCTCAAAGGTCGACCTCAAGAGTGGATACCATCAGGTCAGAATGCGTGAAGGAGACGAGTGGAAAACCGCATTCAAGACCAAGCAAGGCTTGTACGAATGTCTTGTCATGCCTTTCGGCCTGACCAATGCCCCAAGTACATTCATGCGACTTATGAATCAGGTTCTACGTTCTTATATAAGTAAATTCATAGTTGTTTACTTTGATGATATACTTATTTACAGTAAGAACCTATCTGATCATCTCAAGCATCTCGAACTATTGCTTAAATCACTTCGCAAGGAAGGTCTTTATGCCAACCTTAAGAAGTGCACCTTTTGTACTAACAAGCTTGTGTTCTTAGGCTTTGTAGTGAGTGAACAGGGACTACAAGTAGACGAGGAGAAGATCAAGGCTATCAGGGAATGGCCGACGCCGACTACAATCGGCCATGTAAGGAGTTTTCACGGCTTGGCTAGCTTCTACAGACGGTTCGTGAAGGATTTCAGCACCGTAGCTGCACCACTCACGGCTGTGATCAAGAAGAACACACCATTCTCGTGGGGATCAGCTCAAGAGACAGCCTTCAATGCCTTGAAGGAGAGACTCACGCAAGCCCCGGTGCTAGCTTTACCGGACTTTGATGAGATGTTTGAGATAGAGTGTGACGCGTCCGGCTTAGGGATTGGAGCTGTGCTACATCAGAGGAAGAGGCCAGTGGCGTTCTTTAGTGAAAAGCTTAGTGGAGCTACGCTAAATTATCCCACCTACGACAAAGAACTCTATGCATTAGTCCGGGCCTTAGAGACATGGCAGCATTACTTGCTGTCCAAGGAGTTCATCATTCATACCGATCACGAGACACTTAAGCATTTACGAGGCCAGACTTCACTCAAGAGGAGACATGCTAAGTGGCTAGAGTTCGTGGAGACCTTTCCGTATGTAATCAAGTACAAGAAAGGGAAGGAAAACGTGGTGGCCGATGCGCTTTCAAGGAGACATGCGTTGATCTCCACCATGGAGGCCAAGGTGCTCGGTTTTGAGCATCTAAAGGAGCTATACAAAGATGATCCGGAGCTAGGAGAGGCCTATCAATCATGCGGTAAAGGAACTTTCAGTTCATTCTACCTACATGACGGGTTCCTTTTCAAAGACAAGCGCCTATGTATACCTCAAAGCTCGATGAGGGATTTGATTCTTAAGGAGGCACACGGTGGAGGTCTTATGGGACACTTCGGCGTGGACAAGACACTGGCCGTGGTGTTTGATCACTTCTATTGGCCGCACCTTAAGAAAGACGTGGAGAGACACTGCTCTAGATGTGTCACTTGCCACAAAGCTAAATCCAGGTTACATCCTCATGGTCTCTATCTACCTTTACCTATTCCTAACGCACCATGGGTGGATATTTCTATGGATTTCGTGCTAGGTTTGCCTAAGATCAGACACAAGGATTCTATCTTTGTTGTTGTGGATCGGTTTTCAAAGATGGCACACTTTATACCGTGTGACAAAACCAATGATGCTACGCAAACGGCCGATCTGTTCTTTAAAGAAGTGGTACGCTTGCATGGAATACCGAGAACCATTGTCTCTGACCGAGACACGAAGTTCCTAAGCCACTTTTGGAGAACCTTGTGGAGAAAGCTTGGTACCAAGCTTCTGTTTTCCACAACTTGTCATCCACAAACGGATGGACAAACTGAAGTGGTAAACCGTACACTTTCTGCTTTACTTAGAGTCACTCTTGGTAGAAATTTAAAAACGTGGTTAGATTGTTTGCCTTTCATAGAATTCGCTTATAATCATGCCACTCATTCTGCTACTAAGATGTCACCATTCGAAGTAGTCTATGGTTTTAATCCACTAACCCCTCTTGATCTCTCGCCAATTCCCCAAGTTGAGCAAGTTAACTTAGATGGCCTCAGGAAAGGAGAGTTTGTAAAGAAACTCCATGAGAAGGCAAGGGAGAATATCTTGAAGAAAACCGAGGGATACAAGAAACAAGCTGACAAGGGACGCAAGGCCTTGACGTTTGAGCCAGGAGAGTGGGTGTGGCTACACATGAGACCCGAGAGGTTTCCCCACAAAAGGAGTTCAAAGCTCGCGCCTAGAGGAGACGGCCCGTTCAAAGTGCTAGAGAAGATCAATGACAATGCATACCGCTTGGAGCTGCCAGGTGAGTTTAACATTTCCCATAGCTTTAATGTTGCTGATCTTTCTCCTTACGATGCAGATGAGTCAGTTTTGAGGGCAAAACCTTCGGAAGAGGGAGGGAATGATGAGGACATCGATCCAGCCGAGAGTACCGAGCGCGTACCGGTGGTCAAGTCTACACCAATGACACGTTCCAAGACCAGGAGACTTAGAGAAGGGTTCAATGCAGCTGTGGAGACCCTCCTGAACACCATGGAACTCGGAGCCGCGTTCACAACCCCGCCACCACCAACCAACCTCAAGGAGAACTCCAAAGCACCCGATATAGACATATTGGAGGATTTTGCAAGGCTGAGCCTCAAAGACAACCAGCCTCGTGCAGCCCAAGGTAAGTCTGTTTACTTGGCAGGGAATGAAGTCCAGAACAACAAGAATCTCACGGAGATCACATCCGAGCCTCAAGATACCGCGGAAATATGTCTTGAAGCCGAGAGAGGACTAATGGAGGAAGGAGACGTTTTGGGAGCTAACCACAGGAAAACACTAGAAGATTGCTATAAGCTTGGCTTCACTGGACATCAAGAGGATGAAATCATCAAAGAGCCAGCATGGGACGGACCAGGACCAGATATGACCGCCAAGAAAGCATTTCCGGCCATCGCGCGCCAAAACCAGGTATACTCAATTTATACAATTTGTGCAACTAATCTGACTTGTCCCAGCGGTTCTTAGCCCATCCAAACGACCAAGGTTCGAGCCCCAGAAGAAGGCCATGCAGAATAGGCTTAGTTTTTATTTTCTTTTAGTTTAAGAGAACTTTCCATTTTCATGTATTTTTGCCTTTTTGCGTTTTGTTTCTTTTAGCTTTTCATGTATTGTCGTTTTGCTTTATGTTTTCGGCCTTAGGGCTAGCTGACGAGCTGTTTATAAAGCTCCCCTGCAGCGTTGTATCTTTGGTTACCTTTTGATCATTAATAAAATAACGCAGTTCTTCTAAGACCTAGCCGCAGCCGCCGCTTGTTCTTGTTTGCTTTTGCCTTTGCGTGTGTGATTCACCAAGGCTGAGTATCCGTGCAGTATCAGAGATCATCCATCCCTCTGTGGTGCCATTGGATCCACCAACACTTCCCTTCAAATCGTCCAACAAGAGAGAGAGTGAAAGCCAGCTTGTTTGACACCGTTCGGCTCAAGTCTTGTGCGAGCAAGTCTTGATCTAGAAGAGAGAGCGTGAAAGCCAGCCTCCAGATCCCACCTTCCGCCGGTCTAAGACTCACCCACCGGGTCTTACATCACCTTTGAAGAAGTTATCTCACTATGTTACTTCTTCAATACAATTCACACCTTTCTTAATTCAAAGATGTCTCTCGTTCCCATGAACGAGTAGTCATCTAGTTGGGTTTTAAGAGGGTTTTCAAAGGAGTTTAATCATGGATTGATTTCGCTAGGTTGATAAAGATAAATTTTCTTTTAGATATCTTCGTTTACGTCTAGCTCTTATTGCATGTTTGCTTCTCTGATTATTTAGCAACTGATTTCAGGACGACTAGATACACGAACGTGTGGTCTATTGTCTGGATCTAGAGGTTAACGAGCGGATCGCACCATAGGATGCTTAGGCATATCGACGGACCGCACCGTGAGTGTTTACAAATAGGTGAACGATATGTATGCACGTTTGACTTGCATCGTGGGATGATAACTCATATCCGCGGAGCAAGGCAAACGTAAGTGGCTAGATCTGTGAGAACGGGGTAGTCATAGTCGACCGTTTCAGCTTAAGAACCTAACCCATTAATCATTTAAAACCTAATCTATTGCTTGTTAGATCCGATCCATGAACCCCGGAGAACACCCCTGAACCCAACGCCTTTTATCTATTGATTTACAACCATTTATTTCTTTTCTGCTGCTTATCATCACTCTGCAACTGTGACAAACAACCTCTCAAACCCCCCCTTTCGGTTTAAAGAAGTTAGAAATCATAGGACTTTCGCAAAACAACAATCTCTATGGATTCGATCCCTTAATATACTACTGTGATTGTTGTGCACTTGCAGCTATCTTAGGGGTAATACTTGAAGTAACAAACCCCACCGCATCACATAGCTTCAGAATTTGTTACAAAAATGAATTGTAGCTAAATTTTGTTACACTTAGCGAGGAATTGCTACAAGTAAAGGTAATTGCATAATTGTAGCAAATTAGTAACTTATTGTAGAAAATTTGCTACTAATTGTGTGAAACAGAAGATTGTAGCAAAAATGTTTCAAAAACCCACAAACAGTACGTACCAAATTTACTTACAAATATGTTTGTAACGTCTTGTAGAAAATTAAACACGGTTAGCTATTAAAAAAACAATTGTGGCAAAATTGATTCAAAAGACAACAGAACAATTTGTAACAAATTTTGTTACATAAACATGTTGTAACAATTTGTAGCTATTTATCTACAGTTGGAGAGAAATCATTATTTTTTGAAAAATGGTTTCAAAAACATACAAAATAAACGTGACAAAATATGACAACAACTTGTTGTAACAAATTAGGTGATGAGTTAGAAATAGTAACAAAAATTTTGTAGCAAATTTGGTGAGAAAAAAAATTAAAACATGCCTACCTACTTAAAAGAAAAGCCACATATGTGGGAAATGTAAGTTGGTGTACCTAATTATAGATACAAACGTACAACTATAAAAAGAGGAAGCAAAGCTTCGCATATTCTTCATTCAAATTTTAAGTGACTTTCAAATGTTTTTTATTCCGTAAGTGCAAATTTTTTTCCTCATAATATTTCAAGTGTCTTGAAAGAAACTTCCCTTTTTATTTTCCAAATGTTTGTAGATAATATTTTAAACATGAGGGTTTGATTCCAGAAAAATAAAAATATTTAAGAGAGAGAGAAAAAGGGTTTGATTCCAGAAGAAAAAAATATTGCCAAAAAAAACAATTAGAGAAAGAGGGTTTTATTGAAGAAAAGAAAAATATTGCCAAAAACAAAAAGAGGAAGAGATTTAATTTAAGAGAGAGAGAAGAAATGTCTGTAAGCAATTATAATGAAGGTGGAAGACAGTGGATGTACAATCGTATTAACCCACAAAAAGCATGTGTAACGGAAGAATTTGAAGCAGGGTTAGATCAATTTATACGATTTGCAGTCCAGCATCCATACGACGGCAATAGAATATGGTGTCCGTGCGTGAAATGTGAAAATATGGTTCTTAAAGACGTCAACAGAGTGTGCAACCACTTATACAACAAAGACTTCACACCCAATTATTTCGTGTGGACTGCTCACGGGGAGCATTTAGAGCATCCGCAAGTATATGAAAACGAAGCCGATTGGAATTATTTCGTTGATGAGGAGCAAGCCGCATATCCTGGAATCATGCCTAATACAGATGCGGCCGAAGCTTTTGAGACCATATTTGATTAACCGATAGAAGATGCCTACAACAGCGAGACTGCCAAATTTTTCAGTGCTTTGGATGCAGCAAAAGAATCTCTATATGCTGAATGTATGGAAGGATTGTCAAGATTCTCATTTGCATCTGATATGATGTACGTGAAGATGAAAAATACGGTGTATGTGTACGTGGGAGTTCTGGTCCGGAAGAAGCTTACTATGGTAGACTACACCAAATTATAGAAATTGCATATCATGGTGCTATTGGGCTGAAGGTCACCCTTTTCCGATGTGATTGGTATGACACGACGCGTGGTTCGGGAACTAGAATGTGTAAACCTAGTGTTGTAGAGGTATTTTACCATACATATATGAAAAAAATATAAACTTCAAAAAACTAATAAAATATAAACTTCAAAAAATTCGTCCAATTTTACTTTTTAATATGGGTCATATATAGAGTCGACGGACTCATATTCCGATTCTGAAAATTAGGTTATTTAGATTTAATAATATGTATATGTACTATGAATAAATTAAATAAAAAATCATGTCTTAAAAAAAATATCATGTCTTACCATACATATATGAAAAAAATATAAACTTTAAAAATTTGTCCAGTTTTACTTTTTCAAGACTTGAACCCATGCCATTCATGTTTAAACATTAAAATGTTAACCAATTTGGCCTTGTGAAATTTTTTGTCCTCATCGATCATAATTTAATTATATTACTTACTTTGTTAAAAACAATGAATTGGGTAAAATGTGTTTTTAGCCCAATATACAAGCCCAACTCGGACAATCTCTATTTTTGGACAATGTATATTCAAGCCCAGCAGGTAAAATGTGGAAGGTAAATCTCTTTCATAGCTACGGAAATTTTGTATCAAATATTTTGGATCGCTTAAAATATATAATTCTAACACAAGTATGAGAAGATATTTTTATTTGGGAGGGTCCGAAAAATCCCTTGCCTTCTTTCGTTGCCGCTTCCCTTCTAGCTAGGGTTTTGGATTCTGTACACTAATCCGACCATCGGTTAATTCCTTTGTCAGTCTCTCGTTCATCATCTTCCTTCTCCATCTCTGCACATCCGTCATTAGTTTTTGTGCTGCAAATCTCGGGGAAGAAATCGGCGAATCCGTTGTCAAGGTAAAGGAGGGTTTTTTTTTTCATTTGTTACCAAATCAGGATTCCATCTCTTCGATTCACTTCTAGATGATAGTCCACTGAGTTCTCATAGTTCAAGGTGGTGCTTTTTGATTAGGGTTTGTGCATGTTTAAAATTTACTCTCTCTACATCCTAGATGTTTCGTGGAGGATATGAAGGAGGCGGTGGTGGATTTGCTGGCCGCGGCGATGGCAGAGGAGGTCGTGGAGGAAGGGGAGGCCCCGCTGGTGGTAACGACGGTGCCAATGCGGGCAGAGGAGGCAACGCTGTCCCTGCTAACGGAGGAGGAGCAGGACGGGGTGGAGTAGCTGGTGCGGGCAGAGGAGCCAACGCCGGAGGTGGACGTGGACGGGGTAGCGTGGACGGGGTGGCGTAGCCGCTGCGGTAGAGGGAGAGGGCGCGGTCGTGGCCACGGTTTAGGGGTTCTCCTGGGAATATGACAATCGATGCACTTCTCGCCGGCGAGGCACGCCGACTCATGCCGGTTATGCATCCAGAGAGGGAAAACGGAGCAATGTGGTAAAGTGTTACTTCTCAAGCCCTTTTGAATTTTTTCCCTGCTTGTAAATATCGAAAGTGTTAGATTATATATTTTCATGTTATTTATTGGATGATGTTAGTTGGTTCTTAGATTATAAGTTCATTGTAGATTGTCCGTTTATTGATTTTGATGTTAACTATTGGCTGCAATGGGTAATTTTGTAAATCTGTCAGATTGTATCGCACAATGCTTGTTGATTGTATAGCACTATGCTTGTTGATTGTATAACACTAACCTTCTGGTACAATAGCTACTTAGTACTTAGGTTTGGTTAAATATTCTGAGCCATCTGATATTATGTACTTACTTGGTTCTCTTCTTGTTGCAGGTTTGGTACTGATAATCCTCCAAGACGAGTGATTGTGGCAGCCATCAGAAGGCATTTTGATGGCCCTTGGTTGAACATCTATGCCGTCCCTAATGAAACCATAATTCGTGGTGGGGTGAAATCATTGTAAGTAACTCTGACTTTGTATTCGTAAAGTCTCTTTCATCATGTTATCCGATCCAAGTTAATGTTCTTTTTTTCATGTGTTTGTGAACAACATTTATAGTATTTGATTGTAACATCTGAGTGTACGTCTCATTCTGTTTATGCTTACGTCCTTTTTCCCAGCAAGCTTTCTACTGGGAGCCACAACATGGAGCGATGGTATACTCTTTCTGGCATAATATCACTGCATCACGCCTCATAGACATGGCCTCAAAGGCTAAACTCAAAACTAAGAGGCCTGAGTGGATAAGTCAGGGCATATAGGAAAGTATATGGGCTTACTGGAACACTGAAGTAGGGAAGAGGAAGGCAGCTATCGCTGCAGCAAACATGTTGTCAAACCGGTCTGGTTATGGTCCTCACAGACACACTGCAGGGGCAAGGAGTTTTAACCAAGTCAGAGAGCTTATTGTAAGTTCACTTCACTTTAAACTCTTCTTTTATTTATGCTTATACTCTTTTCAACGTAGCTGCTACCTAATTTGTGTTATCGTATGTAGAGACAAAGGGAAGGTGTTGAGCCCTCAATGCTCCGTGTACTCAGAGACACACATAGAAAACCTGATGGCACCTATGTTGATGCAAGGGCTCAGTCCATAGATGAAAAAATACATAGGCAGATCCAAGGGAATGACATTTTGTAGTCCGAAACACAATCATATGACGGCTCAGGTGTTACTGGTTTGACGCAAGAACAAGAAGACAATCTCTACTTGAAGGTAACCTTATTGCTCCTCTATTTGCCGCACATATTCACAGCGATATCATGGTATAATAGGGTGTTTTCAAATGATTAAATTTCCTTTCTCTATTACCCTCTTAGTTTTGATCCTCACACTCGTACTGTGGCAGCCATCAGAAAGCATTTTGATGGCCCTTGGTTGAACATCTCTGCCGTCCCTAATGAAACCATAATTCAGTGGTGGGGTGAATTCATTGTAAGTAACTCTGACTTTGTATTCGTAAAGTCTCTTTCATCATGTTATCCGATCCAAGTCAATGTTCTTTTTTCATGTGTCTGCGAACAACATTTATAGTAATTGATTGTAACATCTGAGTGTACGTCTCATTCTGATTATGCTTACGTCCTTTTTCCCAGCAAGCTTTCTACTGGGAGCCACAACATGGAGTGATGGTATACTCTTTCTGGCATAACATCATTGCAGCACGCCTCATAGACATGGTCTCAAAGGCTAAACTCAAAACTGAGAGGCCTGAGTGGATAAGTCAGGGCATATGGGAAAGTATGCGGGCTTACTGGAACACTGAAGTAGGGAAGAGGAAGGCAGCTATCGCTGCAGCAAACATGTTGTCAAACCGGTCTGGTTATGGTCCTCACAGACACACTACAGGGGCAAGGAGTTTTAACCAAGTCAGAGAGCTTATTGAAAGTTCACTTCACTTTAAACTCTTCTTCTACTTCTGCTTGTACTCTTTTCAACATAGCTGCTACCTAATTTGTGTTATCGTATGCAGAGACAAAGGGAAGGTGTTGAGCCCTCAATGCTCCGTGTACTCAGAGAGACACATAGGAAACCTGATGGCACCTATGTTGATGCAAGGGCTCAGTCCATAGATGAAGAAATACATAGGCAGATTCAAGGGAATGACATTTTGGAGTCCGAAACACAATCATATGACGGCTCAGGTGTTACTGGTTTGACGCAGGAACAAGAAGACAATCTCTACTTGAAGGTAACCCTATTGCTCCTCTATTTACAACACATATTAACAGCGATATCATGGTATAATAGGGTGTTTTCAAATGATTAAATTTCATTTCTCTATTACCCTCTTAGTGTAGATCCTCACACACGTTTTCTGTTTTTTTGTGTCTTAGTTGTAAATTTTCTTTGTGATAATACGATGGGTTCAATTGATGTTTTCTTAGTGATAATAGCATGCTTTCAAATGAGTGTGATGGCCTACTACATTCAGAAACTGGGTCTCTGTTTTCCTGTGAGGGACTACTACGATATTACTTCTCTGTTTGTTCTCTGTTTTGCAAACAATTAATTTCTCTCTTCCTCTAATGTTTGTTACTGTATTCCTTCCGTGTAGGTTGTCACGCCCACCCAGTCAGGTCGTGTTTTCGGTCTCGGTGGACATCAGGCTATTCGGGAGCGCGGAGAAAGCTCCAATATGGCGGCAACAAGGCTCACACTTTAACGCAAGGTTACTGCTTTGCAGGAAAAGTTGGCATCAGTTGTGGAGTTTATGAAGCGGTAAATGCCTACTGATGGTGAAGGAGCTGCTGATGCCCACAGGTCGTCCACTCCTCGGACTATGGCTTCAGCAACTGGTCCAGCTCGGGTTCAAGTTAGTGACTTGGAGGCCAGTGTAGATGCTGCCATGATTCATCTTCGACGGCCTACGGTTCAGCTTCCCACCCCTGATGCAGCACTACAAGACAACTCCCAACCTGAAAAAGAACCAGGCTCAGATGATGCACGACCAGAACACAACGCCGAAGGTGAAGAAGAACCACCCTCTGATGATGAAGAATACAATGGATATGCAGCTTGCTGATCTTCTTTGACGGTTCAAAAGGTAACGTACTAAAGGTTAACTCTTTTTTTGGTATAGATGGTTGAGTTTGTCATAAAGACAAACTCTTTTTGGTATATATGGTTGAAGTTTAACAATATTAGATCAACTCGGCTTTTGTTTATATGTATAGCTAGGCACTAGTTCCTATTGTAATCTCAGTACTTTTATACTTTTGTAATCGGCTTTATCATTTGTAAACTCACTCTGTACACTTTTAATCTTAATGAATGAATGTATGTTTAACATTAGTTTTTTTTTTATGCTTTCTTTCTAAAAATGTGAATTTTTCTGTAAATAAACCAAATTTTAACATTTTCGCTGCTTTACAAAAGCCACGAAGATGTTGTTGCTTTTTAATTACAGTTGTTACAAAATATTTTCTCCAAATTGTAACACTTGACACAAAAACTATGTCACCATTCATCGCAATTACCCAAGACGATTTGTAAACATTTTGTGGAGTTATGTATCTTTTAAATACACTTATTTTGTAGCCAAATTGTAACTAATTTGCTTCAAACCTTCTTATCTATTTCTTGCAAATTGGCTACAGTCATTTGTAACCAAATTGTAACAAATTTGTTAAAAAACATATGTAACTATTTCTCCCAATTGTAACAATTTTTTTGGTGGATAAATGTCTCTTTTTTGCTACTACATATACGAAGCAATTTGAAAAAAACAATTTGTATCAAATTACCCACAATTTTTTTTTATAAAAAATTTGACTCAAATTCCGACAAGATAAATCTGTGGCTACTTCGTAGCAAATTTGCTTCAAAAAGCTATAAACTAAAATTTTCTACGACCCTATAGTCACGGGCACAATTTTGTATCAATTTTGTACCAACCGCTTTTTAGCTACGGAAAAAAATCATACCCACGAAAAAAATGTAGCTATGTCATCTGATTCTTGTAGTGCCAAACCCCCTTCTCAGCGTCTTTGGTTGCTCTGACATCACTACAAGAAAACAACTGATTTGTGACTAAATTTTTTGTGACTACTTTTTTGTTCGCAAAAGTTACTGACGATATTGTGACTAATTTGCAGCAAATAAACCACGAACAAAGATTTGGAGGTTATTTTGTCGCAATTATACGAAGAAAATAAATAGTCAAAATTCAGTATCATATTTGCGACTGTTTTAAAACTGTTATATGACGGTTATCTCACAGTCACAAAATAGTTGCAAAGTAAGACGTATTAGCGACCTATCATTTAGTTAGAAATTTAAGTCCCAAATTCAATCCCAAATTACAATTTATTTAAAACTCTAGTTATTAGTAACAGACTAACAGGTCTGCATACTTGCTATAGGTATGCGGTTTGATATAAGATCGGAATCCACCAAACTTATGTTCACGAGATGATCGAGAGTTCACAAGTTTTGTTGCGGAAGATGGCCGTTGGTAGAGATGGGAATAAAAGTGATTGACTCACTCAATCGATGGGGCTGGGGGGGTTGTTGAACCACAAGTAAAAGAACTTGAATCTCACAAGCTAGACTACATGCAAATCTAGTCTCAACGAATCACACACAAGAGACATAAATTCAAACGGTTACTAAGTATAGAAATCCATCTAACTTAGATAAACAAAACAAAGTCTAAGCTTTAGAGAAAAAACTCTCTTTTATATTCCAGAAATTTCAATGTGTATTTTACAAATGAGAATACATGAGCTTTTATAGCTCTTACAAGAGATCTTTACACTAAATTACATTTAAAGAAAATTTTATACATTCAAATAAAAGGAGAAAAATAAGCTAAATCAAATAATTGTCTTCTTGCCACCAATTTTGCCTTGGACATTAAATGGGGATCTTTGACTTTGTGAAGTTATGAGCATAATATTTTTATAATAAATCCACATATTGAAGACCTTTGGTTTTATGGTTTTTGATATTGTATCATGGTTTGATACTATAGAAACCCTATTTTGCACATTGTTTTAATGTAAGTCACAAAAGCGTCTTAATATCCCCACTAATTTGCGACTAACTATATCAAATTCATTTTCGTTTTTTACATGTGGCATTTACGTCACAAATAGCGTCGATTTTGCAACTAACACCCGAATTATTTGTCACTAAAACCTGAAATTGTGACTGATTTGCTTCATTTTACTAACTCCCATCGATTTCTTATAGAAAATCAGCAATATATATTTGAAAATATGTTAGGTTAACTGTTTCTACATTGATTTGAACTACCATATATACTGAATTTGTTATATAGGAGAAAAAACTTTATATTTACATGAAAAGTTTAGGGTTTGTTGATGAATGATTTAACTTTTCTAAAACTTTACTTACCATATCTTATTATATTATTTAAACAGGTTAATCTACTTTAGAATCAGAATAAAATAAACATGATTATAAAGTCATATGTAAGCTTTGTTAGCTCTGAATATTTAGGGTTTACGGCATAGGTTTGTGACTAACTGTAAGGATAACAAAAGAGTCATACTTTGCGACCCTATTACTACTTTCAATCTTTATTCCGACTAATTTGCTACCAATTTCATGTGAGACTACTTTGCGACCGTCAATAATTTTTTGAATTTTTTTTCGCCTTGGCAAATTATTAAGCTGTAAATCCTCCCACCAAAATTTTATTTACAACTAATTTGGGACTCTTTCGGTATTTACTAGGCAAATGCTATAACTTTCTCTTTCTCTCTCAATTATTTTCTTCTCTACAAACTTCATACGAAAAATTCCCTTTCTCTCTCTCAAATTCTTTCATCGGCTCTTCTTCTACGCATCTCTCTCAAATACTTTCATCTTCTCTTCAATTTATCTCTGTAATTTCTTCTCTTCTCTCTTGATTTCGGTCTTAAGCC
>JAHZTW010000002.1:90290142-90325600 GCA_020283515.1 Alliaria petiolata
AACGCTTGTCCCGAGAAAGGCAAGAGCCTCTTGGGAGAGATTAGTCATGGGCATTCGGGTCCCCGGTCAGGTCAGGTCGGGTAGTTAGGGTCTCGGGTAGTTCAGGTAAAGTTGTTAGGACCCGTTTTGGACCAGACTTAAAATCGGGTCGGTTTGGTTCGGGTCCGTCTCGGGTCAGGTCGGGTTTTGTAATTTATTGGAGAACCGATAAAGAACCGAAAAATAGTCGGGTTTGGTTCCAATCCGCTATTCTCACTCGAACCGACCGTTTTGGACCCGAACGACCCGATTTGGACCCGAATGACCATCTCGGACCCAAATTACCCAATCTTGAAATCGTTCTTTGTAATTGAAGAAGGAAATTCTCCAACAAATATCTTCCTTGTGCGGCCTAAACCACACGGTGATCCTTGGATGCTACTGATGTGCTTCGATGGCATAAACCACATCGTTCTGGTCATCTTTGGGAATAATTTTCTTGGTAGAAGAAGTTTTAGAGAATACCATAAAGGCATAAACCACATCGATTTAAAAACAGACAAGAGAGAAAAAAATTTGAAACCATCAAGAGAAAGAAAATAAGAGAATATGAAGAATCAGAGATGAAGAAGTTCTTATCTATAATCGATTATTCAATCTCGCTCAAGGAGGAAGATAGAATGTTAGTGACTCAATTAGGGATTGTAGAATTCCGAATTTGGGAAATTTTTTTTTTGTTTTTTTTTGTTGTCCATTTATCATTAAACCCAAAATGGGCAATACAAATACATTAGTTTAAGTACAATTAAGCCCAATTCGTCAAGTCCAATAATATATGAGATGGGATAACAATTTAACAAAAACCAAACACATGTCTAAAATGTGTGTTGCCCTAGAAGGTTGTTAGATATTGATTAAAAATACATTTTTATTAATTTAAAGTTGTGGACAACAATCGCTTCTATCTTCTTCTTCTTCAACCATTTCCTCCTCTCCACTACTTTAGCTTCTCCGTCTCACTGTCTCTTCTCTCTTCTCCGACCCCAGATTCTCCTCTCTTTCATCTCCCCTCTCCAATTTACTCTCGACCTACTCTGTCACCCCTCGGATCTAGAATTATGTTGCATATCCTTACACATCGCGATTTGTTGCTCGAATGCATTAATGTGGTTATGGTTGCTCAGTTACCCAATCGGTTCTCGGCTTTTACCCGAACCGAAACGAAAACTGAATCACATTTGCTCAAAATCTATTCGGTTTTTGACCGAGAATCAAAACCGAACCAAACCGGATTTTTCGGGTCGGTTCAAGTCCGTAGGGTCCGTGTTATATGGCCAGGACTAGGAGAGATGGCGTGAACCAAGCCAATCCGGTGATTCAACCAGGAAATCAAAGAGTAGTACGACCTATATAACCGAGAGAGAAAGTGCAAAAACCGCACCATAGTTGACCACAACACTCGTCACCAACACTTTCAAACCGAGTTGCGATTCAAGTCAACGTTTTTCACGAGAACGAGTTCGAGATCAAGCCGCATATCATCTTTTTGCCGAAATAAAATCAGTTTCACAGAATGTCTACCGAGCACCCGATGGACAACATCGAATTAATTGAAGAGATTTATAGCACGACAAAGACAAATCAAATCTCAGCGAACTACTTAAAATGTAAGCTATTTCCATTCTCTTTAAGCGATAAAATTCATAGATGGTTAGAGACTTTACCACCCGGATTGATCACTACTTGGAGAGAGTGCAAATCCGCCTTTCTCAATCACTTCTACACGAAGTCGAGCTTGTTAAGAAACAAAATCCAAGGTTTTCAACAAGGCCCCATCGAGTCATTCTTCGAAACATGACAGCGTTTCAAGGAGTATGAACGCGATTGTCCACACCATGACTTCTCTGGTGCTAGTTTTCTTAACACATTTTAATGTGGTTTGTAAGCTAAGTACCAACTCTCACCAACTCTCACTCGATACGGCTAGTAATTGAGATTTCACTACCAAGACAGAGCGTCAAACATGAGCTCTCATCGAGAACCTTGCTATAAGTAATAGCAATAACTATCCGGATTATGATAGAGGTTTGAGAACCAAAGATTCCAATTCTAAACAAATTTATGAGCTCAAGAACTTGATGAGCCAACTTCTCAAAGGTCAACAATGCACGGTGAACGCGTGTGAAGCTACAATAGGCGTTGAAGATAACTTTCAAAAAGAAATTGAAGGCAAAAATTCATACTCTCAAGAAGAAGAAGTGAATTTTATCGAAGGTTAAAATTTATATCCAAACCGGAACTTCAACAACGGATTCAACAACAACTACCAGAACACAACCTTTCCTATCGAAACCCAAACGTGGAGAACCCCCAAGATAAAGTCTATCCGCCACAAGGAAGACCTTTTCAAAGCAAGTTCCAAAACGTAAACTATGCAAGTAACATGAACTTTCAACCAAGAACACCTTTCAACGCTCAATCCGCGCCCTTCAACAATCAACAAGGAGCACTTCAAGCCACACCCAATGCATTATATTCATCGCATCAGGATAAGCTTGAAGGATTGATGCAACAAATTCTCATCTCTCAAGAGAAATCAATCAAAGAACTCAACATAAAAGTTAATTGTATGTACAATGAGTTGAATGGAAAATTTGAATCTTTGTCTTCCCATGTCAAGAAGTTGGATATGCAAGTTGCTCAAACTGTTGAAGCTGTGAAAAGACAAGTAGGAGTCTTGCCGGGAAAAGTAGAAAACAATCCAAAAGGTTTTTGCAATGCGATTTCCACAATTCCCGGGAAACTGCAAATCGGGGACAACTTAAGAAAGAAAGTTTAATGTTTATTCCACTTTATCAAACCGTCAATAGAAGACCTGAGGAAGCTACAAATCCTCCCTTTGAAGCACCAAAGCACCACACGTCTGAAAGGTTGATGAAACTAGAAGATCCCAGACCATTCACTTTGAAGCACCAAAGCACCACGGGAGTCGAGTGCGACGATTGTCTATGCGTTTCCAGAGCCAACGTTAACGTCATGACAACATGTTTTGCAGAGAGGTTAGGAATCTCTACTATGCTCCATCATCATTGCATCTAATCTTTGGAGATTCATCCAAAAGAAGGACCGAATGAGTCATCTACAACATGCAACTTCTTGTCAAAAATAAGATTGTCCTGGTAGACTTTCATGTGATCGATGTGGGGTACGATGAAGATAGGCCATTTATACTTTGTTGACCATTTCTAGTTACTGTAGGAGTATTCATTGATCACGCCAACAGCAATGTCATGTTCCTCAACTTGAATCGTAAGAAATTCTATCCTAAGACCCTAAACAAAGTCGTTTCTCAACGGAAGCGCGTCATGGGATAAAATGCCAACCCTACCAAGGAAAGAAGAGGAGACACAAAGGAAGAAAGAAATGAAGAAAGTGGAGACACTGAGGATGATTCAATCTTATTCAAGACTGTTCTCGAAAATCAAGATCCTCGTCCCTACGAAACTAAGATAAATGAGGGTAGATGACATTTCTAAATGGGTCGAGAAGACTATACAAGTCATCCTTGATGCCAAATGGTGGATATGCGAGCATGATAACTTATATGTTGTTTTATACCTCCATGAATTTATGAACTTTTGTTGCATTATATTATTGGTCTACGTACCGAAATAATTATGTGCATGACGCGAGAAAACTCCTAATTAGTTAAATATCTACCTAAAAATAATCAATCGCTAGTTCGTCGCAAATTTGCGGCGGCTTTGCTTCTTCTCTTTTACGACTAACAACCCTCAATCGCGACTATGTCGCAAACTTTGTGACGTTCTTGCGACGCTCCATTTACGACAGCCCAGTATCAGTCGCTAATTTGCTACTAATTTACGAGTCTCTGGGATTGCGACGGTGTTTGTTCCCTCGCAAATTTGCGATGGATGGGTGATTATACCATTCTGTCGTAAATTTTACGAGGGATTTACGGCTAAAGATTTACAACATTTTTGGTGTCATCGCAGATATATCGGCAAATCCCTTTTGCAACCAATTTGCCAGTCGGAAATCCGATGATTTTTATTTTCTTGTATCATGAATCTCAATATCGAGCATCTCATTATCAAGAAGATCAACTTCAAAGAGAACAATCTTAAGGAGAACATGTTCAAGGACAAGAAACTCAAGATGAAGACCAAAGATCTGCATGTGATCATCAAGATTTAACCTAGTACTATAATTATCTTAGAGGGAATGATTTTCTTGGATATTAAATTATTGTTTCAATTTATAATATGATTACAAATTATCTTGTTGCAATTAGTTTTTATGTTTGTTTCGTTTTAAATTTGTAATTTTATGTTTTTAATGTTTTAGTTGAACTTTAATATGAATTTTTTTAATTTTAATCAATTTGCATATTAATTTAGATATTTTATAAAATATTAATTAAAATTAAAATTTTATTATTAAATTGAAAATAGAAAGATATTTATGGTATAATTATTCTTTAATCATGTATTTTATTTATTTAATAAATATAATTTAATCTTTAAATAATGAAAAGCAAAAAAAAATAAAAATTATATGTCTAGTGTTGTAAAAATGTCACACCAAATATAGTGTGATGATGTTCACAAAACAATAAAAAACAATATTTGCCGTCAAAATGCCGTCTGGTTGGAGCAATTGTGACGCTAATTATAGTGAGATAGTGTTACATTGGAGTTGCTTTAAGGTCATCTCTAATAGGACTGCATAACAACAAATATAGTGTGAATGAATATCCAACCGAACGACAAAAATAACATTAAAATTATTGTTTTGGTATTTTGTGAACAGTGTCATACCATATTTAGTGTGATTGTTCACAACACTAAACAGTAAAATATTATTTTTTTGTTTGTTTTTTATTAAATAACATAATTAAATTGTTGGTTAGTAATTAATAAAATTTGTGAGTAAAAAATAAGTATAACATAAACATTTTTGTACATTTCACTTTTAATAATATAAAAATATAAATATAATTAATATTTCACAAAATATCTAAATTAATAATGCAAATTGTTTAAAATTAAAAATACATATTAAAATTCAATTAAAATATTAAAAACATAAAATTACAAAGTTAAAAACCAAACAAACATAAAACCTAAATGCAACAAGATGGTTTTTAATCATTTATTAATTTAACTTACAATAAACCACTTTTAAAAATAGTTAATATTTATCAAAATAATTAAAAATTAAAAAAATCTTAAATTTAATAATATAATAAATAATAGAGAATGTTTTTAGTGTAAAATTTGGTATTGTGGTTGAAGATGAAAAATAAAGTACAACAGTAAAATACCAACTTTAGTGTTATTTCGATATTAAATTTGGGAGGTGTTATTGGTTTATATATTAAGAGTACTAGATGAATATCCGCGCATAACGCGCATATTTTTCTTTTCGACAATTTTAAATTTTTGTATTTTTTATATTTTTGTAAAAACAAATATGATCGTTTAACATTTGTATATATTAATAATATAAGAAATGAATATATAATATGTTTTTGAAAAACATTTAAATATGAAGAATTACACAAAAATAAATTAAATACTCAATAATTCTTTCTGGATAATTATAACATATATTGTTATTCAACATTTACACAAATATGTTATGGAAAAGCCACTAATAAATTTTTTTCATGTTTTCTAAGTAGTTTGGAAAATAATACATTGATATCCATTAATTTTCTTTAAAGAATTGATATCATTAAATTATATAAAATGACACATGTTATCTTTATATCAACCAAAAATGATGATGTGTCAAGCAAATGGAGATAGTTGACCCTCTTTTATATAATAGACTAGTGGGTAATCAGCGTTTCGCGCGAAATTTTAACTTATCGTTTTGTAATTTAGTTAGAAAAATCTTTACCAATATAAAATATCAATTTACTCAGTTATTAACATATTCTATTTTTTAATATTAATATTCACAAATAAATTTTGGATAGTTAAATACTTAATCTTGATCTCATTTTTTAATTTTGGATCTAAAAAAAAATTTCGTAAATATTGCTTACATTTGTTTTTAAATGTTTTTTGAGTCGATGTTCATTCATACGAAATTAATTTTTTCTATAAACGTATAAAGGTTTTTAAAATACATTACAAATAATATTGGTTTCCTTTCATAAATATTTGATGTATTTTTAAGATACTTTCATAATCTCTCTTTTTCTCTCGCTCTCATAAACACAACATATTGAATTACATATAACATGTTGGCATGTATATTATTTCACTTAAATGATGAAGAACTTTTATCAGACTTTACCCATTTTATTCAAAAATTATGTTGTACGTATTAAAGTTTTGGGATAACAAATTGTATCTCTCATAACATGCATTCTTATCGTTCGAGCTTGTAGAAACTTCCGTCAGTATTATATTGTTAAAAGAATTTCGTTAATTTGAACACTCCTTTCTAACCATTAAAATTTAAAATGCATTTTTTTGTTCCTCTCCTTCCCCACCCTTATAAATTTATAATACACTTATACTTAATATTTTATTCTCCTAATTTGAGATGTTTAAAATTAAAAAATAATCAAACTAAGACATATATTTTAAAGACAATTTACATTTTTTGAGTAATAACTATTATTGATATTTTTAAAAATTATANCTCGCTATCTTCTTCCTTTGGCTTTCTCCGAATCCAACTCTCTCTCTCTCTCTCTCTCTCTCTCTCTCTCTCTCTCTCTCTCTCTCTCTCTCTATATATATATCTCTTTTTCATAAAAGTAACATATTTAATTACAAACAACATTTTGGTTTAATTTTAACTTAATTTTCACAAAATTTTGGTCCGGTTTTAACTTAACCTTCACAATATTTTGACCCAATATAAACACTAAACCTTACAACTATAAGACTAAGTATATGAAGTCAAAATCTATATTAATCTTTTAATGGATTAAAGATCCAAAATTCTTAATAGTGGAATAATAGATGTTGTTATTTTAATTGTAAAGTTTTATAATAGATTAATGATGTCATTATAATGTTTTAGTATTTTTGAAAATTTTAGCTTTTTGAATGGTTTTGGATCGGAGAAGTTATTTACGTATTTGGAAAATTTTGATTTAAATCTAATTATTCTGAACATTTTATATATTATATATCCAATTATTTAAATAAAAGTAGACTACTTTCATTAATCTTTTTTTTTTGACAGCTCTACTTTCATTAATCATGTGAGAAAAAATTTATAAATAACTGAATTTATTATTAATATTTTTGATGTATTTATTTAAAAATAAATATTTGGTTGATCTATATAAATAAATGTGATTAAACTAAAATGATTTAATTAGAGTTTCTTTAAATTAATATATTCATTATCTTTTATCATGAAATTATTTTTCAACTTTTATTTAAAACTATTATATCTATTAATGTTAGTTATTAAAAGATAAAATGACATAAACATAATAAATGAAACAAAACAAAAACTTAAAATTAACAAAATGGATAGATGATGTGGCACAATTTTAGAGAATGTGTGATGATGTGGCATTATAAGAAGAGACTTTATTCTACTTTATATATATATATTTAGAAATCCAACAAATTTTTATAAAATTTACTGATTTTCAAATCTAAAATATTGATTTTAGTTAGTATTTGTAAATTCATAGGTTTAACCTCGGATTTGAATTTTTGTATTTTTAACATGAAAATCCTTTTAAATACACTAAAATCCAAATCGATGATTTTAAAATCATTAACTAATAACACATAATTTGAATATAGATTTTAAAATTATAGAACTAATAACACTGGATTTGATTGATTTTTTAAAATTAATTAATATCATAGAACGAATAACTCACTTGTAGATGCTGCCTAAGGGGATTCTACAAAGTCATATATATCTAATATAATGTTATTATTTATTATTTTTTGAGAGATTGTTTTAGATATGATAGAGATGCTTTAGGCCATTATGTGCTACAAGGTCAGAAGCCAATCTGGTTATATCTGTGTGAACCGTCTGAGAATAAAACCTTTAAGAAATTGTTTACTTGCATTGTAAGTCTTAAAAACACACACAAGTAGGAAAACGAAACCTGAGCTTCAGCTTTCAATTCATTATCATGCTTTATGATGACAACATTCGAAGCCTTCTATTTCAATCCAAGCAAACTGCACTTTCCTGGGTTTAAGACAAAGCAATTGTAGTTTTCTCTCCTTTTTCTTCTTCAAATCACAAAACCACAAAAATAATATTGTTTTTTCTTTTTAATTTTTGTCTCTATTTCTTGTCTTGGAGTTCACTTGAAACTCTCTTATATCTCTGTCTTTCACATATAAGCATATATAGCAGACGAGGTTCCACAACCCAACCAACTACTTACCTACAGTTCCTCCTAAAGCTCAAAGCTTTTTAATATCTTTTTTCGCTTGGAACTTGAAATTTGGATTAGAAAAAGCTGCAATGGAGAAGAATACAAAGATGAATCATGCAAGTGACGATGATAATGATAAGGTTCATTTTAATACCTTGTATATATTTAGCTTCTACTTGATTTTATCATGTTAATGCTTCTACGTTTAGCAGCATCACACTAACGAAGGGAAAGAGAACATAATTCTAAACCCTAACTTTGAGGACGGCCTCAACAACTGGAGTGGAAGAGGATGCAAGGCTGTCTTACATGAGTCCATGGACGGAGGGAGAATCGTGCCGCTCTCAGGACACGTATTCGCAGCAGCAACAGAGCGCAAAGCTACATGGAACGGGATTCAACAGGAGATTTCGGGAAGATTCCAGAGGAAACGTGTCTACGAAGTAACAGGCGTGGCTCGAATATTTGGAAACAATGTCACCAGTGAAACAGTACGGGCGACTCTTTGGGTCTTAAACGCAAACCAACGTGAACAATACATAGGCATTGCCAAGTCAGTTTTTCAGCTTCTCCATTGTTAAACATTTCATATCTTGATTAAATGCAACTGATAAGATTCTGGTATGTCAATGAATAATATTAGTGTGCAGGCGACTAATAAAGATTGGGTAGAGTTGAAGGGTAAATTTGTAATCCATGGTTCGCCATCGAGGGTAATACTATTCCTTGAAGGTCCTCCTCCAGGAGCTGACATTCTTCTCAACACTTTAGTTGTCAAACATGCTCGAAGGAATCGTCCCTCGCCACCACCCTTCTACGAGGTCAGTCCAGTTACCATAAACAATGCTTATGAATAGCGCGATTGGTGGTCTGGATCGCGAATCAAAATAAAAGATTAGATCTAAATGGTAGTCATTAGTAGAACTAGTGGAATAAAGATGAGTGGAATACAATTAAGTGGAATAAATAAATAAATTCCTATCATTTTCCTGCAAAATATCCGAGGAATGTTTTCCTATTAAATTTGTTCATTATTCTTTCAGTGTTCAGTAGAATTAGGTGAATTAATTTTCCACACTTTTCAACTTAACTGGTGAAACTTTAGATGAATGCTTAACTCCACCAACTTTTATTGAACCTAAATGGTAAAAAAATAGACGAATGCTTAATTCCACCAACTTTCCTCCTAATTATACGTACACCCATTTTGTTTTTCGACAAACTGACATATTAATTACTTAAACGTGACATTACGTAGTCTATGTGTAAAACAGAGGTTAACCATAAAATTGACAAGCCATTTTATACCCTAAAAATTGATGCATTTGGTACCACAACTGGTCCGGATAAAAAGCAAAATATCGAAATATATGAGCCGTTTTGATGACAAAAATGCTGTCCGTATAAAAGAAAAAAAAAAGGTACCATTAACAGAAAAAAAAAAATGCCGTCTCAATCAAAGATATTTGCAGATATTCTCTTTACTTTTCATTCTTTTTAAATATTAATCCATCCCT
This sequence comes from Alliaria petiolata, assembly GCA_020283515.1. Taxonomy (NCBI): domain Eukaryota; kingdom Viridiplantae; phylum Streptophyta; class Magnoliopsida; order Brassicales; family Brassicaceae; genus Alliaria; species Alliaria petiolata. The sequence continues at coordinate 90,300,046 of JAHZTW010000002.1, forward strand.
ACAATGATCACGGTTACGGTTAATACGCTTAAGATTATTTAACTACTGGTTACAATTATAAATTTTATTAACCTTAACTTTAACCATTAAATATACAGTTAAAACGGTTACGATTAAATAAGATCAGATTAGTATGGTTATGGTTAAATATAGTTATAATTATTTAATGATTACAAAATGATTAATATCATTATTTATAATTAAATAATTATATATTTTGATAAAAAACAAAAATTAACTATTTTCATGGTGACAATTATAATTAAATATTCATAAATAATTTATATTACAAGAAGTATACTATATATATATATATAAAGAATTTATTAATTTGTTGAAAAATATTTTTTACATGATAAAGCATAATTAGATTGACTTGAAAACTTATGATGCATCCACGTCATAAATAGAACGCTTTTCTAAATCTTATTTATTTTATTTTAAGTTATTGCTAGATATTAATTATATAAAATATTTATTATATATTTAATTATATTTAAACAGTTATAGTTAAGATTTTACGGTAAAACGACGATTTTGATTCGATTACGGTTAATTAACGGTAACAGTTAATAATTTTTTTAAATTATAACTAATATATTTACAGTTACGGTCTGGTTATAGTTTAAAAATAGTACGGTTACGATTCCAAATAATGTTACGGTCCGAAATAAAGTTACGGTTTGATTTTGATCATGCCTACCTACAAAATGGGAAAGTGGGAAGTTTGCTCCTATGACTAAGGAAGGAAACGATTTCTTCTCTTATCCACATAATAAACAAAAAATTATATAAAAGAGTAATGATAAAAATGAATTATAAAACTAAATTAAAGTCTAATTGGTTGGTTTGGCCTAATTAATTGGTAGGTCGTTTTTTCTTTTCCCACGGTACTCATGGTTATCATTCATTGGATGAAGATTAGAGCTGATAGCTTCTCCTTAGACATTACAGAATTCACATAGCAGTTGCATGTTCCTAGTATTAGTTTGAGTTTGGGATTTTGGAATCCTCCAATTGCAAAGAAAATCTGGGGATACTATTACTAATCTGTTTCTATTTGTGGAATTTTTGGCAGAATCCCGGTTTCGGAGTCAACATAGTCGAAAACAGTGAAGTGAGTGATGGAGCAACTCAACCATGGTTCACCCTAGGAAACTGCAAGTTGAGTGTTGGACAAGGCGCCCCTCGCACTCTGCCGCCAATGGCGAGAGACACGCTCGGTCCTCACAAACCTCTTGGTGGAAACTACATCCACGTGACCAACAGAACGCAGACTTGGATGGGTCCGGCTCAGATGATAACCGATAAACTCAAACTCTTCTTGACATATCAAGTCTCAGCATGGGTCAAGCTTGGTGTGGGAGTGACTAGTGGTATAAGTCCTCAGAATGTGAACATCGCACTTAGCGTTGATAACCAATGGGTCAACGGAGGACAAGTCGAGGTCGCCGTTGGTGATACATGGCATGAAATCGGTGGATCGTTTAGACTCGAGAAGCAGCCGCAAAACGTCATGGTTTACATTCAAGGTCCTGCAGCTGGTATTGATCTGATAATTTCGGCACTGCAAATTTTCCCCGTGGATCGTCGAGAACGTCTAAGATGTCTCAAAAAACAAGTTGACCAGGTTCAGATTCTCTTCAAAATTCCTTAAGATATGCAGTTTAAATTTAATAAGGGTGCAAATGGTTCGCAGTTCGCACGACAAGGACCAATATAATAAATATTAGTGAAGAAAACATGTGTGGAATTTCATTTTATCCGTTCAATTTTTCAACTTTTTTTAAGTGGAATGAGTTGAAATATTTTTCCACAATTTTCAACTAAAATGGTAAAATTTAAATGAATGTTCAATTTAACCAACTTTTATTCTTCTAAATGCGCAACCATTTGCACCTCAAGTTTCTGAGTTCAAGAATGTTGTTTCTTGGTAGGTACGTAAGCGCGACATCGTCTTGAAATTCTCAGGACTAGATGACTCATGCGATTTGTTTCCTTACATAGTGAAAGTGAAGCAAACNAACCGCTAAGAAGCCTTTCACAACAACAATCAAGAACCGCAAGTTGCTAGAAAAGGAGAGCAACAATTTGATGAAGATGGAAACAGATATACTCATAATTTAGCATATTTTAGCATCCATTTTAGATAGCTTTGAATCCATTTATGCATTCATTTAGTTACTTTTACTCCAAATTGCATCCATATTAGAATTTAGTAAGTTTTAGCTTAGGTTGTTGCATATTGTATATATTGAGTCTTTGTTAGGTACTTTGGAGGCATGGAGGACCAAATGGAGACATTGGATGATCAAGAAGAGGAAGAGAAGTGGCCAAATGAGATGCAGACAAGTTTTAGAAGTGTATCGAGCTTAGTGTCAAGCTATTAAGCTCGATACAGCCTGGCAGAGAAGACGGAGTGCGCGTATCGACCGTTTGTATCGAGCTAGCAAGCTCGATACAAGTCCACCCGGAGTTTTAAGACGAGCGTATCGGCCATTTGTATCGGACTGCTAAGCTCGATACAAAACCCGACCGAGGATTTGAAGACAGCGTGTCGAGCATTTGTGTCGAGCTACTAAGCTCGACACGGTCCTTGAAGAGGTTCTTTAGCAGCGTATCGAGCTGCATGTCGACCTAGCAAGCTCGATACGCTGCCCGATTTCAGCCTAAAACCGGGTCAAAACCCGGTTTGTTCCGGGTTGACCCGGTTCGCCCTCCTTCCCTATAAATACACTTGTAGCCACAAAAAAACCCTAAGTTTTCTTCTTTCTAGAGTTGGGTTTAGATCCAAACTCTCTCTTTGATATTTTGGATTGATCTTCATGAATCATGCCACTCTAGTGAAGGATTCTTCACCTCTATCTTTTATATTTATGTTTATGTCTTTTATTTTACTTTTCTTCATGCTTAGTTCATAGATTTTAGTTGGATCATGCGTAATGCTAGATTAGGATGAATTGATGGCTAGATGATGATGATTTAGGTTGTATCTTGTTAGATCCTTCATTTAGGTTGCTCTTTATGCTAGATTAGCTTTGAGAAAAGTGATTTAGGTCTTAGGCAATTTCATGCCCGAAAGGTGTTCGATGAAATGCCTGAACCAAACCTTTTATGAGCTTTGCATATCCTAGCCAACGAGAGTTGATGTCTAGGGTGTTTAGTGAACTGGATTGAAGTTGTTTCTTAATACTCATGGATTATCTTGATTACCAACGACAGTTGATGTTAATTGGGTAATTAGTGAAGTGATTAGTACCACGAAAGTGGATTAGTCATATCTATGAAGTTCATGTTCTAGGATGGTGCTTAATCCAATCTTTGAAATCATTGTTTGATTGTTATCTAGTTCTCATGATAGTTGAACCCATGATCCAATGTTTTTCATTTAATTTCCTTCTTGCATTTCTTACAATTTTACATTTCTAGATTAAACAAAAACCCATAAACAATTTGCTCTAGATTAATTTTTGTCTTGTATCTCTAGTGTTGCAATCTTTAGTCCATGTGGATTCGATATCTCAAATACTATAATGATATGAGTAATTGGGATTAATTGAAAGTGGTAAAAATCCCGCTATCAATTTGGCGCCGTTGTCGGGGACTAAACGATTGCCATTTGAGTTTGGATTCAAATTTAGACTAGAGCCTTTTTATTCCTTTTTTGAGATTTATATGATTGGAGAAGGAACACTAGTTCCATTGCACTTTCATCTTTGAGTTTCTTTTTGCCAAAAGTCAAGCTTTGTGACTATAAACTAGCACACTTGGGAGTTATTCCCATGACTATCCTTTGTATATATTTCTTCCTCTTATTTTTTGATCTTTTTGTTGAGTGATTTCAGGGTCACAAGTGGATTTATATGGGCAAAGGAGGTTGGCAAATGCCAAGGAGCCACAACCAGCTATTGATCCAAGCTGGTGTATCAATCACGGCCAAGAAAATGGTAGGCCAAATACCGAGCTCAAACCAGACATTTTTGTTCGGTATGACCGCTTATTGGTGCACCATGCTATCCTCCCATTGGCATTTCCACCAATAACCGATACCGAGGACCCAACTCTTCACTCCTCCTCCTCTTCACGATTTTGAGGTGTCTCCACCTCCCTTGTACATATTTCTTTTAGATTTTCGTTTTTGTATCTTGTCATTTTGATTTATGTTTCCCTTAGACTTTTATTACACAAGAGGCTGTGTAATTTTAGTTTGGGTGAGAGGTTGAGAGATTTGACATGTGTTTTGTTATTCTTATTTTTCTTTATGCATACTTGAGTCTCATGCATCCATGCATATAAAAACCAAAAAATTTGAAAATTTTCGAAATTTTCCAAAAAGAGTGTGAACATTTAGTTGCATTTACATGTTTAGGATTAAGTCTAGATGCATTTCATGTGGCTTGCATTCATATGCATTGGGAGCAATGATGAGCCTATCCTTGTAGATTGTTAATCTCTTGTAATCAATTCAATGTCCTAGTTAGTAGTTCTTTGATGCTTATGAATAAATTTGAAAGTAAGGAAGAACCATGCTTGGACCACCTCATTTGTCACTAGATTTTGGTCGAAATAGGGTCTTGAAATTGATAACCAACTCTACTCACTTGAACCGAATCTTGACATATAAATATCATGCTTTGCATTGTAAGTGAATTCATGGATTGAAAATATTTGAGCTTTCTTACTCACTTTGCCACTCTCTTGCTAGCTCAAATAGTACCCCTACCATACCTTACCTCCTTTGAAGCCAATTGTTCTTGTGTGAATACTTGTGAGGCCTTTATTTCGATTGAACTTAGCATAAAGTGTTAGGTTTAAGATGACAAGTCTAGGCTTTCATGTAGATTCTAGCCTTGCATTTTGAGGCTAGCTTTAGGCTTAGAATTTGGGGGTTGTTGGTTGTGGTATTACTTGATGAGTTGTGGAAAAGTTTGGAAAGAAAGAGGTGATGAATGAGGGTTTAGTAAAAATAAGGGGAAGCATAGTTTGAAATGGTGAATCTCGGTGTTAAAAGGGTGATAGCTCAAAGTCAAAAAGTGCTAGGTAGTCTTAAGAAAAGAAGAAAAGAAAATTCAAAAGAGCCAAAAAGGGTCAAAGAAGAGAAAGACTACCTAGAGATAAAAAGAGGAGCTAAGTTAATAAGAAGGATTACACCATTCGCTATGATTAATAGGATGAAGAAGTTCCCCCTTAGAGCTTTAAAAAGAAGAAGTGTGTTTGAAATTCACGGTTTAGGCAAGGCACAAAGAGCCTTGAGAAAAATGGTAGATTCTAGAGGGTTGAGTGAGCTAAACAAATGAATGAGAAAGGTTTAGGATCATTGATAGCATTTTGGGTAGATGATAGTCTATTCTTGTATGCATCACTTGTCTCTTACCTTTAGCATTATGCATATAGTTCAATCTTCTTTGAGTGTTACCCTTATTTAAATGTGAAACCGGATGAATTGAGATCACTTTTATCTCAAAACCCAGTCCCTTAGCCAAATGAATTCACTTGCTTGCATTGTCATGATTCACGGTTTTGAACTTAATGAATGTTAAGGAGTTGGTTTGATAGGGAGACTTATCTAGGTTGAGATCTTAGTGCATTTGAGTGTTGAAATGAGCATGGCTAACTCTTTTGGAGTAGGAGAGATTCACATGCATCGTAGAATTAAGAACTTGGATATTGAGTTGATTGTTACTGTTAGCAATCTTGGATATTGAGCTCCCACCTTTAAAACCTCTCTCTCGGATTTGTCATGTTTGTTTGCTTGAGGGCAAGCAAAAGGCAAGTTTGGGGGAGTTGATATACTCATAATTTAGCATATTTTAGCATCTATTTTAGATAGCTTTGCATCCATTTATGCATTCATTTAGTTACTTTTAGTCCAAATTTTATCCATATTAGAGTTTAGTAAGTTTTAGCTTAGGTTGTTGCATATTATATATATTGAGTCTTTATTAGGTACTTTGGAGGCATGGAGGACCAAATGGAGACATTGGATGATCAAGAGGAGGAAGAGAAGTGGCCAAATGAGATGCAGACAAGTTTTAGAAGTGTATCGAGCTTTGTGTCGAGCTATTAAGCTCGATACAGCCTGGCAGAGAAGACGGAGTGCGCGTATCGACCGTTTGTATCGAGCTATCAAGCTCGATACAAGTCCACCCGGAGTTTTGGGACGAACGTATCGGGCATTTGTATCGGACTGCTAAGCTCGATACAAAACCCGACNTATTTGTAAATTAAAATTAGATGAGAAAGTAAATAACTTGGTTCATTCCATCATATGTGTTATTTTTTATATAGCATGAATTACATAATGTTTTAATAAATATCATGTTATCTTACAATAACACGCTATTTTACATGATATCCATCTAAATTCCCTTTAGAAATTGCACCACTTACTTACGGTTTTGTCACCATATATATATTTTTCAAATTTCGGCTCCCCGTTTAATTTCTAGGAAATTACTCCTTCCAAATGAGTTGTATTAAACTTTATTTGGTCTTAACAGGAATAATGTTATGGGGTTTTTGGGAACTTTCTATGAGTAGAGAGAGCGCGAATTTGGTGGAGGGAGAAGGAGAAGTAAACGAAGCCGGGAAAAGATTTGTGGAGGTAAAACAAGATTGGTTATCTCATGCATATGGGATCATCAATGATGAATCGGAGTTCATATTCAGAGGGTATCATGGGACTTACGCCGTCGAAGTGTGTACTCCGGCCGGGATTGTTCTCAAAACATTCGTCGTCGAAAAAGGAGAGTCTCCACTTGTTCTCTCCATTGATCTATCTTCATTGTGATGTTTATGTTTATTTTTCTCTGTTTTTATTGTTTCTTATATATGGGTGAGAATTTGTTATTCGTGGAGCATGTAACATATGAACATGTACAAAGTTATGTTATGTCTTTGTTTTTGATTGTTTCGGAAAATTGCAATAAAAGCATGTAAGTATGTTTGCAAGAACCTTTTTCTATATCCTAAAAAATGTCATATTTCTTTCGAGACACTTGCTGGCGGTGGAGACATATTCAAAGTTCTATAGTTTTTCATAGTTTTTGCTTTAAGATTTTGCTACTTTGTTGTTTTAGGAGAAGATTTTATTCTTTTTTCATCACCGATAGTTGTTTTCCTAACCTTAGTCTCTTTCAATATGTTAATAATAATATGTTTATTTCTGTTCTTTTCGTTGATTGTTTGATGAGTAACGAGTAGTCGTTTGTTAGAATTAAAGGTTTCTAAAAGGGAATTATCATGGTTTGGTATACCATGGGCATTCAGATATTCGTTTGTGTTCAGATATGTTCTTTTAGAGTTCGGATAATTTGGTTCTAGGGAATAGGACCCATCCAGGTATTTTTTATTCGGGTTCGGTCGGTTTCATGCGGGTTGGAATCGGTTCTGGATATCTGAATTATCCAAAATTTATTTAAAATACTTAAAATAAAATAAATTATTTATGTTATTTAGTTAAAGTTTGAAAAAAATATTTAATTTTGACAAATATAACTAAAACTTTTCAAATAGTTTGAGTATTTTACTTATTGCGGTCTAAACATAACTAATGTATTCGGTTTATTATTGTAATTTTGGGTATTTAAGTTATTTAAAGTGTAAATACAAAAAATATTTTGGGTATATAATTATATTTTGAATATTTTGAGTACCCATTCGGTTCTCGGTTCGGGTTCGATTTCGATTCTTCGGGTATATAAGTTTAGGACCCATTCGGGTATTTAAGTCGGTTCCGGTTCGATCGGTATCTTCCAATTTGGTTCGGTTCAGTTCTGGTTAATTCGCCCAGTGCTAGTTTGGTAGATAGGTTTAGTTTCTAGGGTGACGCTTACATTGAGTATAAGTAGATGTTCTGACTTTCATGTTCTTAATGCATATTGCTAGTTTGATCATATAACGATTGATGTAAGAAAGTCATATTTGAACACTACGAGATGATTGGCCAGTAAGGAAATTGATAGACTATATTCTTATAGCGTGAACACTAATTCTAAGCATTATTTAGTGAGATATTGAAACTGATTCATTCACTTTTATGTATCGTTTTGCTTATTTTACATCTGACAAGTGTAACTTATGTTGTTAGATATAAGTCAGTTTTCAACCATGACCATATGGAACTACCGAATTTTATGATGTTTTGACTTTAGGATGAAAATACTTGTGTTTGACTATAGTTTGCTAAGTTTGAATAATCTAAATTATGATCCCTAAAGATTCTCCGAGATCCTAACATTTTTAATTCATAAGTTTTACATCATTATTTACATCGTTATTGCTTTTAATCATTTTTATCCATTTACTTTTATTTGCACCAAACCTAAAATTATATTTCGACTTATTTTTCGTTTTATTTTAGGAACCATTGTGTACTTGCACCTTTTACATTGCATTTTATTTTAGGAAAATTTGCACACCTCATCACTTACTAGCTTTTTCGTCTTACAAAATCATAAAATCCAACCGTTTGTTCTATTTCAATTTTACCTAGATAGATTCGTAACGAAACAACTAAGTATTTGTGGTTCGCCCTCTAAATCATACAACGCATATATGTACACTTACATTTAAAAATTTAAAACCTAAAGCACAATAAACCATGCATCAAATATAAAGGTAAACTAGTTGGTATGAAATGCTCATAATTGTCAGTATGATGTTATTTACGTAAATTCGGTATTTTCGATTTGATTAGCTGAACCGTTATAGAAAGCAAAACTGTTGACAAAAAAATTAATACAAATTTCATATTAATTTTTTTTATTTTTAACCATTCTTAGTAAAAAAATTCTATTTCTAAATGTACAAAAAAATTAATACAAATCACGACACGTCTCATCTCAAATTTTGTCAGTACATTTTTGTTTCTTAATTATAACAACTCATGAATTTGTCATTTTCTTATATAAAATATTATCCATACTATTTTCCTAATTAACTCAATAAATTATCAAAGCATTTTGCATTTTGTTTTTCTCTTTCCGTGAGCAGATTTACTATAAGTTGAAAATTTTACTAAAATTAATTCAATAGGGAAGAGAGGAAGTGGGCCAATGAATCTCTCTGCATACAAGAAGATAATTAGACAGATATAATTATATAATAATATATAAAAATAGTAAATGCGTTATAAATAAATAAAAAAGAGAGGAACAGTAAAGGACAGTCCTTGGGACTAGACTAAGTGGGAGTGATGAGGGGTCTGAGAAGAGGAGGCAGTCCCTAAAAGCTCTTTTCTTTTCTTCGTCTGGTAACTTTCAGATCTCAGTTTGTTAGTATCTCTGTCGTCACTTAATAATTGACCCTTCATCTTTTTCGCCTCCTTAAATCTAACCCCATTCTATAATTTACATTCATGTCTTTGTGTTGGGTCGTTGGTCTTGATTACTACTTATAGAAGTAATCAAATCTAAGTTTTTTATTTATTTATTTCTACCCTTTGCATATTCAAGTCAATCTTCATTATTAACCCACTTCAAAATTTTACTTAAACACAACACTAGTTTTTACTGTTGGATGCATTTTCTCTAATAGGCTTACGTCATTGTCCTTATCTGTCGGCCAAAAGATATTTAGCTGCTTTAATTAGCTTTTCGGAAAATATAAAGTACTATTATTAATCAAATAAACCAAAATATTCTCTAATTATTTATTATTATCATGTCTTATACATTATTTTAAATATTCAAATCATTATAATCATGCGTTCTTCTACTTTTCTGAGTTTTCTCATCCCTGAACCTGAAATGTTATTATGGGAAAATGCTTTTCTTACTACGTCTATGCTTTGGCGAGTGTAACATTTTAGAAATTATCAAGTACTCTTTTGTCAAAAATATTCTTTATTAGAACAATGAAGTGTTTTTTTCTTAAATATATTAGATGTAGTCTTGACTTTGTATAAGAAGATTAAAAAAAATAAAAAATAGTATACGAGGATATAGAACAACATTCACCGATAATAACACTTCAGGTTCAGAGTATGAGAAAAGTAGGTATGGGCAAACTATCCATTTCAAGTGTATAGACGGAGAGTTTTTTGTTTTTTTTGTTAAATTATCGAACGAGAGATACGCAACACTATAACTTTAAGAAAATATATGCCACACTTACGAAACCTAATGTTCCTATGGCTGAGATGACTGTATATAACGATTCGGACCCGACTCGACAGTGGCGAATCCAAAAGCTATATTGATTGGGGTCAAAATATATAAAAGAGGTCAATATGGGATTCGAACCACTTTTTACCACTAGTGATAGATAAATTTTATGTATTTTGTGTAGATTTAAAGATTTTATAAATATTTATATGGTGTCAGGTGACATCTTAAGTCTTTTAATAGACTCGCCACTAGGGCCCGATCTATTTGAATAAATTTAAATGGATTGATTTGCCTACATATGTCATTAAAGTGCACTTACCTTTTCCGGTCACTTATTCCGAGAGAACTGTAGAGTTAAGCGTGCTTATACTGGAGTAGGACTAGGATGGGTGACTTTCCGGCAAGTCTTATGCGGAACCATGCATGTGAGTGAGGCCAAAACATGTGAAAATGTCACGTGGTGATTACATGGACGAGTAAATCAGTTGGTCGGGCCACTGAGAAAAATAACGCACCGACCGTCAGACAAGGGCGATCGGGGTGTTACAAGTGGTATCAGAACCAATGAAGTCAAACTGGTTCTGTCCCAGGAGACTGTCTTGGGGTTTGGGGGGTTAGGACTCACACTGGCGTGATCTGAATTTGGGGACGAATTTCTGTTAAGTGGGGGATAATTGTAACGATCCGGGCCCGACCCATTTGAATAAGTTTAAATGGATTGATTTGGCTACCTATGTCATCAAAGTGCACTTACCTTTTTCGGTCACTTATCCCGAGAGAACTTTAGAGTTGAGCGTGTTTATGCTGGAGTAGAGCTAGGATGAGAGGTGTGGGGCCTCGCTGGTAGGGGCGGTCGGGGTGTTACAAGTGGTATCAGAGCTAAGAAAGTCAAATTGGTTCTGTCGCATGAGACTGTCTTGGGGTTTGGGGGGATATGACTCACACAGGCGGGATCAGAATTCGGGGACGAATTCCCGTTAAGTGAGGGAGAATTGTAACGATCCGGGCCCGACCCTTTTGAATAAGTTTAAATGGATTGATTTTGTTATTTTTGTCATCAAAGTGCACTTACCTTTTCCGGTTATTTATCCCGAGAGAACTATAGAGTTAAGCGTGCTTATGGTGGAGTAGAATTAGGATGGGTGACCTTCTGGGAAGTTCTCTGCGGAACCGTGTGAGTGAGGCCAAAACACGAGAAAAGATCACGTGGTGATTGCAGGGACGAATAAATCAGTCGGTCGGATCACAAAGAAAAATAACGCACCGACCGTCGGATAGAGGCGGGATCTCACATTCCGTAAGAGGTGTGGAGCCTCGCTGGTAAGGACGATCAGAATGTTACACTGCATCACATTTCTACCCGGTTCTTTGTTTTCCTTGTTTTTTTATTTCTTTTTGCCAAAGAAACAATTTATTAGATTATGTTCGCTTGTAATGATTTAATCACTTTCATTTTATTGATATTTACAATAAAATTAATTTTATTTAATATATAAACTAACGAATAGAAAACTAGGTAAAATCATCTAATTTTCTCCAAAAAGTAAGAGTATTTTTTTTTCCAGCCAAAATAATTTATTTATTTATACAAGAGTTACAAGACATTCCATGATATTACATAATTTAAATCTTGTTGTCTAGCATACTTTGCTAAATGGTCAACTTGATTTACAACTCGCCTATTCACATACATATATGAGAACTTAAGATTTGTCTTTGATAGAGCGAGTATATCTTTGACATAGATTGCAATTTCAGATCTGCACCATTGATGCTTGGTTTTGCATCTTATAAGGCCTTGAATAGTATCAATCAGAATTTTGCAATCTCCTACAAATACAAGTGTAGGATAATTTCTTGATTTCTTGGACAGCCATTAGAAGAGCTAACGCTTCTGCTTCTAATGATGACATTGTTGGTTCCACTGATGATTTGCCTTGTACTATAGGTTGACCATTTTTCTTATATAATGACCATGCAATACCACTTTTTGATCTGGGGATATCCATGAAGCATCTACAAGACAGTAGTAATGCGGAGCGTACCTTTGAAGTTGATGTAGATGTTGGATTGTAGGCTTATTGATAGTTGCTTGGTGGTATAACTTCCATGTTTCGTTACTATTTTTTGTTTCCTTCTAGCTATGTTGGTCCATAATTGCCTTACTGATAACTTGGGGAATGAATTCCTTCTTATTTTCGAAGAGCAAGCTGTTTCTCATCTTCCATATTCTCCAGCCAAGATAAGGGAATAACGATTCTTTGTTGAAATGGCCATTCCGCTTAAACATATACAGATTTATGTTTTGATGTAATGAATTAGAATGGATTACCTCTGGAGGAGAATGTCTTATCTGAGCAAGCTCCCATATTTCTTTGGTATTGGAAAAGAAGATGGTTAATAGTTTCTAGTTCTTCTCCGCAGAGATAACATGTATGATCTGCTGAACATCCTCTTTTGTTTAGAGTATTCCCTACTGCAATTTCATTATGTGTGACTCTCCACCAAAAATTTTTGATTTTAGGGGGAATATCGAGCTTCCATATTGCTTGAAATATTCTTGTAGTATCTGCTGATGAAAGAAGCTCTGAATTTGGTCGAAATTGGTGTTGAGTCAAATAGTTGCGCTGAACATAGTAGCCTGATATGACAGTGTAGTCTCCAGACTTGGAGAAGATCCAAGAGATTTTGTCTTCTACATTAGTTATTGAAGGTCTTATCTGGAATATTTTGGTTGCATATGCTCTGCTTATTTGTTGTTGTACTATTTCTCTTTTCCATGTCTTCTTGAGGATTAATTAAATCACAAACTCTTAAAGATGGGTATGTAGAAATACCTGGACCAGCTGGTGGACGAGGAGGATCACATGGGAGCCAATTATCTTGCCATACTCTAATTTTTTGACCATTTCCAACAATCCATCTCGATCCTCTTTTAAGGAGTGGTTGACATTGAATAATACTTTTCCAAGCATGACTAGCCGTAGAATATGCTTGAGCTTCCAAATATGATGTGTTGTGATAATATTTAGCCTTGTATACTCTAGCCAACAAGGACGAAGGATTAGTCATTAGTCGCCAACCTTGTTTTGCTAACAAGGCCATATTGAAGTCTCTAAGATCTCTTATTCCTAATCCTCCTTCTTTCTTGGAAGCTGTAATTTTATCCCATGATATCCAAGCTATTTTCCTCTTTCTTGCATCTGAACCCCACCAGAAATTCCTAATTGCCGAAGTGATTTTGTTTAATAATTTAACCGGCAGAAGAAAACATTGCATCGCATAATTTGGCAAAGCTGTAGCAACTGATTCTATTAAAACTTCTTTACCAGTTTGGGATAAGAGCTTCGTTGTCCAGTTTGTTAGCTTATTGCATATGCGTTGCTCAATATATGAGAATGTATCATATTTGTTTCTGCCTATTTGTTCCGGCAATCCTAAATATTTCCCGAAGCCCCCAATTTTTTGAATTCTAGTTGCAGTAACAATTGAGGTTTTGAGGTCCGATGACATACCTTTACCAAAAGTGATTGCTGACTTTTGATAATTAATTTCCTGTCCTGATGCTTGCTGGTACAGTCGTAAAGCCTTTAATAGTTGATTGCATTCCTCAATTGTGGCTTTACAAAATAACAATGAGTCATCTGCAAATAGTAAATGTGAAACAGATGGACCTCCCTTGGATGCTTTGAAACCATGCAGGAACCCATTAGCATTGTAATTGTAGATTAACCAAGAAAGGCCTTATGTGCATAGGATATAAAGATATGGCGAAATGGGATCACCTTGCCTTATACCACGTTGAGGGATGATTGTTTGTGTTGGTACTCCGTTGACAAGAACTGAGTAGCTTACTGTAGTTACACACATCATAATCCAACTTCGCCATTTCTGATTGAAGCCCATTTTCTGCATTATTAAATCAAGAAATCTCCATTCAACTTTATTAAAAGCTTTAGAGATATCAAGCTTTAAGCCATGAAAGGATCAACCCTTTTCTTGTATATAGAGAATGCAGAAGCTCATGTGCAATAAAAATATTATATGTGACAAGCCTACCAAGTATGAAAGCAGATTGATTTTCAGAAATAATCTGATGCAACCATGGTTTTAATCTTTCAGCAAGGATTTTGGATATAAGTTTATATGCCACATTACTTAGACTAATGGGACGATAATCTTTAACTGTGGCTGGATTTTCAATTTTAGGAATAAGACATATATGTGTGTGGTTTAAGGAATTCTCCAAACAACCTTGCTCAAAGAAAAGAGAGATGTAGTTGATAACACCTGATTTTATAGTATTCCAGTGATGTCTCTAAAATCCAGCATTAAGACCATCAGGACATGGCGCTTTCTCAGGATTTATATTGAAGACTACATCTCGAATTTCCTCTTCAATAACTGGTTTAGTAAGATCTGCATTCATCTCTTCCGTTAAAATAGCATATAAATTGGAGGATGAATATTGGAAAACCAAAAGCCGAATTCAATGGCTCCAAGCAGGTGATCAGAATACTAAATATTACCATGCAAAAATCAAGGAAAGAAGACTTCTAAATCGTATCCTTTCTATAGTTGATGCAACTGGAGTAACTCACACAGAGCATCAAGCAATTCATAATGAGATGGTTAGATATTTGAAACTAAATAGAAAGAAAAAATATTTGACGTAAAGTTCTAGTATTAACATTTTTGTACAGTAGGTTAAAAAAAAAATTGTACATTTCATTTTAGTTTGTATTAATTAGGTAGCTCTATCTTTATTCTGTTTTTTGCTTTAACCTATTTTCTGTTAAATAAAAGCATCAAAAATGCAAATAGATAATATAAAGTTATAATACAATTGTGTATATGTAGTATATGGATTGGAGCGGAAATTCAAATTTTGTGATTTTTTTTGCTTTCAAAAGTTTTATATTTTATTATTTGTTTTGAAACATTACGGATGTATGAATTTTTAGGATCGAATTGAAACACAATTTTTTTTGTTTGGTAAGTAAACAAATATATTGAATTGAAACATATCTAATGGATAAGTTGTCTAGTCCTATTGTATTAGTACATATGCAAAAAGGTGTACTAGCTACATTTAGGTAAAAGCAAAGTAAAAAAAGTTTGTTTAGCTTCTCTTTCACATCAATAAATAAAATGCTTAGCAGCTGTATTGATCGAAATCATGGTCTAATAAAAGATAACTAAAATATGTGAATGATATGTTTCCACGAGATTATATATTCATATTGCATCACAAGACAAACAGCATCATGGCTTTGTCTTCATGTCGGTTTATAGTTGCTCCATCTTTTCTGTGTTATAAATTAATGATCTCCTTTCATTTACTAGACCTAAGTGGTAACAATTCATCGTTTGTTCATCTTGTTTATTTTCTATTATTTCATTGTTCAGTGGTAACAAGTAACAACCCGTCGCTAGTTTATCTTCTTTTCTTTTTTTTTCATTTTGTTTCATTGTTCAATATCAATACTTTTCTAAACAGCATGTATTCATTTTTGACCTCTATTTAGTTCTACTTTACCCTACTGTAACGCTTCTTGTTTACGAAGTTGCTGCCTTGTTGTTTTGAATTTAAATTATTCGTATATTTGTAGATGTTTGCAAGTACCAATAAGTAGATGAAAAGAATAATGCATGGTGCAATAATTCAGATTACGAAATTGGTGAACCATGTAATAGAGAAGTTTTAAAAAGGGTTTGATATGTATTACCAAACTGCATTTATATCTTTGGTTAACACAAAATAATCATTTTATAGTGGGTAAATGTTCTATCTCAAAAATGTAGAACAGTACCTAACTATTGTACTTAAACCTTTTTTTTAATATTGTACCTAAGCTTCGTTTTGGTAAACCCGGTATATGGAACCAAATAAGCTAATGATAAATGGATACTGAGAATATAGTTTTTTTAACAGTTGAGATGAAGATCGAAATGGAACAAAACATCATATTGGAGTAGTTGCAGGAAGAAACAAAAGGAGGAGGGGTAGAGGCAAAAGTAAAAAGAGGAAAGGTATCAAGTGAGAAAGAAAACCAAGACCATCATTTCTTGGACTCCAATTTACATTCATCATCTACATGTAACATACATATCTATACATACATACATACACACACGAAGATGTCAACTCCATTTATAACCAAAACAAGAGCATGACCATCGATCGAAATCTAGCCCAAGGAACAGCTACTTCTTCAAATAGTGCGAAAAAACAAACCCACCAAAAAAAGTCTTGGATTCCCATGAGTTGATTTTGTCTATTTTTCTAAATAATTTTTTTTGAGTAATTTTTTATTGAAATAAATGATGATGAATTGATGATGATGTGAACAGAGTTCTGACAAAAGATGGGGTCCGTCTATAAATGTCCCATCTCTCCTTTTGTAGCGCGCATCTCTCGGGGGACTTGTATTTTCTGTCTGGCCCAATGCTCTCTCTCTCCCTCTCACATGCAAATCAGCAATGACAACAGTGAAAAGTTTTTGCTTTTATTTATTTCTTTTTTGTCAACCAGTGAAACAGCTAAACCCATTGTCTTTTCTTTTTCTGTTCGCTAATATGTTAGTTTATGGGTTTGATTAGTGATCTTTTTTTTTGATTAATGATTAGAGAACTTTTGACGGTAAAAAGTCTTGTCATTTGTAGTTTTACAATAAATCGGGTAGATTAGGTATCAAAGAGGAAAAATAGACTATAATCGGGTTTCAACCCAGATTATAATACAACAATATTATCACAAACCACTAAATTATGTATTTTATCTTTAAAATTACAATATTATCACAAACCACTAAATTATGTATTTTATCTTTAAAATTTTACATTTAATATAAATTCATGAAATATATGGTCTAAGAAAAATTTTAAATATCCTTTTTATTTCTTTAATTAAAAACATTTTTTTGCAGTTATCAAAACCGTCATGCATTTGAACAAACCAAAATAATATATTTCTGCTATTTTGTTTATTTAGAATCTAAAGTTCATCTTTCTTTTTAATTTGAATTCTTACAATTATATGTATGTGAAATAACTATTTTCTTTTGTTTATCATTTTAGTCTAATACAATTTTATGCATAGTAAATATTTCATATATATATATTTTTATAATTTTACTTTTATACATATGAAATTAAATAAGCATCTTAAAATAAAAAATAAAAATATCAAATTTGAATTTGAATTCAATATAGAAATATCAAGTTTAAATAAGCATCTTATGAACTTTAAATAAGCATCTTAAAATAAAAATAAAATAACAATATAGAAATATTACATTACATTAAAAAGTGCTCTTGAGTAATTTGGTAATTTTCTTGTAATTTTTATGATTTAATTTATGTGTTTTATTGTTATTATTATTTGTATGTAGTATATTAAGCAACATAAACCGTAATATGTTGACAATTTACATAAAAACCCGGAACACAAAAACCTACACGCACAGAGAAGATGACACATGAACGCACGTGGGCTGAAGCAGACGGAACAGTAATAGGTGGAATCAGTCATTTTTTCACTTCTTTTCACTGCCAAATTGTTTAATCACTGTTAATCTTTGAAAAAACCTTTCAACACATAAGTCACCCTACTCTCACTTCCACTGCCTCTCTTTCTTTTTTGCTTCCACTCATTAACAATTACTTACTACCTCTTAGATTCTTTTTGACAATTTATTACCGTCAGTTCTCTTATAATATATGACCAATTGATTGTCATTCGTTTCCAGATTTGACTGCTTACCACTTCCTTTTATTTTCCATAACATTTGACCACTGAATGGTATCTGCTGAATTGTCGAATTCAGAGAAATTCAGCTGATTTTTTTACATATATCACCGGTTGAAAGATGGTGGAAATTCTGTCCATAAGATTTTTTTCACCTTTTTGTGGAAAAATATTGTGCAATGTTGAAGTGTAACATGTGTTAAGAAAAAAATTCTATCTTTCAATTTTTTAATGTGATATTTTTATGTGTAGAAAAAAATGCATAATTTTTTTCTTACAAATGTTAAAGGCAAAAGACACGAAAAAAAAGAAGTTAAAAGACTTTTACAAGAATTTGGTCGAACTAAAAAATTTGATTGAAATTATGGTCGAGTTTAGTTTTGGTTCGTCGGGATTCGGATCAGTTTTGAATATTCAAATTATTCAAAATTTATGCAAAATACCCAAAATAAATTTTAGATTTTTGGGTATTTCAGTTATTTGGTTGGCAAATTTTATTTATTTTGACAAATATAACTATAAATGTTTTAAGTATTTTAATTATTTCGATCTAAATATAACTAATATATTCGGTTTATATTTGTAATTTTATTTAGTTTCTGGTAAATTTTAATATAACTAATATTTTTAGGTACATAATTGTATTTCAGATATTTTGGATATCTATTAGATTCTCAGTTTGGTTCCAATTAAGTTTTTGCTATTTCAGTTCTTGATTTTGTTTTTTGCATTTTTATGTTATTTAATACATTAATCATATATTAAAAAAGTTTTATTATTTTTACATATTTATTAACTTAAGGGAAATTAGCATCAGTGACTACGAAAATTTTATAAATTAATGGAGTAACCATTATGAAGCTGTGGCTAGAATATAATATGTATTTTATGTATTAAATACTAAATTATCCTTTAGTTCAAATGGTGGGAGAGAGAGAGGCATGTCTCTTTTTCTATTTCTTTTTCTTTATTTATTACAAATGTTATTCCTTTCATCTTAATTGTTTTAAAATCTTTTAAAAACAATAATTACAGTTTGCAGTTTGATTGAAAAAAATTATAGATTTTTTCTAATATATGTCATGCTTTTAAAAATAAACATATATTTAAACATTTATTAATGACCATACATAACAAACCAAACCCTTACAAGAATATTGTATAATACAATTACAAGAATATAGTATAGTACGATTAGTATGAATCAATTTTTTTGTAAATACTATAGTATAGCAGTATAGACTGGTTTAGTCATGTTTCATATTCTATTTTATGTTTATGTATATATGCTAATATGTTCTTTTATTACTATCACAAGTCATCTATTTAAGAAATTCATGTTTCTTTTTTAAAATTTTAAATTTTAGTGAATGCAAAAAACAAATTGTGTTTTTTAGTTGTAATGAACATTTAATAAGCAATTAGTGTAAGAATAATGAAGTGAACAAAATCAAATGATGAAAAATATTTTATAATAAACATAAGATAATAAAACAATACAAGTATACAACAATAAAGCATTTCTCTCTCTTATTTTATTCCTCACTTAGTCGATGGGGTAAAAGAGGTTATTAGATTCATTACACAATAAGGATGGCTATATGCTTTATTATTGTGCTCAATATGATTATTGGGCAAATTGACCCTTAACTTAATTCATATTTTTAATTATTTTAAAATATTTTTTTCAGCAATTGCGTAATTTTTCTGTTACCATTTGACTTAAACTAGTGTGAGCAGAATTATGAAATTGAACTTAATAGTGGATTAAAAAAAATGTATACCAGTTGAGAAAAATGACGGAATTGAGAAATTTGACAATCAATTGGTTTTTGGTTTTTGGTGTATTTTATTTATTTAAATTTATTTTGTTATGGGTTATACATGGATTGAATATTTAAGTTATAAGAAAAAATATTTACTTTTAAATGATTCATTTGTTATTTTATTTTAGGTATTCACCATATAAATCATATTACAGGTTTTATTGTTGATAATAACTGTATAAGAAGGATGTCAAGTTTTGTACGAATGCATTTGTATGGTACTTTGTTTGAGACTGTTAGGATCTAAGTTTTTTTTTTTTGGATTTTGTTGGGATCTAAGTTTCACATAGTAATTTCAACTCATACTAAGATATTTTTATTTCTCTACATGACAAAACTACTAAAAATAAATTTGATATTCCAAAAACATTATGGAAAAGTGTTTTCTGACGACTATCTGACGCAAATCAGTTAACAGTTAAAGAATCTTTAAGAACTCGAAAATAACTGTTAATTTTAAATAAATATTTTTTTTGTTATTTTAAAAATAGAATATTATAACTTTATAAATTTTATATTGAAATTTATAACATGATAAATGCTGAAGTGAAAATTTTAAACTTTTGACAATATATTTTATTTATTTTGTAATCATTTAGACCATTTGACTTATAAATATTTTTAGTTATTCAGCTAGATTAGTCGGTTACCATTTGAATTCATAGATATTTAGCCAGATTTTGCCAAAAAGCACAAAACAATTCAGTTAGATTCCACATTCAGCAAAATTTATATGTTACCATTTGTAACTTAAAAGAAATTTATAAATTTGTCGAATATTTTTTGGTTGTTGCTAAAATATTTGTTTCTCATCGTTAAGAATAAAATTTTAAAAGTACTGTAAGGGATTGTATTACTATATATATATTTAACAAATTTTAAAAATTTAATGTTGAAAATTATAAAACTACATAATGTTCTATTATATATATATAAGTTTTATATTTTCAATATATATATATATATATATATATATAAATATATACATATTTTTTTACAAAAATACTTATGACCAGTTTTAAATAAGAAATAGACAGGTGAAAGTCTTAAAACATTATTGTAATGTTTTTAGAGAATTCTCTCATGCTCAAAACAGTATTTTTTTTATCACAAGATTTGGTTAAAAATTAGAAAAATAGTTAAGAAATAGGAAAAAAATAATGTAAAATTATGCTGAATCTAAAGAGAGAAATCCAAATGTATTATGCCATTTCAAGTTAGTTTTTAACGAAAAAAACAACGGATTATTTTCGTAAAATTAAGAAAATAATGAGTTTTTTTTTTGTATTTTTGGAAATCGGATTCCCTTTTCGCGGAAAAGAAGTGGTGGTTTCATAGGAAATAGATATCCTAATTTCGTAAATTAAGTTAGGAAACAGCCCATCAATTAGATTTTTTTAGTTGATGGGTTGAACATGTTGCATTCGTCCGAGGAACTTGAATACCACCACCTACTTTAGCTGTTGTTTATGCCAGTTGGCCAGCCAGCATATGAATCACTAGAAGTGCGACTGTGAAGACGGTTATTTGAAAATTTTGTACCTCTATGCTTTATAATTTTTGTGTTCTTTAATGCTTATGAGTAAATTTGATCAATTTTATCCTCTTCCGCCGCATTTCCGGCCCTAACCATGCTGCAAAAAAAAAATGTTCTTACTTTACAAAAACTATATTTTTATCATATAAAAAATTATATATTTGTTTAAAAGCAACACATTAGTTTAATTTTTTTTAGAATTACTTGTAAAACAACCCATCAACTAAAAATATCCTAAAACTGTTTTAAAATGCTATCAACTTTTTATAGATAAAACTTTATACTTATACTTCTTTCCCTTGATCTTTTCATAATATATAGAAGTACCTATGCAATTAGATCCATATGGCCATGGATATTATGTCTTTTGCATGTTTAGGGCATTGATGATCAAACTTTAAGTTATTCCACTTACTTTTCAAATGTTATGGTGATGACTTTAAAGATCTGCCCTTAGTGAATGATCTTATAATTTGAATATTTCAGTATCTTTTGGAACTAAAATTCAAACTGAAACTTAAATAAAGGATTTAAAAGAAAAATATTTTCGAACTAAAATTCAAACTTCAACACGTCGGCAGAATTTATATTGGATCTTACTGGCTAGGTATATGTTTTAGAAAAAAAACTCTCATAACTTAAGTTCCGGTTTATTGGATTGATGTAATAAAAATAGTATCGAGGGGCAAATGAATATTCTAGAACCCTAGGATTTTTCGTTTCTTTCTTTTTGTATAAAATAGATCTCATAGGCCCTCTATACGTTTCATTAATCATGAAATAGAGTAATATATATAAATGGAGGTGAATAAATATAAAATTGAATGTTGACCGTGGAACAGAACAAGGGTTGAAAGAAGTGTGTGTAGCATGGTCTTATCATAGAGCCAATAGTTGGAATTAATAGAATTTCGTATAATATCCAGTAAAGCATATTTAGAATTTCATTCTTTCTTTATTTTATCCGTTTCGTGTGCAATCTTATATCTGATAACGAATACAAGAGTCTCTCTCCACAAATGTAATACGAATATAAAATCAGAAATTAATCCATTTGATCATATTCCAAAAACGAATTCATTTTACAAATTGCTTACCAACATCAAATTGAATACAAAATAGGGATTTCGGCCAATTCATACCTCAATACCTTTCCGCGGTACAGATCCGTACCTATATTATTACTATGTGCGAAAACATACCTCAATTCAGTTTTACATTTAATTTCATACCTTAACTCATAAGAAACGACTTATACACACATTGACGTTAACGCCGTAATTATCCCGTTAAACACTGCTGACCTGGCTTTGACGTGGATTATATAGTAAACAACAATATTAATTGCCGTAATAATTTATCAAAGACAACCCGACAAACCACAATACGACGCCGTTTTGAGTTATATGTTTTTAATAAACACCTTCTTCTTCGACGAGGCTCTCTATCCTTCTTCATCTTCGATGAAACGACGAGACGCCGAGACGATTGCTAGGGTTTAAATTAGTTGAAGAAGTAGAATCAGATATCTAGCCAAAATCTAATTCCATGTCTAACTCGGCCTCAGGTATGTAGACAATCAATCAAATAACTTTCTCAGGTCTGATTTATTAGATTGTAAAACCTAAATTCGATGTGAAATAGGTGCATCAGTGAGTGGAAATTAGCGACGCCGTGGTGGTGAAAGAGAGAGAGGTATGCCGAGAATGTGTAGATGTGGAGAATTTTCAGTGATTAGAACCTCAAAGACCTATGAAAATCCAGGGAGGCTGTTCCATTGTTGTCCTAATGGGTCAGAGAAGGTAAATAAAAGAAATTCAGTTATTGGATACTCTTGAAGAACATGATATTTAGTTGTGTTTCGTTTTGTAGGACAAAAATCATCTATTCAAATGGACCGATGAATCAGTTGTAGAAGAGATTGAAGATATGAAAGAAATGATTGGAAATTTGGAGCTTGAGACACAGACTTCTGAAGCCGTTGTCGACAACTGCGGGAAGAAGATAGAAGAAATGAGGGGCGTTGTAATTGGATATGAGAAGGAGTTGGAACATATCAAGGCGGTGGTAAATGGTTATGAAAAAGAACTCAAAGACGGCATGGGTGAGCTATGAAGCTTGAAAAACATCTTTGTTTGTGGATTTGGGATGATCGCTTTCTACTATTGTTTTATGGCTTAGTTATGTTAGTTAGAATGAGGAGTTAGATGTGTTATGTAAGATATTTGGGATTACCCGTATGTAATGTTAAACTTTGAATTTCATATTATCATGATCAAAGAAGGTGACAAAAGCAAATTACATATGCCAAACGCACCAAAAGCAAGCAAAGTTTGTTATCAAATAAAAAATTACCCAAACAAAGAGGATCCAAAAGTATGTGTTACCAAGCAAAAGAAAAAAAAAATACCAAACCCAAAACACAAAAAGATGTCGCAACAATTCGTCCATAAAGCCCTCCATGAAGCCGTAAAAACCAGGGCCAAAACATCATAAATACAAGCAATCTGCTTAAGAAAACACAAGATAATGCAAATTATCACCTAACCAGGACAAAATTAACTTCATAACTCAAAGACCTGAAATAAGAATTCAAACAATATACCTGAAAGGCTGAAACTTAATCAAGAGCAGGAGATGTTTGTGTTGGACAACTTTGACTTGGTCCTTCACCAACATCAAGAGAAAACTCCTCCTCCACATTCGTGGAAGTCTTCCACTTATAAACTTTTCTCGGTTTATTAGGCACTCCGTCATTATGACACCCGGTAGAATTATGCCCATGAAAACCACAACGATAGCAGTGAACTATTTTCAAGTGTTTGCTTAGTTTTTTCCCTTTAGTTGGAGACTCGCTAATGGATTTCTTCCGTTTTTCTGGCTTCTTATTCGGACCCTTAGTGACCTCTCTTGGCAGAGCTTTAAGTGTGCTTTCACCAGATTTCCTCCAAAACTTAAGACCATCAACTGGAGTGATTGAATCACTATATTGTTCCTGCCAAGTAGTAGTCAAAAAGCAGTCCGCAACATAGTCTTCCGCATCATACTTCTTCTCGTTGAAAACCTTCAAGGCATGGCGACACGGAATTCCTGTAAGATCCCACTTCCTGCAGCTACATGTCTTATCGAAATGGTTTACTGTGTATGAATTCCCTTTCTCTGAGACTTCAGAAATGCTATTAGGACCAGGAAATCGCTTACACCATTTGAGCTCTTTTTTCTCCGCAGCGAGTGTATTTGCAACCCTAAGACTGTATTTTCCTTTATGCTTCTTTGATTTGTTCTTCCTCAGCTCTATGCGAACCATCGTCTATCTCCTCATGGTCTCCAACATCTCTACCAAAGGTAGATTGCGGGCTTTTTCAAGTCCACTGTTGTAAGACTCAGAAAAGTTATTGAGTGCATCTTCACAGGTTGATGTGGTCTTGAAGAATGCTCGACTACATGTAGTTGGATTCCTCTTCATCAAGTCTTGATGGATATCCACGTCATATGCCTCTAACTTTCGTAAAGCAGCTATGTAGTCTGCCTCATTGAAGCTGTCTGAAACTGCCCAGAACAGTTTTTTCATCTGAGGCTTCTTCAGATGAATTTTCTTCAGGTTCCCATAGACGTGCCTTGCACATGTTCTATGCTCCACCTTTGGTAGTTCGGCTTCCACTGCATTAAGCAATCCCTGAAATTGAAATAGAGAAACATCTCATGAGTTAATTTCTTTATGTTTATCCGAGAAACAAAGAAGTTATCTTGACTTACTTTCTGTTTATCTGAAATGAGTGTAAACCCATCACCATCTTTAAGATCCAAATCCTTTTTAAGATTCTGTATGAACTACGTCTAACTGTCAGTGTCTTCTACTTGAACAACAGCCCATGCAAAAGAATATATTTGGTTGTTCGCGTCTCTTCCCACCGCCGCAAGTAGCTGTCCTTTAGTAGTAGATTTTAAAAAGCAACCATCTATTCCAAATATTGGTCGACACTGATTTCACCATATATTCTGAAGTGCTTTAAAACACACATAAAAGCTGTCAAATACTTCTAAGCCATCATCTCTTGTGACTGTTACTAAATCCACTGTAGAACCTGGATTTGTTCTGTTTAATAAAAGTACACGTTATACACAAGTCAGTTAGTTCATCAAAATAAAAACATACACAAAGCAGTTGAATAATAGTAAACTTTATACACAATGCAATTTAAAAACTTACCTAAGAATGTGATGTCGGTAGTCTTTGATCCTTTCATATTGTTCATCAAATTCTCGGTCTATGATGTCCAATGCTCTCTTTCTTGCCTTTCTACAAATATCATGTGTTACAACCAAATTGTAA
>JAHZTW010000002.1:90326121-90387456 GCA_020283515.1 Alliaria petiolata
GCGACGCCGTGGTGGTGAAAGAGAGAGAGGTATGCCGAGAATGTGTAGATGTGGAGAATTTTCAGTGATTAGAAACTAAAAGACCTATGAAAATCCAGGGAGGCTGTTCCATTGTTGTCCTAATGGGTCAGAGAAGGTAAATAAAAGAAATTCAGTTATTGGATACTCTTGAAGAACATGAAATTTAGTTGTGTTTCGTTTTGTAGGACAAAAATCATCTGTTCAAATGGACCGATGAATCATTTGTAGAAGAGATTGAAGATATGAAAGAAATGATTGGAAATTTGGAGCTTGAGACACGGACTTGTGAAGCCGTTGTCGACAACTGCGGGAAGAAGCGGTTGTCCCAAAAAATGACAATTCAATAAGTATAACATAAAAACGTTCACTCTGACATTTAATCGAACACATAGTGTGCATACTAAATTCATCATATGTACTTTAAAAAAGAAACACCTACGATTTAATTTCACTAAGTTAGAAAACGAATTTTGTCTCCCTCACATGTAATCAACCAACCACAAACCCAGAACCTTATATCTTACTCAGTTACACTACAATTTTGAATTACAATTACCTCATTCTCGGATGATAGAACTTTCTCCGCCTCAAAAATAGCTTGATTAGATTGCATGCACTTTACACAAGATTCTGAATCACATGATTTTCACACCAAATTATGAATCGTATATCAATTTTCTAGGAAATTTTCTGGGGACTCTTCTGCTTCTTTTCGGCTCGATAAAGAGAATAAACGAAGAATAAATGATTTAACACAAAACGACGTTGTATTGTGAGTTATCTCTGATAAATTATTAAGGCAATTAATATTGTTGTTTACTATATAATCCACGTCAAAGCCAGGTCAGCAGTGTTTAACGGGATATTTACGGTGTTAACGTCAATGTATGTATAAGCCGTTTCTTATGAGTTGAGGTATAAAATTAAATGTAAAACTGAATTGAGGTATGTTTTCGCACATAGTAATAATATAGGTACGGATCTGGACCGCGAAAAAGTGTTGAGGTATGAATTGGCCGAAATCCCCTACAAAATATATGATTTAACCTAGCAAGTAGAGGCCGTAGAGCGGTAGCTGAAAATAGCCGCGAGCTAGTAGCTTAAACATGGACGGGTACATCTTAACTCAAGATTTAAAACGACATTATACTTAGTTATTTAATATATAAAATTAGCCTACGAGAGGGAAACAGAGAAGAGAAAGGAAAGAAGGGAAGCCTTTGCCTTATCTCTTGTCCCTTCTCTCTTATCTTTATTTTAATTTTCAAATATTTCTTTTTGCTCCCAAAGCAAACGACGTCTTGTCAATCCACTCAAACCACCCAACTTCTTCATTATTGTTAATCTCTCTCTCCTCTCTTCTCTCTCTCACACACCTTTTTCTAATTTCTTCTCTTCCATGTCACTTCTTTGACGAATTCTATATACCTAGTTCGTTTTTTCTTCCTCATATATTTCGTTTTTAATTTTTATTTGGATTTTGTTGGGTGCAACTTCACCTCACAATTTTTTTTTTTAAATAGGCCTTTTGATTCTTAGATATGAGTCGTCTAGTCATCTGGATTTGATGTGGTTATAGTCTAACAGAGACCTTTGATTGATATAAGAACAAAAGCAAGAATACATACATCTCCTTCATCTTGCACCCATCCCTTTAATTTTCTAGGGTTTTATTTTTTTATTTCAGTATTTTTTTTTTTATATTCTCTATTTCTCTCTCTCTCTGAAATTTTACTCATCTGGGTATGGAAGAATATCAACATGAAAGCAGCTCCACTCCTCATAGAGTAAGTTTCTTGTACTCTCCAATCTCTTCTTCCAACAAAAACGAGAACACTAACAACAACAATAGTAACAATTATGGTCCTTGTTACAATAATACTAATAACAACAATCATCAACAACATCATCAACACATGTTGTTCCCACATATGAGCTCTCTTCTTCCTCAAACGACCGATAATTTCTTCCGATCCGATCATGATCAGCCCACCAACCCATCTGTTAAATCCGAAGCAAGCTCTTCAAGGATCAATCACTACTCTATGTTGATGAAAGCCATCCACAATACTCAAGAAGCTAACAACAACAACGATGTGGAAGCCATGAAGGCTAAGATCATTGCTCATCCACACTACTCTACCCTCCTACAAGCTTACTTGGACTGCCAAAAGGTTTTATAGATTTAGCACCGTATATCCTAGTTTTGTTTTATTCTTATTATTATAAATATATTTTCTTTAGGGACTTTTGAATTAACGAGATGATATATATATATACATGTTCATGGTCATGGCTTATACAGATTGGAGCACCACCTGAGGTGGTTGATAGAATTACAGCGGCACGGCAAGATTTTGATGCGCGGCAACAGCGGTCAACAGCGTCCGTGACTGCCTCCTCCAGGGACCCGGAACTAGATCAATTCATGGTTAAATTAGTTATCCAATTGAAAATTGAGTTGGTTCTTTAACTATATGTGTTAAGTCTAATTTTTGTTTTCTATGGTAAATAAAATCAACAGGAAGCATACTGTGACATGTTGGTTAAATATCGAGAGGAGCTAACACGGCCCATTCAAGAAGCAATGGAGTTTATACGTCGTATTGAATCTCAGCTTAGCATGTTATGTCAGGGTCCCATTCACATCCTCAACAATCCTGGTACATGTCATCAAACTCACAAATATATACATACATATGTATACACATATACACACATGTGAGCATTAATTGTAGAAAAGAAAGTGTAGTACGTAGGGCTTAATGATGAGTTGCATAAAATTGGCCTGTCTCATTGGTATATATGTTAATTTGATTATATATAATAACTAATTAATATCATTGGGATGCATTATTGTTGGAAATATATGTAAGATGCAAAGAGATGTACATATTTGTTCTTGTTTTCCTCATTGTGGAATCCATCCAAAGGGAGTGGGGGCTTCTTTTGGTTTCTTTCTTTTAACCCGGCCCGAAGTACTATCACAAGCACCTTTTGTTGTTCATTATGCAAAATGCAAATAGCTAGGTGTTCGATTTTATTACACAAAATCATCAATTTCTCTACTCAGATCATCTTTTTCATTAAAGGCCAATGACTAAAATGCTCTTAAATGACCAAACTAATTAAAAGATACAATGTTGAAACAGATGGGAAAAGTGAGGGAATGGTATCATCAGACGAAGAGCAAGAGAACAACAGTGCAGGGGAAACAGAATTACCGGAAATAGACCCGAGGGCAGAAGATCGGGAACTCAAGAATCACTTGCTGAAGAAGTACAGTGGATACTTGAGCAGTCTCAAGCAAGAACTGTCCAAGAAAAAAAAGAAAGGCAAACTTCCCAAAGAAGCAAGGCAGAAGCTTCTCACGTGGTGGGAGTTGCATTACAAGTGGCCGTATCCTTCTGTACGTATAAATTTAATCTCATCTCTCTCTGCACTAAATATTTTAAAAATATATACTACAATATATAGAACCAGTGTTTTAAAAACAGTCTTTAAGCTACGAATTCCCTATTTTCCCCAATTTTATCTTAAGCGGCCGATTAGGTGTTCTAACCCTTGTGCAACCTATTTTTTAACAGATACACATGCACCCAAAAATTTTTTGCTATGCACATTAAATATTAACAATACATTTTAAGATAAATTTGTGAATTTAAGTGTGTATAGCTAAAAAAATATAAAATATGGTTTGAAATAACTAGATTTTGTAATTTAATCAACTTTAAAGAAATTTGACAAATCTATCCGATCGTAGTGATACCAAAAAAATCTTTAATAGTGATAAAACTTTTAAGATATAGGCTGTGCTTGGTGAGGACTTTTACTGTTTAAACTTTTAAAATAATAACTGTAAAAAGTTAGACTGTAGTTTTATTTTTTTTAATTTGTGACTGTGATTTTTAAAAAAATAAAAGTTTTAAATTCTTGGCTTTTGAAAAAGTATGAAAACATGAAAAAACAAGAAATTGGGCTGTGAGTGTTTTTAGGGACTTTGAGAGATTTTAGGAAAACAAAAGTGTGATTGCTAAAATTATTAATTTTTAAAACTATAACTCATTTTAAAGTCTCTACAGTTCTAAAAGTCTAATTCCCAATCACCCCCATAGTATAGTTGACAAAAAACGATATAATATTAGAATATTTACTTAGTCGTGACTAACAGAGCTACTTCATGTTATGGGCAATTAATTGTCTATGGCGACAATAAAATGGAAAATTAGAGGGTCACATTTTGTTCAAATTTGGGTTTATGTGTAGTTTCATATTGTATGTGTTGGGAGTCTCTTTGTATAAGAAGTGCACGGCATTGAAATACATTATTGTTATAAAATAAGTTGAATGGTTTGGTTTAGGCCTGCGATTTCGGGTAATTCGGTTCCATTCGGTTCGGTTCTTCGGGTAGTTTGGATTTTGAAATTTTGGCCGAAACTAACCGAAATATAAATCGGTTCGGTTAGTTCGGTTCTCGGGTAATTCGTTTCTTAAATTTCAAAACCGAAACTAACCGAACTTTTTAAATTTTTGTTTAAATTCGGTTAAAATCGGTTAAAATCGGGTAAATTTGGATATTTCGGATAGTTTCGGATAGTTCGGTTCTTCGGTTAGATATAATTCGGTTTAGTTTGGTATGGTTCGGTATAATTTTGGGTTAAAAAAAAAAATCGGGTAACCGAACGGTTACCGGAACCGAAACGAACCGAACCGAAAACCGAACTAATTTTCAAATCTGACCGATCGGAACCGAACTAGAACCGAACTAGAACCGAACTAGAACCGAAAACCGAAAATTTCGGTTCGGTTAAAATTCTCAGGCCTAGTTTGGCTATTGTATTTATAGAAACTTTTGGTTAGAAAACTTGGTTATGAGAATTTGGTGAACGGTTTTCATAGGAAAAAAAACAAAGGAAACATTGTGTGTTTACAATTTCTATATTCTCGATTTTCATAATCACTGTTTTAAACATTTCTAGACAATGTTATGAGTGTTTTTGCACATAAAAAAAAAAAGACAATGTTATGAGTTTCTTTTCTTTTATAATCTATAACGTGGGTCTATTTTGTAAATTTTACCTTTAAGCCTCTATGAGCCTATGTGACTAATTCATATATACATAATATTCTTTTTAAGGTCCAGAAACGTTCAAAACGGCAGACTTTAGATCATCATCTAGCCTTTTCTTAATCATTGATTACTACGAAAGTGATGATGGCTGGTTTGAGTTGTGTGGCAGGAGTCAGAGAAGGTGGCATTGGCAGAATCAACGGGGTTAGATCAGAAACAAATCAACAATTGGTTCATAAACCAAAGAAAACGTCACTGGAAACCGTCCGAAGACATGCAGTTCATGGTGATGGATGGTCTGCAGCACCCGCACCACGCAGCTCTATACATGGATGGTCATTACATGGGCGATGGACCTTATCGTCTCGGGCCATAAAAGACCGCATGCAGAGATCCAAAAATGTTAGCCCATATAATAACATCCTTTTGTTGCATTCTTCGTTTACATTTCTTGATTTGAACTCCCTACATCAGTTTGCTACCTATAGCTTTTATTTGTTTTACCCGTTTTGTAATATGTTATATCGTTGGTCCTAGAAAGATCAAAGATCCCTTCATTTTAATTTCACTTTTAAAAAAAAAAATCTATTTCCCTGAAGTTGTTTGTTATAATATATATGTATTTTAATAATGCGTGAAAAGAAATTGTTATTTATGGAAACGTCTTGCTGGCTATTATTTTTTGTTCTTAGCTTTCTTTTTTTCCGTGCAATTTTTTTTGTTCGAAGTGAATGTTAATTTTATTTAAACAAAAAACTGATTTATATCTAGTGCTTCATAGTTTAGATTTGTTAAAAATATATAGAAATTTAATACAATTTAGCCACGTGTGGAGAACCATTTGACGAGGGCTTTTTCGTATCGTGCATCCAATCTTCAAAACGATAAAATTCTAGTCTGGAACAAAGCAAGACTCGTGGCACCGGGATATTCGTAAATTTAAGGTGTGGACTTTTAGAACGAAATGAATGTTACAAAAAAAAATTGACGAACAAGGGAATGTGGTCTGGAACAAGGGAATGTGGTCTGGAACAAAGTAAGACACGTGGCACCTGGATATTCATAAATTGAAGGTGTGAATTTTGATAAAACATTTGCGCCTGTTTCGAAAAAATCTATCATAATTCTGATTGGTATGGCATGTCAGATGGGATTCAAGTTGTTATCTGATGGATGTGAAGAGTGCCTTTCTGCATAGTTTATTACAAAAGGAAATACATGCTGAGCAACCGAAAGGTTTTGAGGATTCAGAGCATCCATACTACGTGTATAAGTTGAAGAGGACTCTCTACGGTTTGAAACAAGCTCCTAGAGCCTTGTATAAAAAGGCTGGCAACATTTATGATCTCTCAAGGATATAATCGGGGGAGTTTGGACAAAACTATGCTTATTTTGAAGAATCATAAGGGGCTATATGATGGTTGATGGGGTCTAAATAGTCGTCCGAAATTGGATGATTTCTTTGGGGACTCGTCGAACTTTGAATTTGTAGGACTCTAAGTGATATGAGCATGGAAAGCATTAACGACAAGGAGAAGATTGATGCCGAGGACAACCAGCAACTTGACGCCGAGGACAAAGAGAAGCTTGATGCCGAGGACAACCAGCAACTTGACGCCGAGGACAAAGAGAAGCTTGATGCCGAGGACAAAGAGAAGCTTGATGCCGAGGAAGCTTTAGTCATACCCCGAGGTCCCATGACTCGTGCTAGAGCTAAAGTATTTCAAAGACAGTATGAATTCTCTATTTAACCAGATAGAGAATCAAGATGGAGAAAGATATGCTTATCAAACCATTCTGGTGTTGATTCAAGATAATTGATTTCATCATTTGGGTAAGGTGTTCAATGGTGCTCTTTTTCCCTTGACAAGTTTTGTCCCACTGGGTTTTCTTGTCAGGGTTTTTAATGAGGCTTTTGTTCGCCTCCTTAACCCCATTTGATGAACCGAAGACCAAGCCCAAGAAGCTTCTGTTCCAGCCGC
This sequence comes from Alliaria petiolata, assembly GCA_020283515.1. NCBI lineage: Eukaryota > Viridiplantae > Streptophyta > Magnoliopsida > Brassicales > Brassicaceae > Alliaria > Alliaria petiolata. Next base: position 90,333,196 of record JAHZTW010000002.1, read on the forward strand.
TTCTTCTTATCTTTAAGTTATGTTATTTCTAAGCTTATGTTATGTCNCAAGCCCAAGAAGCTTCTGTTCCAGCCGCTTCTTCTTATCTTTAAGTTATGTTATTTCTAAGCTTATGTTATGTCTAAGTTGTATTTTTATTTCTTTACTTTAGGGGTGTATTTAGGGCTTCTTCCTGAAGCCCCCTATATATACTCTTGTAATCTCTCATTTCTATCTATCTATCTTTTTATTCTCAAACTTATAAGTTAGATCAAGATAAATCAAAGGCTCTTCCATCACCTTTGTGCGACCTCTCGATCCACCGGTGAATCTAAGGAGTTCCGCAACCTTAGTGTGACCACAACACTCCCCTGTTACTTGATCCATCTTTTATACCATTCATCCATCATTTCATCTCTACTTGCTTCTAAAGTGTCGATTTTGGACAAGGGTCATATTAAGTGGTATCAAAGCCACTTTAGAAGTGAAGTATTCATAGATCTCTTGTTGTTAAGTTTGTTTATCATCCTGTATTGCAGATCTAAGTGTTAGACGAATTCTGTATTTGAAATTTTATGACCCTTGGACTTCTTGCGTCGCACGGATCCGAGATCTTCCTTTTGATTGATATCATTTTGTGTTTAAATTGTGAAATCCTTGCTATATTGAACCGATTTAAGTGTTCTAGAGACTGTGATTGTTCGATCTGTGGTTTATGACTGTTGGTATATTTTTTTTATTCGACCTGAAGCAATCTCTAGTTGATCTCTTCGTGTTCTTAGTAGTTTCATTGAAATCGATAATCTCTGTTGAAGAAATCACTAAAGGATTGATAGTTCTTTGTTCCCTGATCACTGATCTGACATTGAGAAACAATCTGAGTTGTTGTTTGTCTCTCTACAAATTCCAGAAAATCGATTCATATCATTTATGCTGCAGTTTGTTGATTTGTGATTTGGATTGTGTTATCTTGTTTCTGATTGCTAAATCGAACTTTTCTGTTGCTGTTAGCCTTGCTACTTGTACTGTTTGGTGATCATTCTGGTGTCCTGCAATTTTTTTTATGAGCTTTGTTGTTGTGTTTCTGTATTGTTATAACCTGAAAACTTGCAATTTTGCTTGAAGAACTTGAAACTGCATTTCATTCATTTGTTTCAGGCACTATGTCTAATCCAGATGAAGAAGAAAGTGCTGTCTTGCGAAACAATAAACTCCTCATGGAGGCTATGATGTCTCAAATACAGAAGATGATGAATGACAAGTTTAATGAAAGAGACAAATACAGAGAGGAAATGAGACAAGCTCAAGGACAGAATGACCGGTTTACAGATGCTGCAACATATCAATACTATCAGAAAGGAAGTGATGCTTCACAAGGCAGTAAGAGAAGGCACATGCGTAATAGAACTCAAGATGATCTTCTCAGGGACAATCTCAAGGGCCTAAAGATCAACATTCCCCCGTTTCATGGCTGAACAGATCCAGATGCTTATATGGAATGGGAAAAGAAGATTGAATTGGTCTTCAATGTCCAACAGTATACTGAGCTAAACATAGTCAAGGTTGCTGCAACTGAGTTTCATGACTATGCCCTAAGCTGGTGGGATCAACTTGTCACGACCAGAAGAAGAAATCAGGAGCTACCTGTTGAAACAGAGGATAAAGAAATGGAGTTATTGATGCTAAGAGCTAATGTAGCAGAGGATAAATAAGCTACAATGTCACGATTTCTAGGAGGATTACATCAAGAGATTCAAGACAGATTGGAAACCGAGCATTATATGGAATTGAAGAAATGCTGGATAAGGCCATTTTGTTTGAGCAACAGATCAAGAGAAAGAAAGCCTCACGATCTAACTTTGGTAATAGTTCTTCTTACACAAGGCCAAGATTTTCAAAGGAGGACAGAAACATCTCTACTAAGGATTTCAAGCCAGCCGTGTACTCTAAACCATCAGAAGCAACTAAAGCTATTACTCCAGTACCTACAGATTACAAAAGGAAAGCTAAAGAAGGTGTTACTCGATCCAGAGATGTCAGCTGTTTCAAATGTCATGGAAAAGGACATTATGCAAATGAATGTTCTAACAAGCGAGTGATGATCCTTTTGGAAAGTGGTGAGTTCGAATCTGCTAATGAGTATCCAGAGGCATCTAGTGAGGATGAGCAAGATATTTCAGCTGTTAAAGGAGATTTGTTAGTGGTCAGAAGAGCTCTAAGTGTGCAGAATAAGACTCAAGAGCAAGAACAAAGAGAGAATCTGTTCCACACAAGATGCAATGTTCAAGGTAAAGTCTGTAGTATGATCATCGATGGAGGAGGCTGTACTAACATTGCTAGTGACACCATGGTAAAGAAATTGGGCTTAAGAACTACAAAACATCCAACACTTTATAAGCTGCAATGGCTTAATGATAGTGGCGAAATGAATGTCAACAAGCAAATTTTAGTTCCTATAAGCATTGGTAAGTATGAGGACAAGATCCTTTGTGATGTCCTACCTATGGAAGCAAGCCATATACTCTTAGGACGTCCCTGGCAATCAGACATAAAGGTTATACATGATGGTTTCTCCAACCGCCACACCTTTGAATATAAAGGAAAGAAGAATGTGCTGATTCCTATGACTCCACAAGAGGTTTATCTTGATCAAAAGAATGATCAGAAGAAGGAATCCTCTCAGTCTAAGCGTCCAAACTTCTTTGCAAAATCCAGTGAAGTTAAACAAGCTTACTTCTCTAATCACTCTATGCTTCTGTTTGTTTATAAAGAGTCATTGCTTAATCTGTCTAATCTTACACCGGTTCTACCGAGTGAAATGACTAACCTTTTGCAGGAATACAATGATGTTTTCCCTGAAGAAACTCAACAAGGTCTACCACCGATCAGAGGGATTGAACATCAGATTGATTTTGTTCCTGGATCATCTCTCCCGAACGACCAGCATATAGAAATAATCCTGTGAAAACTAAAGAACTTCAGAAACAGATTAGTGAACTAATGGAGAAGGGCCATATCCATGAAAGTATGAGTCCCTGTGTTGTGCCAGTCTTGCTTGTACCAAAGAAAGATGGAAGCTGGCGAATGTGTGTTGATTGTCGAGCAATCAATAACATTACAGTGAAGTATCGCCACCCTATTCCTAGATTAGATGATATGCTTGATGAGTTGCATGGTTCTAGCATATTCTCTAAGATTGATCTTAAAAGTGGATATCACCAAATTAGGATGAAAGAGGGTGATGAGTGGAAAACAACCTTTAAGACTAAGCATGGGTTATATGAGTGGTTAGTTATGCCGTTTGGATTGACTAATGCTCCTAATACTTTTATGTGTCTGATGAATCATGTGCTTAGAGCTTACATAGGCCTGTTTGTTGTTGTATACTTCGATGATATCCTTATTTACAGTAGGAGTTTAGATGAGCATAATGAGCATGTTAGAAAAGTGTTGGAAGCACTTAGGCAAAAAGCTTTATTTGCTAATTATAAGAAATGCACCTTCTGCACAGATAATGTGGTTTTTCTAGGCTTTGTTGTGAGTGCAGATGGAGTCAAAGTGGATGCAGAAAAGGTGAAAGCTATCAAGGAATGGCCAAGTCCTAAGACTATAGGAGAAGTCTGAAGCTTTCATGGCCTTGCTGGCTTCTACAGACGCTTTGTCAAGGACTTTAGTACTCTAGCAGCGCCCCTAATCGAAGTTATCAAGAATGATGTGGGATTTAAATGGGAGAAAGCTCAAGAAACAACATTCAATTGCCTAAAAGAGAAGCTTATTCATGCTTATGTTTTATCATTGCCTGATTTTTAAATTTTTTTTGAAATAGAGTGTGATGCAAGACAAGAGGCCAATAGCATACTTCATTGAGAAACTTGGAATTAAAGGAAAGTGATGACTTTATAGCTACATCTTCTTACTTGAAACCGAAATTAGTTAAAAGATTTGACCCAACTAGGACTGAATGTTTAACAAGTTTAAAGTTTTATAAAGAACCCATAATGCATTTGTTTCTTGTCCAAATAGTTGAGTTTATTTCAGGTACTAAGGAGATAAATCCCAAAGAAGTTCCACCAGAGAAGAGGATGATGTTAGTTCCACCAGAGAAGAGGATGATGTTAAAACAAGCTCAATACAAAAGAGCATCACCACGCGAGGTGAACAAGGCCGAGGTTATAAAATGGATAAAGGCTATCAAGCAGAGGAGCCACGCCCCAGTCCATAGCAGAGCAGTTATTCTATCCTACTTGCTCAAAGAAAAACTCCCAGATGCTCAACAACAACCCAAACTGAGCAACAACCGAAACTGTCTCCAAGGTAAGTCCCTAAACTCTCATATAATTCATGAAACTAACTTGAGTTATCTATGTGCAGATAAGCAAGTTTTGAGGACAAAACTTTTTGAAGAGGGAGGGTATGATACAGGATCATGGACGTCATCAACCATGGAGCAGAATATGATCGTGGCCAGCACTGAAGTTCATCAAACCGAAGCAATGCTAGAACCTGTTACCGAAGTTGCACATGTTGCCGAGCTTGCATATGAACGTGAAGGTAAGGCTTAAAAATGGGTTTTGACCATTTGTACTCTTTTTCCTTATCCTTGGTTTTATCTTAATGGATTTTCCAGGAAAGGTTTTAATGAGGCAAATTGGTTCACATGTCTTAATCCCATTCGGAGCTCCATTGGACCCGATGGAGACATGCGATCACTCATCGAGTCATTCCGGCCAAACCAAGATGATTCAAGCAAAAAATCCAATTGTTTTGGAAACTCGACTCATCAGAGAATCATGCCGAAGTGGAATCAGCTCAAGCCGAGCTCATATGACGAAGTTATCCAACTTACAAAATGGGTGATGCCGAACTTATCTGATTCGGATATACGTCAGCTAATTGGAAGATTTCGGCCAAACCAAGATGATTCAAGCAACGAATCCAATTGTTTTGGAAACTCAACTCATCAAAGAATCATGCCGAAGTGGAATCAGCTCAAGCCGAGCTCATATGACGAAGTTATCCAACTTACAAAATGGGTGTTGCCGAACTTATCCGACTCGGATATACGTGCACTAATTGGAGGTTTCCAGCCTAACCAGAAGGAATTAAGATACAAAACGACTTGGCGTGGAATCTTGACTCAACAAGGGAGCTCATCGAATTGGATTCATGCCGAAATTCATTATGGTTTAAAAGTTATTAATCTTCTAATCCGGAAGAGTCTCAGCTTGCCTTATTTGGAAGCTTGCAAGTTTAATGAGATAGAAACGAGACTTTGGCGGCCCGGAGAAACATCTAAGAATTCAAGAGACAATAATCACGGCCTAGAAGCATTCCCAAAGGTTCTACAATGCTCCAGCACTCAGAGGATTAGGTGAATCCTCTTGCATCTCAACTTACCATATTTGGATATGTTCACACTTGGAGCATTCAAACCTCCACGTCTACTTTCCTGTCTTTGCTGCTACGTTTTGAGGCTTGATACAATGCACCTAGACGTCCCAAGACAGCATTCCTTCACGCCCAAATTGTCAAGACTCAAGATATTCTGAGTTTCCTTTTTCCGTCCGATTTGCTCATAATGACCAAATGGCGAGTCTTTAATTCTGCAAATCTTCTTTCTTTCTTTAGAGTTTAAGAACGTGTACTGAGCCTCTATATAAGCTCCTTAGTTGTTTCATTTGTAAATCACCTTTCAATAAAACAAAAAGTATAATACAAAGTATTTGTTCTTCTTTTATTCAAAGCGTATCTTTGTCTAAAATCACTGTCTTTAGTTTCATTTGAGTGATTCATTTGATTCTATAGATTTAGGATTAGAATTGTTTTTGTGATTCAAACAAGTCTAGTTCTCCAAGGATTGAGAGAGTCAATCAAATCCAAGGATTGAGAGAGTCAATCAACTTCCACCACCATCTCTATCATCATTCACTTCCGCACCAAGCCTCTTTGATCAGTTCCTGATCACCGTGTGTTATAAGATCGTGGAGCGATTCCCGATCCTGTGTCATCTTGTATCAGAGCTTCAAAATCACTATCCTACTGATTCTGATTTTCAAGAAATATATAAGTCTTGTGAAAAGTTTGCTTCTGATCATTACTTTAGACATGATGGATTTCTTTTTTTATAAAAACAGATTATGTGTTCCTCAATGTTTTCTGCGAGATTTGTTTACTAGGGAAGCACATGGAGGAGCGTTGATGGGTCATTTTGGCATTGTCAAGACGCTGGAAGTACTGAAAGCTCATTTCCATTGGCCACACTTAAGGCAAGATGTTGAAAGAATCTGTAACAGGTGTACCGTTTGCAAGCATGCTAAGTCTAAGGTTCAACCTCACGGTTTGTATACACCACTCCCTATTCCTACTCATCCCTAGAATGATAGGTTTTCTAAGATGGCACATTTCATTGCTTGCAATAAAACTGATGATGCATTGCATGTGTCTAACCTATTCTTTAAAGAGATTGTGCGTCTACATGGCATGCCTAAGTCGATTGTATCAGATAGAGATACTAAGTTTCTTAGTTATTTCTTGAAAAGATTATGGTCTAAGCTAGGCACTAAGCTCATGTTTTCTACTACTTGTCATCCACAAGCTGATGGTCAGACTGAAGTAGTAAATAGGACCCTTGGTACCCTCTTGCGATCTTTGATAAAGAAAAATCTTAAGAGTTGGGAAGATTGTTTACCGCGTATAGAGTTTGCATACAATCATGCTGTTCATTCTGCATCTAAGTTTTCTCCTTTCCAGATCGTCTATGGCTTTAATCCCTTATCTCCTCTTGATCTAATTCCTTTACCTTTAAGTGAAAGATCTAGTATAGATGGACAAAAAAAAGGCTGAGATGGTGAAACAGATACATTAGAAGGCTAGACAAAACCTGAAAGAGAGGCAAGCTAACAAAGGCAGGTGCAAGTTGGTATTTGAAGTAGGTGATCAAGTGTGGACACATCTCAGAAAGGAATGGTTCCCAGAAGAGCACAAATCCAAGCTTATGCCTAGGACTGATGGTCCATTCTCGATCATAAGGAGAATCAATGACAATGCCTATCACGTGGATCTCCAAGGTAAGTATTCTGTGAGTTCTAGTTTTAATGTTTTTGATCTATCTCCTTTTATTGCAGATGAAGCAGATTTGAGGACAAATCCTTTTCAAGAGGGAGGGGATGATATGAACATGGGAAGCATTAACGACAAGGAGAAGATTGATGCAGAGGACAACCAGCAGCTTGATGCCGAGGACAATCAGCAGCTTGATGCCGAGGACAAAGAGAAGCTTGATGCCGAGGAAGCTTTAGTCATACCCCGAGGTCTCATGACTCGTGCTAGAGCTAAAGTATTCAAAGATAGTATAAATTCTCTATTTAACCAGATAGAGAATCAAGATGGAGAAAGAGATGCTTACCAAACCATTCTGGTGTTGATTCAAGCTAATTGATTTCATCATTTGGGTAAGATGTTCAATGGTGCTCTTTTTCCCTTGACAAGTTTTGTCCCACTGGGTTTTCTTGTCAAGGTTTTTAATGAGGCTTTTGTTCACCTCCTTAACCCCATTTGATGAACCGAAGACCAAGCCCAAGAAGCTTCTGTTCCAGCCGCTTCTTCTTATCTTTAAGTTATGTTATTTCTAAGCTTATGTTATGTCTAAGTTGTATTTTTATTTCTTTACTTTAGGCGTGTATTTAGGGCTTCTTCCTGAAGTCCCCTATATATACTCTTGTAAACTCTCATTTCTATCTATCTATCTTTTTATTCTCAAACTTATAAGTTAGATCAAGGTAAATAAAAGGCTCCTCCATCACCTTTGTGCGATCTATCGATCCACCGGTGAATCTAAGGAGTTCCGCAGCCTTAGTGTGACCACAACACTCCCCTGTTAATTGATCCATCTTTTATACCATTCATCCATCATTTCATCTCTACGTGCTTCTAAAGTGTCGATTTGGGATAAGGATCATATTACTAAGCTGCAAGTGCACAACGTGCGTTGTCGTACTTAGGGTATCGAACCACAGGGATGAGGTCAACTGGAAAACAGAAAATAAGGGCAACCAAAGACGTATATAATTGGGGTTTTGGGGGTAAGTGTCACGATTTTTGCAGAAAAGAAAGAAGGGAGAGCAAAGTTTTATATAGAGGTGGGTTTCAACCAATTCTATAACCAACGGGAAAAGAAAAATCAACTTAAGTGCTTGTAAAAAAGAAATCAGGTGAGCAATGCAGAAAAGGAAAATATTGAAGTGCGTAAATCACGAGTTGTAAAGCAGATGGAGGAAACAAGTTAGGGATATTCTCGGGAAATCTATGGGGTTCTAACTAAAAATCAAACTCACAAAAGTTAAGACAAAAGAGACTAGGCGATTTTCTCTAAACTGAAATCACTGGTTTTAACGACCTAACTCTGACAAGCAAGATCGATCTATGTTATGCAAACGTCACAGGTTTACTATCGTATCCTGCATTCTAGGCAAACACACAATAATGATTGGGACAATAAACGTTCACGACTTATCCTTAGGTATGCATAATCATCCCATAAGCGTTGCACTCCACCAAACTAGGTTCGGATCTGAAATTCAGCAAGTTAATGGTTTTCAAAGATCCTAAGATCAAACATCTAGTTCATGACGCTAGACTCATGTAATAAGAACAAGTTTGGTTAAGAAAGAAAACCCTAATCTACGGCCTAAACAATCGGTTTAAGAACCATTAATGAAATTCCCCATAGATCCCCTTAAAGAACACCCAACGAAAATAAACTACTCATACATGAAAGAAGGAGTAGAAAACATGATAGATGAATGCATGCTTGTATAAATCAATGAGAAGTAACAAAGGTTTCAGCAGAAATCGATCTCCCTCGAAGAACAAAGATGGAGATCGAGAGAGAAAGAGATATGTGGCCGTCGGGACCAAAAACAATGAAACGTGAAAAGAAAACTTTGAACTCCTAAAAGAAACCCTAAACATCGAGTATATGTAAGTTTTCAAGTCCCCTTGGTCGTCAATTAGGTCTTGGCTTGCATAAGACGGCTGCGGGTTTAAGTTGGCCTTAAAATGGGCTCGGGAATCGTCAAGTGGCTGGTCGGTCGAGCGACTGGCCGTGGCGCAGCCACTGGTCGTCTGGTCAGGCCGTGGCGCGGCCAGCTGGATCTTCCGGGTGCTTGACGGACCTTCTTGCTTCCTTCATAACTTGAGATCCAAACGTGGGATTGTTCTCAAACCACTTCGAGGTGAAAGACAGCTGATAAGGCTACCTTGTCTCCAAATATGAGCTTGATCGTGTGGTGGGAAAGCCTTCGTCTGATGTTGAAATTATGCCCTTGAGCACTGTTTCCGGAAATGTCAATTTTGCTCCAAAATATGCGTCTTTTGCTAAGTTTACATGAAAAGAGTCTTGAACATCCAAATACTCGAAATCTAGTGTTTATGCATTAAAACCTTAGTGAAATGCTTATTAAAGCACTCACTTATTATAGTAAAAATGGGTAAAATATGCATGTTATCAACTCCCCAAACTTAAACTTTTGTTTGTCCTCAAACAAAACAAAAATCTAAGTAAGAAAAAGAGGTTTGAAAACGTGGAAACTCACCAATACTTGGGAACTCATCAAGTCTAGCAATCGACCTGTTCGAGTCACGTAACTCGGAATTCAGCCTCAAAGCCTTTGGGTCTAGTTACCTTGAGCTTTTCACTGGTCCCTTTGAATATTTTGAGCTCTCTCTTGTTGACTCATTTAGTCATTTAGGCGTATGGTCTCATTCGAGGGAGTATTGGTCGACGAGAAATTGTACTCTTCTCTCTCAAACATCTAGACAAAGACATTTTCAGACACAATTCCCCTATTTTCTCTTCCCTTAGTCGATTTTTCCCAACTTTTCTAGGGTATCATTTTTTTTTCTATCGACTTTTTTTTTTCTATATATATATTTTTTTTTCCTTTTCTTCTTAGTTTGATAATGATCACTTCTTCGAAGCTTTCATGATGTCTGCGAACCGTCATTGTCTTTTGAGGAACTCGGGTTGCCATTCTCAAACTAAGACTTTTTTTTTTTTTTTCTTTTCTGTAATATGGGAAGATCAAGGAGAGGTTGCATTGCATCTACTTAGTCATGCTAGAGTTTAAAAAAGGAGCAAAGTACGAAGTACCTCAAGCCCCTTGACGAGAAGTTTTGATGCGGAGTCAACGCAAGATCCTTCAAGTACTCTAGAAATTAGAACTTTCTCCGTTGGAATGATCCACTTGCAGTGTTCAAATTAGTAAAACTTGCTTCTAAACCCGTGAGAATGGTCATTAAGGTTCCTTGTTCGAAGCGATTTGTACCTAGCAAAGTTCATAGTTTCCGACTAAAAGAAAAAAGTTTTGACTCTATAAAACGACTCGAGAAATGATGCATGTATGCTTAAGACTCATCAAATCAAAGCATAGTTAGTAATATAAGAAACCCCCCCAGACTTAAATAAAACTGTCCCCAATTTGTTTAAATCGAGTTGAGGTGAAAAAGATAGGTAAACTCAATTACAAGCTTGTGAAAATTTACTTGAAAGTGGCGATGGGTTTGGTGTGGGTGGATGGGCGGGTGGTAATATTGAGCTAAGGACTTAATAATTCTCCTTATGTCCCTGCTTAGAATAGATTAAGTTGAACAAAAGAAATCGAAAACTTAGCTCGAAAGGAAATGTGATGCGCGGTTGAGCTTCCTTGCTTCGTTAGGTGGTGGTTATGGATGGTGGTGGTAATAGGCGTTTGGTGGTGATGGTTGGCTCGCCTTTGTTGAGAAGAACAAGTACTTTGGTTGTTGAGTACTTGTCTTGGTTCCTTGAACTTTGATAACACCTTTAATGAGAGATGGAAAATCCTCTGTCCTTGCGTCTTGAAGACTGCATCACCTCAGAAACTTGAAGTTTGGGTCGATGCTGGCCTATCCGGTGATGTGTTCGGGATCCCGGAAGACAGGTGTTGCTAGCTTGAACTTCAATACCATATGAAATTCTTACTTGGCATCGGTAAAGGTCATCGTCGCGGAAGAGAAAAGGTAGTCTTCAGGAACTTTCCTCTTCGCTGTTTGGTGAAGGAAGTTGCATCTTCTTCCTTTTGGAGCTTGCACAACGGTTCTGGAGGATGAGAACATTATATTCTTCTTCGTCTTCGTGGATACATGTCCGTTGAACGTGCATGAAGAAGTATGGAGAGAGATGGATCATTGACTTAACTTTACTTGGATTGAGTCTTGTCTTGTCTCACCGTCTTTGTTGCAACATCAATATACCGCGGTTGTGGAAGTTTTCTTTGCTGGTCTTTAGGACGTGTTCAAGTCTTGAAACAAGATGGAAACTTGCAAGACTTGAAAGAGGTTGAAGGAGGTCCGGTTTGGTGAAGTTCGAGATGGAAAAAGTTGCAGAGGAAGGCTGGCTGCGCGACAAGTTTTCGCGGCCGCGGCCAGGCGTGCCTTCTCCGCGCCATCGTGGCTCATGGTGTTCCCAGGCTCCTTCTGACCGGCCCACGGGCAGTTCGTCGCCCGGCCAGGCGTGCCTTCTCCGCGCCATCGTGGCTCATGACGCTCATATTTTTGGTATTTTCTAGTTTTTCTGATTTTTTGTGCTTTTCTTGGTTTTCTGATTTTTTTTTGGCTTTTGGGGTTTATGTGAATGCTGTAAAATAAGAAGAAACCAAAACTAAGAGTTGGTATGGTTAAAGAGATTAGAAAGAGAATACCTAAAATGGGTTAGCTCCCAGTGAGCCGCTCTTGTTTAGAGTCTTTTAGCTAGACTTTGGTAGTTTGGGAGCTTAGTTGGAGGGTGAGCTCGACCTTAGGCAAGGTCTCTTTGCCTTCTGCACAGCCTCTTCTGTTGAAGACTCCTCGAGTCTCTCCATGATTGCATCTTCATCCCTTTCAAGAAGATGTTTCTCCATGGTGTAAGGTATCGCGGGATTGAACTTTTTCCCATCGATATTGGTGAATGAGACTCGCCTATTGGGCCAATCCAAGATGGCTCCTGCAGTGGCTAAGAACGGCCATCCCAAGATAAGAGGTGCAGCTTCTTCTTGGCGAGTTTTGACTATGTAGAAGTATACCGGGATTCTACAATCGCCAATGATGACCGTGAGATAATAAATGACTCCTTTCGTGGCTGTGCGTGATTGATCCGCCAAACCAATTATTACTTCGGTCAAGAAGGAGTGCCTGATCCCAAGTTTTCGTACTGCATAGCTTGGTAGTACGCTGATCGTTGAATCGGGATCACATAACGTATTTCTAATATTGATCCCCTTGATTCACATGTGATGAGAAATTGCTCAAGATGCCGGGTCTTGTGCAAGCTGCGGAGTAGCCTTCTTGATCTCGCACGCGTGAAGAGATCTTGTATCTCTAGCATGTTTTCGTTGCTTTCGCAAAAATAATGGCCGATAAGGTGTTCTGTCCATGCTTCAACGAAGGTGGTGTCGGGAGGAAGACCTCGAACAACTTTGTTAAACTCTTTGATAAGTAGAGTTTTTATCTTTTTTTCAATACTCAACACTACTCATGTCATTGTAGTATTTGAGGTCCATCCAACTTGGATAGGAAAGGACATCAAGAATGCAAGAAAAAGATTAAGCTAAGCTATATGCGATTTTTGATGGTTGAAATGAATTTCCAAAAACTACTTATGCGAGGTAAATAAATTCTAAATGACAACTACACTAAAGAACAATGCTTAAGGCAATTTCTAAAATTATAGAGCAACTAAATATTAAAGCTTAAAGATTTAAAACTACAAATGCAAATAATAAGAGATTTCTAGCAACTTAACAACTAAAGATTGGTTCTTGATTTGTAAAATATGAAAGATAGATTCAAGGCCGAGGGTTATGTGTAAAGGAGGCTCAAGGTTGGATCTTTGGTTCTAGAAAGATAGATCTACTCATTACAAGAGCTAACTCTAATCTTAAGAAACAAATATAAATCATCACACAGTTAGTGGCTCCGATTCTTCATCAAACCATCCTTCCAATCTCACGGTTAGTGGAGGAGCGGATCGGTTGATGAGCAAGAAAGCTTCTTTCTTAACTTGGATTGACTAAATCCTAATCTCAACCGTCGTGGCTTAAGAGGAGATAATCTCTTGGATGGGTTTATGAGATTCCTAAGTCCTCATGAGGTAAGGAAATCTCTAAGGACTCAAAGATCTCCATCGAGAGGCTTTGGCTTTAATCCCTCCAAACCAAGAAGAGTTAAGGATTAAAATCATGCTAAACCTTTAGATCCAAACACTTAAACCTCCCTAAACCCCTTAACCTAAAACCTTAAGGTAACTACTCGCTAATCATAATCAAACACTCCAAAACCACAAGATTTGAAATGTTAAACATGATTAACGTTAAACAAGAAGAAGATTAAGCATAAAAAGACGAGTACTTGATTATAAAAACTAAAAGGTGTGATTACAAAAGCTTAAAACCTTAACAATGATGGCTAGAACAAAAAAGGAAGAAGGCAAAAAGCATAAAAGATAAGATATCCCAAAAATTAAGGGTTTTTGCTATTTATAGTAAAAGAGAAATAGTCCTCTCACAAGAGGACAAATTATGAGCTAGCGGATAAGAACCGCGCGTCTGGAGAGAAGAGATTGAGCTGAGTCGTCGATCTCTTACCCGATATTGGACTGGGAACGGGCTAACTCGCCCGATCATCGGGTCGTTTCAATGCGGCAATCGACCCCCTCGCTCGATCCTTGTGTCGTTCTGCTCAGGATCGATCTTTGGACTCGATCTTCACTCCGTTCTTCCTGGGTGATGTCTTCGGGTCCGTACAGCCGCACGATCATCTTGGTCGATCTAAGTCCCGTTCTTCTTCCTCGAAACGGTCTGAGTGCCCTGATCTTCTGGTCGATTTCGTCTAGAACGACCTGCCTTGCTCGATCTTTGCCTCGATCTCAACGCATGTTTGCTTGTCCGAGCTTCTCCAAGTATCCACAAGCTCCTCTTTGATCCTCATCACATCCACGCATCCTCCATAGCTCCAGTGTACTCAAAACAACCTGAATATGATGCAAATATGCAAGAAATATGCAAATGCTAATGCAATCATGTCTAAAATCTAAAATGGGACAAAAGCTATAATAAATCTAAGTATGAGTGCATAAGTGCATAAAAAACTATCCTAAATGAGTGCTAAATATGCGAAATATATGAGTATATAAACTCCCCCAAACTTGCCTTTTTGCTTGACCTCAAGCAAATCAAAGACAAAACCGAGGGAGAGGTTTAAAGGTGGGAGCTCAATATCCAAGATTGCTATCAAAAATAATCAAGTCAATGTCCAAGTTCTTAATTCTAAGATGCATGTGAATTTATCGTACTTCAAAAGAGTTACCATGCTCATTTCAACATTCAAGCGCACTAAGATTTCAACCTAGATAAGTCTCCCTATCAAACGAACTCTTTAACATTCATTAAGTTCAAAACCGTGAATCATGACAATGCAAGCAAGTGAATTCATTTGGCTGAGGGACTGGGCTTTGAGATAAAAGTGATCTCAATTCATCCGGTTTCGCATTTAAACAAGGGTAACACTCAAAGAAGATTGAACTATATGCATAATGGTAAATGTAAGAGACAAGTGATGCATACAAGAATAGACTTTCATCTACCCGAAATGCTATCAATTTTTTAATTTTTTAGCTCACTCAACCCTCTAGAATCTACCCTTTTCCCCAAGGCTATTTGTGCCTTGCTAAACCCTTGAATTTCAAACACACTTCTTCTTTTAAAGCTCTAAGGGAAAACTTCTTCAACCTACTACTCATAACGAATGGTGTAACCTTTTCTTATTAACTTAGCTCTTCTTTTTATCTCTAGGTAGTCTTTCTTTTCCTTGACCTTTTTGGCTCTTTTGCAAAATGTTTTTTTTTTCTTAAGACTACCTAGTACCTTTTTAATCTTTGAGCTATTTCCTTTAAAACACAAGATTCACCATTTCAAACTATGCCTCCCCTTATTTTCACCAAGCCCTTATTTATCACCTCTTTCTTTCCATACTTATCCACAACTCATCAAGTAATACCACGGCCAACAACCCTTAAATCTTAAGCCTAAAGCTAGCCTCAAAATGGGAGGTTAGAATCTACATCAAAGCCTAGACTTGTCGTCTCAAACCTAACACTTTATGTTAAGTTCAATCGAAATAAAGGCCTCACAAGTATTCACACAAGAACAATTGGCTTCAAAGGAGGTAAGGTATGGTAGGGGTACTACTTGAGCTAGCAAGAGGGTGGCAAAGAAAGCTCAAATATTTCCAATCCATGAATTCACTTTCAATACAAAGCATGATATTTAAATGTCAAGATTCGGTTTAAGTGAGTAGAGTTGACTATCAATTTCAAGACCCTATTTCGATCAAAATCTAGTGACAAATGAGGTGGTACAAGCATGGTTCTTCCTTACTTTCAAATTTATTCACAAGCATCAAATAACTACTAACTAGGGCATTGAATTGATTACCGAAGATTAACAATCTACAAGGATAGGCTAATCATTGCTCCCAATGCATATGAATGCAATCCTAAATGATAAAAACCTAGACTCAGTCCTAAAAAATACTACATAAGCAAATGCAACTATATGAATTTTTTTTTTTTTTTGGGATTTTTTAAAACGTTTATGATATTTTTTTATATTTTCTGTGCCATAGATGTATGCAAGACTCAAGGATGAAAATGGAAAAATAAGATTCAAATAAAAAACATGTCAAAGCACAAATTCTCCCCCCAAACTTGAATGACACCGTCTCGGTGTCAAACAAGCTCAAGAGGAGACCAAATCCACAAAAACAAGAATTAAAAATCCATGGTATTTACAAGGGTGTGTTTTGGTACCTCGGGTTAGGCGTGACCGGAGGATGAGGAGGATGAAGGAGAACTGGTGTCAATGAGGACTGGGATTGCTGTTGTGCTTCCAAACACCATGTAACATGCGTCATCGGGGGGTAAGAACTCTAACCTTTTACGCAGTCTACTAACACCCCATTCGGACTTGTGAGGATGTAAGCCTTTTTCTCATTCTCCTTATTTGTGAAGTAATGGGCGAAAGTATTAGGGTCAGGGGGTGGTCCAAATAAGCCCATTTCCAGCATGTAGTCGTGGTCCATGTAAGCCCTCTCCATGCATGCTTCGAAGAATGAAAGGTACACTTCCGCTTTCAAAAAGAGAGGAGTGAGAAATCCTCCTATGGTGATAGAGCATGATCTTGCTCTAAGTGCCCATTTCTTGTACTTTGCCAATGAGGAAGCTAGGATGCATCCATCATTTACATCCTGATGAGATAACTTTTTCGTGTTTTTCTAATCAAATCCTAAAGTCTCTTTTGTTGTTGTAGTACTTTAGGTGTCAATCCAAATCGGGGTGGTGAAAGGTACCAAGAATGCAAGAGTTCGAGTAAAGCTAAGCAGAATTCGGGTTAATTGGTGAACAATCCTATGAAAATTAGTTGCAGTGATTATACATCCACATACTATTTTAAAATCCCTACTGAAGGGTTATACAACTACCAAAAGTCTTCTAAACGATTAAGCAACCGATCTACTAATTTTATAAAATCAAAATCTAAAACCGGATAAACTAGACAATTTTTAGGTAAGTGAAAAGATTTTTAAAAACTATTTCTAAAAATCTAACGACTACCAACTCAATACCAGACAGTAAAATAAGACTCTAGGCAATTTATAAAATACTAAAAATAGCAAAAACACAATTTTACAAATTTAGAAGACTCTATTGCATAATTAAGCTATATAGGAGAATTTTAGGGAAAATAATTAAACTTTAAACAAGAGGAAAATGATTTTAAGTTTTCGAAAGTTTATAACAGATTCAAGGTTGGGATTCATTCTTAGAGAAGTTGAAAACTCGAACTTGGGGTTTTGAAAACATAATTTTACACACTTTAATGATATCTCTAAGTCTTAAGAAGCCATACTAGATTTACCCATGATGTGTGGTGTAATCTTTTCTTCACCCTTTCCTCCTAACCCATGATGTGTGGTGGAAAGATAGGGTGAAGAACATTAAGCTTGGATCTTAAAAGTTGGCTTAACTAGCTCCCTAAGCATCCATGGCATTTGGGAAAGGATGAGCCAGTCTCTTGGATTTGGTTTTAAGGGATTTCCTAAGTCTTGTTAGGATAAGGAAATCCCTAAGATTAAAGAGATCTCCATTGAGAGTCTCTAGACTTTAAAACCCGCAAATCCAAGAAGAGAATTAGATGAAGAACAAGAAAATACCCAAGATTCTAGCTTTCAACCCCCTTAATCATCCCAACCCCAAAACTTGGTGGTTTACTCACAAATCATGTTCTTACCTTTCTTAAACATAAGTTTAGAGTTGTTGAACATGATCGGTTTTTACAAGAAGAAAGATTAGACTTTAGAAAAACGAAAATACTTGATTCAAAACGAAAATACAAGAGTTTTCACACAAGAAATAAACAAGAAACAAACAAGAACTAGCAAGAACAAGCAAGAACACTTAAGAACAAGCAAGAACAATGCTCTGGTTTTCTCTCTCTCTTTCACGCTACAATTATTCTCCAAGTGATTCCCTTTTGATATAGTACATAAAAGTCTTGATAAGTAGATGATAAGAGTGTGCACAAAAGTCCTCCTCTCTTTTGTCATAAGGAGAAATATTATGAAATTGTCCACCCTTTCCCTAAAACAAGGCTTCATTTCTTGTAGGAGACTTTCATGCCAAGGTGGTCCCCTCACTAGAAGACAATCACACAAGTTGGGAAGTGGTTGTACGCCTGGCTTGGAAGATCCAGTCTGATTGGTCGATCCTCGACTCGATCTGTGCTTGGTTCGGGTTCGCCACTCCATCGTCTAGTCGATCTGTTATAGATTGACTAATCTTGCTCGATCTGCCTCTCGATCTTGGTTGAATTGACCTTGCTTGGTCGATCGTATGGTCTAGATCGAGTCATTTTACTCGATCTGCTTCTCGATCTTCGCCCCTTTGCTTTTGTCCGAGTTCTCCTAAGTGCTTCCATAAATTTCCAAGCTGTCCTTTAAACCTTCTTGAGCTCCAGCCTTTTTCCACAACTCCAAGTACTCTAAACAACCTGAAAATGATGCAAATATGCAAGAAACATGCAAATGCTAATGCAAAGTGTTCTAGGACTTAAAATGAGATAAATGATGCAAACTAGCCTATTATGAATGATGTATGCATGAAAAATTATTCTAAATGCATGCTAAATATGCGAAATATATGAGTATATCAACTCCCCCAAACTTGCCTTTTGCTTGCCCTCAAGCAAACAAAATTCAAACTAGGAAGAGGTGATGAAAAAACGGGGGCTCAAATCCAAAAGTGTTTTTCAAATGTATCAATTCAACGGTCCTAGTTCTCAATTATAGGATGTAGTACACAAGCATTTACTCAAAAGGACTTAGCCATAATCATCACATATCAAATTTCAAAACATGACTTGTTTATTCCAAGCAATCCAAGAATCCTAACCTTTAACATTCATTTAGAGCTCAAGCCGTGAATCACACTTGTGCTTTTAAAATTGAATACATTTGGCAAGGGACAGGCTATGAGATGAAAATGATCTCATTCAAGTGGGTACTCCAAGCATTGGTTTCTCTCAAAAAGGTTTGAACTTATGCATAATGCTAAAGGTAAAAGGCAATGTATGCATACAAGACTAGACTTACATCTACCCAAGTATACTAACAATGATCCTAATCCCTCTCTCATTCATTTTTTTATTTTCCAAGCTCACTCACCCTCTAGAGACTACCCAAATCAACAAGGCTAGACATGCCAAGTATAAACCCACAAGAACTCCATCAATTACATTCACTTTTAGGGAAACTTCTTCAACCTTGCTTATGGCTAGCGGTATGGTCACATAAATATTAGCACTTTTCTTTCTTTAGATAGCCCTCTTAAAAAATTTTCTTTTATGCATTTGGCCTGTAGGGCTCTTTTTTTCTTTTAACGTGAGCTTTTTCATAATACAATTCAGGACCAACCACTTAAAATTATGTATCCATTTTTCATTTATTTCTTTAACACCTCATTTTCAATCTCGTGAACTCCCAATCCCAAATCAAGCCTAAAACTAGCTTCAATATGCAAAGCTAGCATTATTATGAGAGCCTAAACATGTCGCCCTAAACCTAACACTTTATGCCAAGTTCAAACAGAAATAAGGCCTCAAAATTTGCAATCACACAAGAATTTTGGCTTGAAATAAGGCAAGGGTCAAGGTGTGGTATTCTATTTAGGCTTACAAAAGAGTGGTGAAGTGAATAAGAAAGCCTAAATATTTTTTTGTAATCCGTGTATTCTTTCTCAAATTTCACAAGTATGATAATTAGATGTTCATGTTAAGGTTCCGATTTTTAGGAAAGGGTTCAATTCATGCTAGTTTCAACTTTAAACCAAGAAAATCAAGTCAAATTATCCAAGTATGGTTAGAACTTAATTTCATAGTTTGAGGAGGTGTCTTTCTGAAGGACTTTGATCTTCTTTACTAGCTTCTTGATCATCTTGCCTTGCCACTTGTTCACCTTGCGTTGGATTTCAACAACCGAGGCAAGGAATTTCTCAGCCTTTGTCCGTGGCTCATAGTCTAGCTTGGGGAGATCAAAGCTTGATGGCATTTCAGCATCCGTGGGAGGAGATTCTGGGGATGATTGGGCAGGCTGGGGTGTTGTTGCCACGCCTCCAAGAGGTGCATAACATTCCTCATCAGTCGGTAAGAACTCTGCCGACGCTATCAACTAGAGCTTCCTCCGGGTTGGGTAGGATGCAGGTCTTCTTCTTATGGTTCTCATTGTAGAACAAGTATGCATAGTAGCCTGGAGCCAGAGTAGGTCCCAAGGAATCCGTGTTGGTCATGTAGACCTGGTCCATGTATGCACGCTCCGCGTAAGGTGTAAATTCTCCAAGGGGTACTCTCGCTTGTACGAACAATGGCGTGAGGAAGCCACCTATGAGTGCTGAAGTTGCCTTGCACTTAATAGCCCATGCCTTGTACTTGACCAATGATGAAGCCATGATGCAGCCATAATTCACGTCGTCTCCAAGATCATCCACCATCGGTTCATCATTCACTTCGCTATCGCATAGAACGTTCTTAATCCCTTGGAAAAGGAAGCATAGCTCGTTCTTTATCACTGTTGCTGTCGTGGATCTCCCACTGAATGTGTTGGCCAGCAGCTTTAGAGTTTATCTTAGCAAATGATTTTGCACCTTCTTGATTTTGGCGGTGTTGCACTTGTAGTCTCCATCGCCAATCAAGTCCTATAGATCGCTTGGGGATTTGAACTGTGGGAACTCCACAAGGTTGGCTGCAGCATTGAGACCGTAAGCTTGGCATAGCTCAGGGACTGAGAGGCGGTAGGCTTGCTTCCTTATCTTGAATGTGACAAAACCCTCGGTTGGAGTTTGAATACTCGGATCTTCATATGGGAAATCCAAGGTGGAGAGGAAGTCAAGCGTGGCTTCGGGGAAGGTGGGACAATCCCTCCGTGAAAGGCATGCAAGTCCCATGTCTCTAAGCAGCTCATCAAACCCCTCCAACAATCCTAGCTTTTGCAAGAACTCCCTAGTTGCAAATTTCGTTGGCTCAAACCGCAACCTCTCTAGCCTCCTCTTTGTTTTCTTCTCTTCCTTGCTCCAGTTGACCGTTTCTTCAACCACTTGCTATGTCTCTTCTTGTGAAGCCATAGCTCTGCTTCTCTTCCTTGGTGCCATAGTACCTGAAATTCAAAATCTCGAAGAGAAGATGAGTATAGGTGACGGCAAAGAGAGAAATACAAGATCAAGATATTAGAGCCTTATAAACTTTTTCACTCAAGCCCTAGATTTTTGGGGAAAGTTTCGGATTTATCAATAAATATTAGATGAAAATATCTTGAGATAAAACTAAATCAAAAAAATTTCCCTAACGTTTACATATTTCTAAAAATTAATCCTTATCCCTAGCAGATAGTATTCATCCATGCAATTTAAAAGGAAATTTCCCAAAATCCGAATATGCCATGTAAAAAAAATTCGAAATACCTTTGAAAGTTGATGGGAATAAGATGCTCTTCTTTTTCACAAAACCAGAAAACCTTGCACTCTCTCTTTCTATTTTGCAAAAATCGGTTTGTATCTAAGGAGTGGAGAGAGTGGATGTGTGGTTTTATAAAGAAGGAAAATCTTGGACTTATGCATGCAAGTGGGGTTTTAAAATTGTGGTAAAAGCACAGTTATCTATGGTCAAAGGAGCCATCTTTGACCATAATTCAAATTCAAAAACAAGAGGGAAGGAGAAAGGGAGGGAAATTTTGAAAACTTTCCTTGGCATGAGATCGAGTGAAACGGGTCAATCTATCACTCGATCTCATGCCCATTTTTTCTGGGATCGAGTTGCTTGCTCGATTGGATGGTCGATCTGAATTGAATCAAGTGTTGGATCGACTAAGATCCTCGTTTCAGGGTCTTTCTAGTCGCGATCGAGTGAATTGTTCGATCCTTTGGTCGATCTTAGCTCCACGATTGAGTGACTTCAGTCGATCTTTCAGTCGATCTTCTGCCTCTGCTTCTTCTTTCTTTGCCTTGTCAATTCCACAAACATGCTCTTTGGCTCTTACTTCCTTGTACCTACACACTTAAAGTAGAAAGCATAAATTTGAAACAAAAATATGTACAATGATAGTCATGGGATTGCCTCCCAAGCGCACTTGTTTTAAGTCTCTAAGCTTGACTTTACTTGGTTAGGCTAGTGGGGGGTCTTGGAGAGGCAACGTGGTGCTCTCCTTGCTGCAGTCACTCGCCATGTAGGGCTTGACTCTATGCCCATTCTTCCCAAAAAAGTTATAGCTCCATATGGTAGTACTTCTCTAATCTCATACGGCCCGGACCACCTAGACTTGAGCTGCCCGGGAAACAGCCCCAATCTTGAGTTATAGAGTAGAACCATGCTTCCCTCTTTGACCTCCGTGTGCACCAGCATCTTGTCATGAAAGGCTTTGGTCCTTTCCTTGTAAATCTTGGTGCTCTCATAGGGATCCATCCTTATCTCATCAAGCTCTTGAAATTGCACTAACCTTCTCTCTTGGACTGTCTTGAGATTGTAGTTAAGTTGCTTCACAGCCCAAAGAGCTTTGTGCTCTAATTCCACAGGAAGGTGACAAGACTTGCCATAGAGGAGGTTGAAAGGCCTGGTTCCAATGGGAGTTTTGTAGGCTGTTCTATACGCCCAAAGAGCGTCATCAAGCTTGCTAGACCAATCCTTTCTAGTGACTCCCACGGTCCTCTCTAGTATAGTCTTGATTTGTCAATTTGAAACCTCCACTTGGCCACTTGTTTGAGGGTGATAGGGCGTGGATACCTTGTGCTTAACACCATGTCTTCTCAAGAGACTTTCAAAGATCTTGTTGATGAAGTGGCTTCCTCCATCACTAATCACCACTTTAGGGACTCCAAATCTTGGGAAGCTGATTGTCTTGAAGAGTTTAACCACCACCTTTGAATCGTTTGTTGGTGAGGCTATGGCTTCCACCCACTTAGACACATAGTCTACTGCCACAAGAATGTACTTGTTGCCATATGATGATGGAAATGGACCCATAAATTAATTCCCCACACGTCAAAGATTTCCACTTCAAAGATAGGTACTTGTGGCATCTCGTTTCTCTTGGTTATGTCAGCTCTTTGGAACGCTTCACATGATTTGATGAACTCATGTGCATCTTTGAATTGTGTAGGCCACCAAAACCCAACTTGGAGAACCTTTGTAGCCGTCTTGAAACTCGCAAAATGACCCCCATACGTCATACCGTGGCAATGTAGAAGTATGTCTCTTGCATCTTCTCTTGTGACACACCTTCTGTATATGCTGTCCACACACCTTCTATATATGTAAGGGTCATCCCAAAAGTAGTGTGATACATCCCTCATAAATTTTTTCTTGTGGTACCGGTCCAAATGAGTAGACTCCTCTCCACAAGCTAAGAAGTTAACAATATCCGCATACCAAGGGAGATCTTCTTCCCTTAGACTCAAAACTTCTTCAAGCTTCTCTTCTAGCCTTGCACATACCACGGTGTTGACCATCATAAGTTTCTCTTCAGGGAGTGAGTCATCCAAAGTTAAGATTTCTTCCACCCTCATCCTAGAATGATGATCCGCTACACCATTCTCTATGCCTTTCTTATCTTTGATCTCCATATCAAATTCTTGCAAGAGAAGGATCCATCTCAGGAGTCTCGGCTTGGTGTCCTTCTTGGAGTAGATGTACCTCAGTGCTGCATGATCAGTGTATACAATCACCTTAGAGCCCACCAAGTATGAACGGAACTTCTCAAACGCAAAGACAACCGCCATGAGCTCCTTCTTCGTGGTTGCATATTTTACTTGTGCATCGTCCAAGGTGCGACTTGCATAGTAGATAACATGCAACCTCTTGGCTTTCCTCTGCCCCAAGACAGCTCCTACGGCGTAGTCACTAGCGTCGCACATGATCTCAAAAGGAAAATCCCAATCCGGGGCTTGGACTATTGGTGCGGTTACTAGTGCGTCTTTGATGGTTTTGAACGCTTGGTGGCATTCTTCATCAAAGTTGAACTCAGCTTCTTTTCATAGTAGCCTTGTGAGGGGACGTGCTAGCTTGGAGAAATCCTTGATAAACCTCCTATAGAAGCCAGCATGCCCCAAGAAACTTCTTATCCCTTTCACGTTAGCCGGAGGCGCCAAAGTGACTATCGCTTCCACCTTTGCTCTATCCACTTCAATGCCCTTTCCTGAGATCTTGTGACCAGGGACAATTCCTTCTGTGACCATGAAATGGTACTTCTCCCAATTGAGCACAAGGTTGGTTTCTTCACACCTCTTGAGTACCCTGCACAAATTAGACAAACAAACGCCAAAGGAAGAGCCATACACGGAGAAATCATCCATGAATACCTCAACCATCTCCTAAATCAAGTCAGAAAATATAGACATCATGCATCTTTGAAATGTGGCAGGAGCATTACATAAACCAAAAGGCATTCTCCTATATGCATAAGTTCTATAAGGACAAGTGAAGGTTGTCTTTTCTTGATCATTAGGGTGAATCGGGATTTGAAAGAAGCCACTATAACCATCTAGAAAACAGTAATAGGGGTGGTTGGCTAATCTTTCAAGCATTTGGTCAATGAGTCAGTGGGAAGTGATCTTTCCTAGTGGCCTTCTTAAGTTTTCGATAATCGACACATCCTATGACCTGTGATGATCCTAGAAGGTATTAGTTCTAATACAAAGAAAAGGAAAATACTAGCGTCTTAAACGAAAAAGGAAACAACTTAAACCAAAACAAAAAAAACAACTTAATCTTTGCGTCTTTCTTGATCCCTTAACATCTCTGGCTTAGTCATGATGCTCAGTGTGAGTGTCCGTACCTGCAAGCATTATTGAAATGGAAAATACCTTGTTTTCGTTTAGGAGCGGCCAGGGGTGTTGTTGCGTGGTCAGGACGGTTCTTGCCGTGGCTTTGATGAGGCTTCTCGTTGTCTTGACAGTATGGAGTGTGCTTGATGTCCTGCTGTTGAGGCCTTCACTGGAACGGTCATCGTTGTCCTCCAACTCCTCTGGAAACGCCAAATGCTCTCTCTCGGCTTCTAGGCTTGTGATCGCGGTATCTTGAGGCTCGGCGATGGTCTCCTCCTGCTTCTTGTTAGATTGTATTAGGGAATCAGTTAGAGAAAGGGACATACCTTGGCCGTGCTGTGGGGAAGCTAGCACGACGTCTTGCTGGGATATTTCCTCCCCTTGCTCCTTCTCGGGTATCTCGTAGCTTTCAGGAACGGTTGATGGAGGTGGGCCTATGGCCTCGGGTTCATTTGCTCTTATGATCCGTTCCACAGCTAGGTTGAACTTTTGACGTAAGGACTTGATCTTGGATCGAGTCATTCTGCCCTCCATGACCGTGGGGACATCTCCTTCGGTTGGCTCCGGCTCGGCGGTTCCACCAAATTGAAGAAGTGTTCTCAGCATCTAAATGAATCTTATAAGTACAAAGTAATGGTGAAAGGCCCTTTATGTCACTAAGAGCGTATCCAATGGCTTTCCTATACTTTCTCAGCTTCCTAAGGAGTGAGTCTAACTCATTATCATTCAGACTATCATTAACAATGACCGGGTAAGTCTCATTTGGTCCTAAAAAAGCGTACCTTAGCCCAATTCGTAGCTGCTTGAGGTCCACCTTTGGGGCCAGCAGCTCACTCCAGTCCTCCTCTTGGCTTGTGTTGAGGTTTCTGTCCTCATTTGCTTCCTTAGACCCCGAGTCATGAGCCTCCAAGCTAGCTTCTTCAAACGTCTGTCCCGCAGAGATCGAGTGAATTGGTCGATCTATCACTCGATCTTGGCTTGATCGAGTAGACTCCCTCGATTCACTTAGTCGTTCTTCATTAGATCGGGCAGGAGATCGAGTCAGAAGGTCGATCTCTTCCTTGGATCGAGCAGATGGGTCGATCTGGCTGTCGATCTGTTCCTCAGATCGAGTGAGCTGCTCGATATGCTTGTCCAAGGAAATTCCCTTTGCTTGCCGTGTCTAGTAACAGGCTAATTTTTGGCAAGGCTCCACGGTATATTGTGCTCAAGAGTGTCTCTTCAGTAAAGCCATGGTGAGGACACTGAATGGTATAGTCCCTGAACCGCTCCATTGCTTCACTAAAGGTCTCATTTTGCCTTTGTGTAAAACCGCTTATCTCACTTCTTAGCCGAGCTGTTCTTGTGCTTGAGAAGAACTTTGACAGGAAGGCTTTCTTCCATTCAACCCATGACGTGATGGTGCCTTGAGGTAGGGTCTTCTCCCAATGTCTGGCTTTGTCCCCAAGATAAAATGGGAAAAGCCGTAGCTTGAAGCAAACCTCCGATATTCTGTTTATCTTGATCATTCCACACACTTGTTCGAAGTTGTCCAAGTGCTCCAGTGGGTCTTCCATTGCCAGGCCATGGAACTTGCTGTTCTGGACCATAGAGACAAATCCAGGATTGATCTCGAAGTTATTGTTTTGCACCAGTGGTGGAGTGATGCCAAAGCGATTTGTGTGGGTGTTTGGTGCATCACCAACACTAATGATGTGTGGTGCTCTTGGACGGTGGTAAGG
Source organism: Alliaria petiolata (assembly GCA_020283515.1). Lineage (NCBI taxonomy): Eukaryota > Viridiplantae > Streptophyta > Magnoliopsida > Brassicales > Brassicaceae > Alliaria > Alliaria petiolata. The sequence continues at coordinate 90,359,308 of JAHZTW010000002.1, forward strand.
GTGTCCATTGCCTCTGCCAGCAGCAGCATGTTGAGGTGGGTCCTCCACCTGGTCGTGGTCAGCCATTACCTCTTGATGGTACTCTTCAATTTCGAGTAGTAGTCTTTCCCTCCTATACCTTGCACTTCCAAGTTGATGGATATTGTCCAGTGACGCGAATAAGTTGTTGTCACCTCTAGACCTCAGGTTCATATACCTGAAAACACAAGTATTAAAGTAGAAAATTAGTAACCAAATGCAAAATAAAAACTTAGTCTCCACTAAGCTCCAAATCCTAATACTTTCACTTAAAACCCAAGTTTGGCAACGGCGACATTTGATGAGATAATGTTTTCGTGGTTTTCTAATCAAATCCTAAATTCTCTTTTGTTGTTGTAGTACTTTAGGTGTCAATCCAAATCGGGGTGGTGAAAGGTACCAAGAATGCAAGAGTTCGAGTAAAGCTAAGCAGAATTCGGGTTAATTGGTGAACAATCCTATGAAAATTAGTTGCAGTGATTATACATCCATATACTATTTTAAAATCCCTACTGAAGGGTTATACAACTACCAAAAGTCTTCTAAACGATTAAGCAACCGATCTACTAATTTTATAAAATCAAAATCTAAAACCGGATAAACTAGACAATTTTTAGGTAAGTGAAAAGATTTTTAAAAACTATTTCTAAAAATCTAACGACTACCAACTCAATACCAGACAGTAAAATAAGACTCTAGGCAATTTATAAAATACTAAAAATAGCAAAAACACAATTTTACAAATTTAGAAGACTCTATTGCATAATTAAGCTATATAGGAGAATTTTAGGGAAAATAATTAAACTTTAAACAAGAGGAAAATGATTTTAAGTTTTCGAAAGTTTATAACAGATTCAAGGTTGGGATTCATTCTTAGAGAAGTTGAAAACTCGAACTTGGGGTTTTGAAAACATAATTTTACACACTTTAATGATATCTCTAAGTCTTAAGAAGCCATACTAGATTTACCCATGATGTGTGGTGTAATCTTTTCTTCACCCTTTCCTCCTAACCCATGATGTGTGGTGGAAAGATAGGGTGAAGAACATTAAGCTTGGATCTTAAAAGTTGGCTTAACTAGCTCCCTAAGCATCCATGGCATTTGGGAAAGGATGAGCCAGTCTCTTGGATTTGGTTTTAAGGGATTTCCTAAGTCTTGTTAGGATAAGGAAATCCCTAAGATTAAAGAGATCTCCATTGAGAGTCTCTAGACTTTAAAACCCGCAAATCCAAGAAGAGAATTAGATGAAGAACAAGAAAATACCCAAGATTCTAGCCTTCAACCCCCTTAATCATCCCAACCCCAAAACTTGGTGGTTTACTCACAAATCATGTTCTTACCTTTCTTAAACATAAGTTTAGAGTTGTTGAACATGATCGGTTTTTACAAGAAGAAAGATTAGACTTTAGAAAAACAAAAATACTTGATTCAAAACGAAAATACAAGAGTTTTCACACAAGAAATAAACAAGAAACAAACAAGAACTAGCAAGAACAAGCAAGAACACTTAAGAACAAGCAAGAACAATGCTCTGGTTTTCTCTGTCTCTCACGCTACAATTATTCTCCAAGTGATTCTCTTTCCATATGGTACATAAAAGTCTTGATAAGTGGATGATAAGAGTGTGCAGAAAAGTCCTCCTCTCTTTTGTCATAAGGAGAAATATTATGAAATTGTCCACCCTTTCCCTAAAACAAGGCTTCATGTCTTGTAGGAGACTTTCATGCCAAGGTGGTCCCCTCACTAGAAGACAATCACACAAGTTGGGAAGAGGTTGTACGCCTGGCTTGGAAGATCGAGTCGGATTGGACGATCCTCGACTCGATCCGTGCTTGGTCCGGGTTTGCCACTCGATCGTCTAGTCGATCTGTCATAGACCGACTCATCTTGCTCGATCTGCCTCTCGATCTTGGTTGAATCGGCTTGGCTTGGTCGATCGTCTGGTCGATCTCTCCTAGATCGAGTCATTCTACTCGATCTGCTTCTAAATCTTGGCCCATTTTCTTTTGTCCGAGTTCTTCTAAGTGCTTCCATAAATTTCCAAGCTGTCCTTTAAACCTTGTTGAGCTCCAGCCATTTTCCACAACTCCAAGTACTCTAAACAACCTGAAAATGATGCAAATATGCAAGAAACGTGCAAATGCTAATGCAAAGTGTTCTAAGACTTAAAATGAGGTAAATGATGCAAACTAGCCTATTATGAATGATGTATGCATGAAAACTTAATCTAAATGCATGCTAAATATGCGAAATATATGAGTATATCCCATCCTCTCCGAAGTTGTCATCCACTGGATCCTCCTCATTACCCGAGAACCACCCCTCGTCCCACAAGATCTCTTTTACTCCTTGGAAGAGAAAACTAAGTTCATTTTCTTCTATTGTTAACTCTGAGGTCTTCACTGAGATAGTGTTGGCAAGGAGCTTGAGTATGTACCGTAGTAGAGGGTTTCTAACCCTCTCGATCTTTGATCTGTTGCTCCCGAAGTTGCTTTAACCAATCAAGTTCCATAAGGCTCTTACTGACTCGAATTGTGGGAATTCCACCAAGGGAGCCTGCTCATTGAAGTGATAGGCATTGCATATGTCCTGAGTTGTCAGGCTGAAAACATTTTCCCGGACCTTGAACGTTATGCGACTTGTTGACGGTGATGGCGAGCTTGGATCATCGTAGGAGAAATCCATCATTGATAGAAAGTGTATGGTTACTTCCGGGTAAGTGAGACAATCCATGGTTGCCAAAAAGCTGAGCTCCATGTCTTCAAGTAGCTTATCAAAGGAATCCAGCAGCCCGATCTCTTGCAAGAAGACTCGGCTCGCGAATTTGGTAGGCTTAAAGTACATATTCGTGAGCCTCATGCGTATTCTCCTCTCCTCATTCGTCCATACAAACAATCCCGCTTGTGGTGAGTATCGAAATATCCTTGACGCCATTGTACCTGAGAAGCAAAAGCTTGCGAAAAGAATGAGAAAATGGCGATGTGCTAGAGGGTTAAGGCAACCAAGGAAGGGAAACATAAGTGAAGAGAGTGTGATGGTGAGGCCTTTTATAGAGGATAAAAATTTAGAATCATGCATGCAAGGGGTCTTAGAATTTGTGGTCAAAGCTCGCCCCCCATGGTCAAAGGTGTCAATTTTGACCAAAATTCAAATTCAAATTTGGAGGGAAGGAGAAAGAGAGGGAAATTCGAAAACTTACCTCGGCATGAGATCGAGTCATTTTGGTTGATCTAGACCTCGATCTCATGCCTATTATGCCTGAAATCGATCGCTTTGATCGATCTATGTCTCGATTTGATTTGGATCGATCTGAAGATCAATTCCTCTTCTCGTTTCGTGATCCCTCGATGCTAAGGCTAAGATCCCCAGATCGAGCTCCAAGGTCGATCGTGCACCCGTTTTAGCAGAGATCGAGTGGAGTGATCGATCCAGACATCGATTTTGCTTCCAAGATCGAATGAACTTGCTCGATCCACACCCCGATTGAATGTTCAATACGAACTCATGGGTGGTTCATTCTCTCGAAATCGAGCTGTTCGCTCGATCGTCTGGTCGATATGAATTGAATCGACCATAATCACTCGATTTAGTAGCTCGATCTAGTAAAGATCGAGCTATGTCTGGCCGATCCTCGACTCGATCTCGTGCCTGTTTTCTCCTTTCAAGATCCAATGCATCCCCGAGAACGTGCTTTCTGATCCCCATTTCCTTTTGCCTATAAACATAAACACAAAAAGCATAAAATGGAACTAGAATATGTACAAAGATAGACATGGGATTGCCTCCCAAATGCGCTTTTGTTTAACGTCGTTTAGCTCGACTTTTCTTACTCCCTTGTTGGGCCGGTTCCGGGTCTTGGAGAGGTGATGTGACCCTCTCCTCGTTGTTCTCACTAGCCATGTAGGGCTTGACTCTGTGCCCATTCACTGTGAAACTTTTTCCCTCGTTGTCTACCAAAGTCACCGCTCCATAAGGAAGAATTTCCTTGATTTCAAACGGTCCGGACCATCTTGACTTCAGCTTCCCGGGAAACAGCTTTAACCGTGAGTTGTACAGCAGCACCTTGCTTCCTTCCTTTAGATCTTTGAGGACAAGCTTCTTGTCATGCATTGCTTTCGTCCTCTCCTTGTAGATTCTAGAACTCTCATACGCGTCTAACCGTATCTCGTCAAGTTCTTGGAGTTGTATTAGTCTCTTCTCTTGGACTGTCTTGAGTGAGTAATTCAGTTGCTTCACAGCCCAAAGAGCCTTGTGCTCCAACTCCACAGGGAGGTGGCAAGTTTTACCATAAAGGAGATTGAAAGGCGTGGTACCAATGGGAGTTTTAAAGGCCGTCCTATACGCCCTACGCCCAAAGAGCGTCATCCAACTTGCTAGCCCAATCTTTCCTTGTCACTCCCACTGTCCTTGCTAAGATTGTCTTAATCTGCCTATTGGAAACCTCTACTTGGCCACTCGTTTGAGGGTGATACGGAGTGGCCACTTTGTGTTTAACTATGTGCTTCTTCAAGAGGTTTTTGAAAACCTTACTGATGAAATGTCTGCCTCCGTCACTGATTACTACCTTGGGAACTACGAACCTTGGAAAGATTGTAGATTTGAAAATCTTGATTACCACCCTCGCGTCATTCGTAGGACTTGCTACTGCTTCAACCCACTTGGATACATAGTCCATGGCCACCAAAATGTATTTGTTGCCGTAGGAGGATGGGAAAGGTCCCATAAAGTCTATTCCCCAAACATCGAATACTTCCACCTCAAAGATAGGCACTTGGGGCATTTCGTTCCTCTTGCTTATATTTCCGGATATTTGGCAAGCCTCGCATGCTTTAATGAACTCATGCGCATCTTTGAAAAGTGTGGACCACCAAAAATCAGCTTGTAGGACTTTTGTGCCCGTCTTGAATGTGGGAAATGGTCTCCATAGGTTGAGCCATGGCAATGGAGAAGTATGTCCATGCCTTCTTCTCTCGTGACACATCTTCGGTACAAGCTATCCACGCACCTCTTGTACAAATAAGGCTCGTCCCAGAAGTAGTGAGAGACGTCCCTCATGATGGGTCGAGGCTCACGGGCTGGAATCGAACGTGCTGGTCAAAAGACTCTCTAACGTTGGATCGGTTTATGGAACGGATGATGGAACGATGGCACCACAGAGAGAATGAGAGGCTCTTTGATACAACAAGTACTCGAGCCTTGCGTGAATCCACACATAAAAGGATGAGCAAAGGGGTTTCAAGACTAGACTTGAAGAAGAACTGCCGATTTTATTGATAAGGTAAAAAATAGTCTGGCGGCAGTGACCTTCTAGGGTCTCCCAAATAGGGCAAACTTAAAGACAAAAATACAAAAGAAAAATAAAGAAAGCAAAAGATAAAAGCCTAATACAACGAAAAGGAACATAATAGTGTTTTAACCAAAAAAAGAAACAAACTAAGAAACCAACAAAAATAATTCGACCAATACTTTGACGCTTTTCTTGTCCTTCCCTGACTTGCTTAGACTTAGTCTGGAAGCTCTGAAATGTAGCTTGTAGATGCATGCATTATAGAAATTGAAAGTACCTTTTTCTCGCGTAGAAGTGGCCAGACTTGTTGTTGGGTGATCTTGGTGGTTTCTTGTGCGGCTTTGGTGAGCTTTCTCTTGTCTTGGACAGTCTGGAGTGCTCTTGATGTCATGCTGCTGAAATCTCTGCTGGAACGCTCTTCTTGATCTTCAAACTCCTCCAGAATTACCAATTGCGTCTTCTCGGCTTCAAGACTTGTGATCGCGGAATCTTGAGGCTCGGCGGTGGTCTCCTCCTGTTTCTTGTTACATTGGGTTATGGAATCAGTTAAGAAAAGTGTCATACCTTGGTTATGCTGATACGATCCTCCAAGATCTTTCACTCATAGTTGGTTTGGATAATCCTTGACGTTCTATGGAAGCGGAAACTCCAAAGAAACAAGGCGGTGGAACTTCGGTGGATAGAAAACGCGTGGTAGCAATATTAGGTATATGAAACCTAACACCTCACACCAACAATTTGAGAACGAATTCTAACACTTCAGTCGATAGAATGGCCACACAAGTGTGATGAAGAACACTTGATAAACCGATTTGATCCTCTGGATATGACACACCAAGATAGATCGAAAGTTCAAAAGGAACAAAGAGAATCACTCTCAAAGGTTTTATAAAAAAAGGGTTGTCTCTCCAAAAGAGATTACATGAGTTTATAAAGAGAAAATGAGACTTGAAGAGTCAAGTCTAAGTTAATCTCGAAAACTAGAAAAAAATAAAGATAGATTGACAAAAAATGACTTTTAGGCTACATTTTCGTCAACCCGAAAAGTGGCCTGTTTGCAGCCTGGCGGGTGCTCCAAACCGGCGGGTTTGTGCGAATTGGGGCCAGCCTAGAAGCATGTGTTAGCCCGGCAGGTGTCTAAACCGGCGGGTTTGTGAGAAAGAAGTATAACCTTAGTGTGTTGCACTTTTGCTCCCACATTGCTTTCTTTGCCCATAACTTCTTGAATAAGTCCATTAAGTGCATTCCTTAGCTTCTTAACTCTCGCCCGAGTCATTGGTCCTTCAGGTACAAGCATTGCATCCTCAAGTTCAAGCTTAGCTTCCACTTGATTATCCTTGTTGCTTTCCATGATCACATCATGCCCCTCTTCTTGAAAAGGATTTGACCTCAAATCCGGTTCATCTTAAGACTTTGAATGGACCATCGATCCTTGGCATGAGTTTGGACTTTCTTTAAGTTGGAAAGCGTTCCTTTCTCAAGTGTACCCAAACCAGATCTCCAACGTCAAAGACCATCTTTTTCCTCCCTTTGTTTGCTTGCTTTTCATACTGCTTTGTCCTTGCTTCAATGTTTAATCGTGCCTTCTCATGAATCAGCTTAACAAGTTCAGCTTTCTTTTTCCCATCCATACTAACTCTTTCACTCAAAGGCAAAGGAATTAGATCCAAAGGAGTTAGAGGATTGAAACCATAAACAATCTGAAAAGGAGAATACTTGGTAGCAGAATGAACTGAATGATTATATGCAAACTCAACATGAGACAAACAATCTTCCCAAGTTCTAATGTTCTTTTTAATGATTGCACGCAAGAGTGTAGACAAAGTTCTATTGACAACTTCAGTTTGTCCATCAGTTTGAGGATGACAAGTAGTTGAAAACAACAACTTAGTCCCTAACTTAGACCACAAAGTTTTCCAGAAATAGATTAAGAACTTAGTGTCTCTATCAGATACAATCGTTCTAGGCATACCATGCAATCGAACAACCTCTCTAAAGAACAACTGAGCAACAAGCGATGCATCATCAGTTTTATGACATGGGATAAAATGCGCCATCTTAGATAATCTATCTACAACAACAAAGACAGAATCCATTCCTCTCCTAGTTCTAGGCAATCCCAACACAAAATCCATAGAGATATCAGTCCAAGGCTCAAAAGGAATGGGTAAAGGAGTATACAAACCGTGGGGTTGCACCTTAAACTTTGATTGTTTGCAAGTGACACATCTACCACAGATCCTTTCCACATCTCTCTTAATATGCGGCCAGTAGAAGTGATCATGCATAACATCTAATGTTTTGCCAACTCCAAAATGTCCCATTAAGCCTCCTCCACGAGCTTCTCTAACGAACAAATCTCTCAAAGAGCAATTAGGCACATACAAACGATTTTCATAAAACAGAAATCCTTCATGCCTAAAATACTTTCCATAAGAAATTTTTTCACAAGATTGAAACACTTCTTTGGACTCAGAATCAGAATCATAAATCTCTTTAAGTTGTTCAAATCCTAACAACTTAGCATCAAGAGTAGAGATGAGAGCATACCTTCTTGACAAAGCATCGATAACAACATTTTCCTTACCTTGCTTGTATTTGATGACAAAAGGGAATGTTTCAATGAATTCTACCCAACATGCATGACATTTGTTCAGCTTCTGTTGACCTTTCAAGTGCTTCAAGGACTCATGATCAGTGTGAATTACGAACTCTTTTGGCCACAGATAAAGCTGCCATGTTTGCAAAGCGCGAACCAATGCATAAAGCTCCTTATCGTATGTTGGATAGTCCAAGGTGGCTCCTCCTAATTTCTCACTGAAATAAGCAATGAGCTTCTTCTCTTGCATCAGCACTGCCCCAATACCTACACCAAAAGCATCACATTCAATTTCAAAGGTCTTAAGAAAGTTGGGTAAAGACAAAAGAGGTGCGTTTGTACGCTTCCCTTTCAATGTTTGAAATGCCTCTTCTTGTGCTTCTTCCCATTTGAAACCAACGTCCTGCTTGAGCACTTCAGTCAGTGGTGCACCAATAGTGCTAAAGTCTTTTACAAAATGTCTATAGAAGCGTGCTTCTTCCCATGGAAACTTCTGTCTTCTCCAACTGTCTTTGGGCTAGGCCATTCACGAATTGCTTTGACCTTCTCCTCATTCACGCTAATGCCCTGTGCACTTACAACAAAGCCTAAAAAGACAAGATTATCTGTGCAGAAAGTGCATTTCTTCAAGTTGGCAAATAGCTTTTCCTTTCTTAGAACATCTAAAACAGAGTTAAAATGCTCTACATGCTCACTTAAACTTTTGCTATAAACCATTATATCATCAAAGTATACCACCACAAAAACGCCTATGAATGTTCTCAAAACATGGTTCATTAATCTCATGAATGTACTAGGTGCATTAGTTAAACCAAAAGGCATCACTAACTATTCATACAATCCCTGCTTGGTTTTGAAAGCAGTTTTCCATTCATCACCCTCTTTCATGCGAATTTGATGATATCCACTTTTCAGATCAATTTTAGAAAATACACTAGAACCATACAACTCATCTAGCATATCGTCTAAACGTGGGATAGGGTGGCGATACTTAACTGTTATGTTGTTGATGGCACGACAGTCAACACACATTCTCCAACTCCCATCCTTCTTTGGAACAAGTAATATTGGCATATCACAAGGGCTCATGCTCTCTCGAATGTATCCATTTTCCATAAGCTCGTTGACTTATCTTTGCAGCTCCTTGGTCTCCACTGGATTAGTTCTGTAGGCTGGACGGTTAGGTAGAGTCGCTCCAGGCACAAAGTCTATTTGATGCTCAATCCCACAAATAGGGTTGTCTTCAGGGAATACATCTCTAAAATACTGCAAAAGAGAAGTAACTTCACTCGGTAGTACCGGTTCAATGTCAGTTAAACTCATTAGAGTTTCTTTGTAAACAAATAAAATCATGGACTGTTTAGAGAAAAGAACTCTCTTAACCTCACTAGATCTCACAAAGAAGTTTGAATTCCTCACAGGTTTACTCTCAAAGGCTTTTTTCTTGGTTTTACTCAAACTCTCACTCTCTTTTTGCTGGATAGTGTTTGGGGGGTCACTCAGAGTGTTTTGCTCTTTTTCTTTCTTCCTGCTCAAGTGTTTTTGATCTTGATGTACTTCAGATGGTGTCAATGGAACTAGAGTGAACTTTTTTCCCTTAAACTCGAAAGTGTGCTTGTTTGAGAATCCATCGTGTGTAACCTTGCGATCAAACTGCCAAGGTCTCCCCAATAGAATATGACCAGCTTCCATTGGCAAAACATCACACAGAATCTCATCTTTATACTTTCCAATCGAAAAAGAACTCTTACTTGCTTTGTCACTGCTATAGGGTCTTAGATGTTTTTCAGTTTGTAGACCTAACTTTTGAACCATAGTCTTACTAGCAACATTCGTACAGATTCCTCCATTAATGATGAGGCTTAAAACTTCTCATCAACAAGACATCTTGTGTGAAACAAGTTCTCTCGCTGTTCTGTCTCCTCAGACTTGGTTTGAACTCTCAAAGATCTTCTAGTGACAAGCAAATTACCATTAAGTGGAAGTTCATCACGTTCTCCAGATGAATCGATTCCTCTCCTTCTTCTTCCTCAGTAACAATATATCCATTGTCTAGAAAAAGCATAGTTCGTCGGTTAGAGCACTCATTGGCATAATGTCCCTTGGCATGACACTTAAAGCATTGAACATCATGGTTCCTTCGCTTTGTAGGCTCGGTTCACTCTTTGTTATCTTGAATAACAGCTGCTGGTTTTTGCATCAAACCTTCGTTTTGGGGGCTGTCTTTTCTTCTCTGGAATAAGTAGGTCTTGTATTAGAAGATTTAGCACCATAAGACTGTCGAGTTGTACCCCTCCTCTTGAGCTGTTACTCCATCAAGATAGCTTTGTGTAACATCTCTTCCAAGTCTACATAGTGTTGTAGCTCCATCCGATCCTGAAGATCTCTGTTCATACCACTCAAGAATCTTGCCATGGTGGCTTCTCGATCTTCATCAATATCATCTCTTATCATAAGAGTCTCCATCTCTTGGTAGTAATCCTCTACATTTCTGCTCCCTTGAGTTAATCTCCTTAGCTTTTGGTGCAGCTCTCTGTGGTCATGTCCTGGTACAAAGCGCTTCCGCATTATCGTTTTCATCTCATTCCATATTTCAATGGGATGTTCTCCATTTCGTCTCCTGCTAGTATGAAACAAGACTTTTTAGCCTTGCAAGCAATTCCTCAATTGCTCATGTCATTGCAATACTTGAGGTTATCAATCCATCTTGGGAGATGATTCACTAAGAATACAAAGTCTTGTCTAAGCTAAGCTAAAATGGATAAATTCAAGTCACAAACAAGTATTAAAAGCAAGCTACAAGCTAAAAGAGATACTACTAAAGCAATAACTATGAAATTAAACCTTAATTGAAGCTAATCAAGAAACTAAGCAAGGATTACTACTAAGCAAGATTATCAATTATACTAAATCGAAACCTAGGGATGGAATCATTGATTTGGGAATTTAAGGGAACATTCTTGCAATCATTTAAGCTACTAATCAAGCAAACTCTATACCTAGAACTCTTAATCAAGATAAGACCATGATGTGTGGCTCAAATCCCTTTGTTAATTACCCTAATGAACTAATGATGTGTTAGCATTAGGATAATCAACAAGCATTAATAACAAGTCTAAATGGTATGATAAACACTCTAAACATCTAATGTCTTAGGCTAGAATATGTAAATCTCTTATTAAGTTGGTTCAAGCATTTCATCAAACACTTGGTGGGTGGATGAAATGCCTAAGATCCCAAAATGGCAAAGATTAGCCATTTGGCATTAAGAACTACTCAATAAGAAGAGATTAGGAAGAATCTATCCTAGATTGCAAGATTGAACCAATAAAATTCCCTAAATCTAACCCATCCCTAAGTTCCTAAGGAAACTACTCACTAATCATGTTTAAGCCCATCAAATCAAAGATTAGAGAAAGACTAAACATAATTAGAGAAGATAAACAAGAAATCTAAGATGGAAATTGCATTAAGATCAAATCCAAAGCATAAACATAGAATTTGCCAAAAGTGGCTCAAAGGTTCTTGACAAGACTAATTAGAAAAAGACTTAGAATAAAAATTAGGTTTTAAGAGTATTTATAGGGGGACTCATGCAAAAGAAGAAAAAGAGTTCGTCTGGGGTTGGATCGACGAGCTCGTCGATCTGCTTCGTCGATCCAACGCCCAAAATAAAACGGATCGATGACTCATCGATCTTCTTCGTCGATCCGTGCTCTTGGTCGTGGCTTCTGGTTCGGCCTGGTACGTCGATCTGGCTCGTCGATCTTGCGTCCTGAGATTTTGGATCGACGAGCCTACGTCGATCCATCTCGTCGATCCGTGCTCCTGACATTATGGATCGACGAGGCAACGTCGATCTGGCTCACCGATCTGTGCTCCTGGAATTATGGATCGACGAGCTTCACCGATCCATCTCGTCGATCTGCTGCCAGAAGCCTTCTTCTTCATCCTTTTGTTGCTTCTTGTCCCTCCAAGTGACATGCATCATTCTCCAAGTGCATCCTCAACTCCCAAGCGTCCTTTTCACCTAATAAGGTCCCAAAACATGCAAAGAACATGCAAAACATGCAAGAACCATGCAAGAACACTCTAGGACTCTAAATGATCAAATGCAACACTATAATGCTATATTAGACTCTAAAATGATGATAAATCTACACTATATGGATGCTAAAATGATGCAAAATATACACTTATCAACTCCCCCAAACTTGCCTTTTGCTTGTCCACAAGCAAATAAAACACAAGCTAGGAGAGAGGTTTGAAAGTGGGGACTCATATCCAAAGGTGCTTAGCAAATGAATCAATTCAATGGTCCTAGTTACTAGTTCTAGGATGCTCTCTATGCAAACTTCTACTCCAAAAGGTCTAGCCATACCCATACTCATTCAAATGAACCCAAGCCTTAACCTACACAAGCATTCATTTTCACCAACTCTTTAACATTCATTAAGTTGTAACCATGGATCATGAATCATACATTGCTAGAAAACTTGTTTGGTTTTTGGGGTATGGTTTTGAGATAAAAATGATCTCAACTTCTTGGGGTTCCATTGCAAGGGATCTCTCTATGAACATGTGAACTTTGGCAAAATGCTAAGAGTAAAAAGCAACCTATGCATACAAGGACAAACTTCCATCTACCCTTTGTAACATAATTGTTCTTACTCTCATTATTTTTTTTTTCTTTTAAGCTCACTCACCAAATCCACCCTAAGCTACCCATTACAAGGCAATTTGCCAAACCCATAAGCTCAAACCACTTTCTCTCTTTCCTTCTTTCAAATACTTGGGGAAAACATCTTCTACAACCACAAGTGTTGGCACACTTTTACTTCAAGCTCTTTCTCTTTTCAATTACAATTTGCTATCCTCTTTTCATAACAACTTAGCCATATTTTTTTTCTTTTCTTGGCTCTCTTACTTTACTTTTCTAGAGGATTTCTTTTCTTTTCTTAACACTTAGAGCAATGCACATAATGCCAACACTTGTTCCAAACATTTTCGTTTTCCCCCTTTCACCACCACAAATTCGACCAAATTACTTGTTCCATATGAAATATCAAACCAAATTTCCTACCCAACAATCCTATCCTATCACCTAGCTCATTGTTTGCGAGCTAGCTACATGAAAGCCTATCCTTGTCGCTCTAAACTCAACACTTTTTGCTAAGTTCACAAGATGAAAAAGGCCTAATGCACTCAATAAGGAAGAGGTTTCAAAGGAAGCTTAGTTTGGGAAATTCGTTTTCAACCGCTCTAAAGATGAGAGTCGGCTATTTGGGTTAACAAGAGTGGTAAAAGGAAAGAAGATAACCCAAATATGTATATGTTATCCACTAATTCTCTAGCAATGGATAACCAAGATAATTACTTGTCAAATTAGGTTCAAGTTCAATAGAGTTGGTTTCTATTCAAAGCTTGCTTCAATTAAAACTTAAGTTGCAAATGGTGAGGTCCAAGTATGGTTCAACTTTAACTTTCAAAATTTGCACACAAAGCATCAAACAACTAATAACTAGGGCCTTGAACTAATTCATGAGTTAAACACCTTACAAGGAAAAATCATCACTGTCCCCTATGCAAGAATGCAATCCTATATGAAAGCTAGACTCAATCCTACTTATGTAACAAATGCAAATGCAACTACATGCTAATTTTTGAAATTTTCGAATTTTTTTTTTTCTATGCCGTAGATGTATGCATGAGACTCAAAAATGCATGTAAAAAGAAAAATAAGATCACAAAACACATGATCAAATACCATACTCCCCCAAACTTAAATTACACAGTCTCTTGTGTAATCCAAGCTTGGAGAAGATTTCAACAATGCAAATGAAAAATAAAAACTAGTTGGTATTTACAATGGTTAGAAGTGGTACCTTAATCAAAAACGCATGGAGGAGGAGGAGGATGACTCCATGGAGTAGGACGGATAGCTTGATTGAGGAGTGGGGGATCGCATGACTCTCTTTCCACGCCTTCTTGTTTCATGGGAGCAGGGGCGCGGCTCATCTTCATGTCTTGGCTCACTAGAGACTCCTTGGAAGGAGTGGCGCCTCTCTTCCATGTGGCTGTCTCCTTCTTGATCCTCATCTTGATCTCCTTGATGCCTTGAAGATGAGACTCCTTGATCCTTGGCTGTGAGGAACTTGATTTGCCTCCCCATGTCCTTGACAGTTTTCACAAGCTTTCTTATGGTTTTATCTTGCCATTTGTTCCACATTTGAAGAAGCTTGATGTGCTCATGAGCCTTTTTCGCAGGCTCTCCTTGGTTTGTGCCTTCATAGGGGTCAAAGAAGTACCTCTCGCTACCATAGATTGGAGGTGCTTGGTATGGTTCATGAGTGGTGTCCCAATAGGCCATAGGGAAGGTCTCGATGTTGTCAAGCTGCTCGTCGGTTGGAGAGAAGGTATCGTTTGCTCTATCCCTTAGTGTAGTGAGGTGAATGCAAGGAAGCTTGATTGTAGCCTCCTTTAGGAGTTCCACATTGAACTTGTACTTATAGCTCTTCCCTTCTTTCACCAAAAAATGACCCTTGATGAGGTAGGAAGAGTCTATGTACTGCTCATCAGCTGTGGGCTCTCCTAATTTGATGCCCACTTCTTCAAGAATGGGAGTGATCATGCCCCCAATGGCTAGATGGTGGCTATCCTTCTTCTTGGCTATAGCCTTGCTGTGATAACTTGCTGCATGAGCAACCCAAATCTGCACTAAGCCATTCCCGGTAGAGTCACCTCTCATCTCATAGTCATAGAGGTAGCGGATTATACCCTTAAGCCCAACATCTAACATCTCCCACTCTTCAGCTGCCACTGTCACAGCCTCCTTCTTGGCAAAGAAAGTGTGAGCTAGTACCTTGTGTGCATAGCGAATTGCTGGGTGTCGGATGAGCTTGCTCTTAACTTTCCCGGTCTTGTGAGTCCCACTGCCAAGCAAATTCCAAAGCCTATCCAACTCCGATTTCTGCACATGCAACCGCGAACCAATCCATGTCCCGTCATCAAAACCAAGCACTTCACCAAGCTTCTTGAAGCCCATTTTGTATGACTTGTTGTGAACTCGGAATTTGATGAATCCGAATCCATCCTTTTCTGGATCAATACCCGCTGAGCTTGAGTTTGTCACTTTCAAAGATGAGAAGAATTGGCATGTCTCCTCTTGGTGGCTTGGGTATGACCGGTTGAACCATCTTTTACACCCCAAATTTCGGAAAATTTCAGTTACATCCTCCAAGAGACCCAACTCCTCAAGCAGCTCATGATCCGGATACTTAGTCCCCTTGAAAGGCATCTCCATAAGGGACTTGTAAATCGATGAGGAAGTCGGATTTGAGGCCTCGGCTTTCCCAGCCTTCTTTTGCTTGGCTTTCTCTTTACTAACATCTCCCTTGCTAGACAACTTCCTCATAACCGGGGGACTCTCTTCAGGATCCTCTTCTTGCGGCTCCACAGGCCGCTTGCCTTGTCTCTTGCTAGACTCACTCTTTGTTCTACCCATAGTACCTATAAAATCAAAATTCTTGGAGAGGAGTGAGTGAATTGTGAATTTAAATTCTTGCAAGCAATAAACATGTAATCATAAAAATTCCATGAATGCCTTCAAGAATCAAAACTCAATAGCAATCAAATTAGAGCAAGAGACAATCCCAATTTAAAACTCTCTTAGCATCAAAAATTTTAACAAGGAATTTATTCAAATTAAGCTTCCTCTAAATGATTATAAATTTAAATTCAAGAGGTTTCTAGCTTAATCATCTATATAACATTGGAAAACCAAGTTTAAAGAAACCAAATTCCAAATTTTTGAACACCACTTAGGCTAAAATTTTGAATTTTCGCAACCCTTTAAAATCCTAAGGAAAGATTGTTCAAAAACCAAAATTTTCCATGTAATTCCTTGAAAAACTTCACCCATCATCACCCATAACAACAATCAACTATACCCAACTCAATCAACTCATTCAAAACCTATCTACCAATCCAAATTCCCAATTCATTCTCAAGGAGAAATCTAAGAGTAAGTAGAAGGATAAGAAGACAAACCTTGGTTCCTTGCAAAGGTATGGCCGAAATTCACTAAGGAATAGAGGTTAGCCAACAATTTCGAAAATTATGCACTTGGAATCAAAGATTTTGATTGAGAATTGAGAGAGAAAGGAGAAAAACTATTTCTTGTTCTTAGGTTTTTATGAAATCGCGAGTTATGAGAGAGACAAGGGGGAAGAAGGCTTTTAAATTTTGAAATTCGGTTCAGAATAAGTGGAAGAAGTCAACATTAAACCGGTCAAAGGAAGGGAAAAAGTCAAGCAAACCTGGGGATTTTTTTTTAAAAATGGATCGACGTGGTCGTCGATCCATGTCGTCGATCTATATTTTTTTTTTTTTTTTTTAAAGATGGATCGACGTCCTTCGTCGATCTAGTTGGCCGATCCGTGCTCCTGGATTTTTAGATCGACGAACCATCGTCGATCCATGTCACCGATCTTACGCCCTGGACTTTTGGATCGACGAACCCTCGTCGATCTGCTTGATCGATTTAGCCCTCTGGAGAAATGGATCGACGAGTCTCATCGATCCTCGTCGTCGATCCATTTTCAGAAACCTTCTCCACACTTTTCTCTTCAAGTTTAGATCCCCTATGCTTAACCTGAAACTTACACAAACTCAAAGAAACATAATCATAGTACTAAACAAGAATATATACATAAAGATAACCATGGGAATGCCTCCCAAGTGCGCTTGTTTAAAGTCTCTAGCTTGACTTTTCAAACCTTCTTAGGCATTGGGAGATGAATGGAGTGGAAGTGAAGTTCCTACTCCCTTCTTGATGAACCTGGTGTTAGCTCCAATGTCAGGCGCTTTCTTCTTGTTCTTCTTAGACCCTTTCCTTGCTTGCCTTGGTAGCTCAACCATATGTTCCACCACATTCACTCCATCAAACATAGCTTGAAGACATTCACCATCAAAGCTTGACCCATCATACTCATTGTGGTCCATGGTGTCCTTATCCTCCAGCATCACACAAGTGAATCCCATCAGCTCCTTTGTAAATGGTGGTTTCTCATCAATTTCCATGGTAGCACATGTGATTGTGCCACAAGAACCGAAGGTAGAAGGCTTCATGGGATAGAAGACTTTGTCATTCACACTCTTGAGAATCACCCTCTTGTTGGCGAAATCAATGCTTGCTCCAACTGTATTTAGGAAGGGAGTTCCTAGGAGTAGAGGCAGCCTCGTTGCTTGAACCATTTCCATGACTATGAAGTCAGTTGGAACAAGACACTCACCAATCTTCAATGGATAATCCTCTACAAGGCCCATTGGTTGCCTTGAGGAAGCATCAACAAAAGTGATAGGTGATGGATACTTCTTTAGGTTTGTAATCCCAAGGCTCTTTGACAACTCTAGGGACATCACATTGACACTTGATCCCGAATCACATAAAGCTTCATCAATCTTCAAGTTCCCAAGAGAGCAAGAAATCAAAAATTTTCCGGGATTACCGAGCTTTGGAATAGTCTTGGGCGCATCCTTTGTTGTGCTTGGTGGATCAAGGCTTTTCATCAGCTCTTCTACTTCTTCCCTATTAGCTAGCAAGTCTTTGATGAACCTTAGTTGATCCTTGACTTGAGACAAACTCTCCCCCTTGGGCAAAGGTACACCAACTTTCTCCATACTTCCTCTAAAGCTTGAGAGCTCTTTCTTTTGTGCCTTAGTCAAAATTCGCTCAGGGTATGGGAGTGGTGGCTTATAGATAAGGAGATCACAAGCTCTTTCTTCACTCTTCTTGGCCACTTCTCTTGCATTCCCCTCAACTCTTGCCTTTGTAGAAGTCTTGGCTTCATCAAACGCTTCTTTACCAACTTTTGTAGCAATAACCATGGAGTCATTTTGAATGGTTACCTCCCCAACTTGAACTTCAATGTCCTCATTGAATGTAGATGTATCACAAGGATCCTCAAATAGGTGTTCAAACTCTTGCACAACAAGCTCATATTCATCCGCATCAATAGTGGAGATAGTATTGCAATACTCCTTTGGGTTAGATTCGGGTTTACCCGGTAAAGTGCCTTGAGAATTGGAGCTAGAAGCTTTGCCTTTCTCTAATTGCTTGAACTTTTGTTGGAGACCTCCTATTTGAGTAGCAAGCTCATTGAGTGAAGAATCCATTCTTGTATTAATTTCAGCAATTTTCTTACCCATGTTAGCATCATTGTGAGCTTGACCTTGGAGTATTTGTTGAAGCATGAGCTGAACATTGTCTTGTGGAGGGTTGTACTCTTGACCTCCATAGTTGCCTTGGTTTCTTCCTTGGTAGTTTGAGTTGGAAGCATAGCCCTTTTGTTGGTTGTTGTAAGGTACAAAAGGCTTGTTTTGAGTGGCTTGTGGAGGGTAGACTTGGTCTTGGGGGTTAGCAACATTATTACTTCTATAAGAGAGATTGTTGTTTCCCTTATAGTTGTTGTTGTAGTTGTTGTTGTAACCTCCTTGGCCAGACACGAAATTGACCACTTCTTCACACTCTTGAGCCCTAGCTTCATCATCACATTCCTCTTGATACTCACCAACAAAATGAACATGCCTTTGGTTGGAGGTCATGAGCTTATCCATCTTTTCATGAAGAGACTTTATCTCTTTCTTTGTAGATTCATACTCACTTCCCCTTGGAGCTCTATCATAATCCTCATTATAATTACCATCACTCAAGGCAAGATTCTCCACAAGCTCTAGACCATCATCTACTTCTTTTCCTAAGAAGTTCCCATTACTAGCTGTATCAAGAAGCATCCTTATCTTAGGTAGAACACCTCTATAGATGGTGCTTAGTAGAGACTCTTGTGAGAAGCCATGATGAGGGCATTGCATTGTGTAGCCCTTGAATCTTTCCCAAGCTTCATTGAAGGACTCATTATTCTTTTGAGTGAAGCTAGAGATGTCATTCCTCAACTTGGCGGTCCTAGAGTTGGAGAAGAACTTAGATAGGAAAGCTTCCTTGCACTCATCCCAAGTAGTGATAGTACCTTGAGGCAAAGTTTTCTCCCATTGCCTTGCTCTATCCCCAAGAGAGAAGGGAAAGAGTCTTAGTTTGAAGGCATCTTCACTCACACCATTCATCTTGAATAAGCCACAAACTCTATCAAAGTTGTCCAAGTGATCTAGAGGATCCTCCATTGGCAACCCATGAAATTTGTCTTGTTGAACCATAGAGATGAAAGCTGGCTTCACTTCAAAGGTATTGTTTTGAACCGGTGGAGGTTGAATGCCATATCGATTTTGGTGAATGTTTGGAGCATCACCAGCCCCAATAGTCCTCCCTTGTCTAGGCGCATGTAAGGGGTTTCCATTCCCCCTTGGTGCTTGCGCCAAGTTCATTGGAGGAGCTTGATCTCTTTGTTGCTCTTCCATTCTCAACCTCTCTAACCTTGCAGCTTCCCTTCTTGCAATCCTTGCAACCCTTTCCAATTGATCAATGTCTTGAAAACCTTGGAAGTTGTTGTTTCCTTGTGATCTCAAATGCATTCAAGGAAAAACTGAAATTTGGAAAAGTAGATGGTCAATAAGCAAAAAGATCACTTAGTCTCAAACAAAACTCAAATCTTAATGATCAATCAATCCCAATATGGCAACGGCGCCAAATTGAAACAAGACTTTTTAGCCTTGCAAGCAATTCCTCAATTGCTCATGTCATTGCAATACTTGAGGTTATCAATCCATCTTGGGAGATGATTCACTAAGAATACAAAGTCTTGTCTAAGCTAAGCTAAAATGGATAAATTCAAGTCACAAACAAGTAAAAAGAGCAAGCTACAACTTGAAAGGACACTACTTAAGCAATAACTAAGAAATTAAACCTTAATTGAAGCTAATCAAGAAACTAAGCAAGAAGTACTACTAAGCAAGATTATCAATTATACTAAATCGAAACCTAGGGATGGAATCATTGATTTGGGAAACTAAATGGACAACCTTGCAATCATCTAAGCAACTAAATAAGCCATCTCTATGCCTAGATCACTTAATTATAGACTAATCCATGATGTGTGGTAATAATCCCTTCACTAATCACCCTAATGAACTAATGATGTTTTAGCATTAGAAGTAATTAGCAAGCATTAATTTCAAGTCTAAATAGCATGATAAACACCCTAGACAGCTAATGATGTGTTAGGCTAGGAATGTAAATCTCCTAATAAGTTGGTTCAAGCATTTCATCAAACACTTGGTGGGTGGATGAAATGCCTATGATCCAAATTAGCAAAGGTTAGCTATTTGGCATTAGGAATCACTTATTAGGAAGAGAGATGAAAGAATCTAACCTAGATTGCAAGTTTGAACCATTAGAATCCCTAATCTAATCCATCCCTAAGCTTCTAAGAGAACTACTCACTAATCATGATTAAGCCCATCAAATCAAAGAGAGAAGATAAGCAAAACATGATTAGAGAAGAAATAAACAAGAAATCTAAAAGGGATATTGCATTAACTCAAAATCCAAAGCATAAACAAAGTATATGCCCAAAGTGGCTAAAAGTTTAGGCTAAGAACAAAGAGAAAAAGACTTAGAATAAAAATTAGGTCTAAAGAGTATTTATAGGGGGACCCATGAAAATGAAGAAAAAGAGTTCGTCTGGGGTTGGATCGACGTGCTCGTCGATCTGTTTCGTCGATCCAACACCCAAAATAAAACGGATCGACGTGCTCGTCGATCCTCTTCGTCGATCCATCTCTTGGTCGTGGCTTCTGGTCCGGCGTGGTACGTCGATCTGGCTCGTCGATCCGTGCTCCTGGAAATTTGGATCGACGAGCCTACGTCGATCCATCTCATCGATCCGTGCTCCTGGACTTCTGGGTCGACGAGGCTACGTCGATCCATCTCATCGATCTGTGCTCCTGGAATTGTGGATCGACGAGCTTCACCGATCTATCTCGTCGATCTGCTGCCAGAAACCTTCTTCTTCATCCTTTTGTTGCTTCTTGTCCCTCCAAATGACATGCATCATTCTCCAAGTGCATCCTCAACTCCCAAGCGTCCTTTCCACCTAATAAGGTTCCAAAACATGCAAAGAACCATGCAAAACATGCAAGAACCATGCAAGAACACTCTAGGACCCTAAATGATCTAATGCAACACTATAATGCTATATTAGACTCTAAAATGATGATAAACCTACACTATATGGATGCTAGAATGATGCAAAATACAGACATATCATAGTACCAAACTGATCCCACCAGTTAATAGCATATTCATAGAACTCGGTAGCTGCTACTCTAACCTTTTTGTGTTCTGAGTAGTTTTGGCAATCAAATACGAGCTCAATCTTCTTCTTCCACTCCATGTAGGCATCTGAATCATTTTTCCCATAAAATGATGGAATTTTCAACTTAAGACCACCCAAGTTATTATCAGCCTGACCTCTTGCGTCTCTATCACGTCTACGTATCATTTGGCTTCCCTGAGATGAGTGATCATCACGACTATAATAGTCATCATCTACTTCAACCCTCGCTGGTCTATGTTGAACTCTTCCTCTTACAGCAGGCACGTCTTGTGGTTGCTGATAGACTCATAATTTAGTATGTTTTAGCACCCATTTTAGATAGCTTTGCATCCATTTATGCATTCATTTAGTTACTTTTAGTCCAAATTGCATCCATATTAGAGTTTAGCAAGTTTTAGCTTAGGTTGTTGCATATTGTACATATTGAGTCTTAATTAGGTACTTTGGAGGCTTGGAGGACCTCTATGGAGAGTTGGGTGACAAGGAGGAAGACGAGAAGGGAGCCAAACAAGAAGCAGACAAGTTCTGGAAGAGTATCGACCTTGGTGTCGACCTACCAAGGTCGATATAGCTCTGCAGAGAAGACGGAGTGCGCGTATCGGACCTTTGTATCGAGCTTAGTAGCTCGATACGAAGACCATCCGGAGATTTGGATGGAACATATCGGGCATTTGTGTTGGACTGCTAAGGTCGATACACACCTCATCCGAAGATCGAGCAGGGCGTATCGGGCATTTGTGTCGAGCTTAGTAGCTCGACACAGTCCATGAAGAAAACTTTTAGCAGCGTATCGAGCTGCATGTCGACCTAGCAAGCTCGATACGCTGCCTGATTTTTGCCTAAAATCGGGTCAATACCCGGTTTGTTCCGGGTTGACCTGGGTCGTCCACTGTTCACTATAAATAGGAAATAACCTAATTTTTCGTAAGTATCTTTTAATCTTTTGTTCTTAGTTAGAAAACCTTACTTTTTGATTTCTAAGTGATTTTTTAAGAAATTTCTTTAAAGTTTATGCAAATTAGTACTTGTCTCTTTTAATCTTTCATCTTCTATCTCTCTAATCATGTTTATCTCTATTTCTTTCATAGGATTTAAGATCTTAATCATGATCAGTGAGTAGTTTCATTAGGGTCTAAGGATGTTTTAAAGGTGTTTTAAGGGTTAATCTTGTTGTCTAGGATTAGATCTTCTCATTTCCCTCCTTGTTTAGTGTTCTAAATACTAGTTTAGCCATGATCAAGCTAAAACTAGGCCTTAGGGAATTTCTCACCCACAAGGTGTTTGTTGAAATTCTCCAACCATCTAAACAAGGGATTTACATTCCTACCTTATGAAAGTGATTGTCTAGGGTGTTTAATAGCAATTTAGAACTGTTTCATAATGCTTATTAGCTTCCTTTTCACAAATGAAAGTTTGATCTTGATTAGGATGATTAATGAAAGGATTAGTGCCATAAAAGTGGATTAGTCTAGCTTTTGAGTTCTAAGCTTACGGATTAGCATATTATGTTTATTGATTGACATCAAAGATTGATTCTTGGAACTCCTTAGGTTGATAACCCATCCTTGGATTCGTTTTTATTAATTTGATAATCTTGATTAGTAGTTAATTAGCTTTTAATTTGCTTGATTAGTGCATTCATTGCTTAATTAAGATGTTAGTAACTTTTGTCTAGTTTGTTTGATCACTTAGGTTGTTAGTTAAACCTCAAACTCTATTGCTAGCTTGGATTAAGAAGTTATATGCATTCATAGTATCTTAACCATTTCCATATGGATTGATCCTCAAGTATTACAATGATATGAGTAGCTTGAGTAATTGTTAAGGACCACAGAAAAATCTACTTATCAATTTGGCGCCGTTGCCATTTTGGTTTTAGTTTAAGCATTAGAATTTTACTTCTTCTTGAGACTAAGTTTTATATTTCACTTAGTACTTATTAATCTCTTTTGCTTTGTTTGCTCTTTGTCTCTAGGTGTATGAACTTGAGGTCTAGTGGACAAAACAATCTAGTTGAACCTCTAGACAACATCCACCGAGTAACAATAGGAGCTTTTGTTAGAAGAGAAAGGGAGCGCTTAGCACATCTCAGGCGTTTAGGAATGGATAATCCACAAGAACAAGGTGGTAATGGAATACCACAAAGGAACCAATGGAATGGAGATCAAATCCCTAGAGTGCCTCAACATCCTCCACGCCAACCTAGGCATATTGGGGCTGGAGATGCTCCTAATACTCATGCTAACCGTCAAGGATCATACCCCCTCCGGTTGACAACAATAACTTGGAAATCAAGAGCGGGTTGATCAACATGGTGCAACACAACAAGTTCCATGGGCTAGCTTTGGAGGATCCCCTTGACCACTTAGATGAGTTTGATAGGATATGTGACATGACCAAGATCAATGGCATATCCGTAGATGGTTTCAAGCTGAGGTTGTTTCCCTTCTCTCTTGGGGACAAGGCACATATATGGGAGAAGTCACTTCCAAGGGGTTCCATCACATCATGGGATCAATGCAAGAAGGCTTTTCTTGCAAAATTATTCTCCAACACTAGGATTGCACGGTTGAGGAATGAGCTATCTAGCTTCACCCAAAAGAACAATGAGACCTTTTGTGAAGCATGGGAACTGTTCAAGAGTTACACCACCCAATGCCCTCATCATGGCTTCTCCGAAGGGACTCTTGAGTACCCTCTACCGTGGTGTTCTCCCCAAGTTTAGGATGCTCCTAGACACAGCTAGCAATGGAAACTTCTTGGGCAAAGAGGTGGAAGAAGGATTAGAGCTTGTGGAGAACCTATCACAAAGTGATTGGAATTATGGTGAAGACTATGATCGATCTTCGAGGAGTGATGGTAATTATGAAGACCAAAGGAGAAAGGAGATAGAGCCCCTTAATGAGAAAATGGATTAGTTGCTTCAAGTCTCACAAAAGCATATTCACTTTGTGAGTGATTGTGAAGAGGGTCAAGGAATCCAACAAGACTTGAATGAGGATTGCCAAGAGGAGGTTGATATACTTATATATTTTGCATATTTAGCATGCATTTAGAATAGGTTTTTCATGCATACATCATTCATAATAGGCTAGTTTGCATCATTTATCTCATTTTAACTCCTAGAACACTTTGTATTAGCATTTGCATATTTCTTGCATATATGCATCATTTTCAGGATATTTGGTGTACTTGGAGCTGTGATGGATGCTGAGCATTGACAAGAAGATGAAAGAAGAGCCTAGGAGTTGACGGGAATCAAGGGAAAACTTGGACAAAAGAGAAGAAGCAGAGATCGACCTCCCAGCCCGTTTCACGTAAAGAACGACCCCAAGATCGACCAAGCCAAGTCGATTCAGCCAAGATCGAGAAGCAGATCGAGCAGAATGAGTCGATCTAGGAGAGATTTACTAGACGATCGAGGAGCCAACCTTAAATCAAGCATAGATCGAGTAGAGGATCGACCAATCCATCTCGATCTTCCGAGCCAGGCGTACCAACCTCTTCCTAACTCATGTGATGGTCTTCTAGTGAGGGGACCACTTTGGTTTCAAAGTCTCCTAGAAGACATGAAACCTTGTTTTAGGGAGAGGGGACAATTTCTCATAATTTTCCTTATGACTTCGAAGAGGAAGACTTTTGTGTATCATCTATCATCACCTTTTTCATACAATCCAGCTAGCATGAGAGAGAGAGAAGGGATAGAATTATTGTAGTGTTCTTGTAAGCTTTTCTTGTTCTTGTGTGAAAAACCTAAATCTTCCATTTGAATCAAGTATTTTCATTTTTCTTAAGTCTAATCTTTCTTCATGCAAAAACAGAGCATGTTCAACAACTCTAAATTAATGTTTAAGAGAGGTAAGAACATGATTAGTGAGTAAATCACTAAGGTTTGAGGTTGGGAGATTAAGGGGGTTGAAGACTAAAATCTTGGGTCTTTTATTGTTCTTCATCTAACTCTCTTATTGGATTTGGGGGTTTTAAAGTCTAGAGATTCTCAAAGGAGATCTCTTTAATCTTAGGGATTTCCTTATCCTAACAAGATTTAGGAAATCCCTTAAAACCAAATCCAAGAGACTAGCTCATCCTTTCCCAAACGCCATAGATGCTTAGGGAGCTAGTTAAGCCATATTTTAAGATCCAAGCTTCATGTTCTTCACCCTATCTTTCCACCACACATCATGGGTTAGGAAGAAAGGGTGAAGAAAAGATTTATACCACACATCATGGGTAAATCTAGTCATGGCTTCTTAAGGCTTAGAGATATCACTAAAATGTGTAAAACTATGTTTTTAAAACCCCAAATTCGAATCTTCAACCTCCCTAAGAATGAATCCCAACCTTGAATCTGTTTTTAACCTTTGAAAACTTAAAACTATTTTCCTCTAATTTAAAGTTTAATTATTTTCACTAAAAATCACCTAGTTAGCTTAATAATGCAATAGAGTCTTCTAAATTTGTAAAGTTGTATTTTTGTTAGTTTCAGTGTTTTAGAAATTGCCTAGAATATGATTTTGCAGTCTGTAAATGATTTAATAGTCGTTTTATTATTAGAAATAGTTTTTAAAAATCTTGTCACTTACCAAAAATTGCCTAGTTTATCCGGTTTTAGATTTTGATTTTTTAAAATTAGTAGCTCTGTTTTTTAATCGTTTATAAGTCATCTAGTAGTTGTACAACCCTCAGTATGGATTTTAAAATAGTTTTCGTGGATGTATAATCACCGTAAGTAATTTTCATAGAATTGTTCTCCAATTAACCCGAATTCTGCTTAACTTTACTTGAACTCTTGTATTCTTGGTACCTTTCACCACCCCGATTTGGATTGACTCCTGAAGTATTACAACAACAAAAAGAGGCTTTAGGCGCCGTTGCTAAACTTGGGTTTAGAGTGAAAGTAATAGGATTTGGAGTTTAGTAGAGACTAAGTTTTTTTATTTATTTTGCATTTGGTTACTGATTTTTCTACTTTTGTACTTGTGTTTTGAGGTATATGAACCTGAGATCTAGAGATGACAACAACTTACTCACGCCACTAGATAACATCCATCAATTTGGAAGTGCAAGGCATAGGAGGGAAAGACAACTCGAAATTGAAGAGTACCATAAGGAGGTAATGGCTGACCACGACCAGGTGGAGGACCCACCTCAACACGCTGCTGCTGGCAGAGGGAATGTACACCCTTACCACCCTCCAAGGATACCACGTATAATTGGTGTGGGTGATGCACCAAACACCCACACCAATCGGTTTGGCATCACTACACCACCGGTGCAAACAACAACTTTTAGGTCAAGCCTGGATTTGTCTCTATGGTCCAGAACAGCAAGTTCCATGGCTTAGCAATGGAAGACCCACTGGAGCACTTGGATAACTTCGAACAAGTGTGTGGAATGATCAAGATAAACGGCATATCGGAGGATAGTTTCAAGCTACGGCTTTTCCCATTTTCTCTTGGAGACAAAGCTAGGCATTGGAAGAAGATCCTACCTCAAGGCACCATCACGTCATGAGTTGAATGCAAGAAACCCTTCCTGTCAAAGTTCTTCTCAAGCACAAGAACATCTCGTCTTAGAAGCGAGATAAGCGGTTTTACATAAAGGCAAAATGAAACATTTAGTGAAGCAATGGAGCGCTTCAAGGACTACACCATTCAGTGTCCTCACCATGGCTTCACTGATGAGACACTCATGAGCACAATATACCGTGGAGCCTTGCCAAAAATTCACATGTTACTAGACACGGCAAGCAAAGGAAATTTTTTTGGACAAGATGTGCAAGAGGGTATGGAGCAGATTGAGAACTTGGCTTTGAGTAATGGTAACTATTCTGAGGATTATGACCGAGCACCAAGAGGTCATGAGCTGGAGGCACACAAGAAGGAGCTGAAGTATCTCCACGAAAAAATTGACAAGATGATGCTTGCTAGCCAAAAACACGTCCACTTCGTTGGTGAAGCCGCATAATTGTTCCAAGAGAGAAATGAAGAGGAGTTTGAGGAAGCGAATTGGGTTGCTGGCCAAGATTATCCTAAGCCACATGGCTATGCTCCAAGGTATCAAGGCAACAACAACTTGTCTTACAGAAGCACCAATGATGAAAATTCAAAGGACCAAGTGTACCCTCCACAACAAGGCAATCAAGAAAAACCGTTTGTCCCTTACAACAAAAGTGGATTTCAACAAAACAATGGGTATCAAGGGCAAAGACAAGCCAACTACCAAAGCCACAAACAGAAAGGGAACAAATGTTACCCTCCTGGTTTCATGCCACAGCAGCAACAAGTTCAAGCCCCACCTCATGATCCGGTACAAGCTATGTTCCAACAACTTCTTCAAGGCCAAGCATCTACAAATCAAAAATTTGTTGATATGAACAATCGGCTGGACTCTTCTCTTACTGAGGTGGCTACACATATCAACAACAAGATTCGCCAGCTTGAGAAAGGAAAAGCTAGTTCAAGCGGTCAAGCTAGTCTACCCGGCAAATGTGAAACAATTCCGAAGGAGTATGCGAATGTGATCACTCTAAGGAGTGGAAAGGAGGTAGCACCACGGTCTACAACTAAGGACAATGAGGACATTGTGATTCAAGAGGGAGAGAGTGATCTTTCAAATGATCAAGAGATCACCTTTGACAATGTCTACATTGAAAGGGCAAGAAAAGGCAAGGAAGTGGTTTTGGAAAAACAAGTGGGGGAAGCAAGCAAAGAAAAAAGCATTTTCGTACCTCCACCCTATAAACCAAAGCTCCCCTTCCCTGGACATTTCAAGAAGCAGCTAGTTGAGAAGCATAGAGCCTTTTTTGAAAAGCATTTGAGAAATGTTGAGTTGAAATTGCCTTTGCTTGATTGTTTGCCTATGGTACCGAAGTATGCCAAGTTTTTGAAGGATACGCTTGCAAAGAGGGTAAAAGAAGGTGAAGAGGTCATGGTATTGAGTCAAGAGTGCAGTG
>JAHZTW010000002.1:90422624-90442826 GCA_020283515.1 Alliaria petiolata
CCAAGTTCGAATTTTCAACCTCCCTAAGAATGAATCCCAACCTTGAATCTGTTTTTAATATTTGAAAACTAAAAATCATTTTCTCCCTGTTCAAAGTTAATTGTTTTCTCTAAAAATCTTTAAATTAGCTTAATTATGCAATAGAGTTTTAATAAATTTGTAAAATCGTGTTTGAGCTATTTTTAATATTTTAGAAATTGACTAGAGTCTTGCTTTATGTCTGGAATTGATTTGGTAACCGTTTGATTTTTAGAAGTAGTTTTCGAAAATCTTGCCACTTAGCATATATTTGTCTAGATAATCCGGTTTTAAGTTTTGATTTTGTAAAATTAGTACATCGGTTGTTTTATTGTTTAGGAGTCATCTAGTAGTAGTATAACCCTTCTGTGGGATTTGTAAAATTGTTTTCGTGTCTGTTTAAATACCGCAAGCAATTGTTTTTAGAATTCTTACCCAATTAAACCGAATTTTGCTTAGCTTCATAAATTTCTTGTATTCCTAGTATCTTTCACCCCAAGGTTGGATTGAAATCCTGAATTATTACAATGACTTGACTATGCTTTAGGTTTGATAATCTCTGAGAAAAAGCTAGTTATGACCATGCGTGCTAGACAAGCCAGCCCCATGTTCTTTAGCAGATCATCAAAGCCCTCCAACAAACCGAGCTTTTGCAATAATTCTCTACCCGCAAACCGGGTAGGTTCAAAACACAACCTCTCGAGCCTCTTCCTTGTCTTTCTTTCCTCCTTACTCTACTTGACCTCTTCTTCCATGAGTTGGTGTTCAACGATTTGCTGCTCAGCATCTCTGTTTCTCTTTCGTGGTGCCATTGTACCTGAAAGACAAAATCTCGAAAGGAAGAAAAGGATCAAGCTCTATAAACCCTACACAATGCTTCCAGATTTAGGGAATATTCCAAAATATATTTTCTTAAATTTAGGGGAAAATTCTTTTCAAGTTTAGAAAAATCTAGAATTTTCCCCCAAACTTAGATAGTTTTTTTTTTAAATTCGAACATATTCCCTAACAAACTATCTCTATCTACTCCTAATTCCTAGGAATTTCAATGCATTAAAATTCAAATCGAAATACCTTTTCAAACGTGGATGCAAAGAGTGAAAAAAAAAAGAGATCTTCTTTCTCATGTCAAAACCGAAACCCAAACTCTCTCTCTCTCTTTTTTTTGTCTTAGAAATATAATGTTTGAAAACACAAATGAGGGGAGAGAGAGATGGCAAGGTTATTAAAGAGAGAAAATTTGGACAAATGCAAGTGGGTTGGGGAATTGTGGTCAAGGCACGGTTCTCATGGTCAAAGATGGCATCCTTGACCAAAATTTAAAATTTAAAATGAGCGGGAAGGGGGAAAGAGAGGGAACTTCAAAAACTCACATTGGCATGAGATCGAGTCAAACTGGTCGATCTTGACCTCGATCTCATGCCTATTATGCCTGAAATCGATCGTTCAGATCGATCGTCGTCTCGATTTGATTTGAATCGATCTGAAGATCGATTTCTCTCCTCGTTTCGTGGTCCCTCAAGGCCAAGACTAAGTTTCCCAGATCGAGCTCCAAGGACGATCTTGCGAACGTTTTGGCAGAGGTCGAGTAGAGTGATCGATCATGACATCGATTGCTTTTTTCTAGATCGAGTGAACTTGCTCAATCCACACCCCGTTTGAATATTCGTTTTGAACTAAAGGGTGGGTCATCCTCTCGAAATCGAGTTGTTCACTCGATCAGCTGGTCGATTAAAAATCGATTCGACCAGAGCCAATCGATTCAGTTGCTCGATCTAGTAAACATCGAGCCATGTCTGGTCGATTCAAGGCTCGATCTCTTGCCCACTTTCCTCCTTTCAAGGCTCCATGCACTCCCAAGAACGCGCTTTCTAATCCCCATTTCCTTTTTGCTATAAACATAAACATAAAAAGCATAAAATAGAACAAGAATATATACAAAGATAGACATGGGATTGCCTCCCAAGTGCGCTTTTGTTTAACGTCGTTTAGCTCGACATTTCTTACTCCCTTTAGCGTGGAGTCGGGACGGATGGAGTGGCAGGAGACTCGATGGAGCTTGTCCCTGGTTGGACCTCCATAGTGTAAACCGTGTTCATCATCTCCATTATCATATCCTTGTCCTTTTCAATCAATCCCGGTGGAAGTAGAAACCGTGCCTTTGCAAATGGCTTCGAACCCCCCCCCCCCCTTGCACTTGACTTTGCACAGTATGGAGCCATCCTTGAGCTCCAATGGATGCAAGCTCAGGATGCTCTAAGGTTGTGGTCAACCATTGCTAGGCACCTTCTTATCGTTCCCATAGAGACCTTGTGAGTGTTCTCTTTTTTGTTTCTTTCCCTTGGTGCTATCTCCGTGGGACCTTCTTCTTCTTTGCAGCTGAACAGGGCTAGTAAACCCTCTCCATAAGGTTCTTCCTCAGCCTTGATCTCGTCCTCAAAGCGAACTGTTTCCCTTGTTGAAACCGAGAAGCAAGAAGCCTTGTGTTTTTCCACATTCTTGCCGAGCAAGGCAACAACTTGCTCTTTCTTCCTCACTGATTAGGCTTCCTCATTGCGTTCCCTCTCAGTGTGACTCCCCTGGTCCACGAAGACATCTTTCTCCTTGCATGTGTTTAGCTCACCCGTGATGTCTATTTGAAAGATCTGACCATTGATCGTTGGCTTCTTCACACCATCCTTGATAGTAAACTTGAACTTTGCACCTTTGCCCAAGTGTAGAGAAATTTTCATGTGCTTCACGTCGATGATGGCTCCACCAAAAACCAAAAATGGCCTTCCCAAGACAAGAGATTTTTTGTTCTCCTCATCCATATCCGAAACAACGAAGTCGGTTGGAATGGTAACATTGTTAATCTTCAAGGGTAAATCTTCAAGCACCCCTTTTGGTAGTTGTATGCTCCTATCAGCTAGGACTAGGGAGACATTGCATTCTTTGAAGTCTGTAAGACCTAGCTTCTTTTCAATGGAGTATGGCATAAGGTTGATACTTGCCCCCAAGTCACAAAGACTATTCTCAAACCGTAACTCTCCTATGGCGCATGGCAATGTAAAAGAACCGGGATCACCAAGCTTCTTTTGTGTGGTCTCCTTTCGAGTGATGACACTACACTCCTTGCTCACAACCACAACCTTTTGTAGCTCCCTTGCCCTCTTTGCAATCACATCTTTTAGAATTTTGGCGCTCTTTGGTATAAGCGCTATAGCGTCTAGCAAGGGCATTTTCATCTCAATTTCCTTAATACTTTTCTCGAACAAGGCTGTGTGCTTCTCTAACAGCTGGTTCTTGAACCTTGCAGGGAAAGGGAGACTCGGCTTATAGGGAGGAGGAACAACTTCTTGTTACTTTGGTGTATCTCCCCCAAACTCTTCCTCAACCGTTTCCTTGCTCTTTATTGGCCGTTCGATGTACACATCCTGGAAGGTGATTCCATGGTTTTGTGAAAGGTTATCCTCCCCCTCTTGAACCACAATGTCCTCATTGTCTTTTTGTGGTGACCACGGTGGTATCACTCTTCCACTTCGGAGAGATATCATACGAGCATACTCCTTTAAATGCATGCTAAATATGCGAAATATATGAGTATATCAATGCATTGTCCAGGAGACATGCCCTGATACCAACGATGGAGTCTAAAGTCATGGGGTTTGAGCACATTAAGGATTTGTATGGAGCTGATCCTGACTTTCAAGAAGCTTTCAAAGAAACCAGTAAAGCTGAATTTGGAGTATTCTACCAACAAGATGGGTTTCTGTTCCTGATAAGTAGAGTTTTTCTGCCTTCAATGCTCACACTACTCGTATCATTGTAGTATGTGAGGTATCAATCCAACTTGGAAAGGAAAGTACAATAGGAATGCAAGAACAAGATTAATCTAAGCCATATACGAATTTTTGATGGTTTGAAAAGGATTTATAAAAACTATTTATGCAAGGTAAATAAATTCTAAAAGATAACTAGGCTAAAGAACAATGCTTAAGGCAATTTTTAAAATTATAGAGCAACAAGATATTAAAGCTTAAAGATTTAGAACTACAAATGCAAGTATTAAAAGATTTCTAGCAACTTAAGCAACTAAAGATTGATTCTTGATTATCAAATATGAAAGAAGGATTCAAGGCCGAGGGTTTAGATGAGGGGAGATTCAAGGTTGGATCTTGGGTCTAGACAAAAGATAGTCTACACAAATATTGAGCTAAATCTAGGCCTAAGAAACGATTATAGATCATTCCACGGTTAGTGGTTCCGAACCTTCATCAAACCTTTCCCTCCAATCCCATGGTGTTTGGTGGAAAGGATCGGTTGATGAGCAAGGAAGAGGCTTTCTTAACTTGGCCTAACTAAATCATAATCTCCACCGTCTTGGCTTAAAAGGAGATAATCTTTTGGATGGGTTTATGAGACTCCTAAGCCCTCATGAGGTAGGGAAATCTCTATAGGCTCAAAGATCCCAATCGAGACTCTTTGGCATTAATCCCTCCAAACCAAGAAGATTTAAGAATTATAAACATGTTAAACACTTAGATCCAAACCTTTAAACCTCCCTAAACCCCTCGGCCTCAAACCTTAAGGTCACTACTCGCTAATCATAATCAAACACTCCATAATCACAAGATTTGAAATGCTAAACATGATTAACGCTTAACAGAAAGAAGATTAAGATTAAAAAGACAAGTTCTTGTTTATAGAATCTTAAAAGTGCGAAGACAAAAGCTTAAAACCTTAACAATGGTGTCAAGAACAAAAGAGGAAGAAGGCAAAAAGCATAAAAGATAAGAGATCTCCCCAAAAATAAGGGTTTTTGCTATTTATAGTAAAGGAGGAATGGTCCTCTAGGAAAAGGACAAAACATGAGCTGGCGGATAAGAATGGCGCGTCTGGAGTGAAGAGATCGATCTGAGTCTTCTTGCCCGATCTTGGACTGGGAACGGGCTGACTTGCCCGATCGTCGGGTCGTTTCAAATGCGGTAATCGACCCTCTCGCTCGATCCTTGGGTCGTTCTGATCAAGATCGATCCTTGGTCTCGATCTTCTCCTCGTTCTTGGGTGATGTCTTCGGGTCCGTACAGTCGCACGACCATCTTGATCGATTCAAGACCCGTTCTTCTTCCTTGAAACGGTCTAAGTGCTCCGATCTTCTGGTCGATCTCGTCTAGAACGACCTGCATTGCTCGATCTTCTCCTCGATCGCAGTGCATGTTTGCTTGTCCGAACTTCTCCAAGTATCCAAGCTCCCCTTTGATCCTCAAAATATCCACGCATCCTCTACATCTCCAATGTACTCAAACTAACCTGAATATGATGCGAATGTGCAAGAAACATGCAAATGCTAATGCAAACATGTCTAAAACCTAAAATGGGACAAAAGCTATAATAAATCTAAGTATGAGTGAAAAGGTGCATGAAAAACTATCCTAAATGAGTGCTAAATATGCGAAATATATGAGTATATCAACTCCTCCAAACATGCCTTTTTGCTTGACCTCAAGCAAATCAAAGACAAATCCGAGAGAGAGGTTTAAAAATGGGAGCTCAATATCCAAGATTGCTAACAATAATAATCAACTCAATATCCTAGTTCTTAATTATAAGATGCATGTGAATCCATCCTACTCCAAAAGAGTTAGCCATGCCCATTTCAACATTCAATTGCACTAAAATTTCAATCTAGAAAAGTCTCCCTATCAAACCAACTATTTAACATTCATTAAGTTCAAAACTGTGAATCATGACATTGCAAAGCAAGTGAATACATTTGACTAAGGGACTGGGCTTTGAGATAAAAGTGATCTCAATTCATCCGGTTTCACTTTTAAATAAGGGTAACACACAAAGAAGATTGAACTTTATGCATAATGCTAAAGGTAAAAGACAAGTGATGCATACAAAAATAGACTTTCATATATCCGAAATGCTATCAATGATCTTAAAACCCCTCTCATTTGAATTTTTTTTAGCTCACTCAACCCTCTAGAATCTACCTTTTTCCCAAGGCTCTTTGTGCCTTACTAAATCCGTGAATTTCAAATACACTTCTTCTTTTAAAGCTCTAAGGGGGAACTTCTTCAACCTATTACTCATAGCGATCTTTCTTATTGAATTAGCTCTTCCTTTTATCTCTAGGTAGTCTTTCTTTTACTTGGCCTTTTTGGCTCTTTTGATATATATATATATTTTTTTCCTAAGACTACCTAGTACTTTTTCAAACCTTGAGCTATATTTTTTTAAACACTAGATTCACCATTTCAAACTATGATTCCCCTTATTTTTCGCCAAGCCTTATTCTTCACCTCTTTCTTTCCAAACTTTTCCACAACTCATCAAGAAATATGAAACAAGACTTTTTAGCCTTGCAAGCAATTCCTCAATTGCTCATGTCATTGCAATACTTGAGGTTATCAATCCATCTTGGGAGATGATTCACTAAGAATACAAAGTCTTGTCTAAGCTAAGCTAAAATGGATAAATTCAAGTCACAAACAAGTAAAAAGAGCAAGCTACAACTTGAAAGGACACTACTTAAGCAATAACTAAGAAATTAAACCTTAATTGAAGCTAATCAAGAAACTAAGCAAGAAGTACTACTAAGCAAGATTATCAATTATACTAAATCGAAACCTAGGGATGGAATCATTGATTTGGGAAACTAAATAGACAACCTTGCAATCATCTAAGCAACTAAATAAGCCATCTCTATGCCTAGATCACTTAATTATAGACTAATCCATGATGTGTGGTAATAATCCCTTCACTAATCACCCTAATGAACTAATGATGTTTTAGCATTAGAAGTAATTAGCAAGCATTAATTTCAAGTCTAAATAGCATGATAAACACCCTAGACAGCTAATGATGTGTTAGGCTAGGAATGTAAATCTCCTAATAAGTTGGTTCAAGCATTTCATCAAACACTTGGTGGGTGGATGAAATGCCTATGATCCAAATTAGCAAAGGTTAGCTATTTGGGATTAGGAATCACTTATTAGGAAGAGAGATGAAAGAATCTAACCTAGATTGCAAGTTTGAACCATTAGAATCCCTAATCTAATCCATCCCTAAGCTTCTAAGAGAACTACTCACTAATCATGATTAAGCCCATCAAATCAAAGAGAGAAGATAAGCAAAACATGATTAGAGAAGAAATAAACAAGAAATCTAAAAGGGATATTGCATTAACTCAAAATCCAAAGCATAAACAAAGTATATGCCCAAAGAGGCTAAAAGTTTAGGCTAAGAACAAAGAGAAAAAGACTTAGAATAAAAATTAGGTCTAAAGAGTATTTATAGGGGGACCCATGAAAATGAAGAAAAAGAGTTCGTCTGGGGTTGGATCGACGTGCTCGTCGATTTGTTTCGTCGATCCAACACCCAAAATAAAACGGATCGACGTGCTCGTCGATCCTCTTCGTCGATCCATCTCTTGGTCGTGGCTTCTGGTCCGGCGTGGTACGTCGATCTGGTTCTTCGATCTGTGCTCCTGGAATTTTGGATCGACGAGCCTACGTCGATCCATCTCATCTATCCGTGCTCCTGGACTTCTGGGTCGACGAGGCTACGTCGATCCATCTCATCGATCTGTGCTCCTGGAATTGTGGATCGACGAGCTTCACCGATCTATCTCGTCGATCTGCTGCCAGAAACCTTCTTCTTCATCCTTTTGTTGCGTCTTGTCCCTCCAAATGACATGCATCATTCTCCAAGTGCATCCTCAACTCCCAAGCTTCCTTTCCACCTAATAAGGTTCCAAAACATGCAAAGAACCATGCAAAACATGTAAGAACCATGCAAGAACACTCTAGGACTCTAAATGATCGAATGCAACACTATAATGCTATATTAGACTCTAAAATGATGATAAACCTACACTATATGGATGCTAGAATGATGCAAAATACAGACATATCACAATACCGCGGCCATCAACCCTCTTATGCTAAGCCTAAAGCTAGCCCCAAAATGTGAGGGTAGAATCTACATGAAAGCCTAGACTTGTCGTCTTAAACCTAACACTTTATGCTAAGTTCAATCGAAATAAAGGCCTCACAAGTATTCACACAACAACAATTGGCTTCAAAGGAGGTAAGGTATGGTAGGAGTACTACTTGAGCTAGCAAGAGGGTGAAAAAGTGAGTAAGAAAGCTCAAGTATTTTAAATTCATGAATTCACTTTCAATGCAAGCATGATATTTAAATGTCAAAATTTTGTTTAAGTGAGTAGAGTTGCCTATCAATTTCGAGACCTTATTTCGACCAAAATCTAGTGACAAATGAGGTGGTCCAAGCATGGTTCTTCCTTACTTTCAAATTTATTCACAAGCATCAAAGAACTACTAACTAGGGTATTGAATTGATTACAAGAGTTAACAATCTACAAGGATAGGCTCATCATTGCTCCCAATGCATATAAATGCAATCTTAGATGATAAAAAATCTAGACTCAATCCTATAAAAAATTTTCTACATATGCAAATGCAACTACAAGAATTTTTTGGATTTTTGAAAAACTTTATGATATTTGTTTTGTATTTTTCTATGCTATATGATGTATGCAAGATTCAAAGATGAAAATAGAAAATAAGATTCAAATAAAACCATGTCAAAGCACACATTCTCTCCCAAACTTGAATGACAACGTCTCGGTGTCAAACAAGTCCAAGAGGAGACCAAATCCACAAAAGCAAATATTAAAAATGCATGGTATTTACAAGGTTGAGTTGTTGTTACCTCGGATTAGGCGTGACCTGAGCTTGAGGATGCTCTGGTTCTCCTGCTCTTGCGTGGGGACTCAGCTGGTGCTACTTCCTTGTCCTTTCTTGGAGTAGGACGCTCTTGCAGAGAGAAGCGTTGTGGTTGGTCCGACTCTCGGATCACTATCCCTCCGCTTGAATGTCTAGCCCGAACGGGCCTACTTGAGGCTGCGTGCTCATCACTCAAGCTCATCTCAGAGCTACTGTCCTTTTGGAGGTCTTTGACCTTTTTCACAAGCTTCTTGATCATCTTGCCTTGCCACTTGTTCACTTTTCGTTGGATTTCCACAACCGAGGCGAGGAACTTCTTGGCTTTGATTCTCGGCTCGTTGTCGAGTGGTGGTGCTACTGGCCCTCAAATTGGTGCATAGCACTATTGACCATCCGACAAGAACTCAATGTTCCCCATGCAATCAAAGGTAGTCTCCTTAGGGTTCGGAAGAATGCATGTTTTCTTCTCATTCTTCTCGTTCTTGAATGGGTAAGCGTAGTAGCCTGGAGCTGGAGTCGGTCCAAGGGAGCTTGTTGCGGCCATGTAGCTCTGATCCATGTAGGCACATTCGGTGCAGGTTTCAAAGTCCTTTAAAACCACTCCGGCGCTTAGCAACAAAGGGGTGAGAAAACCGCCAATGGACACCGATGATGCCTTTGCTCGTAGAGTCCACCCCTTGTACTTCATCAGTGAAGAGGCTATAATACAGCCATAATTTACGTTGTCCCCCATATCATCTTCCATTGCTCCTTCTACGTTTTCCTCCTCATCGCACAAGATCTTCTTAAGTCCTTGGAAGATAAAGCAAAGCTCCTTCTTGGTCACTGTCCCGGTTGTGCTTCTCTTGGAGAAGGTGTTGGCGAGGATCTTAAGGGTGTAGTGTATCAATGGACTTCGCACCTTCTTCACCTTTGTCGTGTTGCCCTTGTAGTCCCCATCGCTTACGATGTCCCAAAACGCACTCGCCGATTTGAATGGTGGGAAGTCTACAAGTGGGGCTTCGGGGTTGAGGTTGTATGTGTCACACAACTCGGGAATGCTGAGATGGTAAGCTTGCTTCCTGATCTCGAAGATCAAATGACCTGTTTGTGGAGTTGGGATGCTCGGATCTTCATACCCGAAGGTCAAGCTGAAGAAGAAATCACGGGTTGCCTCGGGGTACGTGGGGTAGTCCATGGTTCCTAAACACGCAAGCCCCATATCCTCGAACAGCTTGTCAAACCCATCCAAAAGACCAGCCTGTTCCAAGAATTCGCGGCTTGCAAACTTTGTGGGTTCAAACTGCAACCTCGCAAGTCTCTTCCTCGCATTTCTTTCTGCCTTGCTCCAACTAGCCACTTCTTCCTCTGCAGGTTGAGCTTCCTCTTGTAGTGCCAAATTTCTGGTTCTCTTCTTTGGGGCCATGGTGCCTGAAAAGCAAAAGCTCGAAAAGATAATAAGAAGAGAGAGACGGCTATACAAACAAGAGGATTCAAGCTTTTAAACCCTAAACAAAGTTTCAAAATTTTAGGGAATATTCTAAAATATCTATCTAAATCTAGGGAAAATCCTCTCCAAATATGGAAAATTTCAGAATTTTCTCCCAAACTTAGATAATTTTAAAATTTGAACATATTCCCTACAAACTTCCCTTTTCACTCCTAAAAGGTAGGAATTGCAATGCAAAAGAATTCGAATTGATATACCTTTCAAAATCCGTATGCAAGGAGTGAAAAATGAGAGCTTATCTCTTTTGCCAAAGCTGAAACTAGAAAAGCAATTTTCGAAACACAAATGGAGTGGATGTGGTGGCAAGGTCTTATAAAGAGAATTTTTTTTTTGGAATTATGCATGCAAGTGGTCTTGTAATTTGTGGTCAAAACTCGTTCACCATGGTTAGAGGTGTCAGCTTTGACCAAAATTCAAATTCAAAATGGGAGGGAAGGAGAAAGAAGGGAAAATTCGAAAACTTACCTTGGCATGATATCGAGTCACTTTGGTCGATCTAGACCTCGATCTCATGCCTATTATGCTTGAAATCGACCGTTCAGATCGATCGTCATATCGATTTGATTTAAATCCATCTGAAGACCGATTTCTCTTCTCGTTTCGTGATCCCTCAAAGCCAAGGCTAAGTTCCTCAGATCGAGCTCCAAGGTCGATCTTGCGACCGTTTTAGTAAAGATCGAGTGGAGTGATCGATCCAGATATCGATTTTTTTCCCAGATCGAGTGAACTTGCTCGATCCACACCCCATTTGCATATTCATTTCGAACTCATCGGTGGGTCATCCTCTCGAAATCGAGCTGTTCACTCGATCGTTAGGTTTATTTTAATTTAACCGACCAGAATCACTCGATTTAGTAGCTCGATCTAGTAAAGATCGGGCTATGTCTGGCCGATCTACGACTCGATCTCGTGCCTACTTTCCTTCCTTTCAAGGCTTAGTGAACTCCCAAGAACGTGCTTCAGGGTCCCCAATTCCTCTTTCCTACAAACACAAACATAAAAACATAAAATAGAAAAATAATATATACAAGGATAGACATGGGATTACCTCCCAAGTGCGCTTTTGTTTAACGTTGTTTAGCTCGACTTTTCTTACTCCTTTTAGCGTTGAGTTGGGATGGATGGAGTGGCTGGAGACTCTGTGGAGCTTATCCCTGGTTGGACCTCAATAGTGTAGAATGTGTGCATCATCTCCATCACCCTATCCTTGTTATTTTCCATCAAACCGAGTGGAAGTAGAAATCGTGCCTTTGCAAATGGCTTCGAACCTCCCTTGCACTTGACTTTACACAGTATGGAGCATCCTTGAGCTCCAATGGATGCAAACTCAGGATGCTCTCAAGTTGGGGTCGACCATATCTAGGCGCCTTCTTATCGTTCACGTAGAGAACCTTTGTGAGTGTTCTCTTTCTTGTATCTCTCTCTTGGTGCTATCTCCGTAGGACCTTTTTCTTCCTTGCAGCCAAACATGGCAAGGAAATCCTCTCCATAAGATTCTTCCTCAGCCCTTATCTTGCCCTCAAAGTGAACTGTTTCCCTTGTTAAAACCGAGAAGCAAGAAGCCTTTTGTGTCTCCACATTCTTGCCGAACAAAGTAACGGCTTGCTCTTTCTTCCTCAATGATTTGGCTTCCACACACTACAAGAATATTGGGTATTAATAGCAGATAGCGTTTCTTTTACAAGTGCTATGGTTAACGTATCTTTAAACTTTAGATAGCGTTTGTTTATATAAAAACGTTATAATAGATTTAGGCGGACAAATAAAAACTCACGCGTCTCGTTTTGATATTTTATCTGATCTATAATAGCATATACATCACAACAAACGCTATAATAGATTTAAGCGGACAAATAAAAATTTTAACCCGCGACACTTTTAGAAAAAATTTAGCTCCAAAACAAAAAATTCCCAATTACTCAGACCTAATTTTTCATTCTTCTCATATTCTTCCTTCTCTGTGTATTCTTCCATTACACTTCTCACTTATTTTGATTTATGCTTTTTCGATTTCTTCTTTTTTCTACAAAATCCAAATCGAAACCAGATCCAACCTTGGTAATACAAAATCCTTTACTTCTTTCCATTCACCATATCAAAGACACTACTAAAACCCTAGGTAATATCTGAAGCCGTCGGAGCCACCGAGTCTGGATCTACCGAATCCAGGACCTGGGGGATTGATCTCGATCTGCTCCTATCTCTTGCCGCTTCAACCAAGATGATCTCGATCTGCTCCGGTCTCTTGACGAGTGGGTTCTCGAAACCCCTCCCGATTCTCCTTCTGCTCCAGCCGGTTAGTCTCCCTTTACTCTAGCCTTGATTCCCCATTTGTTTAGGGTTGCACAAAAATTCCAATATATATTTCTTGCTCGATTAATAAATTGCAGAATAGATCTGATGATTGAAATATCGATCTTGGTGCGTCATGGCCGAATCTATATAGTCACGTATTCTGCTTTTTTTTTATCTCAATCCATTGTTAATTAGCCACCCAATATTTTGGTTTCTTGTAGAAATCAATTACGTAGCACTGCAGAGATTAGAGATTGGTTATCAGATATTTGTTTCGTTCGATTGCCAAGAATAAAGTAAGCCTATCTTTTACTATATATAAATTATTACATTTATAAAAATAAGAAGACAGATATATCAACTGAAATGAGTTTCTGCATAGGAGCTTGCTAATGGGCGACAAACTCTCCAGTGTGCTGAGCGACGATGGGAGTGCTAACAGAGAAAAGACAACCCAAAACAAGCTCAATAGGTCAACCTTATGACTACATCTTAAGTGTGTTTGATGCTTGTATAACTAATAGCTAGGATGCACATTAAGCTTTTAATTGGTGGTTTGGCTTCATGTTTGAGTGATTGATGAGTTAATGATCTGCGTATGTGCTTTTGGTGTTGTTCAGGTCTCGTACTTGTTCAGAAAGACAGAGGTTTCACATATAGTCATCTTCAAGGCTCCACTCATTTTGGTGGTAGGTCTCAAATCACACTTTCTTGTTTTTTCAAATGTAATCAAACCTGTTTCAAAGGTGTCTGATATCCTCCTTTGAAAAATTGCAGGAACATGGTTACAATTGGATTGATGTTTTCATAAAAAAGGATAGTTGCAAGTGAAGATGACTGGTTGAAGTAAGTGTTAGCTATGAGGCACATAGACCACCGATCATTTACCATTACAAGAGGAGAGTGAAGCTTCTAGATGGAAGAAGTAACAAATGAATGTAAACAGCTCATGTGGGACAACCAAAGAACAAAGAGAATAAACCGAGCACATGAGTGGAAGAGAGTTGGACTTTTGGAAAGGGAATAACTTTAAGGTGGAAGTGGGAAACAAAGAGATGTGGACAACTCACGTGGGGCAAAGACCTCACAAGGGGATAAGCATTTCGATATTGTTAAATAGAGTGTGAGGAGAGTGAGTTTGATTATCATTTGGAGTGATCATTGTTGTTGAGAGGAGAGAGAGAACCTCTATAAATTATCTATATTCTTGTTATCATTTTCAGCAATCAATAAACGTGTGTTTTCCTATTTTCAATTCCAGATCCTATTTGTTCTAGCTACTGCTCATAACAAACTTGGTATCAGAGCCGTTCTTGACTGGGAATCATGCCACCAAGAAAGGAAGACAAAGAGAAGACTGACCTGGAGAAAATTCTGGAGGTCTTACAAGGCATTAACACAAGGGTGTCCACGCTTGAAGAAGAAGTAGTGTCGTTCAAAGAAGATGTAGTCTCGATCAAACAGCAGCTGGGACAACTTAGTCTTCTGGAGAAGATTCAACAACGCATGGAAGAGATCGCTCAGGGAAAGCAGAAAGAGC
Source organism: Alliaria petiolata (assembly GCA_020283515.1). Classification (NCBI taxonomy): domain Eukaryota; kingdom Viridiplantae; phylum Streptophyta; class Magnoliopsida; order Brassicales; family Brassicaceae; genus Alliaria; species Alliaria petiolata. The sequence goes on from JAHZTW010000002.1 coordinate 90,436,705, forward strand.
CAATCGAGTCTAACGTGAGTATGGTGCAGGCATGTACGTCATCAAGCCAACCTCATACTAGCGGAGAGACGGGCGTACTCATCAGTTCTGTTACACCACAATTCCAACAATGAAACCGGCGACACCGACTAACGATCCTCTTACACGGAGAATCGAGATGCCCACCTTCGACGGCGAAGATGTGGAGACGTGGGTACTCAGAATCGAGCAGTATTTCGAGTTGGAAAATTTCACACCGGAGGATAAGGTTCGCACAGCANCTCAATAAGGAAGAGGTTTCAAAGGAAGCTTAGTTTGGGAAATTCGTTTTCAACCGCTCTAAAGATGAGAGTCGGCTATTTGGGTTAACAAGAGTGGTAAAAGGAAAGAAGATAACCCAAATATGTATATGATATCCACTAATTCTCTAGCAATGCATAACCAAGATAATTACTTGTCAAATTAGGTTCAAGTTCAATAGAGTTGGTTTCTATTCAAAACTTGCTTCAATTAAAACTTAAGTTGCAAATGGTGAGGTCCAAGTATGGTTCAACTTTAACTTTAAAAATTTGCACACAAAGCATCAAACAACTAATAACTAGGGCCTTGAACTAATTCATGAGTTAAACACCTTACAAGGAAAAATCATCATTGTCCCCTATGCAAGAATGCAATCCTTTATGAAAGCTAGACTCAATCCTACTTATGTAACAAATGCAAATGCAACTACATGCTAATTTTTGAAATTTTCGAAAATTTTTCCGATTTTTTTTGGTTTTGGTTTTTTTTTTTCTATGCCGTAGATGTATGCATGAGACTCAAAAATGCATGTAAAAAAAAAAATAAGATCACAAAACACATGATCAAATACCATACTCCCCCAAACTTAAATTACACAGTCTCTTGTGTAATCCAAGCTTGGAGAAGATTTCAACAATGCAAATGAAAAATAAAAACTAGTTGGTATTTACAATGGTTAGAAGTGGTACCTTAATCAAAAACGCATGGAGGAGGAGGAGGATGACTCCATTGAGTAGGACGGATTGCTTGATTGAGGAGTGGGGGATCGCATGACTCTCTTTCCACGCTTTCTTGTTTCATGGGAGCTGGGGCGCGGCTCATCTTCATGTCTTGGCTCACTAGAGACTCCTTGGAAGGAGTGGCGCCTCTCTTCCATGTGGCTGTCTCCTTCTTGATCCTCATCTTGATCTCCTTGATGCCTTGAAGATGAGACTCTTTGATCCTTGGCTGTGAGGAACTTGATTTGCCTCCCCATGTTCTTGACAGTTTTCACAAGCTTTCTTATGGTTTTATCTTGCCATTTGTTCCACCTTTGAAGAAGCTTGATGTGCTCATGAGCCTTTTTCGCAGGCTCTCCTTTGTTTGTGCCTTCATAGGGGTCAAAGAAGTACCTCTCGCTACCATAGATTGGAGGTGCTTGGTATGGCTCATGAGTGGTGTCCCAATAGGCCATAGGGAAGGTCTCGATGTTGTCAAGCTGCTCGTCGGTTGGAGAGAAGGTAACGTTTGCTCTATCCCTTAGTGTAGTGAGGTGAATGCAAGGAAGCTTGATTGTAGCCTCCTTTAGGAGTTCCACATTGAACTTGTACTTATAGCTCTTCCCTTCTTTCACCAAAAAATGACCCTTGATGAGGTAGGAAGAGTCTATGTACTGCTCATCAGCTGTGGGCTCTCCTAATTTGATGCCCACTTCTTCAAGAATGGGAGTGATCATGCCCCCAATGGCTAGATGGTGGCTATCCTTCTTCTTGGCTATAGCCTTGCTGTGATAACTTGCTGCATGAGCAACCCAAATCTGCACTAAGCCATTCCCGGTAGAGTCACCTCTCATCTCATAGTCATAGAGGTAGCGGATTATACCCTTAAGCCCAACATCTAACATCTCCCACTCTTCAGCTGCCACTGTCACAGCCTCCTTCTTGGCAAAGAAAGTGTGAGCTAGTACCTTGTGTGCATAGCGAATTGTTGGGTGTCGGATGAGCTTGCTCTTAACTTTTCCGGTCTTGTAAGTCCCACTGCCAAGCAAATTCCAAAGCCTATCCAACTCCGATTTCTGCACATGCAACCGCGAACCAATCCCTGTCCCGTCATCAAAACCAAGCATTTCACCAAGCTTCTTGAAGCCCATTTTGTATGACTTGTTGTGAACTCGGAATTTGATGAATCCGAATCCATCCTTTTCTGGATCAATACCCGCTGAGCTTGAGGTTGTCACTTTCAAAGATGAGAGGAATTGGCATGTCTCCTCTTGGTGGCTTGGGTATGACCGGTTGAACCATCTTTCACACCCCAAATTTCGGAAAATTTCAGTTACATCCTCCAAGAGACCCAACTCCTCAAGCAGCTCATGATCCGGATACTTAGTCCCCTTGAAAGGCATCTCCATAAGGGACTTGTAAATCGATGAGGAAGTCGGATTTGAGGCCTCGGCTTTCCCAGCCTTCTTTTGCTTGGCTTTTTCAGGATCCTCTTCTTGCGACTCCACAGGCCGCTTGCCTTGTCTCTTGCTAGACTCACTCTTTGTTCTACCCATAGTACCTATAAAATCAAAATTCTTGGAGAGGAGTGAGTGAATTGTGAATTTAAATTCTTGCAAGCAATAAACATGTAATCATAAAAATTCCATGAATGCCTTCAAGAATCAAAACTCAATAGCAATCAAATTAGAGCAAGAGACAATCCCAATTTAAAACTCTCTTAGCATCAAAAATTTTAACAAGGAATTTATTCAAATTAAGCTTCCTCTAAATGATTATAAATTTAAATTCAAGAGGTTTCTAGCTTAATCATCTATATAACATTGGAAAACCAAGTTTAAAGAAACCAAATTCCAAATTTTTGAACACCACTTAGGCTAAAATTTTGAATTTTCGCAACCCTTTAAAATCCTAAGGAAAGATTGTTCAAAAACCAAATTTTTCCATGTAATTCCTTGAAAAACTTCACCCATCATCACCCATAACAACAATCAACTATACCCAACTCAATCAACTCATTCAAAACCTATCTACCAATCCAAATTCCCAATTCATTCTCAAGGAGAAATCTAAGAGTAAGTAGAAGGATAAGAAGACAAACCTTGGTTCCTTGCAAAGGTATGGCCGAAATTCACTAAGGAATAGAGGTTAGCCAACAATTTCGAAAATTATGCACTTGGAATCAAAGAATTTGATGAAGAATTGAGAGAGAAAGGTGAAAAACAATTTTCTTGCTTTGGGTTTGAATGGGGATCGTGATAATGAGGGAGACAAAGGGGGAGAAGGGTTTTCAAATCCTCAAATTCGGTTCATTATAAGTATAACAAGTCAACATTAAACCGGTCAAAGGAAGGGAACAAAGTCAAGAAAACCTGATTTTTTAAAAACGGATCGACGTGGTCGTCGATCCATGTCGTCGATCCATGCCTCGTTTTAAAAATGGATCGACGTCCTTCATCGATCCATCTGGTCGATCCGTGTTCCTGGACTTTTAGATCGATGAACCCTCGTCGATCTGCTTGATCGATCTAGCTCCCTGGAAAAGTGGATCGATGAGTCTCATCGATCCATGTCGTCGATCCATCTTCAAAACTTTCTTCACACCTTTTCTTCAAGCCTAAGTCCTCCATACTCAACCTAAAACTTCCTCAAACTCAAAGAAACATAATCATAGAACTAAAGCAAGAATATATACATAAGGATAACCATGGGAATGCCTCCCAAGTGCGCTTGTTTAAAGTCACTAAGCTTGACTTTGCAAACCTTTTAGGCTAGAGGGTGATCAAGGAGATGGTTTGGGACTCCTTCTCCTTTCTTGATGAACATGGTGCTTGTTCTAGCTTGTAGCACCTTCTTCTTCTTCTTAGACCTCTTTCTTGAAATCTTTGGTGGCTCAACTATGTGCCCCTTCACATTGATCCCATCAAACATAGCATGAAGACATTTACCATCAAAGCTTGACCCATCATACTCATTGTGGTCCATGGTGTCTTTATCCTCCAGCATCACACAAGTGAATCCCATCAGCTGCTCCTTTGTGTATGGTGGTTTCTCATCAATTTCCATAGTAGCACATGTGATTGTGCCACAAGAACCAAAGGTAGAAAGCTTCATGGGATAGAAGACCTTGTCATTCACACTCTTGAGAACCACCCTCTTGTTAGCGAAATCAATGTTTGCTCCAACTGTATTGAGGAAGGGAGTTCCTAGGAGTAGAGGCAGCCTCGTTGCTTGAACCATTTCCATGATTATGAAGTCGGTTGGGACAAGACACTCACCAATCTTCAATGGATAATCCTCTACAAGGCCTATAGGTTGCCTTGAGGAAGCATCAACAAAGGTGATAGGTGATGGATACTTCTTTAGGCTTGTAATCCCAAGACTCTTTAACAACTCAAGGGACATCACATTGACACTTGATCCCGAATCACACAAGGCTTCATCAATCTTCAAGTTCCCAAGAGAGCAAGAAATCAAAAATTTTCCGGGATTACCGAGCTTTGGAATAGTCTTGGGCGCATCTTTTGTTGTGCTTGGTGGATCAAGGCTTTCCACCAGCTCTTCTACCTCTTTCCTCTTAGCTAGCAAGTCTTTGATGAACCTTATTTGATTTTTGACCTGAGACAAACTCTCTCCCTTGGGCAAAGGTGCACCAACTTTCTCCATACTTCCTCTAAAGCTTGAGAGCTTTTTCTTTTGTGCCTTAGTCAAAATCTGCTCAGGGTATGGGAGTGGTGGCTTATAGATAAGGAGATCACAAGCTCCTTCTTCACTCTTCTTAGCCACTTCTCTTACATTCTCCTCAACTCTTGCCTTTGTAGAAGTCTCGGGTTTATCAAACACTTCTTTTCCAATTTTTGTAGCAACAACCATGGAGTCATTGTTAATGACCACCTCCCCAACTTGAACTTCAATGTCCTCATTTAATGTAGAAGTATCATAAGGATCTTCAAAGAGCTGTTCAAACTTTTGCACAACAAGCTCATATTCATCCTCATCAATAGTGGAAATAGTGTTGCAATACTCCTTTGGGTTGGCTTCGGGTTTACCGGGTAAAGTGCCTTGAGAATTGGAGCTAGAAGCTTTGCCTTTCTCAAGTTGCTTGAACTTTTGTTGGAGACCTCCTATTTGAGTGGCAAGCTCATTGAGTGAGGAATCCATTCTTGTATTAATTTCAGCAATTTTCTTTCCCATGTTAGCATCGTTGTGAGCTTGACCTTGAAGTATTTGTTGAAGCATGAGCTGAACATTGTCTTGTGGAGGGTTGTACTTTTGACCACCATAGTTACCTTGGTTTCCCCCTTGGTATTGTGACCTTGGTACATAACCCTTTTGTTGATTGTTGTAGTTCACAAAGGGCTTCCCTTGAGTAGCTTGAGTAGGGTAGACTTGGTCTTCGGGATTGGCCACATTAGGACTCCTATAAGAGAGATTGTTATTTCCCTTATAGTTGTTGCCATAGTTGTTGTTGTAACCTCCTTGACCTCCCACGAAATTGACCACCTCTTGACCCTCTTGGTACTCAACTTGATCATCACAATCTTCCCCATTCTCGTCAACAAAATGAACATGCCTTTGGTTGGAGGACATGAGCTTGTCCATCTTATCATGTAGAGACTTCATTTCCCTCTTGTGAGCATCAAAATCACTTCCCCTTGGAGCTCTATCATAGTCCTCATTATAATTTCCATCACTCAAGGCAAGATTCTCTACAAGCTCCAATCCATCTTCAACATCTTTGCCCAAGAAATTCCCATTGCTTGCGGTATCAAGAAGCATTCTAATCTTTGGAAGAACACCTCTATAGATGGTGCTTAGTAGAGACTCTTGTGTGAAGCCATGATGAGGGCATTGCATTGTGTAGCCCTTGAATCTTTCCCATGCTTCATTGAAAGACTCATTGCTCTTTTGAGTGAAGCTAGAGATCTCATTCCTCAACTTGGCGGTCCTAGAGTTGGAGAAGAACTTAGATAGAAAGGCTTTCTTACACTCATCCCATGTAGTGATAGTACCTTGAGGCAAAGTTTTCTCCCATTGCCTTGCTCTATCCCCAAGAGAGAAGGGAAAGAGTCTTAGTTTGAAGGCATCTTCACTCACACCATTCATCTTGAATAAGCCACAAACTCTATCAAAGTTGTCCAAGTG